>BSBM01000127.1:302500-1502500 GCA_027924585.1 Larix kaempferi | reverse complement strand
GATCAACAGAAGACATAGGTGGAAGTCCTTCCCCAATAGAAGTTAACTTGTACAATATCTCGAAATCTTCATCTAGCTTGTCTAACAAGATCCTTCCTGAGAGTGGTTGGCTCATGTGTTTAAACTTGGAATGGTCCATCCTTCTGTTGGTCATCAACTTTTTGTGTTCACTTAGAGGAATCAGCTTCTGTTTTGCATCCCAAAATCCGGGGAATCCTTTTTCTACTAATCCTTCAAATTGTCCTTTGAATTCTGTTAATTGTTCATTCATTTCATTGGCTTTGGCTTCCACGGCTTCGACCAATGCATACTTCCCTTACTTGTCTCAATCTTTTCCATTTATCCGGAAACTCAGCCTGAAGCCATTAGTATCCGAGGAATAAAATGCCAGTGAGAGGATACCTTTGTTTAGAAAATCTCCCATGTTGGGGTTTGATTTCGACCCACTTGTGCTTTTGGATAGACCAACCGCTACATTGAACCTTTTCCATGTCATGGGAACTATTCTTATTTTCCAGGTTGGGTCTGTGACGGATAATTACAGAGGTCCGGTGACCTTTGGATAGACTTTGACGAAATAGGGAAAACAAAGATATTCCGAGAACAGTCAGGGTGTTCTGGATAAAGGCAGGGTCGATACTACAGACGATTTTAGGCTTCTTAGAGTTCATTATTACTTGTTGGGACTTTAAGTAGTTTATTGAATACCACAACATGAACTCAGGGAATGACATAATCTGTTCTAGACAAAAGAAAATGAACAAGAACTGATGGACCCTATGGACATCTACCCCTTGCTCGAGCAGAGCTCTTAGCCTTCCATTAATCTCTAGTATAGGGAGACGAAGGCCTGGGTCAAAAACGTCACAATCTTTGTCTTCTAGGGTTACTCGGACTTTAGAACTAGCAAAAGCCTGTTCTCCTGTCATTTTATAGCTAGAAAACACACTGCACATTGAAAACAAAGAAGTTTGGGACCCTACATGTCACAAGAAAAGCTTGAGAGTGACCTTTTTCCCTGTCGTCCTCTTCGGCTTCTACGCTTCCAGAAGCATCCAACTCTGACAGGTCCAAGAATGAAATGTTTATTCTTCTCATGCTCTGCTATATATATAAAACCCTTCTCGGATAACTTCTACCCACTTTTGCCGGCTATCCCTTTCTCTTACCCGTCGATCTGCTGGGTGTTGTCTCCGATCCATTGATTTGAGACTTTATTTAACCTTTCTGATTTGAACTTTCTTCATCTCAACCGTAGGATCCTTTATTGGCTTTAAACCCCAGCCGTCGATCATATCCAACGATTGTATCACAACCCGACCTTTGGTTTTGGATTACCACTTAGCCCTCCTCGCGAGGTGTTCAGAAGGTGACACATGGCAGATGGTATACAATCTCGCAACCACCCTCCCTGCTTATATGGAGCGCTCTTTTAGCTCGCGAGAACCACTGGGGATCGTTGATCTTGCCTCTGACATATCTACGGCGGGGAGTCTCCCAAGTGTCTAATTTTCAATACCTTCGTAAGTGGAGCCTACTAACATCTGCCAGCCATAGATCTTACTTCTTTTGTTGCGAGTCGTTGATCTTCTTTAATCCTTGTGCTGATGTAACCATATGTCTTCTGCGCTGTTAGATTCATGGCTATGCAATCTGCACCGTTGATCTTATTTCTTATTGCTCCATTGTGGTGGTATCGCAATCCTTTTGGTGGTTTTTTGCCGAAACACTCCTACGAGAGCTCTTCTGACTGCCATCTGTTTAGGCAGTATGCCTCTCATGACCACTCTCTTGTGTTCCTTTTGCACAACTTCGCGATGCGAGGATGATCTATGGACCGTGGATCTCTTTCGTGCCTTGGATCAACGGTTGGAAAATGCCCAGTCTTTATCTTATACTTTATTTCTCATTGGACTATAGGTTATCAGCATTTTCACCCATTTTCATTATTCGGGCTACCTCCTTAGGCTCAAAGTGCTCAAATCCTTCATCTTTCTCATCATTTCCCTTCTTACTTAGATATTTTCTTGGCCTTAGCAACCTGGACCTGAATAGGGAAGCGGTTTTAACCATCTTTTCATAGGGCCTACCCGTGGGAATGGTCTTAGGATTAGGATTTTGGGAAAAAGTTTATGGGTGCCAACAACTGGCTCTAACCGGGGATGCTCTCCTCCCTGGGAGGTAGCAAAGAACACCGTAGACTATGTGACTAATCCATTGGGTGGTTCAAACTTCGAGGTTAATGACTTCCTCTGAATTCTTAGAACTGTAACTATATTTGCCGCATATCTAGGATGCTTCACACATAAAAAGAAAAGGAACCATGGCTAGCCTTCTAGACCTTATCTTCTTTTCTTTAGGGTTTCAAGTCTTTCAAGTTGGCGGTCAGGGATTTCTAAAACAACTGCGAAAAACAAATGAAAAATATATACAGAGACTATGGTACATAGAATACCTGCTTCCCTTAGGACAGCTAGTGTTTTAAGAATAGCCCGTTGACCAGACCTCCCAACCAGGTAGACCCGTCTTGATGTTCCAAGACAAAATAATTTACCCCTCGTACCGCTGCAATAATATATGGCTCCATCCACATATGGTCAAACTTTCCATGTTTTTCTTCTTTAGGGGCGTTCCACTTCAGGACTAGGTCATTAACCTGAAAATAATCTTCCTTCGCCTTTTTGTCCAAAGCTTCCTTCATTTTCTATTGATGGCCTTCTACTTTGTCATATGCCCTATTTCTTAGCTCATTCAACTCGACTATCTGATTTACTCTTCTTTTCATGGGATTTGGTTCTTCTTCTATCCCCTGTAATAACCTCGTGACAGGCTGTTGATGTATATGTAACTTCGGAATGTATTTCATCTGTGTATTATATATATAATTATTGTACCCTTATAAGAGATGTGTTATTCCTCTATAAGGAAGTGTCGTCATGTGGATTGACAAGTGTCGCAAGTGTGTGTACTTGCCGATGGGTTATTAGACCACCTTATGGGGTCGGCCCTAATTAATATATAATATAATGTGGATGTATCCATGTAGACAAGTCGGCCCCAGTAGGTCACTGGGCAAAAAGGTGAGTATAAATAGAGATAGGAGATCTCTATTTTACTCACTCGGAAAAGTAACTATCTCTCTCTCTGAAAAGTGGTGCACTAGTGAGGAGGAGGAGGATCATCTGCTAGGAGACTATCTCAGTGTTATTTGGTTGTATTTTGGTTGAGCCATTGCTCTCTCTATCTCTGAGGAAGTTGTGGGGTTTTTCACCTTAGGGTTTTCCCCACGGAAACTCTGTGTCTCTTGTCTCTATGCTTTTGATTCTTGTGATGCTTGTGATGCTTGTCATATTATGATTGCCATGCATTGATATACTATAGATGTTATTCTCTCAGCAAAGATCCTATAGTATTGTGATTTAATACTAAAAATTTAACATGGTATCAGAGCTTAACTGAGAAGAAGACATTTTGCAGTGACGGAAGCTTGTATTCCTTGTTTATTGGGTTTCTCTCCACAGATTTTTGAAATTCAGTATAGTAGATTGGATCTACTCATCAAGGAGCATCTATCTGTCCAATCAGAATTTAGTTCCGAGCATTTTCAGATTTGGCCCTAAAAATTAGGGTTTCCACAAAAATAGGAATTTCTGGAAACTGAAGGCACAGCTGGAAGCTCCTTGCAAAAATCGAAGGTTAGAGCTTTGGATCGAGATTTTTGGCTGGGTAGATCTCCGGGAAACTCAAACCCTAATTCAGGGCTCTCCCTAGTGAACCCGGGAGGACAAAAAGGCAATTTTGAAGGGCAAGACTTTGCTGATCGCAAATTATGAATGTACTAGGCTGATCAGCTCTCCAAGGCGCATCTTTCTATCCTTTCATAATTTTAAAATTCACATTTTGAATTTTTAGGGTTTCTCTGACAAACCCTAATCCGGGACCAGATCCAGTTTTCAGCACTTCAAGTGGTAAGTCCTAAATCTTTTCTATTTCCATTTGAAGTACTCTTAAAGATGTCTCTCCACACTAAGCTTGAGGATAAGCTTGAAGGGGCTGACAACTTCCGAGCCTGGAAGTATAGGATTGGGTTAATCCTGGAAGAGAATGAGTTGGACTCATATGTGAAAGAAGACATCCCTATCCCAGAGGATGAAGAAGCCAAGGCATTGCACAAGAAGAACTTGGTCAAGGCAAAGAGAATCATTGCTGATTCTATCAAAGACCATCTCATACCTCATGTGTCTTCTCTTAAGACACCCAAAGAGATGTTTGAATCCTTGACCAAGCTATTTGAAGGAAAGAACATAAATCGGAAGATGACCCTGCGGAACCAATTGAAAGTAGTGAAGTTTCAGAATGGAGAAACCATTCAATCTTACTTTTCAAGGGTCTCCCAGATCAAGGAACAATTAGAAGCAGTAGATGAAATGGTGGAGAATGGTGAAGTGGTGATGACCACTCTAAATGGCCTACCCAGGTCGTGGGATTCCTTTATTCAAGGAATTTGTGCAAGGAAGAAATTGATCTCCTTCAACAGATTGAGGGAAGAATGCTCTCAAGAAGAAGCTAGACTCATAGCTCGTGAGGAAAAGATGGGAGGAGAAGATCAAGCTCTTGCAGCTCACACCAAGAGAAGCAAAACCAAGAAGGATCACTCTCACCACAAAAGATTCCATCAAAAGAGTAAGAAGGACCTAAGATGCTTCACATGCAATGAGAAGGGTCACTTTGCTTCAGATTGTCCCAAGAACAAAAGGGATAATAACAACAACTCCAGTAAGAAGAAGAAGGGCAGCAAAAGAAGGTTTCATGCTCATGCTGCCGAAGATGATGAACCTCCAAAGAAGAAGGCTAGGGCAGAAAGCAGTAGTGATGATGACTCATCAAGTGAAGAAGAATATGTTCTAATTTCTGCTCTTACAGGTACCATCTCCCATGGATGTAATGATTGGTTGATTGATAGTGGGGCTTCCAAACACATGACTGGGTTTAAAGAATCCTTTGTGAACCTATCTGAACATGAATCACCCCATAAGGTGAAACTTGGGGATGATTATCAATACCCAATCAAAGGAAGTGGTGAAGCCTCCTACAACCTAGATTCTGGAAAATCATTGAAGATGAAAGAAGTACTTTATGTACCTGGGCTCAAGAAGAACTTACTCTCCATCTCTGCATTGGATGCAAAAGGTATGAGGGTTGCATTTGTGGATGGCCAAGTCCTAATGTGGCCAAAGGGAAAGACCATAGATGATGCAGTAGTGATTGGAGAGCAAGAGGGAGGCTTGTATAAATTGAAGGGACAACCTGAACATGCCATGGTACATGAATCCATGGAGCCAAGTGAACTTTGGCATAGAATACTTGCTCATATGCACTATAGGGCACTTCCAATTGCAAGCAAGGTAGTAGAGGGTCTTCCTGAAATCAAGACCAAACATGAAGGTGTTTGCAAAAGATGTGCAAAAGGTAAGAACATTAAGAAGGCTTTCCCAAGCAGTGAAAGCAAGGCAAAAGACATTCTGGAAATCATCCACTCAGATGTATGTGGCCCTATGTCATCCAGCTCCCTGAGTGGGTATGTTTACTATGTATCATTTATCGATGACTTCTCCAGGAAGACTTGGGTATACTTCTTGAAGGGAAAAGATGAGGTGCTTGATAAATTCAAGGAATTCAAAACCTTGATGGAGAATCAAACTGACAAGAAAATCAAGACATTCAGATCTGACAATGGTGGAGAATTCACCTCAAATGACTTCAAGAAACTTTGCAGTGAATCAGGGATTAAGAGGGAATTGACTGCTCCTTATAATCCTCAACAGAATGGAGTTGCAGAAAGGAAGAACAGAACTATCATGGAAGCAGCAAGGGCAATGTTGCATGACCAGGATCTTCCTATGCATCTATGGGCAGAAGCAGCTAGAACAGTTGTATATGTGCAGAACAGAACACCCCACAAGATATTGGACAACAAGACACCAGAAGAAGTCTTTTCTGGTAAGAAACCTGAAGTCAGTCATCTCAGAATATTTGGTTGTCCAGTATACACTCATGTCCCAAAGGAGAAGAGGACTAAACTAGATCCTTCAGGAAAGAAGGGTATCTTTGTGGGTTACAGTGAAAGCTCGAAGGCTTACAGAATATATTTTATGGGTTCAAGAAGATTGATGTCAGCAAGGATGAATATAAGTTCAAAGTCAAGAGGGAGCACACTCCAGCATCTCCTGCAAGGATGCAGATTTTCAGAGGAAGCTGACCATCTCCCTACATTCCACAACATAAAGGTGTAGAAGAAGCTACTTCAGCAGCTCCTACCAGGAAGCAAAGACTCAGAGGGAGTCCACCCAACAAACAAACAAAGATAAGTATTTCAATTATCATTTCTTGCCTATTCTGTTTGTTTAAATAATATTATGCTTATGTTCCTAGACTTAGGAGATGTATTATGCATATTTGAATGATTGCATTAGTGAACAGTATACTACTAATATGCATGTGATGGGTAAGTGGCCTATGGCACTGTACAACATTCCAGTGCTACTTATCTAGAATGAAACCTCTTTGCTGACATGTTGGGAGTAGTGCAAACTCTTAACAATGTTCTGGTAGAGACTGGAAGGCATCTAGAAAGTTGTGGAACATGGATAAATGTTGTATTGAAACATTGGCTAAGATAACTGCATGATTGCATGACATATTTCTTTATGTGTAAAGAATTTGTTTTGAAAATTATGAGATGTTTCTAATCATGCAATTTAACTTGTTTTGTAGGAAAGACCGTATATCTTCACATATAAAAGTACTACAACATTTGTTCCAGCAACAAAGATATCTATTGAAGATATTGAAGTTCCTAGGATCTGGGATGAAGAAATGGAATGCCATGATCCGTCGATCATGAAGATGATGTTTGGGATGCAGTCCCAAGACCTGACAGGGAGTCACATGGGTGCAGATTGAAGGAAGCCTTGTATGGCTTGAAGCAAGATCCCAAAACTTGGAGATGACAGACTGATTGCAGATACTAAGAGGAAGCTTGCAGCTGAATTCGACATGAAAGATTTGGGAATGATGCACTATTTCCTAGGTATGGAGGTGTGGCAGAATGCAGGTGGGATCTTCCTTGGTCAAGGAAAGTACACAGTAGATATCCTAAAGAGATTCGGGATGATGGATTGCAAGGCCATGGCCACACCGATGACATCGAATCTAAAGCTTCTATGTGATGCTTCATCTGAGCCAATTGATGTCTCTATGTATCGTCATATGATTGGGTCCTTGATGTCCCTGACGAACACGAAACCAGACATTTGCTTTGCTGTGAACACATTGAGCCAGTTCCTGACGAATCCGAGGAGTGTTCACTTGGTTGTTGTAAAGCATGTTCTGAGGTACCTGAAGGGTACAGTGGATTATGGGCTCAAGTATGAAGCGAATCAAAAGTTTAACCTACAGGGTTATGTTGATTCAGATTGGGCTGGCAGTGCTGCAGATAGGAAGAGCACATCTGGGTGCTGCTTCAATATGGGATCAGGTGTGATCTCTTGGTTTAGCAGGAAGCAGTCCTGCATAGCACTGAGTACAGCTGAGGCTGAGTATGTTGCAGCCTGTTTAGCTGGTTGTGAGGTAGTATGGCTATGGAAGCTACTGTCTGAGCTATTTGATCTCCCGTTGGATGCTACTGGTATCTTCTGTGATAACCAGAGTTCTGTGAAGCTATCCGAGAACCCAGTGTTTCATGACAGGACGAAACACATAGAGATCAAATATCACTATATCAGGGATATGGTGCAGAGAGGAGCTGTGAAGCTCCTGTATGTTGCGATGGACGAGTAGATTGCAGATGTGCTGACGAAGCCACTAGCAGAGTGAAGTTCGAGTACTTCAGAGAGAGGCTTGTCGTTCTTTAGATCAAGGACACTTCGAGGAAGAAGTGATGAACACATTTGCTGAAGCCATTCCAAGCATGTTGGAAGGAGGATCCTTCACATGGCTGTGGATGCAAGCGCTGGATAATGGGCATCAGGATGATGTTCTGGTTTCTGCTGGATATGATCGGTTGGATCATTTTTATATATGTACGCATCATGTTGGATGCTGGATATGATCAGTTGGATCATTTATGTATGTATGCATCATGTTGGATGCTGGATATGATCAGGTGGATCATTTATGTATGTATGTGCATCATGTTGGATGCTTGGACCATGTATCTGTATATGTATCAGGTGGATACATTGTATGATCAGGTGGATCATATATGGTGATATGTATCATGTATCAGGTAGATACTTGGTATGCATCAGGTGGATGCATTGATGATCAGGTGGATCATGTATGATGATATGTATCAGGTAGATACTTGGTATGCATCAGGTGGATGCATTGATGATCAGGATGATCATGGATGATGAGCTTCAGGATGTTGCCCCAGATGACATGCAGCAGGATGTTGTAGTGATGATCAGGATGATCATGGATGATGAGCTTCAGGATGTTGCTCCAGATGACATGCAGCAGGATGTTGCAGTGATGATCAGGATGATCATGGATGATGAGCTTCAGGATGTTGCTCCAGATGACATGTAGCAGGACGTTGCAGTGATGATGATCAGGACGATCATGAGTACATTAGGATGATGTATGGTGAGTATCAGGTTGATACTCTGTGGCCGTGGATCAGGTTGTGCAGATGAGCATGTCTGGGAGATCCTATAGGCCGGAGTTGTGTACCCGTAACAACCTGGGATGCTCTTTCGAGACATTGCTCTAGGAGGACATGTAATAGCGCCCTAGGAGATCTCAGGTCGGAGTTGTGTACCCGTAACATCCTGAGATGCTCTTGCGAGGTTTTGTCCTATGGCATGTAATTTGGGCCCTGGGAGATTTCAGGTCGGAGTTGTGTACCCGTAACATCCTGAGATGCTCTTGCGAGGTTTTTCCATGACCACATGTAATTTGTGCCCTGGGAGATTTCAGGTCGGATTTGTGTACCCATAACATCCAGAGATGCTCTTGCTAGGTTTTGTGGTGGACCACATGTAATTTGTGCCCTGGGAGATTTCAGGTCGGAGTTGTGTACCCGTAACATCCTGAGATTCTCTTTCGAGGTTTTGTGGTGGGGTCACATGTAATAGCACCCTGGGAGATCCTACAGGTCGGAGTTGTGTACCTGTAACATCCTGGGATGCTCTTTCGAGGTTTTTTGACGCACGTAATAAGTCCCGAGGATTCCACAGTATGGCTAGTGATGACGAAGACCTGCAGGTGGTGGGCCTACATCCAGTATGAAAAAAGACTGGCTCTGTAGAACTTCCTATGACGAGTAGAGTCAGAGATTGGTTGAGATAGTAGCAGCAGTGACGATGATGATGACGATGCATCGATGACGATGATCCAGATAAGAAGACTTGTCTAGCAGATCTGTGTCGAGAAATACCTTCCTAGTTAAGAGGGAGTGTTGATGTATATGTAACTTCGGAATGTATTTCATCTGTGTATTATATATATAATTATTGTACCCTTATAAGAGATGTGTTATTCCTCTATAAGGAAGTGTCGTCATGTGGATTGACAAGTGTCGCAAGTGTGTGTACTTGCCGATGGGTTATTAGACCACCTTATGGGGTCGGCCCTAATTAATATATAATATAATGTGGATGTATCCAAGTAGACAAGTCGTCCCCAGTAGGTCACTGGGCAAAAAGGTGAGTATAAATAGAGATAGGAGATCTCTATTTTACTCACTCGGAAAAGTAACTATCTCTCTCTCTGAAAAGTGACGCACTAGTGAGGAGGAGGAGGATCATCTGCTAGGAGACTATCTCAGTGTTATTTGGTTGTATTTTGGTTGAGCCATTGCTCTCTCTATCTCTGAGGAAGTTGTGGGGTTTTTCACCTTAGGGTTTTCCCCACGGAAACTCTGTGTCTCTTGTCTCTATGCTTTTGATTCTTGTGATGCTTGTGATGCTTGTCATATTATGATTGTCATGCATTGATATACTGTAGATGTTATTCTCTCAGCAAAGATCCTATAGTATTGTGATTTAATACTAAAAATTTAACACAGGAAACCCTAGGGATGCTGGAAAAATTATCTCAGCTCCATACACCAACTGAAACGACGACATCCCGATTGCCCTTTTCGTGCTGATTCTGTCGGCCCAAAGAGCATACTTTAGCTTTGTGTGCCAAGACCTCTTGTTATCTTCTAACATCTTTTTTATGATTCTTACCAGGCTTTTGTTTGAAGACTCGGCTAGTCCGTTCCCTTGGGGGTAATAAGCCGTGGAATGATTTAGGCTGATTTGGTATTTATGGCAGAAATTATTCATCTTTTTGGAACAGAAAGTTGGAGCATTATCAGTCACAATTCTTTTGGGGCATCCGAACCTGGACAGGATGTTATCTTCCAGGAAATCCATGATTACTCCTTCAGTTGCTTGCCTGGTAGGTATGGCTTCTATCCATTTAGCAAAATAATCAGTAGCCGTTAAGATCCATCTGTGCTACCCAGAGGAGTTTGGATTTATTTCTCCAATGAAATATAAACCCCATTGTTGAAAAGGTGCTTGAACTATAATAGGATGTAGAGGAAGGGAAACAACCTTTCTTTTTCCGTTGAAAATCTAACATTGGTGACAAACCATAGTCTCTTTGTAAACATCGGAAAACATAGTAGGCCAGTAAAACCTTGCTCTTAGGATTTTATTTACTGTTGCTTTCGAGGAGTAATGTCCCCTGCAGACCCCTTTGTGGAATTCTTCTTTTATGTGTCTAGCTTCGTCTTCCACCAAACAGTTTATCAGTACCCCTCCAAGGTCTTTCCAATATAGGTATTGGTTCATGATACATTACTTGACAGCTTTTAGTTTTACAGACCTGGCCCTGCTCTTACTTAACCCTGCAGGTACTTGTAAATTCTGTAGTACAAAAACAATGTTAGTATACCAAGGAGACTCAGAGAATTCAGGTTTCACCTGTATGTGTGCATCAAGTTGGTTTGTTTGATTCTCCATAAAATTTAGCTGCAAGGAGTCACAATTTCCTTCGGTCATTAATTTTGCTAACCCCTGTCCTTTCACCAGCTTAGTAGGTTTTATCTCCAAATCATACTCCAATAACACTGCAATCCACTTGGCCCTTCTGCCTTCAGGATTAGACTAGGTCAAAATAATTTTCACAGCACTATTTAGGACATAGGCAATGATGTGTGAGTGTATGATATAAACCCTGAAATCTTTCAGATATTTTATGAGAGCATAAGCCTATTTCTCCATGATATCGTATTTCAGTTCCCCATCTCTCAGGACTCTCCTAAAAAAAGCAATAGGTTGCTCATCATTTTGATCATTTTTTTGCAACAGCACCCCAGCTATTGTATGTTCAGATGCATATGATAAAACTAGGAAATCCTTAGTAAAGTTTGGGATAGCCAACACTGGAGCTTCGGTGATAGCTGTCTTGATCCCTTTGAAAGAATCTCTGGCCTCTTCAGTCCATTTTATCTGGTTCTTTTTCCTTAGCATATTTTTAATGCTCCTCATTATTTCGGCAAAACTTGGTATGAATCTTCTTAAAAAACCCACTTGGCTTATGAAATATTGTATTTCTTTTTTTCTTCTAGGCTCCCCTACTTTCTGAATAGCACTGACCCTTTCATGATCAATTTTTATCCCTTCTTTGGTGATGATATGTCCTAAATTCTTAGCTTCATCCAGAGCGAAAAAGGATTTTTTGGGATTCAAGGAAATGCCATATTTCCTGCATTTTATGAAAAATCTTTCCAAATGCTTTAGATGTTCTTCATCTGATTTTGAAAAGACTGCTATATCATCCATGTATACCACCACAAATTTGTCCTTTTCTTCAGCAAAGGCAATATCCATAGCTCTTTGAAAAGTGGCTCCAGCATTCATCAAACCAAATAGCATCTTAGTGTACATGAAAGTCCCCCAAGGAATTGTGAAAGCATTTTTTTCCTGGTCTTTTGGTCGTACTTTAATCTGATTATACCTTGAGAAACCATCCATGGTGGAAATTCTTTCGGCTCCTACCACTTGCTGCAAAATGTGCTCCATTTTAGGCAAAGGGTAATTGTCTTTCATTGATGCTCTATTTAGGTTCCTGAAATCAATACAGATTTTGATCTCCCCACTTTTCTTTCCGATCGGGGCCAGATTTGCTATCCATTGTGAGAACCTTAAGGTAACAATTATCTTTGCATTGAAAAGCTTTTTGACTTCTTTCTCTATGATATCTGTTAGCTTTTGATTGATTCTTCTTAATTTTTGCTTAAAAGGTTTCTCACCTGGCTTGAGCGGAATAGTATGTTGTATGATTGATGTGTCATATTCCTTCGAGTCTTCATAGGTCCAGGAAAAAGCATCAGTGTGTCTTTTCATCAACTCTACATAGCGTTTCTTTTTGTTAGCATGTAGTCTTTTAGACAGCTTTACCATTCAAGGATCTTTTTCTGTACCCAAGTTTTGATCTTGTACTGATTCTCAGGCAAGTTCAAATTTTGGATTTTTGGCAACCTCATCTTGATCAAAGAGATTTTCCAGGGGTATCAGACCTTTAGGGATGTAATTATTCTTCAATTGAATAATATCCTTACCACCTATCATGTTTTTCCACCTTTGTTCTTTGGCATCTTCTTCAGCATTTTCTCCTTCCACAAAGTTTTCCAGGTTCTCACTTTTAGTATCAATATGCACATTTGCAAACTCATCAGAGAGTTCCAAAAATATCCTAAGTTGTAAGTCGTCTTCAAATACCTGCCAATACTTAGAATTATCAGGAATAGAAGGTCTGTTTATTATCTCAACCTCATACTTAGCCTGAGAGAAAATCAGAGTCTTAAATCCTCCAGCAGTAGTCGCCAAAGAATCTGCTACATCATTTTCATGTCTGGGTATTATTCTAATCTTGTGTTCTGTGAAAAAATTCCCAAAGAAATCCCAAGCTTCATTTCTATATTCCCTCATTCTCGGGTGTTTAGCTTGGTAACTATCATTTATCTGGTTTACTACCAACTCAGAGTCTCCAAACACTTCTATCTTCTTATCTCCCTTTAGAGCCCGCAATCCCAACAACAATGCTTTGTATTCGGCCACATTATTTGTGCACTCAAAAGTTAGCTTGTATGAGATTGCCCTAGACTCCTGATTGGGAGGGATGATCCATGCTCCAACACCATTTTTGCTCACAGAACCATCAAAATACATCTTTCACTAGGCTTCTTCATTTTTTTCTCTTTAAGAAGCTTCATACCTGGCTGTGAATTCCTTATCTTCATCAACTTCCCTATATGAGGGAGGGTTATGATCACAACGAGGGCCATCAACAACAAAAATGGAGTAGCCCATGTCTGTGTCGACAGCGTAGATAGGTTGATTCTCAGGTTTGCTTTTGCTGCTGATGACATATTCCATCCCGTTTTCTCTATACAATCTCCTATTTGCTCCAAACACGGGAATCGTAGCATAAGACAAGTCCATCTGCATAGTTCCCTTTAACTTTGAGACCCAAGATCTTGACAAAAGCATCCCAAACTTTGGAGGCACATCAACCACCACCACATCCATCATGATACTAATTTTAGCAGGGAGTTGGGTTAGAGTTACTACCATATTCTTAATCAGTCCCAAACATGGTACCTTTCTAGAATCAAAGGAGTAAAGATCTTTGTATGGCCTTGTCACTTCTATTCCTAGCTCTTTCAACACAGATTTTGGCATTAGGTTATGAGATTCCCTAGAGTCTATTAAGGAATTATGTAAGATCTGATCATGGACATTTAAGCTTAAGTAGAAAGGAGGGACTTCTTCATCGCCTGGTTCTTCCAACTTAGATCCAAAGATTATGGTAGGGGCATCATCAGACAATTCTAGAATATCATGCTAGTGTTCATTTTTTCGTTTAACCATCTTCGTTATCTCTTCCCTGTATTCATTATTTTTCAGTAACTCGTTAAGAGGGATGGAGATTTTTACTTTTGACAGTTCAGCTCTGAGGCTAAAAGTGGAGGCAAGTTTGATTACCTCTGTGATTTGTTGTGGTTTAACCTCCTTTGAAGGCTGACCCTCTTCTTCTTTATTTTCAAGTCTTTTGTTTGCGATAACCTTTTGATGTTTCTCTTTCGGTTCTTCTGCAACTTGTTGGGTGATTGGAGGTTGGTTCAAATGAAGCTTTCCTTTACTCATGACAACTTCTCTACTTCTCAATTTTAGCTTTCTTTGAAGATCATCCACAACATTTTGATAACCGATTAGGTATTGTTCGGATTATAACTCAGGTTTGCTACTAGTACTTCCGTTGTTAAAAAAGTCATGCTCCCTTTCAGTCAGGTATATTTCATGGTCTAGGGAATCAACAAAATGAATCTGGGCTCTTCAGCTATTTCATTGTCTACCATATTTTCAGCAAAAGGAGGGCGCATCGGTTGTTCTTCAACATTTCTTTGATTTCTTGCAAGGGGTGGTGGTCTCCTAAAGTTTGGATTCCGGATCTGGTTTTCACGGTTTTCTCGAGGAGGAGGCTTGGTATCTACGGTTAAACTATCCATCAATTTTTCCATGGTTTTCATCATGGTATAAAATTTAGCATCATTAGAGGCAGATGAGGTAGAGATTTGCATCTCCTGCTTCTTTATCCCAGCCTCTATTTTACCCTTTATTTTCCCTAAGGCCATCGTGTTCGCCTCCACCTCTAGGGTATCCTTTAACAAAACAGGCTGGGAGACATACTTTCTTTCTCTTAATGTACATGAGAAATATCCATCAAAGGCATCTGCGAAATGGAGTTCCGCAGCGCCTACCAAGGGCCTTAGGTCATTTGGAATAGAATTATATGCCCCCATAAACCTAGCAAAAAATTTGTGCACAGACTCAAAACCTCCTTTCTTGATGTGATTGTACTGGGACAAGACTAGGGCAGGACTTCCTATCTTTTCCCATCTTTCTAAGAACAGGGTGTTGAACTCTGCAAAGTCATTTATGGAGGCATTTGGAAGTAACCTATACCATTTCTTAGGTTCTCCAAACAGACTTTGGGAAAATAACCTCATCTTTGCATCATTGTGATCCACCTCCTCCAGATCAATGAAATATTCAAATATGTCTACGTGTTGTCTGGTGGAAACATTCCCCTCTCCATCATAGGAGACGATCCTTTGTGCATATTTTTGAGGTAGGTCATGTAAAACAACTGGCAGGGCTAAAGGCGCAAATCTGGCAGCCATGATTACAGGCGGATTTTGTGAAAGGGGTGGGATATTTTGGGAACATGGTTTGGCTTTCTTAGCTTTGATAGTATCTAGTAAATCATGCTAGATAGGATCTAACAAGTCAGATTTAGTATTGTTTTGGCTTCCTTCACCTAAACTTAGATAAGATTCCGATCTTGATATTGGTAAAGGTTCCCCAATGTCAATATATATATCTAATTCTTGAAAAGCAAGGAATTCTGCTTCGGACACAACTCTTTCACTGTTTGGAGTGCTAACGTTATCTTTTTTCAGCTTTTCGTCTAAGCAGAATTTCCAGATTATAAACAATTAACAGAGTTTCAGTAATAGGGTTACCTTTGGTGTGGATCTTTCTTGAGGCCAGGATGCCTTGTCGAGATCTTCTTCATAATTAGGATTCAACTTCGGAGGTCTTCCCTAGTGGAGCGCTTTCTTGAATATGAATCTTTGTGAGTGGAGTCACCAGGGAAAAAATTGTACAACCCTTAAAGATATCGAAATCTTTGTTTTCCCACAAGGATCTCTCTTTTCTTCAAATCTTTGTCATTCTTGCAAGGAAAACAAGAAAACTTGTGCTCCTCGGCAGCGGCGCCAATTTGTTAACACCCAAATCGACCCTCAGGTTGTAGGAAGGGGGTTTCGGGGTAACCACTAACCAATCTTTGGACTGTTATTACTGACTGAATACAGTCTGAGAGGGCTCTCTCAATAAACCAATGAAACACTGGAAATAATCAAGGTCGTCAATCATGAAAAAGGACACCAACATTCATTCCTCAAGATGTTCTACTTAAACATAGGAAGAAGGTTAGTTTTCTGTAGGGCAAAATTAAATTCTATGAACCATTGGTTGGAGAATAGCAAGGATTTATATTGGGCAATGGAGTCAATTTAAGTATAACAGAAACATCATCATCAAATGCTTAGCAGATACATTTACACAGAGGCAAGGTAGCAACCAGCTAGTAGTCAAAGTGATTTAATTGGTGAAAAAGAAGAAATATGCACAGTCCATTGATATAAGGCATACACAGATGAATCCTATACCAACTTTAGTAGAAATATTTTGTGAAATACTCGATAAGAAATGAACAAGGAATAATCTCTATGAATCTCATTCAGATGCTACACTGAACCAAGTACGAAGGAAAGTAAACAATATGGATTGAAAATGGAAAGAAACACATATCACATAGGAAAAGGAGAAACAGACTACTAGACCAATTACACAGGAATCTCTGTAAAACATATGTAAGTTTTTGACAACTTTATTCAAGAAATATCTCATAATAACAATAGTAGACAAAATATGCAAAGCTCCAAAAGTTCTCCACCTTTCCATTTGAAATTACATGGAACTTATAGAGGCCGAGAGTCTCATACTCGACCTATTTTGAAACAAAAATTAGTTACAATATAGAGACACCTCATCACAGTTCAGATGTCACTATCACAAAACAGAAAATATAACAAGACAAGCTTAACCGCTTTCTTGCCTTTTGCCGATATGTTGTTTAAACAATGTAAAAAATATTAAAGTATATGTCCAATGGTGAAACTTCATTACATAATGGGAAACCCACTGCCACGTCCTAGAAAATCAAAATCCTAATTATATTAGAAACTTCTATATCAAGAACAAACTACTATTTGAAAAGGTACAGCTTTGCTATCTAAGAGGTAGCAGCCACCGATGGAGCATGATAAGTCAATTTTGTTGTTCCATACTTCTCCACAGGTATCCAAAGCTCAAGTGCTGGGATGTCATAGCTTGTCATCTCTTTCTCCAGGACTCTTATGTTAAGTTGATCAGCATAAGACATAGGTGGAAGTCCTTCCCCAATAGAATTTAACTTGTACAATATCTCGAAATCTTCATCTAGCTTATCTAACAAGATCCTTCCTGAGAATAGTTGGCTCATGTGTTTAAACTTGGAATGGTTCATCCTTCTGCTAGTCATCAACTTTTTGTGTTCACTTAGAGGAATCAGCTTCTGTTTTGCATCCCAAAATGCGGGGAATCCTTTTTCTACTAATCCTTCAAATTGTCCTTTGAATTCTGTTAACTGTTCATTCATTTCATTGGATTTGGCTTTGTTAGGAACCCATGTCTTTACTTTGTTAGTATGTTGTTGTTGGACGCATATGATTTGTAAGTCGTCCCGTAGTATTTGTTGATCAATAGTTGTGTTATTGTTGTTGGTGCATATGCTTTGTAAGTCGCACATAGTATTGTTGATCCATAGTTTGTAACGGCCCATGGTTTCGACCCATAATATTGGTGCCTAGAATTAGTATATAAGTGTGTGTTGAGACCTATGAAGGCACCGTGAAGTTAATTGTATTGAGCTTGCTCAAAGGAGGTTGCCCCATCGAAGTGGCCTGTGATCAATATAAAAGTGATTCTGAGTTCTGTCATTTCTGCTATTTCGCATATTCTTGTTAATTAATTGTTGCAGGTGCATCACATCTGGTATCAGAGCACTTTCTTGGGCTCGCTGGGTGAAATTTCTGCCAAATTTTTTTTCGCATCTGTTGCAGGTTTGGATTTGGGAATAATCCCTATCTTCTTAACTGTGGGAAGTACTCGGGCATAAGCCCTAAAACTCATTGTGAGGAGTACCACAGGAACCCCGAAGTAGCTGTCCCATTGAGAGGACCTGCCAGCGAAAAGGGCAACGACCCCTACCTGATTGACTAGTTCCCACCCGTGAGGTAAACCAAGAGCTATCGTTTGTGGAAAAGCGGTTATCAGTTTTACCTGAGCCGTGGAGTGAGGGGTACTGCCCCAATACGCAATTCGTTAGACAACATTGGTGGCCGAGTGAAACCCCTAAACTCTTAGGAAGCCGCACATACATGGGGTCCATATATACTTTCAGTTGAACTATTGTCAATCACTACTGTGTCGTTCAGATCCATTTTGCAATTCGTTTCAGATCTGGCTGCTTTCAGTCCATTTGGCGCTGTTCCAGATCCCTTCCGAGCCGTAGCCACTCCATCTTAAAAAAAAAAAAAAAAAAAAGAGTATAAAATTCAGTTTTTTGTCCATATCTCCCCTGTTTTTACTCTGTTTCCCTTGAAATTTTTGGGAAACCCCTGTCATCCCATTTTGCATATTTCATTCCTGAAGACCCTGTCCCCAATTCCCCTTCCCAAAGCCCGAAAGCCCACATTTGTCTATTTTTAGGGTTTGCCATAACTTCCTCAGATTTCACCCAATCACCTTCAAATTTTACCATAGAGTTCCTTTCTGAATTCTGCTTCTTTGCCCCCCTCTGCCAAATTTTCTCATTCTTTCACCCCGCTTCTGAAATCCTCATTTTTGCTTCCATGTCTAGTCGACAGTGTCCAAAACCTAGTCAAACCCCAATTACCCTTCAGATTTTTTCCCTAGTCCAGATTTTCCCTTACTGAAGTAGTTTATGTTTTGGTTTTCCTACCCAGTCAACCGAAAAATAATAATAATAATAATAATAATAAATAAAAAATAAATAAATAAATAAATAAAATCCTGGTTATGGTTGTCACCCGTGCAGGAGCAAAAACCATGGAGGAAGTACTTGCAGCCATCCAAGCCAAACTCCAGGATCTGGATGAAAAATTTCTCGGCCTCCATTTTGAACATTTAGCTATGAACAACAAACGACAGTCCGAGTCTTCATCAGATAATGGGTTCTCCTCTTCCATCAATTTCCGTGGTCCGAAGCTTGATTTTCCTCGCTTCATTGGTATTGATCCAACTGGATGGATCTATCGTGCAGAACAGTATTTCAGTCTGCATAATACTTTTGATGTCAACAAAGTTCCGCTGGCATCCTTTCACTTGGAACAGGAAGCTCTTCAATGGTCCCATTGGTACATCAAGGCTCATCCAAAGCACAAATGCCCAGACTTTTTCCAGCTCCTTTTGCAACGATTTGGTCCTAGTGCTTTTGATGACTTCACAGGAGCCCTCACTAAACTTCACCAAATTGGCACGGTGAGAGAGTATCAAACCGAATTTGAGAATCTAGCTAACCACACCGAAGGACTGTCTGATGACTTTTACCGGAGTTGTTTTATCAGTGGTCTAAAGGATGCCATCCGCTCTGAGGTCAAAATGTTTTGTCCCAATACAATGATGGAAGCCCTAGGGTTGGCTAAGTTGGCAGAAGACAAGATTGCAGCCCAACAACGCTCCAAGCCCACTTTTGTTCCCTTCCGAAATATGGGTTCTCAGCGACCACCTATACCGCAGGCTCCGCGATCGACTCCTATCAAGCATTTGTCTGAAACAGAGATGCAAGCACACAGAGAAAAGGGGCTTTGCTATAATTGTGATGAGAAATTCACTCGGGGACATAGATGTGTTCAGCAAAAACTCTATCTCTTGGATGTGGAGTCTCCGCCTGCCTCTGAAATTGGTGACGAATATCCAGAAACACTGGATGCTTCGGTCGACATTCAGGAACCGCCTATTGATCCTCCGTCTCAGGATGACCAGCCAGAGATATCTCTCCACGCTTTAGCTAGAATCACCAGCCCCAAAACAATGTGGTTCAGGGGTTACTTCAAGAAGCTTCCTCTTACAATACTCATTGATTCTGGTAGCACTCATAATTTCATTGACCCTCGGATCGCCAAACAAGCTGATTGTTTTATCCATCCTTGCTCCAACTTTGAAGTCATGGTTGCCAATGGGGGCACCTTACCTAGCAAAGGGAAGTGTCAAAATGTGCGTATCTCTATGGGAGACTATACCTTGTGCTCTGACATGTTTGCCTTGCCCTTAAGCAGATGTGATGTGGTTTTGGGCGCTCAATGGCTATGCACACTTGGCCCTATCTTATGGGATTTTGCTGAACTTTGGATGCAGTTTTCCCTCAATGAACAAAAACACACATTGACAGGATTACAACCAGGTTCTCTTAGCATCATCAGTTCACATCGCATGGAAGAAGTCCTCAAGAAGAATTCACATGGTGTCATCGCTCAGATCTATTCCATCCAGATGCAACCATCAGTGGTCTCCACTACTCCTTTGGATCTACAACAAATTCTGGATCGATATACAGGTGTCTTTGCTGAACCAGTGGGATTACCACCTTCCAGGCCAGAATACCATCGTATTCAGCTCCTTCCTGGCAGCATTCATCCCAACATCAGGCCCTATCGCTACCCATTTCACCAAAAAACGGAGATTGAAATGCTCGTTCGGGACTTATTGAAGCAAGTTATTATTCGTCCAAGCACTAGTTCCTTTTCTTCTCTAGTTATTCTTGTCCGCAAAAAAGATGGGTCATGGCGCCTCTACATTGACTTCCGATCACTTAATCACCCCACCATCAAGGATAAGTTTCCAATTCTTGTTGTTGATGAGCTTCTTGATGAGCTTCATGGGGCTCACTTTTTCTCCAAGTTGGATCTTTGTTCTAGCTATCATCAAATTCGGGTTCATGAGGAGGATATTCCTAAAACAGCTTTCCGCACACATGATGGCCATTATGAGTTTTTGGTCATGCCCTTTGGCCTCACTAATGCTCCTTCCACATTCCAGGCCTTAATGAATAAAATATTTCGATCCTACTTGCGGAAATTCATTCTGGTATTCTTTGATGATATCCTCATCTACAGTAAAACATGGGCTGAACATCTCCAGCATCTGGATCTTGTCATGCAACTTTTCTCTGACCATCATCTCCATGCCAAGTAGTCTAAATGTGTTTTTGGACAGAAGGAAGTTGAGTATCTTGGGAACATTATCTCAGCACAAGGGGTTTGTGTGGATCCTACCAAAATCGATGCCATGAACAATTGGCCACAGCCTCAGACACTCAAGAGCCTTCGTGGTTTTTTGGGGTTGACGGGCTACTACCGCAAGTTTGTCAAGGATTATGGGAAGATTGCAGCTCCATTAACTACTCTATTGAAAAAGGATGCCTTTACATGGACACCTGCTGCTCAATGTGCATTTGACAAACTAAAACAAGCTATGTGTACTACACCTATGCTAGCTATGCCCGATTTTTCCAAGCCCTTCAATATTGAGAGTGATGCTTGCGGCAATGGACTTGGTGCTATCCTCCTTCAAGATGAAAACCCCATTGCGTTCACCAGCAAATCCCTTTCAGGTAAGAATTTAGCTGCCTCTACCTATGAGAAGGAAATGATGGCTATTTTGCATGCAGTACAGAAGTGGCGCCCATACCTATTAGGGAATCATTTCAGCATCAAGATTGATCACCAGAGTCTGAAATATTTCTTGGACCAGCGTGTCTCCTCCCCGACACAATAGAAATGGGTTAGCAAACTCATGGGTTATGACTATGAGATCACTTACAAGAAGGGTAAAGACAATATTGTGGCAGATGCTCTTTCTCACACATTTGATGCCCAAGGTTCTCTTTCAACTATTTCTATGCCGGTTCCAAATTGGTTGCAATCTGTTCAACAGGGTTATGTCAATGACTCTTCCTTATCTCAAATCATCCAACGCTTGATTAACAACCCTTTTGCTCTACCACATTACTCTTGGGATGGTGCTTCTCTGTGATACAAGGGTCGTCTGGTGCTTCCCCAGAGCACAGATCTTCAACAGGCTGTCTTCTACGAACTCCATGCTTCTCCATCGGCAGGGCACTCTGGGTTCCTCAAAACATATGAACGAGCATGGTGTAACTTCTTTTGGCAGGGCATGAAAAGGACAATTCAATAGATGGTGGCCGAATGTGATACCTGCCAGCGCAATAAGGGTGAAACAACACTCCTTCCAGGATTGCTTGAACCCTTGCCCATACCTACACGGATTTGGACAAATATTTCTATGGATTTCATTGAAGAGCTCTCTAAATCTGGCGGGAAGACAGTGATTCTCGTTGTGGTTGATCACCTCTCCAAATACAGTCATTTTTGTGCTCTCAGCCATCCCTATACAGCCTCCTCCGTCGCTCAAATTTTTCTGGACCAGATCTTTTGTCTTCATGGCATCCCTTCTTCCATTGTCTCGGATAGTGATGCGACTTTCACCAGTCATTTTTGGACAGAACTATTTCGCCACACTAGCACCAAACTAAAGATGAGTTCAAGGTATCACCCACAAACAGATGGTCAGACTGAATTTGTCAATAAATGCTTGGAAACTTATCTTCGTTGCTTCACCTCGGAACAACAACATCAGTGGGAAAAGTGGCTCCCTCTTGCTAAATGGTGGTACAATACCTCTTACCACACTGCCTCTAAAATGACCCCATATGAAGCAGTCTATGGTCAGGCACCTCCAGCTCTTCTTCCATACACCCCCACCAGTTCACCAGTTCAGGAAGTTGACACGATCCTTCGCAACCGCGATCAGATTCTTCGCATTTTGTGGGACAATCTTCACATGGCAAGAAATCGCATGAAGCAACAAGCTGATCAGCACCGTTCGGAGCGCACTTTTCAAGTCGGCCATATGGTTTTTCTTCGTCTCCAACCGTACAAAAAATCCTCCTTGAAACTCAAAGGGCGTCATAAGCTCGCTCCAAAGTTCTATGGGCCATATCGAATTCTTCAGAAGATTGGGTCCATTGCTTATAAATTGGAACTTCCTCCTTGTTCCCGCATTCATCCAGTCTTTTATGTCTCTCGTCTGAAGAAATTTCTTGGCACCAACATTAGCGGAAAAACAATTTTACCCGAACTGGATAATGAAGGATCCATCCTTTTAGAGCCAGAGGCCATCCTCAATCGGCGCACGCATCAGCTTCTCTCTCGCTCTATCATAGAGATCTTAATTCAGTGGCACGGCATGCAACCAGAGGATGCTACATGGGAACCACTCCTTCAGATTCAACAACAATTCCCACATCTAAAGCTTTGAGGACAAAGCTTTTTTTAAGGGGGAGGGGATGTTAGGAACCCATGTCTTTACTTTGTTAGTATGTTGTTGTTGGACGCATATGCTTTGTAAGTCATCCTGTAGTATTTGTTGATCAATAGTTGTGTTATTGTTGTTGGCGCATATGCTTTGTAAGTCGCCCGTAGTATTGTTGATCCATAGTTTGTAACGGCCCATGGTTTCGACCCATAGTATTGGTGCCTAGAATTAGTATATAAGTGTGTGTTGAGACCTATGAAGGCACCGTGAAGTTAATTGTATTGAGCTTGCTCAAAGGAGGTTGCCCCCTCGAAGTGGCCTGTGATCGATATAAAAGTGATTATGAGTTCTGTCATTTCTGCTATTTCGCATATTCTTGTTAAGTAATTGTTGCAGGTGCATCACAGGCTTCCACGGCTTCGACCAATGCATACTTCCCTTACTTGTCTCAATCTTTTCCATTTATCCGGAAACTCGGCCTGAAGCCATTAGTATCCGAGGAAGAAAATGCCAGTGAGAGGATACCTTTGGTCAGAAAATCTCCCATGTTGGGGTTTGATTTCGGCCCACTTGTGCTTTCGGACAGACCAACCGCTACATTGAACCTTTGCCATGTTGTGGGAACTATTCTTATTTTCCAAGTCGGGTCCGTGATAGGGAAATACAGAGGTCTGGTGACCTTCGGACAAACTGTGACGAAACAGGGCAAACACCAATATTTCGGGAATGGTCAGGGTGTTCTGGATAAAGGCAGGGTGGATACTACAGATGATTTTAGGCTTCTTGGAGTTCATTATTACTCGTTGGGACTCTAAGTAGTTTATTGAACACCACGACACGAACTCAGGGAACGACATAATCTGTTCTAGACAAAAGAAAATGAAAAAGGACTCATGAACCCTATGGACATCTACCCCTTACTCGAGCAGAGCTTTTATCCTTCCTTTAATCTTTGGTATAGGGAGCTAAAGGACTGGGTCCAAAACGTCACAATCATTGTCTTCTAGGGTTACTCGGACTTTAGAACTAGTAGAAGCTTGTTCTTCTGTCATTTTTGTTAAATTTTGAGTATTAATTCACAATACTATAGGATCTTTGCTAAGAGAATAACATCTACAGTATATCAATGCATGACAATCATAATATGACAAGCATCACAAGCATCACAAGAATCAAAAGCATAGAGACAAGAGACACAGAGTTTCCGTGGGGAAAACCCTAAGGTGAAAAATCCCACAACTTCCTCAGAGATAGAGAGAGCAATGGCTCAACCAAAATACAACCAAATAACACTGAGATAGTCTCCTAGCAGATGATCCTCCTCCTCCTCACTAATGCATCACTTTCAGATAGATAGTGAGTTACTTTTCCGAATGAGTAAAATAGAGATCTCCTATCTCTATTTAT
The DNA here is from genome assembly GCA_027924585.1 of Larix kaempferi. NCBI lineage: Eukaryota > Viridiplantae > Streptophyta > Pinopsida > Pinales > Pinaceae > Larix > Larix kaempferi. Next base: position 1,478,003 of record BSBM01000127.1, on the reverse strand, counting down.
ACTCACCTTTTTGCCCAGTGACCCAATGGGGCCGACTTGTCTACTTAGATACATCCACATTATATTATATATAATTCCGGGCCGACCCCAAATGGTGGTCTAATAACCCATCGGCAAGTACACACACTTGCGACACTTGTCACATGACGACACTTCCTTATAGAGGAATAACACATCTTTTATAAGGGTACAATAAATATATATAAAATATACAGATGAAATACATTCCAAAGTTACATATACATCAACACTCCCTCTTAACTAGGAAGGTATTTCTCGACACAGATCTGCTAGACAAGTCTTCTTCTCTGGATCATCGTCATCGATGCATCGTCATCATCATCGTCACTGTCGCTGCTATCTCAACCAATCTCTGACTCTACTCGTCATAGGAAGTTCTACAGAGCTAGTCCTTTTTCATACTGGATGTAGGCCCGCCATCTGCAGGTCTTCATCATCACTGGCCATACGGTGGAATCCTCAGGACTCATTACGTGCGTCACAAAACCTGGCTGTAGCATCCCAGGCTATTACGAGCACACAGCTCTACCTGTAGGATCTCTAAGGAGCACATTACATGTGACCCATCACAAAACCTGGCTAAAGCATCCCAGGCTGTTACGAGCACACGGCTCTACCTGTCGGATCTCCCAGGAGCACATTACATGTGATCTCACAACAAAACCTGGCTGAAGCATCTGAGGCCTTTTTCATCCTGTCCAGATCTCCCAGGAGCAAATTACATGTGGTCATGGCAAAACCTGGCTGAAGCATCTGAGGCCTTTTTCATCTTGTCCAGATCTCCCAAGAGCAAATTACATGCCATAGGACAAAACCTCGCAAGAGCATCTGCCAGATATCCCAGGGCACCGAATTACATGCCATAGGAAAAACCTCGAAAGATATTTGCAAATCTCCCAGGGCACAAATTACATGTCCTCCCAAGCAAATCCTCGCAAGAGCATTTGCCAGATGTCCCAGGGCACCGAATTACATGCCATAGGAAAAACCTTGAAATACCATCTGCAAATCTCCCAGGGCACAAATTACATGCTTACCTGCACAACCTGATCCACGGCCACAAAGTATCATCTGATACTCATCAAACATCATCCTGATGTACACATGATCATCCTGATCATCATCACTGCAACATCCTGCTGCATGTCATCTGGAGAAGCTTGTCATCCACGATCATCCTGATCATACAATGCATCCATCTGATGCATACCAAGTATCCACCTGATACATACATAGATACATGATCCACACAATGTATCCATCAGCATACATGATCTACCTGATCATACAAAGATACATGATCCACACAATGTATCCATGCGTCCATACAAAATACATACACATGATCCAACCGATCATATCCAGCATCCAACATGATGCGTATACAAAGTACATACACATGATCCAACCGATCATATCCAGCATCCAACATGATTCATACATACATACATATAATGATCCAACTGATCATATCCAACATCAACATGATGCATACATACATACACATAATGATCCAACTGATCATATCCAAGCAGAAACCAGAACATCATCCTGATGCTCATCATCCAGCGCTTACATCCACAGCCATGTGAAGGATCCCCCTTCCAACATGCTTGGAATGGCTTCAGCAAATGTGTCCATCACTTCTTCCTTGAAGTGTCCTCGATCTGAAGCACGCCAAGCCTCTCTCTGAAGTACTCAAACTTTACCCTGGCTAGTGGCTTCATTAGCACATCTGCAATCTGCTCGTCTGTCGCAACATACAGGAGCTTCACAGCTCCTCTCTGCACCATATCCCTGATATAGTGATATTTGATCTCTATGTGTTTCGACCTGTCATGAAACACTGGGTTCTCGGACAGCTTCACACAACTCTGGTTATTACAGAAGATACCAGTAGCATCCAACGGGAGATCAAATAACTCAGACAGTAGCTTCCGTAGCCATACTGCCTCACAACTAGCTGAACAGGCTGCAACATACTCTACCTCAGCTGTACTCAATGCTACACAGGAATGCTTCCTGCTAAACAAAGAGATCACACCTGATCCCATACTGAAGCAACACCCAGATGTGCTCTTCCTATCTGCAGCACTATCAGTCCAATCTGAATCAACATAACCCTGCAGGTTAAACTTTTGATTCGCTTCATACTTGAGACCATAATCCACTATACCCTTCAGGTACCTCAGAACATGCTTTACAGCAACCAGGTGAACACTCCTCGAATCCGTCAGGAACTGTCTCAATGTGTTCACAGCAAAGCAAATGTCTGGTCTTGTGTTCATCAGGTACATCAAGGACCCAATCATCTGACGATACAAAGAGACATCAACCAGCTCAGATGAAGCATCACATAGAAGCTTCAGATTCGATGCCATAGGTGTGGCCATGGCCTTGCAATCCATCATCCCGAATCTCTTCAGGATATCTACTGTGTACTTCCCTTGACCAAGGAAGATCCCACCTGCATTCTGCCACACCTCCATACCTAGGAAATAGTGCATCATTCCCAAATCTTTCATATCAAATTTAGCAGCAAGCTTCCTCTTAGTATCTGCAATCAGTCTGTCATCTCCTGTTACAAATAAGTCATCCACATACAGGAGTAGAATCACAGGATTCCCTTCCTCAACCTTGTAGTAAAGGTTGGAATCTGCTTTACTCTTGGTAAAGCCCAAGCTAGATAGGAAACTGTCCATCCTACCATACCAAGTTCTGGGCGCTTGCTTCAATCCATACAAGGCTTTCTTCAATCTGCACACATATGACTCCCTGTCATGTATTTCAAAACCAAGTGGTTGTTCCACATATACTTCCTCTTCAACTACACCATTCAAGAAAGCAGTCTTGACATCCATCTGGTGTATTTTCCATTTCATTGCTGCAGCCAGGGCAAGTACTGTTCTGATGGAAGTATACCTGGCTACAGGTGCAAAAGTTTCTTCATAATCTATTCCCTCTTTCTGAGAGAAACCACGAGCTACGAATCTTGCTTTGTATTTCTCCACACTGCCATCTGCAACATGCTTGATTTTGAAGATCCATTTAGAAGTCACAACCGACTTCTCTTTAGGTCTTGGGACAACATCCCAAACATCATTCTTCATTATTGATTGGTATTCCTCAACCATGGCATCCTTCCATTCTTTCTTTTCCATTGCCTCTTCATAACTGGAAGGCTCTTTGTTCATAATGTCACAGAGTAAAGCAACATAGCTGGTCTATGATCTGGTTCTCTTCTTTGCTCTGTGTTCTTCTTCTGGAATACCAAATCTTTCTGCATCTTGAATGAGCTCTCTAGCCCATACAGGTTTCCTCTTGTGAGTGTTATCCTCACGGGGTGGATCTACAGGTTCTTGTGGATATTCAAACTCACGAACAACTTCTGGAACTGTTTCAGTCATGGTAGTGTCCTGAAATCTTGTTTCCTTAGGTTCTTCATAAACTTCAGTAGGTGCCTTCCTTGATTTGATGAATGCTGAGTTTTCATCAAATGTTACATCCCTACTGACATCAATCTTCTTGAACCCTGGAAAGTATATTCTATAAGCCTTCGAGCTTTCACTGTAACCCACAAAGATAACCTTCTTTCCTGAAGGATCTAGTTTAGTCCTCTTTTCCTTTCGGACATGAGTGTATACTGGACAACCAAATATTTTGAGATGACTGAGTTCAGGTTTCTTACCAAAAAAGACCTCTTCTGGTGTCTTGTTCTCCAATATCTTGTGGGGTGTTCTGTTCTGCACATATACAGTTGTTCTAGATGCTTCTGCCCATAGATGCATAGGAAGATCCTGGTCATGCAACATTGCCCTTGCTGCTTCCATGATAGTTCTGTTCTTCCTTTCTGCAACACCATTCTATTGAGGATTATAAGGAGCAGTCAACTCCCTCTTAATCCCTGAATCACTGCAAAGCTTCTTGAAGTCACTTGAGGTGAATTCTCCACCATTGTCGGATCTGAATGTTTTGATCTTCTTGTCAGTTTGATTCTCCATCAAGGTTTTGAATTCCTTGAATTTATCAAGCACCTCATCTTTGCCCTTCAAGAATTATACCCAAGTCTTCCTGGAGAAGTCATCAATAAATGAGACATAATAAACATACCCACTCAGGGAACTGGATGACATAGGGCCACATACATCTGAGTGGATGATTTCTAGGATGTCTTTTTCCTTGCTTTCACTGCTTGGGAAAGCCTTCTTAATGTTATTACCTTTTGCACATCCTTTGCAAACACCTTCATTTTTGGTCTTGATTTCAGGAAGACCCTCTACTTCCTTGCTTGCAATTGGAAGTGCTCTGTAGTGCATGTGAGCAAGTCTTCTATGCCAAAGTTCACTTGGCTCCATGGATTCATGCACCATGGCATGTTCAGGTTGTCCCTTCAATTTATACAAGCCTCCCTCTTGCTGTCCAATCACTACTGCATCATCTATGTTCTTTCCCTTTGGCCACATTAGGACTTGGCCATCCACAAATGCAACCCTCATACCTTTTGCATCCAATGCAGAGATGGAGAGTAAGTTCTTCTTGAGTCCAGGCACATAAAGGACTTCTTTCATCTTCAAAGTTTTTTTCCAGAATCTAGGTTGTATGAGGCTTCACCACTTCCTTTGATTGGGTATTGATAATCATCCCCAAGTTTCACCTTATGGGGTGATTCATGTTCAGATAGATTCACAAAAGATTCCTTAAACCCAGTCATGTGTTTGGAAGCCCCATTATCAATCAACCAATCATTACAGCCATGGGAGATGGTACCTGTGAGAGCAGAGATCAGAACATACTCTTATTCACTTGATGAGTCATCATTGCTATCACTTTCTGCCCTAGCCTTCTTCTTTGGAGGTTCATCATCTTCGGCAGCATGAGCATGAAATCTTCTTTTGCTGCCCTTATTATTCTTGTTGGGGATGTTATTGTCCTTCTTGTTCTTGGGACAATTTATGGCAATATGTCCTTTCTCATTACAGGTGAAGCATATTCTTCTTTCTTTGAAGTGATGTGAAGATCTCTTGGAGTGAGATGGCTCTTTCTTGGACTTTCCTTTCCTGGTGTGAGCTGTGAGAGCTTGATCTTCATTCCCAATCTTTTCTTCTTGTGCCACAAGCCTTGCTTCTTCTTGTGAGCATTCTTCCTGTAGTCTACTGAAGGAGATCAACTTCTTCCTTGCACAAATTCCTTGGATAAAGGAATCCCATGACCTGGGTAGGCCATTTAGAGTGGTCATCACCACTTCACCATTCTCCACCATTTCATCCTGCTTCTAGTTGTTCCTTGATCTGGGAGACCCTTGAAAAGTAAGATTGAATGGTTTCTCCATTCTGAAACTTTACTGCTTTCAATTGGTTCCACAGGGTCATCTTCCGATTTATGTTCTTTCCTTCAAATAGCTTGGTCAAAGATTCAAACATCTCTTTGGGTGTCTTAAGAGAAGACACATGAGGTATGAGATGGTCTTTGATAGAATCAGCAATGATTCTCTTTGCCTTGACCAAGTTCTTCTTGTGCAATGCCTTGGCTTCTTCATCCTCTGGGATAGGGATGTCTTCTTTCACATATGAGTCCAACTCATTCTCTTCTAGGATTAACCCAATCCTATACTTCCAGGCTCGGAAGTTATCAACCCCTTCAAGCTTATCCTCAAGCTTGGTGTGGAGAGACATCTTTAAGAGTACTTCAAATGGAAATAGAAAAGATTTAGGACTTACCACTTGAAGTGCTGAAAACTGGATCTGGTCCCGGATTAGGGTTTGTCAGAGAAACCCTAAAAATTCAAAATGTGAATTTCAAAATTCCGAAAGGATAGAAAGATGCGCCTTGGAGAGCTAATCAGCCTAGTACATTCAGAATTTGAGATCAGCAAGGTCTTGCCCTTCAAAATTTCCTTTTTGTCCTCCCAGATTCACTAGGGAGAGCCTTGAATTAGGGTTTGAGTTTCCCGGAGATCTACCTAGCCAAAAATCTCGATCCAAAGCTCTAACCTTCGATTTTTGCAAGGAGCTTCCAGCTATGCCTTTAGTTTCCAGAAATTCCTATTTTTGTGGAAACCCTATTTTTTAGGGCCAAATCTGAAAATGCTTGGAACTGAATTCTGATTGGACAAATAGATGCACCTTGATGAGTAGATCCAATCTACTATACTGAATTTCAAAAATCTGTGGAGAGAAACCTAATAAACAAGGAATACAAGCTTTCGTCACTGCAAAATGTCTTCTTCTCAGTTAAGCTCTGATACCATGTTAAATTTTGAGTATTAATTCACAATACTATAGGATCTTTGCTGAGAGAATAAAATCTATAGTATATCAATGCATGACAATCATAATATGACAAGCATCACAAGCATCACAAGAATCAAAAGCATAGAGACAAGAGACACAGAGTTTCCGTGGGGAAAACCCTAAGGTGAAAAACCCCACAACTTCCTCAGAGATAGAGAGAGCAATGGCTCAACCAAAATACAACCAAACAACATTGAGATAGTCTCCTAGCAGATGATCCTCCTCCTCCTCACTAATGCGCCACTTTCAGATAGATAGTGAGTTACTTTTCTGAATGAGTAAAATAGAGATCTCCTATCTCTATTTATACTCACCTTTTTGCCCAGTGACCCAATGGGGCCGACTTGTTTACTTAGATACATCCACATTATATTATATATAATTCCGGGCCGACCCCAAATGGTGGTCTAATAACCCATCGGCAAGTACACACACTTGCGACACTTGTCAATCCACATGACGACACTTCCTTATAGAGGAATAACACATCTCTTATAAGGGTACAATAAATATATATAAAATATACAGATGAAATACATTCCGAAGTTACATATACATCAACAATTTTATAGCTAGAAAACACACTGCACGTTGAAAACAGAGAAGTTTGAGACCCTACTTGTCACAAGAAAAGCTTGAGAGTGACCTTTTTCCCTGTCGTCCTCTTCGGCTTCTGCGCTTCCAGAAGCTTCCAACTCCGACAGGTCTAAGAACGAAAATGTTTATTCTTCTCATGTCGTGCTATATATATAAAACCCTTTTCGGATAACTTCTACCCACTTTTTCCAGCTGTCCCTTTCTCTTACTCGTCGATCTGTCGGGTGTTGTCTCCAATCCATTGATTCAAGCTTTTATTTAACCTTTTTGATTTGACCATTCTACATCTCAGTCGTAGGATTCTTTATTGGATTTAAACCCCAGCCGTCGATCATATCCAACGATGGTATCGTGACCCAACCTTTTGTTTTGGATTACCACTTAGCCCTCCTCGCGAGGTGTTTAGAAGGTGACACATGGAAGATGGTATACAATCTCGTAACCACCCTCCCTGCTTATATGGAGCGCTCTTTTACCTCGCGAGAATTGTTGGGGATCGTTGATCTTGCCTCTGACATATGTACGGCGGGGAGTCTCCGAGGTGTCTAATTTTTAGTACCTTCGTAGGTGGAGCCTACTAACATCAGCCAGCCGTAGATCATACTTCTTTTGTTGTGAGTCGTTGATCTGCTTTGATCCTTGTGCTGATGTAACCATATGTCTTCTGCGCTGTCAGATTCATGGCTGTGCAATCTGCACCGTTGATCTTATTTCTTATTGCTCCACGGTGGTGGTATCGCAAGCCGGTTTTTGTTTACTGCCGAAACGTTCCTACGAGAGCTCTTCTGACTGCCATTTGTCCAGGCGGTATGCCTCTCCTGACCACTCTCTTGTGTTCCCTTCACGCAACTTCGTGATGCGAGGATGATCTATGGACCGTGGATCTCTTTCGCGGCTCGGATCAACGGTTGGAAAGTGCCCGCTCTTTATCTTATACTTTATTTCTCATCGGACTATAGGTTATCAACATTTTGACCCATTTTCATTATTCCGGCTACCTCCTTCGGCTCAAAGTGCTCAAACCCTTCATCTTTCTCATCATTTCCCTTCTTACTTAGATATTTTCTTGGCCTTAGCAACCTGGACCTGAATAGGGAAGGGGTTTTAACCATCTTTTCACAGAGCCTACCCGTGGGAATGGTCTTAGGATTAGGATTTTGGGCAAAAATTTAAGGGTGCCAACACCTCCTTATACAAAAATTCGTCTCAAAGTTAATTTTTTTTCTTGTACTTCAGACACTAGGCTTAGCTTTTATTTTTTTTATATTATTATTCTCATCTTATTTTCATTCTCTTCTATTTTTCTCCCATAATTAGGGCCCTAAGCACTAGTGGTTCTAATCATTAGTTTTCTTTTTCATCCAACATGGTTCCAATACATCCTCAGAAACTCAATCGTAATTTCGTATAATATCAATCCGATAATACATTCAATAGTAGTTAGTCCGAGCTAGATTTTCTATCTCTTAATTGTTCACGAAGGTCTACGATGTCCAAATTTTCAACAAGCTACGTTGCGTCAATATCCACCCAATGGTTTATTAAAACATAACAAATCCAAGCAAGGTTTCAATTTTATTTGGTTATCCTCCCTTCAATACAAGAAGGTAAACATCATGAAATATTCGGTAAGATATAATCACGGTTTTTAACAAATCAGGAGAGACCCTTAAATAACTGCCAAAGACCAAATTCCATAAGACTACTTCCAAATACCTCTAAATATTTTTAATAATGTTGCTTCCTAACTTGATAGGATTCGAGGCATCAAGACATTAGTGACTAGTCAAACGTATTAATTTTAACTACCTTGTCATTTTGTCGGTGTCATAATGTCCAAGTCAAGGAACCCATCATGTCCTTACCTCATTTCCTCATTTCCGTTGTCAGGTGACTCCTTCGGCATATTTTCCCTATTTCGTCATGTGTGGGTTGTCATATTCACATCGAGTCGTATCAGTTGTATTTCCATTTAGACTTCATCATCTCAAAGGATTAGCATCGTTGCGTTTAGCTTGTCGTGATTATTGTCTACATACTTTGTTTGACAAGATCATCTTCAATTGATCCTTCAATAGGTTCTCCAAGTTCTATGTTCCCATTCATCATATTGAAGTCAAGTCAAGATTGTACTTTTTTTTTTAAAACTATAACATATAATGTATCTTGTTATCCAAATATTGCCTAGCATGATACTTCCTTCTCTTATAACTACATAGGTATGAAACCACATTTTTTTTAAGTCTTTTCTCATGATATAGAATCACTATTTAATTGTCATATGAATAATAAAGTATATATTACCATTTATCCTCTTTAATATCATATCCTATGCCAATTTAACAATCTCCTTTTATTTCTCTCTTTAGGGCATATAATCAAAATATACAATTTTTTTTTTATCATCATAATAAAGTAGATATGTGTATATGTGATAATTGTTTGCTATTTTCAAATCAAATTCAATTAAAATAATATATATACATAGTAATTTAGACTAATCATTAACTCCTTTCTTTTCATAAAGTAAACATGAATATCTAATTGATAGAATGTATCTACATTCTCTCTATAACAAACATCATTATCAACTAGTGCATAACTTCCTTCTTGTCATAATTCATTTATAATTATATATTCGGTACAATATGTCTAATTCTCCTATTTCCATAAAATTAACACTAATATGTATTTGCACTAAACCATTACATTACATATTTCTTTTTAAGTTCAATCAACAGGATATTGAACATTATAAAATAATATTAACATATGACATTACAATTTCAAACATATTTTTAGATACTATGCATAATCGAATGACTGAAACAATAATAAATCTATTCTAATTCTATTCTATCGATCCCTTCATACATATTCGTATAAATATTAAGCATAATCAAATTCTTATATATTAGAATTAAAGATCAACCTGCTTCCATTAACAATAGCGAGCAGATCATAACTAAATCAAAATCCCACTGCTATGATCATAAAGACATTATAATAGACATGGTTGTGGCACCGATAGGAAGGACGCGTCAAGAGCGAACTAGGGCGAAATTAAATATTCAAACACTACGTAATTTGCTGTGGTAATCCAGGTATTACAGTCAACATACTGGTGGCATCTAAAGGATTGAAACGTAAGTGAGAATTAGAAAAGTAATTCGAATGGAACTGAACATACAAACAATCATAATTCACAGGTTCGACTCCGTTACGAGTTCCACCTGTATGCTTACAGGGCAACCGATATTTGAGTATAACTCATATCACAGCGTTTGCACCGACTCAGTGGAATGGTACTGCGCCAATATTTCTGTCAAGAATCCAGTCCATATCACCGTCTTCTACTACTAGTTTAAATTGACAGGCCGGGCTGTTCAGAATTAGAGATATTCCGATCAATGCAGGTAGGATATTGGTGAGCAGACTAGACAGAGGTACGCCAGAAGATTCGAGTTAGATTACTTGGCATGGAGAATACAGAGGTGTGATCAATTGGGAGATGGAATGCGTTTTGATTGTGATAATAAAATGAGTACTGTCCTACCCAAGGGTTTAAGTTAGAGGTTCGTCACTCTAACTGCGTCTCTAGGTCTACCTAGAACAAGGGACTTTTTAGTCACACAGCATGGAACGGGGTTGACTCTGTAGTAAAAGGTTTATGCCAAATAACTGCAAGAATATAATACAGAAAAATAAATGGATTTAGTATAGACGTGAATCCAGTCGATCGCTTCAGAAATAGGATGAGATCAGTTCGGTAAATAATGATTTTTGCTGAACAAGTTACAAAGAATTAATTACTGTAAAAAAAAAATTTAAGGGATTCATCGGAATCGTAAATCAAATTGATCGATTTAGAAATGGAATGGAATCACTCTGTAAATGGCACCCGGAATCAAATTTTACAGAAATATTCAATGGTCTGATTATTCTGTAACACGAACAAGGTTAAACACTGGATCGCTTATTGCTTAAGCGACAGTGGCAAATAAAAAAAACAAAATCTGAATCCAATCTCTGAATTGATTATTGGTGAATCGGCAGAGACAGATTGTTAGCCAGGGTCACGGTATAGTTTAACAATCTAAGGGTGAATACTGAATCGGCAGAGACAGATTGTTCGCCAGAGACAGATTGTTAGCCAGGGTCACCGTATAGTTTAACAATCTAAGGGTGAATACTGAATTTTTATATTTTATTTTTTTTATAAAAGAATTTTGATTTGCCTATGCCAATATACGTTTCCAGAAATATGAATAGACATAGAAAATTTACATTCAGATCTCTAATTATTTTCTAGATAAAATAATCCCGATTTATCAATACCAATATGTGTTTCTAGAAATATAAATGGAGCATAACTTTTTACTTTCAGATCTCCTATCATATTCTCGATAAAATAACTTCGATTTGCAAGCACAAATATACATTTCCATAAATTAGTCAAACACAGAATTATACATTCAATCACAAATGCAACTTAATGAAAAACAAATGAATCTTAAATTACATAAAACCTGTATGAGCAGACGCTCCCAGAGTTGAGGTAGATCCAAGGAGAATGCAGCTTCAGTCCCGTCATTGTTTTACACGATCACCGGTGAACCCCTCATAAACAAAATATGATTGCAGTGCCCTCAAGGCTCGACCAGCTCTGATACCAAACGTAGAGCCCCTACTTTAGGGTCCTTCTGAACTGAACCTGAAACTTTAACAACTTCATACAAACATATTAGCTATCATAATTACTAGAAAAATAAAATAAATTAGTAAATAACTTAACAAAAATAAACAAAACCATAACTTGTCGACCCGATCTAGTTGGTCCATTGTCGTCCGCGTCTTCCATATGATCCCTCCAACAAAGCTCATTTGAACCATAGGCAAAGCAACCGTTAGCTTCGCCACTCAACCATAGGCTCATGCTTTCAGTCGCATGGCCACCCTCGAGCTTTGGGTCATAGAGCTCACACACAATAATCAAGAAACTCAGCTTGGGATTCCCCCCCACCAAAATTTCCAGCCAAACCCTCAATAGCAGCAAGTCATAAACTAATCCAAGATTACGATAGCCATCCAGGATCTGGGTCCTTTACCCATTCCCAATGCCTTCATTTTAAAGGAAAGTTCCATGCGACACATGTCACTTCATGCATAAATATATATTTTATTAAATTTTTAATTTAATAATACTCACCCATCCATGTGTCAGTTTCTCTAGGTGATGCACCAACATTACTAAGTTTGCTCATGTTTGTCCCGAGGATATTTCACTTAACTCTTAGATTTGTGGTGTAGGTGGAGTTGACTAGGTGTCCATGCCTAGGATTCCATTTTGCTCATAAATAAATATTTTTAATATTTTTAAATACTAAAAAATATTCCTTCATGTGCAAATGCATAAATAACCATTTCTAATATTTTAAATGCCAAAATATTGTTTTATATGCAAATGCATAAATAACAACTTCTAATGTTAAAAGTACTAAAAATGTATTTTCCTATGTAAATGCTCTAGAAGCAATTTATATGTTTTTAGGCCATTAAGATAACAATCAATTTTACTAGGATCCCGGTGCAACGTCGTTGGGCCTCCCCATTCCTTAATTCATTTCCCTCACATGGCACCACTCTGTTGGGTCCAATCATCAATCGTTTCCATTTCTCGGCAAGGTACGACATCGTTGGGTCCTTGCATCCACTCTTTCTATTCTCGACAGGGTACCGCATCGTCGGGCACTTCTGCCGCCATCCTTTCATTTTGACTTGCGGAAACTTCATGTAGGGATTTCAGGAGCCGTTACCTTCTATCATCCATCTACACGCTATTAGGGACTAATGGCGCTAAGGAGTGAGTCGGTTCTCACTGCGCGCCCCCCCAACTCGTATGTGAATAGCTCCATCGTGGCCCACCTTGTACGCCCTCATGCTTTTTTCTTGAGCAAGCAAACCAATGCTTACCTACTCATGCATGGTATTCCATGAGAAGTCGACATCGTCGTCGCTCTCCCTGTGTGTGATTTATCCATACTCTACGACCCTTCAATTCCTTTATGTGTCCGTCGGTGAACTGTTTCACCTGTCGCTACATACATTTTTCACAAACATATATTTGTATTATTGTCCTTAATTATCATAATTTGATTCATCAATTTGCTACTTCGTTAAGCATTTATATTTTACTCATAACATTACTCATTCATCTAATCAGAAATGCATCTTGTCAATATTTACTTTATTCGTTCTCATCACAATATCACTCATACAGCTAGTCATTAAGCATCATTCACATGTACATTTTCCATAATCAAAGTTAATCGTTAAACAACATGTAATCATTCATTTACATCAACTATCGAGATACACATATATCATTATTTATTGATTCACAATCAATCCTAATCATGAACACACTCAAAATAAAATCAAAGGGTCATTTTATTAATGTTTCAATCAGTCGGATCACTCAACAGGTGCCCTCAAGGTCTACAGCCGTCTATGGGCACTACACAGAATTGCCTTCCTCAACCTTGTAGTAAAGGTTGGAATCCACTTGACTCTTGGTAAAGCCCAAACTAGATAGAAAGTTGTTTATCCTACCATACCAAGTCCTAGGAGCTTGTTTCAAGCCATACAAGGCTTTCTTAATTCTGCACACATATGAATCCCTTTCATGTGTTTCAAAATCGAGTGGCTACTCCACATACACTTCCTCTTCGACTACACCATATCCATCTAGTGTATCTTCCACTTCATCACTTGCAGCTAGGGCAAGTACTGATTTGATGGAAGTGTATCTGGCTACAGGTGCAAAAGTCTCTTCATAATCTATCCCTCTTTCTGGGAGAAGCCACAAGCCACAAACCTCGCTTGGTATTTCTCTATGCTACCATCTGCAGCATGCTTGATCTTATAGATCTACTTGGAAGTAACAATAGACTTCCCTTCTGGTCTTGGGACCACATCCCAGACATCGTTTTTCATGATCGACTGGTACTCCTTGATCATGGAATCCTTGTTAAGATTTAATATGCTAAGACAGAAAATAGCAGCATTACATTCCATTTCACAATAATAGCATATATAGGATCACTGAAGAAACAACAAGCATAGCATAAACACAAGAGACACAGATTTATCCTGGGAAACCCTCATGGGGTAGAAAACCCAGTAAAGCTTCCTCAATATAGATGACCAGCAATATACAAAGATGAAAACCCTGAGTATAAGCTCCTTCTTCTCCATAGCAGACCTCTCCTCCACAAGTGCGCCATTCTTAAGTGAGTGAGTGTGTGTCAAATGAGGAATACACCTCCTCTATTTATACACTACTCCGACTTGTCTTTTACACATAACATGTAGGCTCGTATTTAACCAATGGGTTAAATACCCCACTACAACTGACTGGGCCGACCCCTCTAGGGTGGTCTAATAACCCTTTGACCCACATAACACATACAGGGCCAACCCCCACTAGGGAATTCTAATAACCCAAGTTACCACATTCCGATGGAGGAATAAACATCTCCGGATATACAATAAGATCTTCACGGAGGAATGAAACATCTCTGAAATAATAAAGTACAAATATAATATTCTTTGAAGTCACAATATCTCAACACTCCCCCTTAACGAGAAGGATATTATAACAGCATCTGCACGAGCAAGGAGTCATCAACATCATACATGATACATCTATAAATCATTGGAAGCTTTCTCAATCATCATCAGTAACTCAACTAGTTACTGGAACATCTTCAATACTGGAACATCAACATCTTCAGTACTGAGTCTTTATCTTCTGCAGCACTCAAACAGCTACAGCAGCATCAATATCTGAATCCTCACGATCGTCGGCATCGTCATCACATGATCATCAGCATCATCATCACACGATCAACATCGTCGTCTAGATCAACATGATTAGCATCATCACATGATCTCGATCTACAACATTTGGTTCATCACGATCTACAGCATCTGGATCATCACGATCTACAACATCTGGATCATCTCGATCTACAGCATCTGGACCATCACGATCTACAGCATCTAGATCATCACAATCTACAACATCTGGATCATCTCGATCTACAACATATGAATCATCTGTATTAGTATCTACATCAATACATCTATCATCAAAAGCATGTATTCTCACTAATGCATCTATTATCAAAAGCATGTATTCTCACTAATACATCTATCATCAATAGCATGTATTCTCACTAATACATCTATCATCAAAAGCATGTATTCTCACTAATACATCTATCATCAATAGCATGTATTCTCACTAATACATCTATCATCAATAGATAGCAGCAAACCCTGCAACACACACGATCATATTACATGATGATCAATCCCGCTCTCTTTAGGACATAGGTCCATGGATGATACAATCTAGATCAAGTTCCAGGATGATCAATCCTTATCACTTTAAGACAAGTCTCATGTCTAGGGACGATGCAATCCCATCATGTACATTTTGAACCCAGTTCATGGACAATGCATTCCTCTCTTCAATTCTCGGAGACATCAGTCTACGGATAAATTCTGGGACCTAAGTCCGGGGAAGATACAATCCCCTACCTGTTCATTCAGGACTTCATTATCGGAGACCTAGTCTACGGCTCAATTCTGGGACCACAGTCCTAGGAAGATACAATCCCCTACCTGTTCATTCAGGACTTCATTATAGGAGACCCAATCTACGGCTCAATTCTGGGACCTCAATCCGGGGAAGATACAATCCCCTACCTATTCATTCAGGACTTTATTATCGGAGACATCATGTCTACGTCTCAATTCTGGGACCTCAGTCCGGGGAATATACAATCCCCTACCTGTTCATTCAGGACTTTATTATCGGAGACCCAGTCTACGGCTCAATTCTGGGACCTCAGTCCAGGGAAGATACAATCCCCTACCTGTTCATTTAGGACTTTATTATTGGAGACATCATGTCTACGGCTCAATTCTGGGACCTCAGTCCGGGGAAGATACAATCCCCTATCTGTTCATTCAGGACTTTATTATCGGAGACATCATGTCTATGGCTCACTTTAGAACATGTGTTCAAGGATGATGCAATCCCTCTTCTTTCTCGGAGACACCTGTCTACGGCTCACTTTAGAACATGTGTTCAAGGATGATGCAATCCCTCTTCTTTCTCGGAGACATCTGTCTACAACTCACTTTAGGACTGAAGTCTAGGGATGATCCAATCCCCAAATGTCCACCAAGGACTTCATTCTCAGAGACATCATGTCTACGACTCTCTTGAGGATGATGCAATCCTATCATGTCCGCCAAGGACTTCATTCTCGAAGACATACGTCTACAGCTCTCTTGAGGATGATGCAATCCTATCATGTCCACCAAGGACTTCATTCTCGAAGACATACATCTACGGATCTCTTGAGGATGATGCAATCCTATCATGTCCACCAAGGACTTCATTCTCGAAGACATACGTCTACGGCTCTCTTGAGGATGATGCGATCCTATCATGTCCACCAAGGACTTCATTCTCGAAGACATACATCTACAGCTCTCTTTAGAAGATGTGTTCAAGGATGATGCAATCCCCTTGTCACCTTAGACCCTGTCTAAGGACCACCCACCAACCTCTCTATCGGCATCACCAATATAGGTATCCACATCATTGACCTCACTGTCGATGCGGGAAATCTTATCATAAGTGATCACATCACTCCCCCTTTCGAGGAGGGTCCTTCTTAACTATATTAGGTTTGTCTTGGAAAAATTTACTTGAGGTAGAGGTTTGGTTAGTACATCAGATCGGTAGAGGTTTGTTTAGTGCATTAGTAACTTGTTACGAATTCGAACATTAACCATATCTTGTATATAGAAATGTTAGATCTCTATGTGCTTTGACTTATCATGGAACACTGGTCTCTCTGCCATTTTGGTACAACTCTGTTTTTCACATAGGATCATAGTTGGGTCCATTCTAAAGCCATACCGCTTCACAACTAGGAGAGCAAGCAGCCATATATTCTGCTTGTGCTGAGAGCCACACTAGACTGCTTCCAGCTAAACCACGAGATCATGGCTGATCCTAGATAATAACATCCTCTCGATGTGTTCTTCCTGTCTGATACACTTTCTGCCCAATCAACATCTGTGTAGCCATCTTGAAGTCATGATCTCCAAGATAGCATAGATCAAAGTCTATCGTATCCTTTAGATACCTCATCACATGCTTTTCAATTATCAGGTGAACACATCTAGTTTCCACTAGATACTGACTCAAGGTGTTCACAACAAAGCATATATATGACCTAGTATTTGTTAGATACATCAATGACTCAATATTTTGTCTGTACAGAGTTCTATCCACTAACTCTGATGAGTCATCTGATAACAACTTCAAGAGTGGCCATACCAACACATCAAGTCCTTTTAATATTTCTCAGCATACTTTCCTTGGTTGAGAAAGATTTCTTCTGAGCCTTGCCATACTTCCAGACCTAGGAAGTAATGCATCAATCTGAGATCTTTCATTTTCATTTCTGCATTGAATGATCTTCTGCATATCTATCTGTGCCATCTCTCGTTAGATGGGTCTACTGATATAAGCCTCAATATCATTCAAACTCTGTGGTGAGTTCCTTCTTGCATCCATGTCATATGTGTATAGAAACCATATTCAACCTTGTAGCAAAGGTTGAGATCCGTATCACCCATGGTGATCATTAAGTTCATCAATTGATTATCGATCCTGGGAACCCATACAAAGCCTGATTCACACTTCTTCTTTAATTACACCATTAAGGGAATGGTCTTATCTAGCCACTTGGAGCAAACATCTCATCATGATTCTCTTCCTCTTTCTATGAGAATCTTCTAGCCACAAGCCTTCTATAGTGTGTTTGATTTGTAAATCTTTTGTTGAGCATCCATCGCTTGTTCAGTGTTCATCATTCATCATGATCTTTCCTACAAATCAAAATTAAGTACATGATTAATAATACTTCATAATCATCAAATCATATTGTCATGATAATCTATTATGCATACAGATATCATTTACATAGTTATGCAACTATTTTGACCAATACATTGACGCAACACTTTTCCATATTCTGTATGCATACAGTGTCTATCTAGATTCCTTCCATCTCTACCAGAACATACTATCGAGAGTGTGCACAGCTCTCAGCATGTCAGCAAAGAGGTTTCATTCTAGAAAAGCAACAATGGAATGTTTGTCCAACTTACCAATCATATGCATATTAGTAGTATACTGTTTCAATGCTCTTTGAATGTTTACACTCAACATGATATATTCTAGGAATACAAATATGCATACAAGCAATATCATTTACTATTTCAAATAACAACTCAAATACTTATCTTTTATGTTTGTGTGGTTGCCTCCTGCTTGATCTTCTATATGTCTTTTGAACTTTTATTCATTCTGTACCACTGTGCATGCTCAAGTGTGCACTAGTGTCATCCTCATGATCTCATACACACACATACATTCATTAGTATATTCTCAAAACATTCTAATTCTAAATAATCTTGAATATGTATAGTCATGATCATTAGTATTCAGGGTTTCAAGGAAGTCTTCTTTTACTCATGCATATTCTTGTTTGATCATAGTACTCTTCTGGTTAATTAAATAATCAAGACAAGAGACATAATATGCATAAACCCTTGATTACTATCTTTATGAATAAGCATAACCAATCATACCAAGTATACTTATACAAGGGATCCTAACACAAGGTAAGATTCTAACTTGACATGAGAAAACATACCTGGATTAGTATACCTTCTTAGTTATGTACAACATACCTAAACAATCTCTTCAATGATTTAGAGATTCTGAGCTAGAACCTGCATGTCTCATAGGTTAAGCATAATATAACAAAGTCATACATACCTCGTAAGTAGAACAAATATTATGGATGAGTCTTTGTCTTCATGTGGTCATGGTCATGGAACTTGATTTTTCTTTTGTGATGTACCTGTATCTTGTTAGCAGACAACATCAACCTCACACAACACCATAATGCATTAGTACAATCATATAGCCCTAATTAATGAATGTCTTCGATCATTCACATGCATTCATATTGTTACTAGGGTGATAAGACAATTCTAATGTTAATCAAGATTGTACTAATAAATAATATGAAGACAAACACATTATGAACCTAATTAAGAATCAGATTTCAAGACATACCTGAACTCCTTAAGTCATACCTGTCGATACTTCTTGTAGTCTTCTTATGTAAGGCCTTAGCCTTAACTCCACCTGAAACTTGATCTGGAGCTTGATTAGGGTTTGCTAGAGAAACCCTAAAAATTCAATCTTTGACTTTCACACTTCTGAATGGATGGAAGGATGTGTCTTGCTGAGCTGATCAAACTAGCATGCTTCAATTTTGAAATCTCCAAAAATTTGACCCTCAAAATTTCCTTCGAAACTTCTGGATCTTCTGGATAGGAACCCGAACTAGGTTTTGATGAAGCCCAACCTTCTGTCCAATCAAAAGGTTCGATCCAAGGCTCTAAACTCTTATTTTTCTGAGGAGCTTCCAGCCGTGGATTCTGATTCCAAAAATCTAACTTTCTCCGAAACCCTAAATTTTGGAAGCCATGAATGAAGGTGCTCCAAAAATAATTCTGTTTTGACAGAAATATGTACCTGATTTTTTTTGCTGTAACTCCGAAATTTTTGCTCCACAGGGTCTGAAAACGTTTTTTGTGGTATCCTGACCTGTCATCTTTCCAACGCAATAGGTCTGACCTCAATTGTATTTTCTGAGAGAGAGTTATGCCAAGTGTCGCAACGTGACCTGTTTATGGGATAAAACAGGAGAGCTAACTTGTACGGTGTGCCACCTATCACTGGTTGAGCTTCGGCCTTTGAAAAAATTTTCTGAGATAGTAAAGTCTGTTTACTGCTTGTCACTTTTTATGAAATTGCATTTGGAGCTTCCTAGCCCACGTTATGCCAAGTGTCGCAACGTGACCTGTTTATGGGATAAAAAAAAGGGGCAAACTTGTACGTCATGCCACGTGTCACTGGTTAAGCTTCGGCCTCGAAAAATATTTCCTGAGATAGTACAGTATGTGTACTACCTGTCACTTTTTACGAAATCTCATTTGGAGCTTCCTATCCCAATTTATGACCTTTTTTCCTAGGTCACCTGCTTTTGAGATCTAGAAGAGGCGGAAACCCTAACTTGTACTGATCATAACTCACAAAGTACAATGAATCTGAGGGTGCCCTTTGGACACAAGATACCTAGAGATGTTATCTACAACCTGTAAAGGTTTCCGATCCTGAACCGTTTCCAAAATGGATTTATGGTGAAAGTTCCACGATGAATGGTTTTTGCTATATAAAACCCTAACCTTCAAATTGTCATAAGTAAAGCAAGTGTCATAAGTGCCATACCTTTCCTTCCTTCAGGTTAGCTCTGATACCATGTTAAGATTTAATATGCTAAGACAGAAAATAGCAGCATTACATTCCATTTCACAATAATAGCATATATAGGATCACTAAAGAAACAACAAGCATAGCATAAACACAAGAGACACAGATTTATCCTGGGAAACCCTCATGGGGTAGAAAACCCAGTAAAGCTTCCTCAATATAGAGGACCAGCAATATACAAAGATGCAAACCCTGAGCATAAGCTCCTTCTTCTCCATAGCAGACCTCTCCTCCACAAGTGCGCCATTCTCAAGTGAGTGAGTGTGTGTCAAATGAGGAATACACCTCCTCTATTTATACACTACTCTGACTTGTCTTTTACACAGAACATGTAGGCTCGTAATTAACCAATGGGTTAAATACCCCACTAAAACTGACTGGGCCGACCCCTCTAGGGTGGTCTAATAACCCTTTTACCCACATAACACATACAGGGCCGACCCCCACTAGGGAAGTCTAATAACCCAAGTTACCACATTCCGACGGAGGAATAAACATCTCCAGATATACAATAAGATCTTCACGGAGGAATGAAACATCTCCGGAATAATAAAGTACAAATATAATATTCTTTGAAGTTACAATATCTCAACAATCCTTCCATTACTGCATCCCGGATCGTGGGAACTTCAGATTCTTCAATATCTTCAATAGATAATTTTCTTGAACTTTGTTGCTGGAACAAATGTTGTTTTCCTTCTTTTGTTGGTGATTGCACGCGATCTTTCCTACAAGTCAAATTCAATTGCATGATTAGAAATTTCTCATAGTTTTTAAAAGAAAAAACACATTCTTATGCATAAAGACATATGTCATACAGTCATGCAATTATCTTAGCCAATGCTTCAATACAACATTTATCCATATCCCGTAACTTTCTAGATGCCTTCCATCTCTACCATAACATTGTTAAGAGTGTGCACAACTCCCAACATGTCAACAAAGAGGTTTCATTCTAGATAACTAGCAATGGAATGTTGTACAGTACCATAGTCCACTTACCCATTACTATATTGGTAGTATCTTGTTCATTAATGCAACTTTTCTAAAATGCATAATATACATCCTAAATATAGGAACATAAGTACAACATCATTTAAGTAATCAGAAATGACAATTCAAATACTTATCTTTGTTTGCTTGTTGGGTGGAATCCCTCTCAATCTTTTCTTCCTTGCAAGAGCTACTAGAGTGTGCTCCCTCTTGATCTTTGCTTCCTGGATTACCTGTCCTTGAAATTATATCCATCATGTACCACTATGCATGCTTATGTGTGCGCTAGTGTCATCATTGTGTTATCCTCAAGATCTCATACATAACCATACATATATTAGTATAATCTTAATACTATCAAAACATTATCATACTAAATACTCTTAACATCTATGGTCATGGTCATTTCATACATAGGTAATAAGCATTAGTATTCAAGGTTTCAGGGAAGACTTCTTATACTCATGCATATTCTTATTTGACCATAGGACTCTTGTTGTTAGTCATATCATCAATCAAAGTAAGAAACATAATATGCATAAACCCTTGATTACTTAAAATTATAAGTTCAAGAATAATCATTATCATTCATACAAAAGTATAAGATCCTAACACAAGATAGGATTATAACTTGATATAGGAAAAACATACCTGGATTATCATATGTTTAACATACCCAAACAATGTCTTCTTGTTTTCTTCAATGACTTGTGCTTAGTAACCTGCATAACTCATAAGTTAACCATTGTAGAATCAAATTATACATACCTCGTAAGTAGAGATTCTATGTGATCCATGAGACTTTGTCTTCATGTCACCATGGTCATATGATCTAGAACTTGATTTGTACCTTTCATGTTAGCGGACAACATCATCCTCATACAATACCACAGTGTATTAGTACAATCATATAACCCTAATCAATGAATGTCTTCTATCATTCACATACATTCATACTTTTACTAGTGTGATAAGACAATTTTAAGATTAATCAAGATTGTACTAACCTCAATAATATGAAGACAAACATATCATAAACTTAATCATGAACAGATTTCAACACATACCTGTATCTCCTCAAGTCATACTTGATGAGATTTCTTGTAGTCTTCTTATGTAAGTCCTTAGCCTCATCTCCATCTGAAACTAGAACTTCTTCACTTATGTAGGTGTCCAATTCATTCTCTTCAATCCTCTTTGATTTGATGATACTGGATCTGGAGCTGGATTAGGGTTTGTTAGAGAAACTCTAAAAATTCAAACTTTGAATTTCAAACCTTTGATTGGATGAAAAGATGTGCCTTGCTGAGCTGATCAAGATGGTATACTTCAATTTTGAAATCTCCAAAATTTGACCCCTCAAAATTGCCTTTGAAACTTCTAGATCTTCTGGACACGATCCCGAACTAGGGTTTGATAAAGCCCAGTCTTCTGCCCATCCAAAAAGTTTGATCTTGTGTTCTAAAATTTGATTTTTCTTGTGAAAATCCTCACAGTGGATCCAAAGAGATGATAAAAACCTCACAATGAAATAATTTAGGAAAATAGAAGAGAATAGAGCAGCAGAACATAGATCCAATGGAAATCAGATAGGAGCATAATATTCACACATGTTTCATTAATATGAATAGTAAAACAATAATGATACAATGCCCAGGATTTGAATACAAAGGGTGTAATTCGATTTAGCCAACATGGAAAGACCAAAAGATCACTGGAGTGTCATCAAAATACAACTATAAGTCTTCATTATCATCAGTGGAGTCATCAATACACAAGTAACTGTCAACCATCAATCAAACTGAGTATAATTGTGTGTGGTAGGTGTAACTGAGTGTAACTGGCACTAACTGAATGAAGGAAGCTCGGTGGAGGGCACAAGAGGAGCTAACTGGAGTGAGAATGGGTGGTCTAGTCTCATTGGAGGTCCATCGGAGTGATATAGTCAGTCTAGCCTTAAATCAAGGAAAGAATTGAGGATAACTCAACTTAATTGAAGTACAATGGAATGGTAGGTCAGAGAGGGCGCATGAGATGCATGCAACTGCATGCAGGGCGCACTGAGCACTAGGAGGGCTAAAACTGATCAATAAGAAGCTCTCGGGGCTAGCTAACTGAGGGCTAGGTGTTGGGACTGATGACTGGGATGCATGCATGCAGAAATGCATGCAAGACTAAAACTGCAAATGATGAAAATGCTCGTAAGACTAGGATGGAGTATCAGAATATCCTAACATCCCCCCTTAATCCATCCTGGGCCCTGGTAACTAGGACCAAAGGTCACCCATACAATCAAATAAATGATATAAAAAAAAGAACTGGCCATAAACTGAGGAAATGGGGGAAAACCTCATGGGAAAAATACCCCCCTCAAAAGCACAGTAAAATAACTCAAAGAACCATCATACTAAGTAGAAAAGGAAGAAGATTTCCTTAGTGAAATCTTTTGCAAAAAACTTAGCAAGATGATCCTCTATAGGATGCTAATGCAGGTGCTAGATCTAGATCCGGTCTTCTGATGTGCCTTCCACTTTGTAGAGAATGTATTGGACAAACCAAGTCTTTCAGGAAACCTTTCTGCCACTGGAACGAATGGATCATCATGAGTCTTCCCAAGGGATGGAAAAGTGAACCCCACAATCATGTTGCATCTCTCATGGAGAGGTAGATGGCATAATGCAAGGTTGGCATGGTGCTGAAATTTGGTAGTTCTGTGAGCAGATGAATTCTCAACTATGTTCTCAGTAGCTGCAAGGACTGTGTGAGCCCATGTTGGCCTTATCTCTAGATTGAGAACATGTCTTGGTTCTGGATCTGAATCTGAATGTTCTTGAACTTTGATTTCAACATCAAGATCTTCATCTCCATCTTCATTAGAAGAAAAGTCACTCAGATCTTCATCAGATTTCGAAGGAGTAGGAAGAGAGAAGGGCAGAAAATGAGAGAACTCATATTCCTTGGAGGCATGATTTGCAAGTTCCCTTTCGCCATAGTATTCCCAGTAAAGATGTTTGTAATCTCAACTGTGTCGGGACCAAAAGTCACCTTCTTTGGTGATCCGGTGTGAGTCATCTGATATACAGACAACAAATTTGTTGTCAAAGAGGGAACGAATAGAACATTCTTGAACTTTCCATGCTCCATATGTACTGTACCCAACCCTTTGGCAGAGATCTGAGAGTTGTCTCCCATTTGAATAGTACGCCCATCTTTGATATCTAAAGAAGAAAATGATTCTTCAAAGGAAACCATGTGATTGGAGGTTCCAGAATCTATGAGGAGGGCCTTTGATTTTGAAAAACCAGCCATCAATGCATGGCAATCCTCATGGCCATCAGATCCATTTCCAGAATCAGATATCTTTGCATATTTTGGAATAGCAATTTTGTTCTGTTCAAGAAGCTTGGTTAGTTGATTTATTTTCTTGTGCATGCAAGATCTCTCTGGGTGGTATCCTCTCTTGCAGTAGGGACACTCAGATCTTTTCTGTTTTTCCTTCTTGGAGATGGAGGCTCCTTTTGATGGAATTGAAATGTCGTTCAGCTTGTATTTAGATGGATTCTTTTCCTTGCCTTTTTTCCTCCCTTTCACATTCGTCCCACTTGCTTCTCCATCTAGAAGAGATAGATATTTGGAGGCCTTGATGGCACCCATTTGAATGAATTTGTATTCTTCTTGAATGAGAGCTGCAGTAAAAAATTCTAAGGTTTGCATCTTCCATCTAGGGATTGACATTCACCCAGAGTGGAAGGTAGATACAAATAAATAAAATGGAGGTCCTATCTCACTCAGAATGGAGAGCACCAATTGCTCATCCCTTTTATTAATGACACACTGCTTGCATTGCATAACCAAGTTTTTAAATTTTGAGAAGAATTGTTTAATGGTCTCAAAATCACTTGGTTGTAGGGAAATCAATTCATTTTCCAGAGCATGGACTCTTAGCTCATCTTGTTTGCCAAAGAGACCTTCTAATTTTAGCCATACCTCTCTTGGATTCTTCAACCCTTCGAGACGAAATAGTAGATCTCTAGAAATATAAATGCACATGTAACCAAAAGCTACATCTAATTGATTTAGATACTTGGCCTTCTCCACAGCTACATGTGGTTTGGCTTCTCTCCCCATTGTTACCCTGTATATGTTAGGATATTCCTATACTCCATCCTAGTCCTACCAGCATTTTCATTATTTGCATTTTCAGTCTTGCATGCATTTCTGGATACATCATGCATTTCTGCATGCAGCATGCATTATGTATGCATGCATGCAATTGCATCCTTCCCAGTCATTAGTCCTAGCACCTAGCCTCAGTTAGTCGGCCCTTGGGACCTTCTCTCAGATCAATTTTATCCTTCCTAGAGCTTAGTGCGCCCTTCCTCCTTGATTTAAGGAAGCCACTCATCCTCTCTCACCTACCACTCAGTTGCACTTCAGTTAATTGAGTTATCATCGATTCTTTCCTTGATTTAAGGCTAGATTGACTCTCAACTGACTGTATCACTCCGATGGACCTCCAGTGAGACTAGACTACCCATTCTAATTCGAGTTAGCTCCTCATGCGCCCTCCACTGAGCCTCCTTCATTCAGTTAGTTCCAGTTACACTCAGTTACACCTACCACACTCAGTTAGACTCAGTTTGACTGATGGTTGACAATTACTTGAGCATTGATGACTCCAGTGATGATGAGATAGAATTCTAGTTGTGCTCCTATGACACTCTAGTGATATTTTGATCACTCCATGAGCTAATTTGAATTGCCACCTTGGCATTCAAATCCTCATGCATTGTACTACTTATTTGTCCATATTTTTTGAGTAATGAATTAGTGCATGTGAAGTTATTTTGCTTCTATCTGAGTTCTACTGTATTATTATTCTGTTGCTCATTTTACTGCATTGACCACTCTTAATCTTATTCCTAAATTCTTTCATTGTGAGCTATACATCAAATATTAGATCTGCTATGAGTATTTTCACATGGTATCAGAGGATGTTGAGAGTATTGTTTATCTCCATTCCTGAGAGTTGTTTGCAGGTTATTATCAAGATTTCGAGTGCAGCAGTTGCAGCAGCTTCTGCATTTTTGCAGCAGTAGTAGTTGCAGATATTTTCTATTGTTTTTGCAGGTATTCTACAACTTCCATGTATTCAGAAGAAATCTATCCTCCTCCATTCAACTATGATCCTCTTTCTCCATTCAACTATGATGAATGGAAACCAAAGATGATAGCACATTTGAAGATAAATGGTCTCTTAGATTATTCTTTTGAAAGAGAGTTCGAATCCTCTGAAGAAGAGATTTACTAGTTAAATAATGGTGACAGAGCCATGGAAACCATGATGTTTGCTACGTCTCGATGCTTGGTAAACCAATTCATTGATGATGTTGAATCTCCAAAAGAGCTATGGGCCCATCTGGATGAAAGATTTGGCAAGCAGAATGAAGGGATTGGTCCAAACCCTTTCGAGAGAAAGCAAAGTGATGCATTCGGCCTCCTTGATGATCTCACTGATCATGAATCAGTATCAAACATATCTCATATTGAATTTGTCCACAAAGGAGAAGAACTTGCAGATTCTACACTCATGCTCCAAATTTCTTCTATTTTGAATTTTGTGCTAGCTCACACTCTAGAAATTGCAGAAGGTCCTAAATCCTCTCTTGCACCAGAGTTTGTTGGTTTGCATCATGATCTATTGAATGTTTCAGAGGTAAAATCAACCATTGAAGGTAATCCATTCGCTCTCCTTGATCACTCACCTCTTATGTACTACTATATGATCATTATTTCATGCATTCAAAAGGTTATTGACGATAATGGCCATTGCCATTTCCTTGGGATAATTTCTCATTCACTTACTGGTTTTGATCTCACCTCTGATGGTTCAAAGTGTTAGAAAAATAGGATCGCAGAGAAATAACAATAAACATAAATGAAAATATAATCACACACACATTACAAGAGAGACACAGATATATCGTGGTTCACCCAACTTGGGCTACATCCACACTAAAGTTTCCAATCCTTACTATTATTCCGTCCAGCAAAGTGAATGGATACAACCTATAGCACAACCGCTGCACTTCCCCTTCACTGCCTCACAGTCTCTCTTCTTTGATCTTAGCGATCTTTACAATGCATAAAACCTAATACATCAAACCTAGCCATATTACAATGTCTTTCTTTTATAAGGGAAATACAATGGGAAAATACCACGGGTTACCCAAACCTGGGGTACAGACATGGCTGAATAATAATATCTCTGAATCTAGAGATTAGGCTCCACAACCAACAATCTCCCACTTAGAGACTGATCACAACAACTCCACCGCTACTGTACTTGTTGGACCTTGGACTTGGAAACTTTCTCATCTTCACCTTCATGCTAGAAGGCCAACTGAAACCGAGCAAGAACTCAGTTTCTCTCTGGTCACTACCTTTGTGAACATGTCTACAAGATTCTGGCTAGTGTGTATCTTTTCCAGCTTCAACAGTTCATCTTCTAGAACATAGCGTATGAAATGGTACTTGAGCTGTATATGTTTAGTACTGGAATTGAATGCTGAGTTCTATGCAAGATGAATGACACTCTGGCTGTCACTGTACAACTTGCTATCCTTCTGCTTCTTACCCAATTCCTCCATAAACCTCTGCAACCAAATCATCTCTTTACTAACCTCTGTAACATTTACATACTCTGTTTCTGTTGTTTAAAGTGCAACAACCTTCTACAGTTTCAAAATCCAACTTACTGTTTTTCCACCTATAGTAAACACATACCCTATGGTGCTCCTTCTGCTATCATTATCACCTGCCATATTTGCATCAACATATCCCTGTAGAACAGTGTCTGAACCTCCAAAACATAATGCCTGTTAAATTTTTAGTATTAAATCACAATACTATAGGATCTTTGCTGAGAGAATAACATCTACAGTATATCAATGCATGACAAACATAATATGACAAGCATCACAAGCATCACAAGAATCAAAAGCATAGAGACAAGAGACACAGAGTTTCCGTGGGGAAAACCCTAAGGTGAAAAACCCCACAACTTCCTCAGAGATAGAGAGAGCAATGGCTCAACCAAAATACAACCAAATAATACAGAGATAGTCTCCTAGCAGATGATCCTCCTCCTCCTCACTAGTGCGCCACTTTTCAGAGAGAGAGATAGATACTTTTCCGAGTGAGTAAAATAGATATCTCCTATCTCTATTTATACTCACCTTTTTGCCCAGTGACCTACTGGGGCCGACTTGTCTACTTGAGTACATCCACATTATATTATATATTAATTAGGGCCGACCCCATAAGGTGGTCTAATAACCCATCGGCAAGTACACACACTTGCGACACTTGTCAATCCACATGACGACACTTCCTTATAGAGGAATAACACATCTCTTATAAGGGTACAATAAATTTATATATAATACACAGATGAAATACATTCCGAAGTTACATATACATCAACACTCCCTCTTAACTAGGAAGGTATTTCTCGACACAGATCTGCTAGACAAGTCTTCTTCTCTGGATCATCGTCATCGATGCATCATCATCATCATCGTCACTGCTGCTGCTATCTCATCCAATCTCTGTCTCTACTCGTCATAGGAAGTTCTACAGAGCCAGTCCTTTTTCATACTGGATGTAGGCCCACCACCTGCAGGTCTTCGTCATCACTGGCCATACTGTGGAATCCTCAGGACTTTTACGTGCGTCACAAAACCTCGCAAGAGCATCCCAGGCTGTTACGAGCACACAGCTCTACCTATAGGATCTCCCAGGGCAACAAATTACATGTGACCTCACCACAAAACCTCGCAAGAGCATCCCAGGCTGTTACGAGCACACAGCTCTACCTATAGTATCTCCCAGGGCAACGAATTACATGTGGTCATGGCAAAACCTCGCAAGAGCATCCCAGGACTGATTACGGGCACACAGCCCAACCTATCGGATCTCCCAGGGAAATGAATTACATGCCATAGGACAAAACCTCGCAAGAGCATCTGCCAGATATCCCAGGGCAACGAATTACATGCCATAGGAAAAACCTCGCAAGACTATCTGCAGATCTCCCAAGGCAACGAATTACATGTCCTCCCAGAGCAAAACCTCGAAAGAGCATTTGCCAGATGTCCCAGGGCACCGAATTACATGCCATAGGAAAAACCTCGCAAGACCATCTGCAAATCTCCCAGGGCAACGAATTACATGCTCATCTGCACAACCTGATCCACGGCCACAGAGTATCAACCTGATACTCACCATACATCATCCTGATGTATCCATGATCATCCTGATCATCATCACTGCAACGTCCTGCTGCATGTCATCTGGAGCAACATCCTGAAGCTCGTCATCTATGATCATCCTGATCATCACTGCAACATCCTGCTGCATGTCATCTGGAGCAACATCCTAAAGCTCGTCATCTATGATCATCCTGATCATCACTGCAACATCCTGCTGCATGTCATCTGGAGCAACATCCTGAAGCTCGTCATCTACGATCATCCTGATCATCAATGCAACATCCTGCTGCATACCAAGTATCTACCTGATACATATCATCATACATGATCCTCCTGATCATTAATGCAACATCCTACTGCATACCAAGTATCTACCTGATACATATCATCATACATGATCCTCCCGATCATCAATGCAACATCCTGCTGCATGCCAAGTATCTACCTGATACATATCATCATACATGATCCTCCTGATCATCAATGTATCCACCTGATACAAATACAAAACATATGATATATATCACCATACATGATCCACCTGATCATACAATGTATCCACCTGATACATATACAGATACATGGTCCAAGCATCCAACATGATGCATATAAAATACATACACATGATCCAACTGATCATATCCAGCATCCAACATGATGCGTACATACATACATACAATGATCCAACTGATCATATCCAGCATCCAACATGATGCGTACATACATACATAAAATGATCCAACTGATCATATCCAGCAGAAACTAGAACATCATCCTGATGTTCATCATCCAGCGCTTACATCCACAGCCATGTGAAGGATCCTCCTTCCAACATGCTTGGAATGGCTTCAGCAGATGTGTCCATCACTTCTTCCTCGAAGTGTCCTCGATCTGAATAACGCCAAGCCTCTCTCTGAAGTACTCGAACTTCACCCTGGCTAGTGGCTTCGTCAGCACATCTGCAATCTGCTCGTCCGTCGCAACATACAGGAGCTTCACAGCTCCTCTCTGCACCATATCCCTGATATAGTGGTATTTGATCTCTATGTGTTTCGACCTGTCATGAAACACTGGGTTCTCGGACAGCTTCAGACAACTCTGGTTATCACAGAAGATACCAGTAGCTTCCAACGGGAGATCAAATAACTCAGACAATAGCTTCCGTAGCCATACTGCCTCACGACTAGCTGAACAGGCTGCAACATACTCTGCCTCAGCTGTACTCAGTGCTACGCAGGATTGCTTCCTGCTAAACCAAGAGATCACACCTGATCCCATACTGAAGCAACACCCAGATGTGCTCTTCCTATCTGCAGCACTGCCAGCCCAATCTGAATCAACATAACCCTGCAGGTTAAACTTTTGATTCGCCTCATATCTGATCCCATAATCCACTGTACCCTTCAGGTACCTCAGAACATGCTTTACAGCAACCAGGTGAACACTCCTCGGATCCGTCAGGAACTGGCTCAATGTGTTCACAGCAAAGCAAATATATGGTCTCGTGTTCGTCAGGTACATCAAGGACCCAATAATCTGACGATACATAGAAACATCAACTGGCTCAGATGAAGCATCACAAAGAAGCTTCAGATTCGATGCCATAGGTGTGGACATGGCTTTGCAATCCATCATCCCAAATCTCTTCAGGATATCTACTGTGTACTTCCCTTGACCAAGGAAGATCCCACCTGCATTCTGCCACACCTCCATACCTAGGAAATAGTGCATCATTCCCAAATCTTTCATATCGAATTCAGCTGCAAGCTTCCTCTTGGTATCTGCAATCATTCTGTCATCTCCTGTCACAAATAGGTCATCCACATATAGTAGTAGAATCACAGGATTCCCTTCCTCAACCTTGTAGTAAAGGTTGGAATCTGCTTTACTCTTGGTAAAGCCCAAACTAGATAGGAAACTGTCCATCCTACCATACCAGGTTCTGGGGGCTTGCTTCAAGCCATACAAGGCTTTCTTCAATCTGCATACATAAGATTCCCTGTCATGTATTTCAAAGCCGAGTGGCTGTTCCACATATACTTCCTCTTCTACTACACCGTTCAGGAAAGCAGTCTTGACATCCATCTGGTGTATCTTCCATTTCATTGCTGCAGCCAGGGCAAGTACTGTTCTGATGGAAGTATATCTGGCTACAGGTGCAAAGGTTTCTTCATAGTCTATTCCTTCCTTCTGAGAGAAACCACGAGCTACGAATCTTGCTTTATATTTTTCCACACTGCCATCTGCAGCATGCTTGATTTTGTAGATCCACTTGGAAGTCACAACAGACTTCTCTTTAGGTCTTGGGACAACATCCCAAACATCATTCTTCATAATTGATTGATATTCCTCAACCATAGCATCCTTCCATTCTTTCTTTTCTGCTGCCTCTTCATAACTGGAAGGCTCTTTGTTCATGATGTCACAGAGTAAAGCAACATAACTGGTGTGTGATCTGGTTCTCTTCTTTGCTCTGTGCTCTTCTTCTGGAATGCCAAATCTTTCTGCATCATGAATGAGCTCTCTAGCCCATACAGGTTTCCTTTTGTGAGAGTTATCCTCACGGGGTGGATCTACAGGTTCTTGTGGATCTTCAAACTCATGAGCAGTTTCTGGAACTGCTTCAGTCATGGTAGTGTCCTGAAATCTTGTTTCCTTAGGTTCTTCATAAACTTCGGTAGGTGCCTTTCTTGATTTGATGAATGTTGAATTCTCATCAAATGTTACATCCCTGCTGACATCAATCTTCTTGAACCCTGGAAAATATATTCTGTACGCCTTCGAGCTTTCACTATAACCCACAAAGATGCCCTTCTTTCCTGAAGGATCTAGTTTAGTCCTCCTCTCCTTTGGGACATGAGTGTATACTGGACAACCAAATATTCTGAGGTGGCTGACTTCAGGTTTCTTACCATAAAAGACTTCTTCTGGTGTCTTGTTGTCCAAAATCTTGTGGGGTGTTCTATTCTGCACATATACAGCTGTTCTAGCTGCTTCTGCCCATAGATGCATAGGAAGATCCTGGTCATGCAACATTGCCCTTGCTACTTCCATGATAGTTCTATTCTTCCTTTCTGCAACTCCATTCTGTTGAGGATTATAAGGAGCAGTCAACTCCCTCTTAATCCCGGAATCACTGCAAAGCTTCTTGAAGTCATTTGAGGTGAATTCTCCACCATTGTCAGATCTGAATGTCTTGATTTTCTTGTCAGTTTGATTCTCCATCAAGGTTTTGAATTCCTTGAATTTATCAAATACCTCATCTTTGCCCTTCAAGAAGTATACCCAAGTCTTCCTGGAGAAGTCATCAATAAATGATACATAGTAAACATACCCACTTAGGGAACTGGATGACATGGGGCCACATACATCTGAGTGGATGATTTCCAGGATGTCTTCTGCCTTGCTTTCACTGCTTGGGAAAGCCTTCTTAATGTTCTTACCTTTTGCACATCCTTTGCAAACACCTTCATGTTTGGTCTTGATTTCAGGAAGACCTTCTACAGCCTTGCTTGCAATTGGAAGTGCTCTATAGTGCATGTGAGCAAGTCTCCTATGCCAAAGTTCACTGGGCTCCATGGATTCATGTACCATGGCATGTTCAGGTTGACCCTTTAATTTATACAAGCCTCCCTCTTGCTCTCCAATTACTACTGCATCATCAATAGTCTTTCCCTTTGGCCACATTAGAACTTGGCCATCAACAAATGCAACCCTCATACCTTTTGCATCTAAAGCAGAGATGGAGAGTAAGTTTTTCTTGAGCCCAGGTACATAGAGGACTTCCTTCATCTTCGGAGATTTTCCAGAATCTAGGTTGTAAGAGGCTTCACCACTTCCTTTGATTGGGTATTGATAATCATCCCCAAGATTCACCTTATGGGGTGATTCATGTTCAGAAAGGTTCACAAAAGATTCCTTGAACCCAGTCATGTGTTTGGAAGCCCCACTATCGATCAACCAATCATTACAACCATGGGAGATGGTACCAGTGAGTGCAGAGATCAGAACATACTCTTCTTCACTTGATGAATCATCATCACTACTACTTTCTGCCTTAGCCTTCTTCTTTGGGGGTTCATCATCTTCAACAGCATGAGCATGAAACCTTCTTTTGCTGCCCTTCTTCTTCTTACTAGGATATTTGTTATTATCCCTTTTGTTGTTAGGACAATCTGAAGCAAAGTGACCCTTCTCATTGCATGTGAAACATCTTAGGTCTTTCCTGTTCTTCTTTTGATGGGACCTATTGAGGCGAGAGGGATCCTTCTGGATTTTGCTTCTTTTGGTGTGAGCTGCAAGAGCTTGATCTTCTCCTCCCATCTTTTCCTCACGAGCTATAAGTCTAGCTTCTTCTTGAGAGCATTCTTCTCGAAGTCTACTGAAGGAGATCAACTTCTTCCTTGCACAAATTCCTTGAATAAAGGAATCCCATGACCTGGGTAGGCCATTTAGAGTAGTCATCACCACCTCACCATTCTCCACCATTTCATCTACTGCTTCTAATTGTTCCTTGATCTGAGAGACCCTTGAAAAGTAAGATTGAATGGTTTCTCCATTCTGAAACTTTACTGCTTTCAATTGGTTCCGCAGGGTCATCTTTCGATTTATGTTCTTTCCTTCAAATAGCTTGGTCAAAGATTCAAACATCTCTTTGGGTGTCTTGAGAGAAGACACATGGGGTATAAGATGGTCTTTGATAGAATCAGCAATGATTCTCTTTGCCTTGACCAAGTTCTTCTTGTGCAATGCCTTGGCCTCTTCATCCTCTGGGATAGGGATGTCTTCTTTCACATATGAGTCCAACTCATTCTCTTCCAGGATTAGCCCAATCCTATACTTCCAGGCTCGGAAGTTATCAGCCCCTTCAAGCTTATCCTCAAGCTTGGTGTGAAGAGACATCTTTAAGAGTACTTCAAATGGAAATAGAAAAGATTTAGAACTTACCACTTGAAGTGCTGAAAACTGGATCTGGTCCCGGATTAGGGTTTGTCAGAGAAACCCTAAAAATTCAAAATGTGAATTTCAAAATTCCAAAAGAATAGAAAGATGCGCCTTGGAGAGCTGATTAGCCTAGTAGATTCAGAATTTGAGATCAGCAAAGTCTTGCCCTTCAGAATTGCCTTTTTGTCCTCCCGGGTTCACTAGGGAGAGCCCTGAATTAGGGTTTGAGTTTCCCGGAGATCTACCCAGCCAAAAATCTCGATCCAAAGCTCAAACCTTCGATTTTTGCAAGGAGCTTCCAGCTGTACCTTCAGTTTCCAGAAATTCCTATTTTTGTGGAAACCCTAATTTTTAGGGCCAAACCTGAAAATGCTCGGAACTGAAATCTGATTGGACAGAAAGATGCGCCTTGATGAGTAGATCCAATCTACTATACTGAATTTCAAAAATCTGTGGAGAGAAACCCAATAAACAAGGAATACAAGCTTCCGTCACTGCAAAATGTCTTCTTCTCAGTTAAGCTCTGATACCATGTTAAATTTTTAGTATTAAATCACAATACTATAGGATCTTTGCTGAGAGAATAACATCTACAGTATATCAATGCATGACAAACATAATATGACAAGCATCACAAGCATCACAAGAATCAAAAGCATAGAGACAAGAGACACAGAGTTTCCGTGGGGAAAACCCTAAGGTGAAAAACCCCACAACTTCCTCAGAGATAGAGAGAGCAATGGCTCAACCAAAATACAACCAAATAATACAGAGATAGTCTCCTAGCAGATGATCCTCCTCCTCCTCACTAGTGCGCCACTTTTCAGAGAGAGAGATAGATACTTTTCCGAGTGAGTAAAATAGAGATCTCCTATCTCTATTTATACTCACCTTTTTGCCCAGTGACCTACTGGGGCTGACTTGTCTACTTGAGTACATCCACATTATATTATATATTAATTAGGGCCGACCCCATAAGGTGGTCTAATAACCCATCGGCAAGTACACACACTTGCGACACTTGTCAATCCACATGACGACACTTCCTTATAGAGGAATAACACATCTCTTATAAGGGTACAATAAATTTATATATAATACACAGATGAAATGCATTCCGAAGTTAAATATACATCAACAATGCCTGAGTGGTAGTACCTCTCAAATACCTAAGAATCCACTGTACTACCTTCCAATGTTCTTTACCTGGATTGTTCATATATCTACTCACAACTCCCACTGCTTGTGCAATATCTGGTCTTCTGCACACCATGGCATACATCAAGCTGCCAACTGCTGATTGATAGGTAATCTTGGACATGTAATTTGTCTTTTCTTGTGTCTTGGGACACATTTCCTTACTTAGATTGAAATGGCTGGCTAAAGGTGTACTTACTGGTTTTGCATTCTGCATTCTGAACCTCTCCAACACCTTTTGTATGTACTCACTCTAAGACAATGTCAATTTGCGATTTTCCCTATCTCTCGTTATTCTCATACCAAGGATTTGCTTTGCAACACCCAAATCCTTCATCGCAAATGAATTAGCTAGCTTCCTTTTGAGCACATTTATATCCTGCATGTTAGACCCTGCAACAAGCATATAATCCACATACAATAACAAGATAATATATCTTTCATTGTCTAGCTTCTTGAAATAAACACAGTGGTCAGAATGACATCTACTATAACCTTGTTCTGTCATAAACCTATCAAATTTTAAATCCCACTTTCTTGGAGCTTGCTTCAAGCCATACAAACTCGTTTTCAACCTGCATACCAAGTTCTCCTTACCTTTGACCTCATACCCTTGTGGCTGCTGCATATATATCTCTTCCTTCAAATCCCCATGGAGAAAGGTTGTTTTTACATCTAACTGTTCAAGATGCAAATCTTCTACTGCCACTAGACTTAAGATGTTAAATTTTCAGAATTTACTTCAATCTGATCTAGGATCTTAACTGAGAGAACAACATGTATAGCATATCTACAGCATATCAATCATGGAGACAATAATGCAAGCACACAAGAGACACAAAGATTTACTTGGGGAAAACCATAAAGGTGAAAAACCCCAATAACTTCCTCAGAGATAGATAGAGCAATGATACAACCAACCATAAGAGATAGACACAACCTAGCAGCAGATCCTCCTCCTCCATAAGTGCGCCACTCCTCCTTGAGTGCATGTGTGAGAAGTGAGTTAATAGAGTGCCTCCCGCACTCTATTTATACTTGACTTGACTTGCCTTTTTACCTAACTCATGTAGGCTCGAACTTAACCACATAACATAATGTTGAGTGGGCCGACCCCCAATAGGGTGGTCTAATAACCCTTTGACCCACATGACTTATACAGGGCCGACCCCAAACAAGGTGGTCTAATAACCCATCAAGTATAAGTTACAACACTTACAATATAAATGACGACACTACCTTATAGAGGAATAATACCATCTCTATAGGAATACAATATAAATATATGAAATACATTCCGAAGTTACATATACATCAACACTCCCTCTTAACTAGGAAGGTATTTCTCAGCACAGTTCTTCTAGCACAAGTCATCTTCTCTGGATCATCGTCACTGGATAATCGTCATCGAGTCATCATCATCGTCACTGCTATTGCTATCTCAATCAATCTTTGAATCTACTCGTCATAGGAAGTTCTACAGAGCCAGTCCTTTTTCATACTGGATGTAGGCCCACCACCTGCAGGTCTTCATCATCACTGGCGATACTGTGGAATCCTCAGGATTGATTACGTGCGTCACAAAACCTCGAAAGAGCATCCCAGGCTATTACGAGCACACAACTCTACCTATAGGATCTCCCAGGGCACCGAATTACATGTGACCTCACCACAAAACCTCGCAAGAGCATCCCAGGCTATTACGAGCACACAGCTCTACCTATAGGATCTCCCAGGGCAACGAATTACATGTGGTCATGGCAAAACCTCGCAAGAGCATCCCAGGACTGATTACGGGCACACAGCCCAACCTATCGGATCTTCCAGGGAACCGAATTACATGCCATAGGACAAAACCTCGAAAGAGCATCTGCCAGATATCCCAGGGAACCGAATTACATGCCATAGGAAAAACCTCGAAAGACTATCTGCAGATCTCCCAGTGCACCGAATTACATGTCCTCCCAGAGCAAAACCTTGAAAGAGCATTTTCCAGATGTCCCAGGGCACCGAATTACATGCCATAGGCAAAACCTCGAAAGACCATCTGCAAATCTCCCAGGGCACCGGATTACATGCTCATCTGCACAACCTGATCCACAGCCACAGAGTATCAACCTGATACTCACCATACATCATCCTGATGTATCCATGATCATCCTGATCATCACTACAACATCCTGCTGGATGTCATCTGGAGCAACATCTTGAAGCTCGTCATCTATGATCATCCTGATCATCACTGCAACATCCTGCTGTGTTGATGTATATGTAACTTCGGAATGTATTTCATTTGTATATTTTATATATATTTATTGTACCCTTATAAGAGATGTGTTATTCCTCTATAAGGAAGTGTCGTCATGTGGATTGACAAGTGTCGCAAGTGTGTGTACTTGTCGATGGGTTATTAGACCACCATTTGGGGTCGGCCCGGAATTATATTTAATATAATGTGGATGTATCTAAGTAGACAAGTCGGCCCCAGTAGGTCACTGGGCAAAAAGGTGAGTATAAATAGAGATAGGAGATCTCTATTTTACTCACTCGGAAAAGTAACTATCTCTCTCT
The DNA here is from genome assembly GCA_027924585.1 of Larix kaempferi. Taxonomy (NCBI): domain Eukaryota; kingdom Viridiplantae; phylum Streptophyta; class Pinopsida; order Pinales; family Pinaceae; genus Larix; species Larix kaempferi. The sequence goes on along the minus strand of BSBM01000127.1, from coordinate 1,439,616 downwards.
CTGAAAAGTGGCGCACTAGTGAGGAGGAGGAGGATCATCTGCTAGGAGACTATCTCAGTATTATTTGGTTGTATTTTGGTTGAGCCATTTCTCTCTCTATCTCTAAGGAAGTTGTGGGGTTTTTCACCTTAGGGTTTTTCCCACGGAAACTCTGTGTCTCTTCTCTCTATGGTTTTGATTCTTGTGATGCTTGTGATGCTTGTCATATTATGATTGTCATGCATTGATATACTGTAGATGTTATTCTCTCAGCAAAGATCCTATAGTATTGTGAATTAATACTAAAAATTTAACATGGTATCATAGCTTAACTGAGATGAAGACATTTTGCAGTGACAGAATCTTGTATTCCTTGTTTATTGGGTTTCTCTCCACAGATTTTTGAAATTCAGTATAGTAGATTGGATCTACTCATCAAGGCGCATCTATCTGTCCAATCAGAATTTAGTTCCGAGCATTTTCAGATTTGGCCCTAAATATTAGGGTTTCCACAAAAATAGGAATTTCTGGAAACTGAAGGCACAGCTGGAAGCTCCTTGCAAAAATCAAAGGTTAGAGCTTTGGAACGAGATTTTTGGCTGGGTAGATCTCCGGGAAACTCAAAACCTAATTCAGGGCTCTCCCCAGTGAACCCGGGAGAACAAAAAGGCAATTTTGAAGGGCAAGACTTTGCTGATCTCAAATTCTGAATGTACTAGGCTGATCAGCTCTCCAAGGCGCATCTTTCTATCCTTTCATAATTTTGAAATTCACATTTTGAATTTTTAGGGTTTCTCTGACAAACCCTAATCCGGGACCAGATCCAGTTTTCAGCACTTCAAGTGGTAAGTCCTAAATCTTTTCTATTTCCATTTGAAGTACTCTTAAAGATGTCTCTCCACACCAAGCTTGAGGATAAGCTTGAAGGGGCTGATAACTTCCGAGCCTGGAAGTATAGGATTGGGCTAATCCTGAAAGAGAATGAGTTGGACTCATATGTGAAAGAAGACATCCCTATCCCAGAGGATGAAGAGGCCAAGGCATTGCACAAGAAGAACTTGGTCAAGGCAAAGAGAATCATTGCTGATTCTATCAAAGACCATCTCATACCCCATGTGTCTTCTCTCAAGACACCCAAGGAGATGTTTGAATCCTTGACCAAGCTATTTGAAGGAAAGAAGATAAATCGGAAGATGACCTTGCGGAACCAATTGAAAGCAGTAAAGTTTCAGAATGGAGAAACCATTCAATCTTATTTTTCAAGGGTCTCCCAGATCAAGGAACAACTAGAAGCAGTGGATGAAATGGTGGAGAATGGTGAAGTGGTGATGACCACTCTGAATGGCCTACCCAGGTCATGGGATTCCTTTATTCAAGGAATTTGTGCAAGAAAGAAGTTGATCTCCTTCAATAGACTTCGAGAAGAATGCTCACAAGAAGAAGCAAGGCTTGTGGCTCGAGAAGAAAAGATGGGGAATGAAGATCAAGCCCTCACAGCACATACCAGGAAAGGTAAATCCAAGAAGGAATCATCTCATAATAGAAGATCCTCTCACCACCATTATCATAAAGATAAGAAAGATCTCAGATGCTTCAGTTGCAATGAGAAGGGACACTTTGCTTCAGATTGTCCCAAGAAGAAGAAAGACAACAACAACAACTTCAACAAAAAGAAAAAGAATAACAAAAGAAGATATCATGCTCATGCTGCCGAAGATGATGAACCTCCAAAGAAGAAGGCTAGGGCAGAAAGTAGTAGTGATGATGACTCATCAAGTGAAGAAGAGTATGTTCTGATCTCTGCTCTCACAGGTACCATCTCCCATGGTTGTAATGATTGGTTGATTGATAGTGGGGCTTCCAAACACATGACTGGATTCAAAGAATCTTTTGTGAACCTATCTGAACATGAATCACCCCACAAGGTGAAACTTGGGGATGATTATCAATACCCAATCAAAGGAAGTGGTGAAGCCTCCTACAACCTAGATTCTGGAAAATCTCTAAAGATGAAGGAAGTCCTCTATGTACCTGGGATCAAGAAGAACTTACTCTCCATCTCTGCTTTAGATGCAAAAGGTATGAGGGTTGCATTTGTTGATGGCCAAGTCCTAATGTGGCCAAAGGGAAAGACCATAGATGATGCAATAGTGATTGGAGAGCAAGAGGGAGGACTGTATAAATTGAAGGGACAACCTGAACATGCCATGATGCATGAATCCATGGAGCCAAGTGAACTTTGGCATAGAAGACTTGCTCATATGCACTATAGGGCACTTCCAATTGCAAGCAAGGCAGTAGAGGGTCTTCCTGAAATCAAGACCAAACATGAAGGTGTTTGCAAAGGATGTGCAAAAGGTAAAAACATTAAGAAGGATTTCCCAAGCAGTGAAAGCAAGGCAAAAGACATTCTGGAAATCATCCACTCAGATGTATGTGGCCCTATGTCATCCAGTTCCCTGAGTGGGTATGTTTACTATGTATCATTTATTGATGACTTCTCCAGAAAGACTTGGGTATACTTCTTGAAGGGAAAAGATGAGGTGCTTGATAAATTCAAGGAATTCAAAACCTTGATGGAGAATAAAACTGACAAGAAAATCAAGACATTCAGATCTGACAATGGTGGAGAATTCACCTCAAGTGACTTCAAGAAGCTTTGCAGTGATTCAGGGATTAAGAGGGAGTTGACTGCTCCTTATAATCCTCAACAGAATGGAGTTGCAGAAAGGAAGAACAGAACTATCATGGAAGTAGCAAGGGCAATGTTGCATGACCAGGATCTTCCTATGCATCTATGGGCAGAAGTAGCTAGAACAGCTGTATATGTGCAGAACAGAACACCCCACAAGATATTGGACAATAAGACACCAGAAGAGGTCTTTTCTGGTAAGAAACCTGAAGTCAGCCATCTCAGAATATTTGCTTGTCCAGTATATACTCATGTCCCAAAAGAGAAGAGGACTAAACTAGATCCTTCAGGAAAGAAGGGCATCTTTGTGGGTTATAGTGAAAGCTCGAAGGCTTACAGAATATACTTTCCAGGGTTCAAGAAAATTGATGTCAGTAGGGATGTAACATTTGATGAAAACTCAGCATTCATCAAATCAAGAAAGGCACCTACCGAAGTTTATGAAGAACCTAAGGAAACAAGATATCAGGACACTATCATGACTGAAGCAGTTCTAGAAACTGTTCGTGAGTTTGGAGATCCACAACAACCTATAGATCCACCTCATGAGGATAACTCTCACAAGAGGAAACCAGTATGGGCTAGAGAGATCATTCATGATGCAGAAAGATTTGGCATTCCAGAAGAAGAACACAGAGCAAAGAAGAGAACCAGATCACACACCAGTTATGTTGCTTTACTCTGTGACATTATGAACAAAGAGCCTTCTATTTATGAAGAGGCAGCAGAAAAGAAAGAATGGAAGGATGTTATGGTTGAGGAATACCAATCAATAATGAAGAATGATGTTTGGGATGTTGTCCCAAGACCTAAAGAGAAGTCTGTTGTGACTTCCAAGTGGATCTACAAAATCAAGCACGCTGCAGATGGCAGTGTAGAAAAATACAAAGCAAGATTCGTAGCTCGTGGTTTCTCTCAGAAATAAGGAATAGATTATGAAGAAACCTTTACAACTGTAGCCAGGTATACTTCCATCAGAACAGTACTTGCCCTGGCTGCAGCAATGAAATGGAAAATACACCAGATGGATGTCAAGACTGCTTTCCTGAATGGTGTAGTAGAAGAGGAAGTATATGTGGAACAGCCACTCGGTTTTGAAATACATGACAGGGAGTCATATGTGTGCAGATTGAAGAAAGCCTTGTATGGCTTGAAGCAAGCTCCCAGAACTTGGTATGGAAGGATGGACATTTTTCTATCTAGCTTGGGCTTTACCAAGAGTAAAGCAGATTCCAACCTTTACTACAAGGTTGAGGAAGGGAATCCAGTGATTCTACTCCTGTATGTGGATGACCTATTTGTGACAGGAGATGACAGACTGATTGCAGATACTAAGAGGAAGCTTGCAGCTGAATTCGATATGAAAGATTTGGGAATGATGCACTATTTCCTAGGTATGGGGGTGTGGCAGAATGCAGGTGGGATCTTCCTTGGTCAAGGGAAGTACACAGTAGATATCCTGAAGAGATTCGGGATGATGGATTGCGAGGCCATGGCCACACCGACGGTATCGAATCGGAAGCTTCTATGTGATGCTTCATCTAAGCCAATTGATGTCTCTATGTATCGTCAGATGATTGGGTCCTTGATGTACCTGACGAACACGAGACCAGACATTTGCTTTGCTGTGAACACATTGAGCCAGTTCCTGACGGATCCAAGGAGTGTTCACCTGGTTGCTGTAAAGCATGTTCTGAGGTACCTGAAGGGTACAGTGGATTATGGGCTCAGGTAGGGGGCGGATCAAAAGTTTAACCTGTAGGGTTATGTTGATTCAGATTGGGCTGGCAGTGCTGCAGACAGGAAGAGCACATCTGGTTGTTGCTTCAGTATGGGATCAGGTGTGATCTCTTGGTTTAGCAGGAAGCAGTCCTGTGTAGCACTGAGTACAGCTGAGGCAGAATATGTTGCAGCCTGTTCAGCTAGTTGTGAGGCAGTATGGCTACGGAAGCTACTATCTGAGCTATTTGATCTCCCATTGGAGGCTACTGGTATCTTCTGTGATAACCAGAGTTATGTGAAGCTGTCCGAGAACCCAGTGTTTCATGACAGGTCGAAACACATAGAGATCAAATATCACTATATCAGGGATATGGTGCAGAGAGGAGCTGTGAAGCTCCTATATGTTGCGACAGATGAGCAGATTGCAGATGTGCTGACGAAGCCACTAGCCAGGGTGAAGTTCGAGTACTTCAGAGAGAGGCTTGGCGTTCTTCGGATCGAGGACACTTCGAGGAAGAAGTGATGGACACATTTGCTGAAGCCATTCCAAGCATGTTTGAAGGAGGATCCTTCACATGGCTGTGGATGTAAGCGCTGGATGATGAGCATCAAGATGATGTTCTGGTTTTTTTGCTTGGATATGATCAGTTGGATCATTTTATGTATGTATGTACGCATCATGTTGGATGTTGGATATGATCAGTTGATCATTTTATGTATGTATGTACGCATCATGTTGGATGATGGATATGATCAGATGGATCATTTTTATGTATGTATGTACGCATCATGTTGGATGCTAGATATGATCAGATGGATCATTTTTATGTATGTATGTACGCATCATGTTGATGCTGGATATGATCAGTTGGATCATGTGTATGTATTTTGTATATGCATCATGTTGGATGCTTGGACTATGTATCTGTATATGTATCAGGTGGATACATTGTATGATCAGGTGGATCATGTATGGTGATATGTATCATGTATTTGTATTTGTATCAGGTGGATACATTGATGATCAGGAGGATCATGTATGATGATATGTATCAGGTAGATACTTGGTATGCATCAGGTAGATGCATTGATGATCAGGTGGATCAGGTATGATGACATGCAGTAGGACGTTGCAGTGATGATCAGGATGATCATAGATGACGAGCTTCAGGATGTTGCTCCAGAGGACATGCAGCAGGACGTTGCAGTGATGATGATCAGGATGATCATGGATACATCAGGATGATGTATGGTGAGTATCAGTTTGATACTCTGTGGCCATGGAACAGGTTGTGTAGATAAGCATGTAATTTGTGCCCTGGGAGATTTGCAGATGGTCTTTCGAGGTTTTGCCTATGGCATGTAATTTGGTGCCCTGGGACATCTGGCAAATGCTCTTTCAAGGTTTTGCTTGGGAGGACATATAATTTGTGCCCTGGGAGATCTGCAGATAGTCTTTCGAGGTTTTGCCTATGGCATGTAATTTGTGCCCTGGGATATCTGGCAGATGCTCTTTCGAGGTTTTGTCCTATGGCATGTAATTTGTGCCCTGGGAGATTTCAGGTCGGAGTTGTGTACCCGTAACATCCTGAAATGCTCTTTCAAGGTTTTGCCATGACCACATGTAATTTGTGCCCTGGGAGATCCGATAGGTTGAGTTGTGTGCTCGTAATCAGTCCTGGGATGCTCTTTCGAGGTTTTGTGGTGACCACATGTAATTTGTGCCCTGGGAGATCCGATAGGTTTAGCCTTGTGCTCGTAATCAGTCCTAGGATTCTCTTTCGAGGTTTTGTGGTGAGGTCACATGTAATTTGTGCCCTGGGAGATCCTATAGGTAGAGCCGTGTGCTCGTAACAGCCTGGGATGCTCTTTCGAGGTTTTGTGACGCACGTAATAAGTCCTGAGGATTCCACAGTATGGCCAGTGATGATGAAGACCTGCAGGTGGTGGGCCTACATCCAGTGTGAAAAAAGACTGGCTCTGTAGAACTTCCTATGACGAGTAGAGTCAGAGATTGGTTGAGATAGCAATAGCAGTGACGATGATGATGACGATGCATCGATGACGATGATCCAGAGAAGAAGACTTGTCTAGCAGATCTGTGTCGAGAAATACCTTCCTAGTTAAGAGGGAGTGTTGATGTATATGTAACTTTGGAATGTATTTCATTTGTATATTATATACATATTTATTGTACCCTTATAAGATATGTGTTATTCCTCTATAAGGAAGTGTCGTCATGTGGATTGACAAGTGTCGCAAGTATGTGTACTTGCCGATGGGTTATTAGACCACCATTTGGGGTCGACCCGGAATTATATATAATATAATGTGGATGTATCTAAGTAGACAAGTCGGCCTCAGTAGGTCACTGGGCAAAAAGGTGAGTATAAATAGAGATAGGAGATCTCTATTTTACTCACTCGGAAAAGTAACTATCTCTCTCTCTGAAAAGTGGCGCACTAGTGAGGAGGAGGAGGATCATCTGCTAGGAGACTATCTCAGTATTATTTGGTTGTATTTTGGTTGAGCCATTGCTCTCTCTATCTCTGAGGAAGTTGTGGGGTTTTTCACCTTAGGGTTTTCCCCACGGAAACTCTGTGTCTCTTGTCTCTATGCTTTTGATTCTTGTGATGCTTGTGATGCTTGTCATATTATGATTGTCATGCATTGATATATTGTAGATGTTATTCTCTCAGCAAAGATCCTATAGTATTGTGAATTAATACTAAAAAATTAACATGCTGCATGTCATCTGGAGCAACATCCTGAAGCTCGTCATCTATGATCATCCTGATCATCACTGCAACATCCTGCTGCATGTCATCTGGAGCAACATCCTGAAGCTCGTCATCTATGATCATCCTGATCATCACTACAACATCCTGCTGCATGTCATCATACATGATCCACCTGATCATCAATGCATCTTCCTGATGCATACCAAGTATCTACCTGATACATATCATCATACATGATCCTCCTGATCATCAATGTATCCACCTGATACAAATACAAATACATGATACATATCACCATACATGATCCACCTAATCATACAATGTATCCACCTGATACATATACAGATACATGGTCCAAGCATCCAACATGATGCGTACATACATACATAAAATGATCCAACTGATCATATCCAACATTTAACATGATGCGTACATACATACATAAAATGATCCAACTGATCATATCCAGCATCCAACATGATGCGTACATACATACATAACATGATCCAACTGATCATATCCAAGCAGAAACCAGAACATCATCCTGATGCTCATCATCCAGCGCTTACATCCACAGCCATGTGAAGGATCCTCCTTCCAACATGCTTGGAATGGATTCAGCAAATGTGTCCATCATTTCTTCCTTGAAGTGTCCTCGATCTGAGGAATTCCAAGCCTCTCTCTGAAGTACTCAAACTTCACCCTGGCTAGTGGCTTCGTCAGCACATCTGCAATCTGCTCGTCCGTCGCAACATACAGGAGCTTCACAGCTCCTCTCTGCACCATATCCCTGATATAGTGATATTTGATCTCTATGTGTTTCGACCTGTCATGAAACACTGGGTTCTCGGACAGCTTCACACAACTCTGGTTATCACAGAAGATACCAGTAGCCTCCAACGGGAGATCAAATAATTCAGACAGTAGCTTCCATAGCCATACTGCCTCACAACTAGCTGAACAGGATGCAACATACTCAGCCTCAGCTGTACTCAGTGCTACGCAGGACTTCTTCCTGCTAAACCAAGAGATCACACCTGATCCCATACTGAAGAAACACCCAAATGTGCTCTTCCTGTCTGCAGCACTGCCAGCCCAATCTGAATCGACATAACCCTGCAGGTTAAACTTTTGATTCATTTCATACTTGAGCCCATAATCCACTGTACCCTTCAGGTACCTTAGAACATGCTTTACAGCAAACAGGTGAACACTCCTCGGATCCGTCAGGAACTGGCTCAATGTGTTCATAGCAAAGCAAATGTCTGGTCTCGTGTTCGTCAGGTACATCAAGGATCCAATCATCTGATGATACATAGAGACATCAACCGGCTCAGATGAAGCATCACATAGAAGCTTCAAATTCGATGCCATAGGTGTGGCCATGGCCTTGCAATCCATCATCCTGAACCTCTTCAGGATCTCTTACTGCATACTTCCCTTGTCCAAGGAAGATTCCATCTACACTCTGCCACACCTCCATGCCAAAAACAAATAGTGCATCATCCCCAAGTTCTTCATCTCGAACTCGGCAGTAAGCTTCCGCTGCATGTCGGCAATCAATCCATCTTCACCTGTAACAAACAGGTTATCCGCATACAAAAGTAGTATCACTGGATTGCCTTCCTCAACCTTATAGTCAAGGTTGGAATTCACTTTACTCTTGGTAAAGCCCAAACTGGATAGAAAGTTGTCTATCCTACCATCCCAAGTTCTGCACACATATATGACTACACCATGCTGTCTTGAAATCCATCTAGTGCATCTTCTATTTCATCACTTTTGTATTTCTCAATGCTGCCATCTGCAATCATGCTTGAGCTGATAGTTCCATTTGGAAGTCATAGTAAACTTCCCTTCACATCTTGGGACTACATCCCAAACATCATTCTTCATGATCGACGGATCATGGCATTCCATTTCTTCATCCCAGATCGTGGGAACTTAGATATCTTTATTGCTGAACAAATGTTGTAGTTCTTCTTTTGTAGGAGATGGCATACGATCTTTCCTACACAACAAGTTAAATTGCATGATTAGAAAACATCTGATAGTTTTCAGAACAAATTCTTACACATAAAGAAATATGTCATACAGTCGTGCAATTATCTTAGCCAATGCTTCAATACAACATTTATCCATATCCCATAACTTTCTAGATGCCTTCCAATCTCTACCAGAACATTGTTAAGAGTGTGAACAACTCCCAACATGTCAGCAAAGAGGTTTCATTCTAGATAAGTAGCAATGGAATGTTGTACAGTGCCATAGGCCACTTACCCATGTATATTAGTAGTATACTGTTCATCAATGCAACTATTCTAATATGCACAATACATATCCTAAGTCTAGGAACATGAGCATATACATCATTGAACAATTTTATTTAAACAGACAAATATGCAAGAAATTAAAATACTTATCTTTGTTTATTCGTTGGGTGGACTCCCTCTGAGTCTTTGCTTTCTTCCAGGAGCTGCTGGAGTCCTAATCTGCAGTAGCTTCTTCTACACCTTTCTGTTGTGGAATGTAGAGAGATGGACAACTCCCTCTGAATATTTGCATCCTTTCATAAACCACTGGAGTGTACTCCCTCTTTATCTTTGCTCCCTGGATTACCTGTCCTTGAACTTATATACATTCTCGATCCCTATGTATGCTTGTTAGTATCATCATTGTGTTATCCTCTAATATAAAATCATACATTCATTAGTATACTATTAAAACACAATAATTTCAAGCATATATAGTCATGATCATTTCAAACAGAAGTAGTAAGCATTATTATTCAAGGTTTATGTAGGATTCTTATGGTTAGTCAAATCATAAGAAGCATAACATTTCAAACCTATGACTCTTTAGTTGAATCATCAGTCAAGATAAGAGATATAATATGCATAAAACCTGTGATTATTCGAACCTATACCTTCATGATTCTTCTGGTTAGTCATATCATCAATTATGGTAAGAAACATAATATGCATACAACCATGATTATTCAAACCTATGACTTCATGAATAATCATTATCAACAACAGTATAAGATCCTAACCCAATGTAGGATTCTATCTTGATATAGGAAAAACATACCTGGATTAGTATGCTAGTTAGTTATGTCTAACAAAATCACATGATGTCTTCTTGTTCTTCTTCAATGACTTGTGCTAGTAGCCTGTATATCTCATAGGTTAGCCATTATAAAACCAAGTTATACATACCTCATAAATGGATCTTCTATGAGATCCATGACAATGGATGAGTCTTTATCCTCATGTCATCATGATCATATGTTCTTGAACTGGAACATGATTTGTCTTTCTTGGTGTACCTTTCATGTTAGTAGACAACATAAACCTCATACAACACCATAATGCATTAGTACAATTATAAGTGTCAACACCCTAACCAATGAATATCTTCTATCATGCATTCATAATTTTGTTAAGGTTATACGACAAATCTAAAATCAAAATTGTACTAACCGTAATAACATGAAGACAAACATACCATAAACTTAATCAAGAACAAATATCAAAACATACCTCGATGAGTCATACCTGTCGAGATCGCTTGTAATCTTCTTATGTAAGGCCTTATCCTCATCTCCATCTGAGAAAGGAACTTTTTCACTTATGCAGGTGACCAATCCATCTTCTTCTAGGATTAACCCAATCAACTTGAATTGCAAGAATTGGACCTCGAGCTGGATATGGGTTTGTTAGAGAAACTCCAAAAATTCAAACTTTGAATTTTAAACTTCCGAAAGGATAGAAATATGCACCTTGATGAGTTGATCAAACTGGTATATTTAGAATTTGAAAACTGCAAAGTTTCACTCCTCAATTTTGCCTTTGAAGCTTCCAGATTCACTGGACGTGACCCTGAACTGGGGTTTGATGAAGTCCACTCTTTTTCCCCATCAAAAAGTTTGATCCAAAGCTCTAAGCTTCTATTTTTCTGAGGAGCTTCCAGCTGTGGTCACAGATTTCAAGAATTCCCATTTTTACAGAAGCCCTAATTTTCCACTTTTCTGATCAAAGTCCCGAACTAGGGTTTGATCAAGACCGGCCTTCTGCCCAACCAAAAATTCTGATTTTGGTCTCTAAATTTTTTATTTTGATGAATAGCATTCATCTGTGGTCTCTGATTACAAAAATTCCAACTTTTTTCAAAGCCCTAAATTCCGGAAGCCATGAATGAAGGTACTCAAAAATAATTTTGTTTTGATAGAAATATGTACCTGATTGTTTCTGGTGTAACACTGAACCTTTTGATCCAAAGGGTTTGAAAAACATTTCTTGAGATAGCCTGACCTGTTACCTTTCCATCCTGACAGGTCTTACCTCAATTGGATTCTCTGAGAGAGAGTTATGCCAAATGTCGCAACGTGACCTGTTTTGGGATAAAAACGGAGAGCGAACTTGTACGGCTTGCCACGTGTCACTGTTTGACCTTCGGCCTCTGAAAAACCCTCCTGAGATAGCTCGGCCTGTTATATTTCCATCCTGATAGGTCTGACCTCAATTGGACTCTCTGAGAGAGAGTTATGCCAAGTGTCGCAACATGACCTGTTTATGGGATAATACAGGAGAGCGAACTTGTACGGAGTGCCACATGTTACTGGTTCAACTTCAGCCTCTGAAAACATTTCTTGAGATAGTACAGTCTGTGTACTACCTGTCATTTTTTACGAAATTTCATTTGGAGCTTCCTAGCCCAGGTTATGACCTTTTTCCCAAGGTCACCTAATTTTGACTCAGATCTGGAAGAGGAAGAAACCCTATATTGTACAGATCATAAATCACAAAGTACAATGAATTAGAGGTTTTCCTTTGGACACGTGGTACCTGGAGATTTAATATTCGTCTTGTAACAATTTTGGATCCGCAAACTTCGCCAAAACGGATTTATAGCGAAAGTGCTACAATGACTGGTTTTTGCTATATCAAGCCCTAGCATCGTAAGTGCAACAAGTGTCATACATGCCATATCATGCCTTCTTTCAGGCTAGCTCTGATACCATGTTAAATTTTCAGAATTTACTTCAATATGATCTAGGATCTTAACTGAGAGAACAACATGTATAGCATATGTACAGCATATCAATCATGGAGACAATAATGCAAGCACACAAGAGACACAAAGATTTACTTGGGGAAAACCATAAAGGTGAAAAACCCCAATAACTTCCTCAGAGATAGATAGAGCAATGATACAACCAACCATAAGAGATAGACACAACCTAGCAGCAGATCCTCCTCCTCCATAAGTGCACCACTCCTCCTTGAGTGCATGTGTGAGAAGTGAGTAAATAGAGTGCCTCCCGCACTCTATTTATACTTGACTTGACTTGCCTTTTTACCTAACTCATGTAGGCTCGAACTTAACCACATAACATAATGTTGAGTGGGCCGACCCCCAATAGGGTGGTCTAATAACCCTTTGACCCACATGGCCGACCCCCAATAGGGTGGTCTAATAACCCTTTGACCCACATGACTTATACAGGGCCGACCCCAAACAAGGTGGTCTAATAACCCATCAAGTATAAGTTACGACACATACAATATAAATGACGACACTTCCTTATAGAGGAATAATACCATCTCTATAGGAATACAATATACATATATGAAATACATTCCGAAGTTACATATACATCAACATAAGATAGTCCTAATTGAAGTCATCTTAACAACAGAAAAAAATATTTCATCAAAATCTATACCTTTCTTCTGTGCAAACCCCTTTACAACAAGTCTCTCCTTGTACCGCTTCTTAACTCCTTCTTCTTCCTTCAAATTGTAAATCCATTTGTTCTACAATGCTCTTTTACCTGCAGGAAACTGAACCAAATCCCAAGTCTAGTTTCCTACCAATGAGTCCATCTCCTCATTCATGCCTTGCTCCCACTTCTTTCTAGTTTCCACCTGCATTGCTTCTTCATAACATTCTAGTTCACCAGCATCAGTCATCAACAAAAAATACATTGAAGGAGTGTGTCATTCAGGGAGCCTAATTAACCTGGTAGATCTTCTTGCAGTTGCAGGAGTTTCAGGTACTTGCTGTTGTTCTTGATTTTCTAGCACCTTTGGAACTTCATTTTCTATAATTTCATCAAGTACTATGTACTCTGTGTTTTCCTTTTCCTATTTCTTTCCCTGCAGCTGATCTTTATAAATGACCTTTTCATTGAATATGACATATCTACTTCTAATGATATTGTGATTTTCATAATCCCATAAATGATAACTAAAATCATCAACCCCATATCCAATAAAGGTACATTTCTTGGATTTATCTCCAAGCTTTGTTCTATTTTCTTTATCAATATGGACAAATTCTTCACAATCAAACGTTCTCAGAAATGAGTATTTTACCTTTTTATCTGTCTATGCCTCCATTGAAATACCACCATCCAAAGCACTTGAAGGTCCTCTGTTTATTAAATAAACAACACTATTTACAGCATCCACCCAAAACTGTAAGGGCAACCCTACATGCAGTCTCATACACCTTGCATGCTCCATGATCGTTCTGTTCAACCTTTTTGACACACCATTTTCTTGTGGTGTTCCTGGGAATGTCTTCTCTCTACGAATCCCATGGCATGAACAGTAACTATCAAACTCCTTGCCATAGTACCCACCTTCATTATCAGATCTGAGACACTTTAACCTTTTTCCTGTCTCATTCTCAACCAAAGCTTTCCACTTCTTAAAAGTAGCAAACACATCAGATTTATGTCTAATGCAATAAACCCAAGTTTTCCTAGTTGCATCATAAATAAATGTAACATAATAATGAGAGACACCAAGAGATTATACCTGAGCCAGTCCCCATACATCTATATGCACTAGCTCTAACTTTTCATTCTTCTTTTGTTTCCCAACCCTGAGAAATCTGACTTTCTTATGTTTTTCATAAACACAGTTCTCACAGAATTCCAAACTTACCTGCTTCAAATCTGGCAGCAACTTCCTTGAGTGGAGAATCTGCATCCCCTTCTCACTCATGTGGCCAAGCCTATGATGCCACAATGCTGTATCTGTTCCTGTGGAAGCTAAAGAGATAGAATGGTCAGTATTATGAGGACATAAATACAACATACCTACCCTGTCTCCTTTTTCTATCACCATTGATCCTTTAGTGATCTTACACCACTTTTCTCCAAATGTAGATAGACAACCACCATCTCCCAACTGCCTTGTTGAGATCAGATTTCTTTTCATAGCAGGAATTTGTCTAACATATTTTAACAGCCAATCAATTCCATTTTTAACTTTTATCCATACCTTACCCATTCCAACAATTTTACATGGCTCATCATCACCCAATAAAACATGTCCAAAATCGCCTGGAACATAATCATGAAAGTATTTCCTATGGGGTGTAGCATGACATGAAGCCCTTGAATCTACTACCCAATAATCACTAGTATTATCTAATGCAAGAATCAAAGCATCTTGTAACACATCACCTGCTACGTTTGTTTCCTGGGTAGTTTCCTTCTGTGCATCTCCTTTCTTCTTTAGAGATCCGTAATCTTTCTTTAGATGTCCTTTCTTTCCACAGTTCCAGCACTCTATTTTTCCTAGTCTGGACTTGGATCTTCCAATTTTGGACTTCCCACGATTACCTTGGCTCTTTCCTCTCTCCTTTTGTCTTCCCCTGGTCTCCATGGTCAACGCATTAACTGATGTCTCACCTGTGCTTTTTCTTCGCATTTCCTCGCTAAGAATAACACCAATAACATCATAAAATTTCAAGTGTTTGAACTAGATACAGAGTTACTTACAGCCATGACCAAGCTATTCCAGCTTTCTGGCAATGAAGACAAGATTAGAAGATCCCTAACCTCATCATCAAAGTTCACACTTACAGAACTTAATTAATTTGTAACCATATTAAACTCATTTAAATGATCAATAACAGATCCACCTTCAGACATCTTCATATTAAATAAATGCTTCATTAGAAATACCTTGTTGGAGGCCGAGGGTTTTTCATACAGCTTACCCAATGCGCTCATCAAACCCTCCGTTGTCGTTTCTTTTGAGATATTGAAAGCCACCGACGAATCCAGGCTCAGTCGTATTGTTCCTAGAGCCTTTCTGTAAGGAACCTCCCATTCTTCATCCTTCATATCCGCCGGATGCTTTGCTCTTCCTCCCAATGGTAGGAATAGATCCTTCTAGTACAGATAGTCCTCCATTTGCATCTTCCATAACTGAAGTTTTTTCCATTAAACTTCTAGACCTTAAACTTTCCTTTTTCAGCCATTGCTCCCACTCGAACCAGAAACCCTAGCATCCTGTGGGTTTATCTACCAAATAGACCTTTGGCTCTGATACCAATTGTTAGAAAAATAGGATCGCAGAGCAATAACAATAAACATAAATGCAAATATAATCACACACATATTACAAAGAGAGGCACAGATATATCGTGGTTCACCGAACTTGGGCTACATCCACACTGAAGTTGCCAGTCCTTATTATTATTCTGTCCACCAAAGTGAAGGGATACAACCTGCAACACAACCGCTGCACTTCCTCTTCACTGTCTCATGGTTTCTCTTATTTGATCTTAGAGATCTTTACAATGCATAAAACCTAATACATCAACCCTATCCATATTACAATGTCTTTATTTTATAAGGAATATACAATGGGAAAAATACCATGGGTTACCCAAACCTGGGAGTACAGAAACGGCTGAATAATAATATCTCTAAATCTGGATATTAGGCTCCAAAACCAACACAAAGGAGATCTCAAGAAACCATGTTTCAAGTCTTGGAGCTGATTTAAAATCCAAACAATCACTACTTGGGATAATTTATCATGCATATGATGGTTTTGACCTCACCCCTACTGGTTGAAAGGAGATCTCAAGAAACCATTTATCAAGTCTTGGAGATGATTTGGATTCCAAGCAATCACTGTTATTTGATGGTTTTTTTTGGCATAATCTCACCCATGATGGTTCGAAGGAGAAGACCAAAGACTATCTGCACATTCATAGATTTGATCCTACCTCAGCTAATTCGAATCACAGGTTCAAGGACCATCCTCATACTTTTGGATTTGTTCTCATCACATTCGATTTGAAGAGCAAGTACAAGCACATGCTTTTTGAGCATGATCCACTTCTTCCCAAGAAGAATATACCTCCAGACATATGACCAAGCATCACACCTGCTTGAGGTTGGGGCATTTTTTTTTTTGTGTGTCTTACAATCTATTTTGAGGGGGGGTGTTTTTCCCATGAGGTTTTCCCCATTTCCTCGGTTTATTGACTGTTATTATTCATTGTATTGGGTGACCTTTGGTCTTAGCTACGAAGTTCCAGGATGGATTAAGGGGGGGGGGTTAGGATATTCCTATACTCCATCATAGTCCTACAAACATTTTCATTATTTGCATTTTCAATCTTGCATGCATTTATGCATCCAACATGCATTCTGCATGCATGCATCCCAGTCATCAGTCCCAACACCTAGCCTCAGTTAGTCGACCCCCAGGAGCTTCTCTCAGATCAGTTTTAGCCCTCCTAGAGCTTAGTGCGCCCTTCCTCCCTAATTTAAGGAAGCCACTCGTCCTCTCTCACCTACCATTCAGTTGCACTTCAGTTAATTGAGTTATCATCAGTTCTTTCCTAGATTTAAGGCTAGACTGACTCTCAACTGACTGTATCACTCCGATGGACCTCCATTGAGACTAGACTACCCATTCTGACTCCAGTTAGCTCCTCATGCGCCCTCCATTGAGCCTACTTCATTCAGATAGTTCCAGTTACACTCAGTTACACCTACCACAC
Organism: Larix kaempferi; assembly: GCA_027924585.1. Classification (NCBI taxonomy): domain Eukaryota; kingdom Viridiplantae; phylum Streptophyta; class Pinopsida; order Pinales; family Pinaceae; genus Larix; species Larix kaempferi. The sequence continues at coordinate 1,422,660 of BSBM01000127.1, read as the reverse complement.
TCAGTTAGACTCAGTTTGACTGATGGTTGACAATTACTTGGGCATTGATGACTTGACTAATGGTGAGATAGACTCCTAGTTGTGCTTCGATGACACTCTAGTGATATTTTGATCACTCCATGAAGGCTAATTCAAATTGCCTCCTTGGCATTCGAATCCTCATGCATTGTACTACTTACTTGTCCATATTGTGAATAATGAATTAGTGTGCGTGAAGTTATTTTTCCTCTATCCTAGTTCTACTGTATTATTAATTTGTTGCTCATTTTACTCCATTGACCACTCTTAATCTTATTCCTAAATTCTTTCATTGTGAGGTATACATCAACTCTTAGATCTGCTGTGAGAATTTTCACAGTAGAGAGATTTTTTTCTCAATAACACTTCCATGTCAGCCTTTCAATCAAAATAATTGAAAGGGGTGAGGATTCTAGGAGAGACAGGATCATTCGAATTGCTCATCTTAACTGATGGAGCGAATGCAAAGGTGAAACTGCTGCTACTACTGCTGGAACTTCAAATTACCTACAAAAAACTCTCAAGAATGGAGGTAGAATATACCTTCAAATGGATCTGATACCATGTGAAAATCCTCACAGTGGATCCAAAGAGATGATGTAAACCTCACAATAAAAGAATTTAGGAAAATAGAAGAGAATAGAGCAGCAGAACATAGATCCAATGGAAATCAGATAGGAGCAGAATATTCACACATGTTTCATTAATCTGAATAGTAAAACAATAATGATACAATGCACAATATTCAAAGACCAAGGGTGTAATTCGAATTAGCCTGTGTGGAGAGATCACAAGATCACTGGACTGTCATCAAAGCACAACTAGAAGTCTTCATCATCATCAGTGGAGTCATCAATGCACAAGTAACTGTCAACCATCAGTCAAACTGAGTCTAACTAAGTGTGGTAGGTGTAACTGAGTGTAACTGGAACTAATTGAATGAAGGAGGCTCAATGGAGGGCGCATGAAAAGGTAATTGGAGTTAGAATGGACAGTCTAGTCTCACTGGAGGTCCATCGGAGTCATACAGTCAGTTGAGAGTCAGTCTAGCGTTAAATCAAGGAAAGAATTGAGGATAACTCAACTTAACTTAAGTACAATTGAATGGTAGGTGAGAGAGGGCGCATGAGATGCATGCAACTGCATGCAGGGAGCACTAAGCACTAGGAAGGCTAAAACTGATCAGTAAGAAGCTCCTGGGGCTAGCTAATTGAGGGCTAGGTGCTGGGACTGATGACTGGGATGCATGCAATTGCATGCATGCTGCATGCAGAAATGCAAGCAAGACTGAAATTGCAAATGATGAAAATGATGGTAGGACTAGGATGGAGTATAGGAATATCCTAACATTTCTGAGGAGATTCCAGCCGTGGTCACAGATTTAAAAAATTCCAACTTTTGCAGAAGCCCTAATTTTCCACCTTTCCGATTAAAATCCCGAACAAGGGTTTGATCAAGCCCGACCTTCTGTGTAACCAAAAAATTCGTTCTTGGTCTCTAAATTTTGATTTTGATGAGGAGCATTCATCCGTGGTCTCTGATTCCAAAAATTTCAACTTTTGCCGAAGCCCTAAATTACTGCAGCAATGACAAGCCAAGAATGAAGCCACTCAGAATCCCATTATGTTTTGATAGAAATATGCACCTTATTATTTCTTGTGCATCCCTGAAATTTCGGATCCATAGGGTCTAAAACTTCTGCCTATGGTATCTTGACCTATCATATTTCCAATGCCACAAGTCTGACCTCAATTGGATTCTCTAAGAGAGAGTTATGCCAAGTGTCGTAACGCAACTTGTTTATGGGATAAAACACAAGAACGAACTTGTACGACGTGCCACGTGTCACTGGTTCAATTTTGGCCTCTAAAAAGTGGACCTGTGAAAGTATAGTCCGTCCCCTACCTATCATTATTTACGAAATTTCATTTGGAGCTTCCTATCCCAAGTTGTGACCATTTTTCCTAGGTCACTTGTTTATGACTGAGATCTGGAAGAGGCAGAAACCCTAGATTGTATGGATCATATCTAACAATGTGCAACGAATCAAATTTTGTGCATCAGACACAAGGTACATGGGGATGTTACCTTTGACCTGTAGAAGTTTCAGATCCCGAACCTTCTCCAAAATGTATTTATAGCGAAAGTCCCACAATGACTGGTTTTTTCTATATCAAGCCCTAGCTTTCAATTTGTCACAAGTGAAACAAGTCTCATAAATGCCATACCATGCCTTTCTTCAGGCTAGCTCTGATACCATGTTATTTTTTAATCATTTAATTCAATAGATCTAGGATCTTAACTGAAAGAACAACATGTACAACTTATCAAGCATAAGAGACAAGAGACAAGAGACACAAAACATTTCATCGGGGAAAACCAAGAAGGTGAAACACCCCGCAACTTCCTCAGAGATAGAATAACCATCAGTACAAGGATCACAATGATCAAACCCAAGATATAGATATATTTAGCAGCATGCTTCTCCTCCACTTGTGTGCACTCCTCCTCTCTCTCACTAATGCGAAGTGAGTGAATAATAGAATGTGTAAAATGAGAGAGACACAGTCTCTATTTATACACTACTTCACTTGTCTTTTAACTTTAGCTGGGTGGGCCCCAACTTAACCACTTAACATAATGTTGATTGGGCCGACCCCCACTAGGGTGGTCTAATAAACCATCAACTATAAGTTATGACACTTACAATATAACTTGCGACACATACAAGTACAACTGACGACACTTCCACTCGAAGGAATATTACATCTCCATTGGGGATACAATAAAGTACAAATACAATAAACAAGTGAATATATTTTGAAGTTACAAATAAATCAACATTATCAAGTTCCTACAAGAAAACATCATAACCAGGTTTGGGGTTCCAGTTTCTCTAGATTTTGATAATGCAACTTATTTTTCATATGTGAAATTAAATACATTTGTTTACGAAAGAGGAATTAAATTACACTATTAAACAAATTAGTATCCCCAAGTAAATGGACTAGCTAAATCCATAAATAAAAATCTCATCCGAATTCTTAAGAAAATTGTCATTGAGAATCATAGAAGTTGGCATACATCCCTCCCAAATGCTTTATGGGCAGATAGAGTTACCCCAAAGAATGCCTTAGGAGTTTCCTTGTACACACTAGTATATGGGAAGGAACCCATACTCCCTCCTAATACATTGCTCCCATCGTGCTCCCATCTTTGCAACAAGCCCAAGCCTCATGAGGTTCCAGCAGTGGAATCCTATAGTCAAGAATTAACACCCTGCTAAAGCTTGAAGAGTCACGACAGAAATCCAAATATAGGTTCTACCAACACCAAGACATTGTTAAGAGGTGGTTTGATAAGCAAAAATATGGAAAAAGGATTTTTGAAGTAGGTGACTTGGTTCTAAAGTGGGATCACCCACATGATGATAAGGGAAAGCACACAAAATTTCACTAATTATGGCTTGGCCCTTACCAAATTTTTGAGAAGTTCGGCCCATCAACATACAAACTCAAAGACTTACAAGGGGAGGAAGAAAATATCCCTATCAATGGCCTTGCTTTAAAGAAGTACTTCACTTAGGTTAGGGTTTCTTTTTGTACATAAATAAACTTGTCTTGTTTTGTTTTAAGTTTGCTTTTTCTATTTTGAGTAGTCTTGTTCTCTTCAATGACTTGTGCTTAGTAACCTGCATAACTCATAAGTTAACCATTGTAGAATCAAATTATACATACCTCGTAAGTAGAGATTCTACGTGATCCATGAGTCTTTGTCTGCATGTCACCATGGTCATATGTTCTAGAACTTGATTTGTACCTTTCATGTTAGCGAACAACATCATCCTCATACAATACCACAGTGTATTAGTACAATCATATAACCCTAATCAATGAATGTCTTCTATCATTCACATACATTCATACTTTTACTAGGGTGATAAGACAATTCTAAGATTAATCAAGATTGTACTAACCTCAATAATATGAAGACAAACATATCATAAACTTAATCATGAACATATTTCAACACATACCTGTATCTCCTCAAGTCATACCTGACGATATTTCTTGTAGTTTCTTATGTAAGGCCTTAGCCTCATCTCCATCTAAAACTAGAACTTCTTCACTTATGTAGGTGTCCAATTCATTCTCTTCAATCCTCTTTGATTTGCTGATACTGGATCTAGAGCTGGATTAGGGTTTGTTAGAGAAACCCTAAAAATTCAAACTTTGAATTTCAAACCTCTGATTGGATGAAAAGATGTGCCTTGCTGAGCTGATCAAGCTGGTATACTTCATTTTTGAAATCTCCAAAATTTGACCCCTCAAAATTGCCTTTGAAACTTCCAGATCTTCTGGACAGGATCCCGAACTAGGGTTTGATAAAGCTCGGTCTTCTGGTGTTCTAAACTTCGATTTTTCTTGTGAAAATACTCACAGTGGATCCAAAGAGATGATGCAAACCTCACAATGAAAGAATTTAGGAAAATAGAAAAGAATAGAGCAACAAAACATAGATCCAATGGAAATCAGATAGGAGTAGAATATTCACACATGTTTCATTAATATGAATAGTAAAACAATAATGATACAATGCACAGGATTCGAATACCAAGGGTGTAATTCGAATTAGTCAACATGGAGAGATCAAAATATCACTGGAGTCTCATCAAAGCACAACTAGAAGTCTTCATTATCATCAGTGAAGTCATCAATACACAAGTAACTGTCAACCATCAGTCAAACTGAGTATAAATGAGTGTGGTAGGTGTAACTAAGTGTAATTAAGTGTAACTAGCACTAACTGAATGAAGGAGGCTCGGTGGAGGGTGCATGAGGAGCTAACTAGAGTGAGAATGGGCAGTCTAGTCTCACTGGAGGTCCATCAGAGTGATACAGTCAGTTGAGAGTCAGTCTAGCCTTAAATCAAGGAAAGAACTGAGGATAAATCAACTTAATTGAAGTACAATTGAATGGTAGGTCAGAGAGGACGCATGAGATGCATGCAACTGCATGAAGGGCACACTGAGCACTAGGAGGGATAAGACTGATCAGTAAGAAGCTCCCAGGGATAGCTAACTGAGGGCTAGGTGATGGGACTGATGACTGGGATGCATGCAGAAATGCATGCAAGACTGAAACTTCAAATGATGAAAATGCTGGTAGGACTAGGATGGAGTATCGGAATATCCTAAAACCCCCTCTTTATCCATCCTAGGACCTAGTAACTAGGACCAAAGGTCACCCATACAATCAAATAAATGATAAAAAAAAGAACTACCCATAAACTGAGGAAATGGAGAAAACCTCATGGGAAAAATACCCCCCCTCAAAAGAACACTAAAATAACTCAAAGAACCATCATACTAAGCAGAAAAGGAAGAAGATTTCCTTAGTGAAAGATTTTGCAAAAAACTTGGCAAGCTGAGCCTCTGTAGGATGCTAATGCAGGTGCTAGATCTGGATCCGGTCTTCTGATGTGCCTCCCACTCTCTAGAGAATGTATTGGACGAACCAAGTCTTTAAAGAAACCTTTCTGCCACTGGAACGAATGGATCATGATGAGTCTTCCCAAGGGATGGAAGAGTGAACCCCACCATCATGTTGCATCTCTCATGGAGAGGTAGATGGAATAATGCAAGGTTGGCATGGTGCTGAAATTTGGTAGTTCTGTGAGCAGATGAATCCTCAACTGTGTTCTCAATAGGTGAAAGGTTTGTGTGAGCCCATGTTGGCCTTGTCTCTGGATTGAGAACATGTGTTGGTTCTAGATCTGAATCTGAATTTTCTTGAACTTTTATCTCAACATCAAGATCTTCATCTCAATCTTCATTAGAAGAAAAGTCACTCGGATCTTCATCAGATTTCGAAGGAGTAGGAAGAGAGAAGGGCAGAAAATGAGAGAACTCATATGCCTTGGAGGCATGATTTGCAAACCCTTTCGCTATAGTATTCCTAGTAGAGATGTTTGTAATCTCAACTATGTCGGGACCAAAAGTCACCTTCTTTGGTGATCCGGTGTGAGTCATCTGATATACAGACAAATTTTTTTTTGTCAAAGAGGGAATGAATAGAACATTCTTGAACTTGCCATGCTCCATATGTATTGTACCCAACCCTTTGGCAGAGATCTGAGAGTTGTCTCCCATGTGAATAGTACGCCCATATTTGAGATCTAAAGAAGAAAATGATTCTTTAAAGGAAACCATGTGGTTGGAGGCTCTAGAATTTATGAGGAGGGCCTTTGATTTTGAAAAGCCAACCATCAATGCATGGCAATCCTCATGGCCATCAGATCCATTTCCAGAATCAGATATCTTTGCATATTTTGGAAAAGAAATTTTGTTCTCTTCAAAAAGCTTGGTTAGTTGATTTATTTTATTGTGCATGCAATATCTCTCATGGTGGTATCCTCTCTTGCAGTAGGGACACTCAGATCTTTTCTGTTTTTCCTTATTGGAGCTGGAGGCTCCTTTTGATGGACTTGAAATGTCATTCAATTTGTATTTAGATGGATTCTTTTCCTTGCCTTTTTGCCTCCCTTTCACATTCGTCCCACTTGCTTCTCCAACTAGAAGAGATAGATATTTGGAGGCCTTGATGGCACCCATTTGAATGAATTTGTCTTCTTCTTGAATGAGAGCTGCAGTAAAAACTTATAAGTCTTACATCTTCTGTCCAGGCATTGACATTCACCTAGAGTGGAAGGTAGATACAAAGAAAGAAAATGGAGATCCTAGCTTAGTCAGAATGGAGAGCACCAATTGCTCATCCCTTTTATTAATGCTACACTACTTGCATTGCATAACCAAGTTTTTTAATTTTGAGAAGAATTGTTGAATGGTCTCAAAATCACTTAGTTGTAGGGAAATTAATTCATTTTCCAGAGCATGGACTCTTAGCTCATCTTGTTTGCCAAAGAGACCTTCTAATTTCAGCCATACCTCTCTTGGATTCTTCAACCCTTCGAGATGAAATAGTAGATCTCTAGAAATATAAATGCACATGTAACCAAAAGCTGCATCTAATTGATTTAGATACTTGGCTTTCTCCACAGCTACATGTGGTTCGGCTTCTCTCCCCATTGTTACCCTGTATATGTTAGGATATTCCTATACTCCATCCTAGTCCTACCAACATTTTCATTATTTGCATTTTCAGTCTTGCATGCATTTCTGCATACATCATGCATTTCTACATGCTGCATGCATGCAATTGCATCCATCCCAGTCATTAGTCCCAGCACCTAGCCTCAGTTAGTCATCCCCTGAGACCTTCTCTTAGATCATTTTTATCCCTCCTAGAGATTAGTGCACCCTTACTCCTTGATTTAACGAAGCCACTCGTCCTCTCTCACCTACCACTCATTTGCACTTCAGTTAATTGAGTTATCACTGGTTCTTTCCTTGATTTAAGGCTAGATTGACTCTTAACTAATTGTATCACTCTGATGGACCTACAGTGACACTAGACTACCCATTCTGAGTCTAGTTAGCTCCTCATGCACCCTCCACTGAGCCTCCTTCATTCAGTTAGTTCCAGTTACACTTAGTTACACCGACCACACTCAGTTAGACTCAGTTTGACTGATGGTTGACAGTTACTTGAGAATTGATGACTCCACTGATGATGAGATAGAATTCTAGTTGTGCTCCGATGACACTCCAGTGATATTTTGATCACTCCATGAACGCTACTTCTAATTGCCACCTTGGCATTCAAATCCTCATGCATTGTACTACTTATTTGTCCATATTTTTTGAGTAATGAATTAGCGTGTGTTAAGTTATTTTGCTTATGTCTGAGTTCTACTATATTATTATTCTATTGCTCATTTTACTACATTGACCACTCTTAATCTTATTCTTAAATTCTTTCATTGTGAGCTATACATCAAATATTAGATCTGCTGTGAGGATTTTCACATTGTATTAGAGCATGTTGAGAGTATTGTTTATCTCCTTTCCTGAGAGTTTTTTGCAGGTTCTTATCAAGATTTCGAGTGCAGCAGTTGCAACAGCTTTTGCATTTTTGCAGCAGTAGCAGTTGCAGATATTTTCTATTGTTTTTGCAGGTCTTCTACAGCTTCCATGTATTCAGAAGAAATCTATCCTCCTCCATTCAACTATGATCCTCTTTCTCAATTCAACCATGATGAATGGAAACCAAGGATGATAGCACATTTGAAGAGAAATGGTCTCTTTGATTATTGTTTTGAAAGAGAGTTCGAATCCTCTGAAGAAGAGATTGACTAGTTAAATAATGGTAATAGAGCCATGGGAACCATGATGCTTGCTATGTCTCGATGCTTGGTAAACCAATTCATTTATGATGTTGAATCTCAAAAAGAGCTATGGGCCCATCTGGATGAAAGATTTGGCAAGCAGAATGAAGGGATTGGTCCAAACCCTTTCAAGAGAAAGCAAAGTGATGCATTCAGCCTCCTTGATGATCTCATTGATCATGAATCAATATCAAACATATCTCATATTGAAGTTGTCCACAAAGAAGAAGAACCTGCAGATTCTACACTCATGCTCCAAATTTCTTCTATTTCGAATTCTACGCCAGCTCACACTCTAGAAATTGCAGAAGGTCCTAAATCTGCTCTTGCACCAGAGTTTGTTGGTTTGTATCATGATCTATTGAATGTTTCAGAGGTAAAATCAAACATTGGAGGTAATCCATTCACTCTCCTTCATCACTCACCTCTTATGTACTACTATATGATCATTATTTCATGCTTTCAGAAGGTTATTGAAGATAATGGCCATTGCCATTCGCTTGGGATAATTTCTCATTCAATTACTGGTTTTGATCTCACCTCTAATGGTTCAAAGTGTTATAAAAACAGGATCGCAGAGCAATAACAATAAACGTAAATGAAAATATAATCACACACACATTACAAGAGAGACACAGATATATCGTGGTTCACCCAACTTGGGATATGTCCATACTAAATTTTTCAGTCCTTATTATTATTCCATCCAGCAAAGTGAAGCGATACAACCTACAGCACAACCGCTGCACTTCCTCTTCACTGTCTCACAGTCTCTCTTCTTTGATCTCAGAGATCTTTACAATGCATAAAAAGTAATACATCAACCTTATCCCTATTACAATGTATTTCTTTTATAAGGGAAATACAATGGGAAAATACCATGAGTTACCCAAACCTGGGGTACAGAGATGGCTGAATAATAATATCTCTGACTTTGGAGATTAGGCTCCACAACCAACAATCTCCCACTTAGAGACTGATCACAATAGCTCCACCGCTGCTGCACTTGCTAGACCTTAGACTTGAAAACTTTCTCATCTTAACCTTCATGCTAGAAGGCCAACTAAAACTGAGCAGGAACTTAGTTTCTCTCTGGTCACTACCTTTGTGAACATGTCTGCAAGATTCTGGCTAGTGTGTATCTTTTCTAGCTTCAACGGTTCATCTTCTAGAATAGAGTGTATGAAATGGTACTTGAGCTATATATGTTTAGTCCTAGAATGGAATGCTAAGTTCTTTGCAAGATGAATGACACTCTAGCTGTCACTGTACACCCTGCTATCCTTCTGCTTCTTACCCAATTCCTCCATAAACCTCTGCAACCAAATCATCTCTTTACTAGCCTCTGTAACATCAACATACTCTGCTTCTATTGTTGAAAGTGCAAAATGTTCTGCAGTTTCAAAATCCAACTTACTGTTGTTCCACCTACAGTAAACACATACCCTGTGGTGCTCCTTCTGCTATCCTTACAACCTGCCATATCTGCATCAACATATCCCTGTAGAATAGTGTCTGAACCTCCAAAACATAATGCCTGAGTGGTAGTACCTCTCAAATACCTGAGAATCCACTATACTGCCTTCCAATGTTATTTACCTAGATTGTTCATATATCTGCTCACAACTCCCACTGCTTGTGCAATATCTGGTCTTGTGCACACCATGGCATACATCAAGCTTCCAACTGTTGATTGATAGGTAATCTTGGACATGTAATTTGTCTCTTCTTGTGTCTTGGGACACATTTCCTTACTTAGATTGAAATGGTTGGCCAAAGGTGTACTTACTGGTTTTGCATTCTGCATTCTGAACCTCTCCAACACCTTTTGTATGCACTCACTCTAAGACAATGTCAATTTGTGATTTTTCCTGTCTCTCGTTATTCTCATACCAAGGATTTGCTTTGCACCCAAATTCTTCATCGCAAATGAATTAGCTAGCTTCCTTTTGAGTACATTTATATCCTGCATGTTAGACCCTGCAACAAGCATGTCATCCACATACAATAACAAGATAATATATCTTTCATTGTCTAGCTTCTTGAAATCAACACAGTGGTCAGAATGACATCTACTATAACCTTGTTCTGTCATAAACCCATCAAATTTTAAATACCACTGCCTTGGAGCTTGCTTCAAGCCTTACAAACTCTTTTTCAACCTGCATACCAAGTTCTCCTTACCTTTGACCTCATACCCTTGTGGCTACTGCATATATATCTCTTCCTCCAAATCCCCATGGAGAAAGGTTGTTTTTACATCTAACTATTCAAGATGCAAATCGTGTACCACCACTAGACTTAAGATAGTCCTAATTGAAGTCATCTTAACAACAGGAAAAAATATTTCATCAAAATCTATACCTTTCTTCTGTGCAAACTCCTTTACAAAAAGTCTCTCCTTGTACCATTTCTTACCTCCTTCTTCTTCCTTCAACCTGTAAATCCATTTGTTCTGCAATGTTCTTTTACCAACAGGAAACTGAACCAAATCCCAAGTCTGGTTTCCTACCAATGAGTCCATCTCGTCATTCATGCCTTGGTCCCACTTCTTTCTAGTTTCCACCTGCATTGCTTCTTCATAACTTTCTAGTTCACCATCATTAGTCATCAACAAATAATACATTGAAGGAGAGTATCGTTCAGGCAGCCTACTTAACCTGGTAGATCTTCTTGCAGTTGCAGGAGTTTCAGTCACTTGCTATTGTTCTTGATTTTCTGGCACCTTTGGAACTTCATTTTCTGTAATTTCATCAAGTACTATGTACTCTGTGTTTTCCTTTTCAATTTTCTTTCCCTGCAACTGATCTTTATACATGACCTTTTCATTGAATATGACATCTCTACTTCTAATGATTTTGTGATTTTCATAATCCGATAAACTATAACCAGAATCATCAACCCCATATCCAATAAAGGTACATTTCTTGGATTTAGATTCAAGCTTTGTTTTATTTTCTTTATCAATATGGAAAAATGCTTCACAACCAAACGTTCTCAGAAATGAGTAGTTTACCTTTTTATCTATCCATGCCTCCTCTGAAATACCACCATCCAAAGCACTTGAAGGTCCTCTATTTATTAAATAAACAACAGTATTTACAACATCTGCCCAAAACTTTAAGGGCAACCCTGCATGCAATCTCATACACCTTGCATGCTCCATGATCGTTCTATTCATCCTTTCTGACACACCATTTTCTTGTGGTGTTCCTGGGAATGTCTTCTCTCTACGAATCCCATGGTTTGAACAGTAACTATCAAACTCCTTGCCGCAGTACTCACCTCCATTATTAGATCTGAGACACTTAAACCTTTTTCCTGTCTCATTCTCAATCAAAGATTTCCACTTCTTAAAAGTAGCAAACACATCAGATTTATGTCTAATGCAATAAACCCAAGTTTTCCTAGTTGCATCATCAATAAATGTAACATAATAATGAGAGCCACCAAGAGATTGTACCTGAGCCAGTCCTGTTAAATTTTTAGAATTTACTTCAATCTGATCTAGGATCTTAACTAAGAGAACAACATGTATAGTAGATCTACAGCATATCAATCATGGACACAATAATGCAAGCACACAAGAGACACAGAGTTTACTTGGGGAAAACCATAAAGGTGAAAAACCCCAATAACTTCCTCAGAGATAGATAGAGCAATGATACTACCAGAATACAAGAGATAGTCTTCTCCTAGCAGTAGAGCCTCCTCCTCCACAAGTGCGCCACTCTCCAAAGTGTGAGTGAGAGAATAGAATGTATAAAATGAGAGAGACACACTCTCTATTTATAGACTAACTTGACTTGACCTTTACTCAACTAGGTCGGCCTCAACTTAATCAGTTAACATAATGCTGACTGGGACGACCCCCACTAGGGTGGGCTAATAACACTTTGACCCACATGGCCAACCCCCAATAGGGTTGTCTAATAACCCATCAAGTATAAGTTACGACACTTACAATATAAATGACTACACTTCCATATAGAGGAATAATAACATCTCTATAGGAATACAATATACATATATGTGAAATACATTCCGAAGTTACATATACATCAACACTCCCTCTTAACTAGGAAGGTATTTCTCGACACATGTCTTCTAGCACAAGTCATCTTCTTTGGATCATCGTCACTGGATAATCGTCATCGAGTCATCATCATCGTCACTACTGCTGCTATCTCAATCAATCTCTGAATCTACTCGTCATAGGAAGTTCTATAGAGCCAATCCTTTTTCATACTGGATGTAGGCCCACCACCTGCAGGTCTTCATCATCACTAGCCATACTGTGGAATCCTCAAGACTTATTATGTGTGTCACAAAACCTCGAAAGAGCATCCCAAGCTGTTACGAGCACACGTCTCTACCTATAAGATCTCCCAGGGCCATATTATAGGTGACCTCACCACAAAACCTTGCAAGAGCATCCCAGGTTGTTACAAGCACACAGCTCTACCTATAGGATCTCCCAGGGACAGATTATATGTGGTCACCACAAGACCTCGCAAGAGCATCCCAGGCTATTACGAGCACAAAGCTCTACCTACAGGATCTCCCAGGGACAGATTATATGTGGTCATGGCAAAACCTCACAAGAGCATCCCAGGACTTATTACAAGCACACATCCCAACCTATTGCATCTCCCAGGGACATATTATATGCCATAGGACAAAACCTCAAAAGTGCATCTGCCAGATATCCCAGGGCAAGATTATATGCCATAGGAAAAACCTCGAAAGAATATCTGCAGATCTTTTAGGGCCAAATTATATGTCCTCCCAGAGTAAAACCTCGAAAGAGCATTTGCCAGATATCCCAGGGCCAAATTATATGCCATAGGCAAAACCTCGAAAGACTATCTGCAAATCTCCCAGGGCCAAATTATATGCTCATCTGCACAACCTGATCCACAGCCATAGAGTATCAACCTGATACTCAACATACATCATCTTGATGTATACATGATCATCCTGATCATCATCACTACAACATCCTGCTGCAAGTCATCTGGAGCAACATCTTGAAGCTCGTCATCCACAATCATCCTGATCATATCATGCATCTACCTGATGCATACCAAATATCTACCTGATACATATCAGATACATACAAATGATCCAACCGATCATATCCAGCATCCAACATGATGCGTACATACATAAATGATCCAACTAATCATATCCAACATCCAACATGATGCATACATACATATACATATAAATGATCCAACTGATCATATCTAGCATCACCCTGATGCATATAAAGAGCGATAACTGGAGTATCATCCTGATGCTCTTCATCCAGCGCTTACATCCATAGGCATGTGAAGGATCCTCCTTCCAACATGTTTTGAATGGCCTCTACAAATGTGTCCATCACTTCTTCCTTGAAGTGTCATCAATCCGAAGAACACCAAGCCTCTCTCTGAAGTACTCGAACTTCACTCTGGCTAGTGCTTTCATCAACACATCTACAATCTGCTCATCCGTTGCAATGTACAGGAGTTTCACAGCTCCTCTATGCACCATATCCCTGATATAGTGATATTTGATCTCTATGTGTTTCGACTTGTCATGAAACATCGGGTTCTCGAACAGCTTCACACAACTCTGGTTATCACAAAAGATACCAGTAGCATCCAATGGGAGATCAAATAACTCAGACAGTAGCTTCCATAGCCATACTGCGTCACAACTAGCTGAACATGCTACAACATACTCTGCCTCAGCTGTACTCAGTGCTACGCAAGACTTCTTCTTGCTAAACAAAGAGATTACACCTGATCCCATACTGAAGCAGCATCCATATGTGCTCTTCCTATCTGCAGCATTGCTAGCCCAATCTGAATCAACATAACCCTGCAGGTTAAACTTTTGATTTGCTTCATACTTGATCCCATAATCCACTGTACCCTTCAGGTACCTCTGAACATGCTTTACAGCAACTAGGTGAACCCTCCTCGGATCCGTCAGGAACTGGCTCAATGTGTTCACCCCAAAGCAAATATCTGCTCTCGTGTTTGTTAGGTACATCAAGGACCCAATCATCTGACGATACATAGAGACATCAATCGGCTCAGATGAAGCATCACAAAGAAGATTCAGATTTGATGCCATAGGTGTGGCCATGACCTTGCAATCCATCATCCCAAACCTCTTCAGGATCTCTATTGCATACTTCCCTTGTCCAAGGAAGATTCCATCCGCACTCTGCCACACCTCCATGCCAAAAACAAATAGTGCATCATCCCCAAGTTCTTCATCTTTAACTCGGCAGCAAGCTTCTGCTGCGTGTCGGCAATCAATCTATCTTCACTTGTAACAAACAACTTATCCGCATACAAAAGTAGTATCACTGGATTGCCTTCCTCAACCTTGTAGTAAAGGTTGGAATCTGCTTTACTCTTGGTAAAGCCCAAAATGGATAGAAAGCTGTCTATCCTACCAAGTTCTGCACACATATATGACTACGCCATTCAAGAAGGTTGTCTTGAAATCCATCTGGTGTATCTTCTATTTCATCACTTTTATATTTCTCTATGCTGCCATCTGTAGCATGCTTGATCTGATAGTTCCATTTGGAAGTCACAACAGACTTCCCTTCAGCTCTTGGGATTGCATCCCAAACATCATTCTTCATGATCGATGGATCATGGCATTCTTCCCGTATCCTGGGAACTTCAATATCTTCAATAGATAATTTTGTTGCTTGAACAAATGTTGTAGTCCTTCTTTTGTAGGTGAAGGTACATGGTATTTTCTACAAAACAAGTTAAATTGCATGATTATAAACATCTCATAATTTTCAAACAAATTCCTACACATAAATAAATATGTCATACAGTTATGCAATTATCTTAGCCAATGCTTCAATACAACATTTATCCATGTTCCACAACTTTCTAGATGCCTTCTAGTCTCTACCAGAACATTGTTAAGAGTTTGCACTACTCCCAACATGTAAGCAAAAAGGTTTCATTCTAGATAAGTAGCACTGGAATGTTGTACAGTGCCATAGGCCACTTACCCATGACATGCATATTAGTAGTATATTGTTCATTAATGCAATCATTCTAATATGCACAATACATATCCTAAGTCTAGGAACATGAGCATATACATCATTGAACAATTTTATTTAAACAAACACATATGGAAGAAATGATAATTAAAAATACTTATCTTTGTTTGGTTGCTGGGTGGACTCCCTCTGAGTCTTTGCTTCCTTGCAGCAACTGCTGAAGTAGCTTCTTCTACACCTTTTTGTTGTGAAATGTAGAAAGATGGTCAACTCCCTCTGAATATCTGCATCCTTGCAGAAACTACTGAAGTGTGCTCCTTTTCTTTCTTGCAGGAACAACTAGAGTGTGCTCCCTCTTGATCTCTGCTTCCTGGATTACCTGTTCTTGAACTTACATCCATCCTTAATCACTATGCATGCTTATTAGTATCATCATTGTGTTATCCTTGAGGTCTCATACATAATCACACATTTATTAGTATAATCTTAATACTATCAAAACACAATAATATTAAACATGTATAGTCATTGTCATTCACAGATAATAAACATTAGTATTCAAGGTTTTAGGAAAGTCTTCTTTTACTCGTGCATATCCTTATTTGATCATAGGACTCTTCTGATCAGTTAAATCATCAATGCATAAAACCATGATTACTCAAACCTATACATTCATGATTCTTCTGGTTAGTCATATCATCAATTATGGTAAGAAACATAATATGCATATAGCCATGACTATTCAAACCTATGACTTCATGAATACTCATTATCAACAACACAACAATATAATATCCTAACACAATGTAGGATTCTAGCTTGATATAGGAAAAACATACCTGGATTAGCATGCTAGCTAGTTATGTATAATATACCCGCATAATGTCTTCTAGTTCTCTTCAGTGACTTGTGCTAGTAACCTACATGTCTCATAGGTTAACCATTGTAGGACCAAGTTATACATACCTCGAAAGTAGATCTTCTATGTGATCCATGACAATGGATGAATCTTTGTCTTCATGTCACCATGATCATATGTTCTTGAAGTAGAACATGATTTTTCTTTATTGGTGTACCTTTTATGTTAGCGAACAACATAAACCTCATACAATATCACAATTCATTAGTACAATCATAAGTGTCAAAACCTTAATCAATGAATATCTTCTATTAAGGTAATACGACAAGTCTAGAATCAAGATTGTTCTAACCGTAATAACATGAAGACAAACATATCATAAACTTAATCATGAACAAATATCGAGACATACCTAGATGAGTCATACCTGTCGAGATTGCTTGTAATCTTGTTATGTAAATCCTTAGCCTCATCTCCCTTTGAAACATGAACTTCTTCACTTATGCAGGTGACCAATCCATCCTCTTCTAGGATTAAACCAATCCACTTGATTTGCAAGAACTAGACCTGGAGCTGGATTAGGGTTGGTCAGAGAAACCCCAAAAATTCAAACTTCCGAAAGGATAGAAATATGTGCCTTGATGAGCTGATCAAGCTGGTATATTCAGAATTTGAAAACTGCAAAGTTTCACTCAATTTTTCCTTTGAAACTTCCGGATTCACTGGATGTGACCCTGAACTGGGGTTTGATGAAGCCCACTCTTCTGCCTAATCAAAAGTTTTGATCCAAAGCTCTGAGCTTCTATTTTTCTGAGTAGCTTCTAGACGTGGTCACAGATTTCAAAAATTCCCATTTTTATAGAAGCCCTAAGTTTCCACTTTTCTGATCAAAGTCCCGAACTAAGGTCTGATCAAGCCCGACCTTCTACCCAACCAAAAATTCTGATCTTGGTCTCTAAATTTTGATTTTGATGAGTAGCATTCAGCCGTGGTCTCTGACTACAAGAATTCCAACTTTCTCCGAAACCCTAAATTCCGGAAGCCATGAATGAAGGTGCTAAAAAATAATTCTGTTTTGACAGAAATATGTACCTAATTATTTCTGGTGTAACTACGCACGTTTCAATCCACAGGGTATGAAATTTTTTTCTTAGATATTCCAGCCTGTCATCTTTCCATCCCGATATGTCTTACCTCAATTGGATTCTCTGAGAGAGAGTTATACCAAGTGTCGCAACGTGACCTGTTTATGGGATAAAACAGGAGAGAAAACTTGTATGGAGTGCCACGTGTCACTGGTTCAACTTTGGCCTCTGAAAACGTTTCCTGAGATAGTACATTCTGTTTACTACCTGTCACATTTTACGAAATTTCATTTGGAGATTCCTAGCCCAAGTTATGACCTTTTTTTCAAGGTCACCTGTTTTTGACTCAGATCTGGAAGAGGCAGAAACCCTATATTGTACATATCATAAATCACAAAGTACAACGAATTAGAGGTTTTCCTTTGGACACAAGGTACATGGGGATCTGATCTTCGACCTATAAAAGTTTCAAATCTGAAAAATTCGCCAAACTGGATCTATAGTGAAAGTTCTATGATGACTGGTGTTTGCTATATCAAGCCCTAGCATCGTAAGTGCAAAAAGTGTCATACATGCCATATCATGCCTTCTTTCAGGCTACCTCTAATACCATGTTAAATTTTTAGAATTTACTTCAATATGATCTAGGATCTTAACTGAGAGAACAACATGTACAGCAGATCTACATCATATCAATCATGGACACAATAATGCAAGCACACAAGAGACACAGAGTTTACTTGGGGAAAACCATAAAGGTGAAAAACCCCAATAACTTCCTCAGAGATAGATAGAGCAATGATACAACCAGAATACAAGAGATAGTCTTCTCCTAGCAGTAGAGCCTCCTCTTCCACAAGTGCACCACTCTCCAAAGTGTGAGTGAGAGAATAGAATGTATAAAATGAGAGAGAGACACACTCTCTATTTATACACTAACTTGACTTGACCTTTACTCAACTAGGTCGCCCTCAACTTAATCAGTTAACATAATACTGACTGGGCAGACCCCCACTAGGGTGGGTTAATAACCCTTCGACCCACATGGCCGACCCCTAATAGGGTGATCTAATAACCCTTTGACCCACATGACTTATACATGGCCGACCCCAACAAGGTGGTCTAATAACCCATCAAGTATAAGTTACGACACTTACAATATAAATGACAACACTTCCGTATGAGAGGAATAATAACATCTCTATAGGAATACAATATACATATATGTGAAATACATTCCAAAGTTACATATACATCAACAGGTCCCCATACATCTGTATGCACTAGCTCTAACTTTTCATTCTTCTTCTGTTTTCCAACCCTAAGAAATCTGACTCTTATATTTTCCACAAACACAGTTCTCATAGAATTCCAAACTTACTTGCTTCAAATATGGCAGCAACTTCCTTGAGTGGAGAATCTGCATCCCCTTCTCACTCATGTGGCCAAGCCTATGATGCCACAATGTTGTATCTGTTCCTATGGAAGCTAAAGAGATAGAATGGTCAGTATTATGAGGACATAAATACAACGTACCCACCCTATCTCCTTTTGCTATCACCATTGATCCTTTAGTGATCTTCCACCACTTTTATACAAATGTAGATAGACAACCACCATCTCCCAACTGCCTTGTTGAGATAAGATTTCTTTTCATAGAAGGAATATGCCTAACATATTTTAATGGCCAGTCAGTTCCATTCTTAACTTTTATCCATACCTTACCCATTCCAACAATTTTACATGGCTCATCATCACCCAATAAAACATGTCCAAAACGGGCTGGAACATAATTATGAAAGTATTTCCTATGGGGTGTAGCATGACATGAAGCCCCTGAATCTACTACCCAATAATCACTAGTATTATCTAATGCAAGAATCAAAGCATCTTGTAACACATCACCTGCTACGTTTGCTTCCTGGGTAGTTTCCTTCTGTGTGTCTCCTTTCTTCTTTAGAGATCTGCAATCTTTCTTCAGATGTCCTTTCTTTCCATAGTTCCAACACTCTATCTTTCCCAGTCTGGACTTGGATCTTCCCGTTTTGGACTTCCCACGATCACCTTGGCTCTTTCCTCTCTCCTTTTTTCTTCCCCTGGTATCTATGGTCAATGCATTACCTGATGTCTCACCTGTGCTTTTTCTTCGGATTTCCTCGCTAAGAATAACACCAATAACATCATCAAATTTCAAGGTGTTTGAACCAGAGACAGAGTTACTTACAGCCATGACCAAGCTATTCCAACTTTCTAGAAATGAACACAAGATTAGAAGATCCCTAACCTCATCATCAAAGTTCACACTTACAGAACTTAGTTGATTTGTAACCGTATTAAACTCATTTAAATGATCAGTAATAGATCCACCTTCAAACATCTTCATATTAAATAAATGCTTCATTAGAAATACCTTGTTGGAGGCCAAGGGTTTTTCATACATCTTACCCAATGCGCTCATCAAACCCTCCGTTGTCATTTCTTTTGAGATATTGAAAGCCACCGACGAATCCAGGCTCAGTCGTATTGTTCGCGGAGCCTTTCTGTCAAGAACCTCCCATTCTTCGTCCTTCATATCCGTCGACTACTTTGCTCTTCCTACCAACGGTAGGAATAGATCCTTCTGGTACAGATAGTCCTCCATTTGCATATTCCATAACTGGAAGTTTTTGCTATTAAACTTCTAGACCTTAAACTTTCCCTCTTCAGCCATTTCTCCCACTCGAACTAGAAACCCTAGCTTCCTGCAGGTTTATCTACCAAATAGACCTTTGGCTCTGATACCAATTGTTAGAAAAACAAGATCGCAGAGCAATAACAATAAACAGAAATGCAAATATAATCACACACACATTAGAAGAGAGACACAGATATATCATGGTTCACCCAACTTGGGCTACGTCCACACTGAAGTTGCCAGTCCTAATTATTATTCCGTATAGAAAAGTGAAGGGATACAACCTACAGCACAACCAATGCACTTCCTCTTCACTTTCTCACATTCTCTCTTATTTGATCTTAGAGATCTTTATAATGCATAAAACCTAATACATCAACTCTAGCCATCTTACAATGTCTTTATTTTATAAGGGAAATACAATGGAAAAATACCATGGGTTACCCAAACCTGGGGTACGGTCATGACTGAATAATAATATCTCTAAATCTAGAGATTAGGCTCCACAACAAACACAAAGGAAATCTCAAGAAACCATGTTTCAAGTCTTGGAGCTGATTTAAAATCCAAGCAATCACTACTTGGGATAATTTATCATGCATATGATGGTTTTGACCTCACCCCTACTAGTTGAAAGGAGATCTCAAGAAACCATTTATCAAGTCTTGGAGCTGATTTGGATTCCAAGCAATCACTGTTATTTGATGGTTTTTTTTGGCATAATCTCACCCATGATTGTCCGAAGGAGAAGACCAAAGACTATCTGCACATTCATAGATTTGATCCTACCTCAGCTAATTCGAATCACAGGTTCAAGGACCATCCTCATACTTTTGGATTTGTTCTCATCACATTCGATCTGAATAGAAAGTACAAGCACATGCTTTCTGAGCATGATCCACTTCTTCCCAAGAAGAATATACCTCTAGACATATGACCAAGGATCACACCTTCTTGAGTTTGGAGCATTTATTTATGTGTGTGCCTTACAGTCTATTTTGAGGGGGGGTATTTTTCCCATGAGGTTTTCCCCATTTCCTTATTTTATTGACTATTATTATTCATTGTATTAGGTGACCTTTGGTCTTAGTTACCAAGGCCCAGGATGGATTAAGGGGGGGTGTTAGGATATTCCTCTACTCCATCCTAGTCCTACCAACATTTTCGTTATTTGCATTTTCAGTTTTGCATGCATTTCTACATCCAGCATGCATTTTGCATGCATGCATCCCAATCATCAGTCCCAACACCTAGCCTCAGTTAGCCAGCCCCCAAGAGCTTGTCTCAGATCATTTTTAGCCCTCCTACAGGTTAGTGCACCCTTCCTCCTTGATTTAAGGAAGCCACTCATCCTCTCTCACCTACCACTCAGTTGCACTTTAGTTAATTGAGTTATCAGCAGTTCTTTCCTTGATTTAAGGCTAGACTGACTCTTAACTTACTGTATCACTCCGATAAACCTCCAGTGAGACTAGACTTCCCATTCTGACTCTAGTTAGCTCCTCAAGCGCCCTCCATTGAGCCTCCTTCATCCAGTTAGTTCCAGTTACCCTCAGTTACACCTACCACACTCAGTTAGACTCAGTTTGACTGATGGTTGACAGTTACTTGGGCATTCATGACTCCACAGATGATCAGATAGACTTCTAGTTGTGCTCCGATGACACTCCTATGATCTTTTGATCACTCAATGAAGGCTAATTCAAATTTCCACCTTGGCATTCGAATCCTCATGCATTGTACTACTTACTTGTCCATATTGTGATTAATTAATTAGTGTGTGTGAAGTTATTTTGCCTCTATCCGAGTTCTACTGTATTATTATTTTGTTGCTCATTTTACTGCATTGACCACTCTTAATCTTATTCCTAAATTCTTTCATTGTGAGGTATACATCAACTTTTAGATCTACTGTGAGGATTTTCACAGTATAGAGATTTTTTTCTCAATAACACTTCCATGTCAGCCTTCCAATTCAAATAATTGAAACGAGTGAGGATTCTAGGAGAGAGAGGATCATTCGAATTGCTCATCTTAACTGATGGAGCGAATGCAAAGGTGAAACTACTGCTGGAACTTCAAATTACATGCAAAAAAATATCAAGAATGGAGGTAGAATATACTCTCAAATGGATCTGATACCATGTGAAAATCCTCATAGTGGATCCAAAGAGATGATGTAAACCTCACAATGAAAGAATTTAGGAAAATAGAAGAGAATAGAGTAGCAGAACATAGATCTAATGGAAATCAGATAGGAGCAGAATATTCACACATGTTTCATTAATCTGAATAGTAAAACAATAATGATAGAATGCATAATATTCGAAGACCAAGGGTGTAATTCAAATTAGCCTGCATGGAGAGATCACAAGATCACTGGACTTTCATCAAAGCACAACAAGAAGTCTTCATCATCATCAGTGGAGTCATCAATGCACAAGTAACTGTCAACCATCAGTCAAACTGAGTCTAACTAAGTGTGGTAGGTGTAACTGAGTGTAACTGGAACTAATTGAATGAAGGAGGCTCAATGGAGGGTGCATGAGGAGCTAACTGGAGTCAGAATGGGCAGTCTAGTCTCACTGGAGGTCCATTGGAGTCATACAGTCAGTTGAGAGTCAGTCTAGCCTTAAATCAAGGAACGAACTGAGGATAACTCAACTTAACTGAAGTACTATTGAATGGTAGGTGAGAGAGGGCGCATGAGATGCATGCAACTGCATGCAGGGAGCACTTAGCACTAGGAGGGATAAAACTGATCAATAAGAAGCTCCTGGGGCTATCTAACTGAGGGGTAGGTGCTGGGACTGATGACTGGGATGCATGCAATTGCATCCATCCTGCATGTAGAAATGCATGCAAGACTGAAACTGCAAATGATGAAAATGTTGGTAGGACTAGGATGGAGTATAGGAATATCCTAATATTTCTGAGGAGCTTCCAGCCATGGTCATAGATTTCAAAAATTCCAACTTTTGCAGAAGCCCTAATTTTCCACCTTTTCGATCAAAATCTTGAACTAGGGTTTGATCAAGCCCGACCTTCTACGTAACCAAAAAATTCAATCGTGGTCTCTAAATTTTGATTTTGATGAGGAGCATTCAGTCGTGGTCTCTGACTCCCAAAATTCCAACTTTCACCAAAGCCCTAAATTCCCGCAGCAATGACAAGGCAAGAATGAAGGCACTCAGAATCCAATTCTATTTTGACAGAAGTATGCACCTTATTATTTCTGGTGCATCTCTGAAATTTCAGATCCATAGGGTCTGAAACTTTGGTTTGTGGTATCTTGACCTGTCATATTTCCAACCCCATAGGTCTGACCTCAATTGGATTATCTAAGAGAGAGTTATGCCAAGTGTCGTAACGTGACTTGTTTATGGGATAAAACAAGAGAACGAACTTGTATGGCATGCCACGTGTCACTGGTCCAATTTTATCCTCTAACAAGTGGACCTGTGAAAGTATTTTCTGTTCCCTACCTGTCACTATTTATGAAATTTCATTTGGAGCTTCCTATCCCAAGTTGTGACCTTTTTTCCCAGGTCACCTGTTTATGACTGAGATCTGGAAGAGGTAGAAACCCTAGATTGTACGGATCATATTTAACAATGTACAATGAATCAAATGCTGTGCATCGGACACAAGGTACATGGGGATGTTACCTTCGACCTATAGAAGTTTCAGATCTTGAACCTTCTCCAAAATGGATTTATAGAGAAAGTCCCACAATGAGTGGTTTTTTCTATATCAAGCCCTAGCTTTCAATTTGTCGCAAGTGCAACAAGTCTCATAAATGCCATACAATACCTTTCTTCAGGCTAGCTCTGATACCATGTTATTTTTTAATCATTTAATTCAATAGATCTAGGATACTAACTGAAAGAACAACATGTACAACATATCAAGCATAAGAGACAAGAGACAAGAGACACAAAACATTTCATTGAGGAAAACCAAGAAGGTGAAACACCCCACAACTTCCTCAGAGGTAGAATAAGCATCAGTACAAGGATCACAATGATCAAACTGAAGATATAGATATATTTAGTAGAATGCTCCTCCTCCACTTGTGCGCACTCCTCCTCTCTCTCACTAATGCGAAGTGAGTGAATAATAGAATGTGTAAAATGAGAGAGACACAGTCTCTATTTATACACTACTTCACTTGTATTTTAACTTTAGCTAGTTCGGCCCCAACTTAACCACTTAACATAATCTTGATTGGGCCGACCCCCACTAGGGTGGTCTAATAACCCATCAAGTATAAGTTACGACACTAACAATATAACTTGCGACACATACAAGTACAACTGACAACATTTCCAATCGGAGGAATATTACATCTCCATTGGGGATACTATAAAGTACAAATACAATATTCAAGTGAATATATTCCAAAGTTACAAATAAATCAACATTATCAAGTTCCTACAAGAAAACATCATAACCAGGTTTGGGGTTCCAATTTCTCTAGGTTTTGATAATGCAACTTATTTTTCATTTGTTAAATTAAATACATTTTTTTACGAAAGAGGAATTAAATTACACTATTAAACAAATTAGTATCCCCAAGTAAATGGACTAGCTGAATCCATAAATAAAAATCTCATCTGAATTCTTAAGAAAACTGTCATTGAGAATCAGAGAAGTTGGCATACATCCCTCCCAAATGCTTTATGGGAAGATAGAGTTACCCTAAAGAATTCCTTAGGAGTCTCCTTGTACACACTAGTCTATGGGAAGGAACCCATACTCCCTCCTAATATATTTCTCCCATCTTTGCAACAAGCCCAAGCCTCACGAGGTTCCAGCAGCGAAATCCTATAGTCAAGAATTAACACCCTGCTGAAGCTTGAAGAGTCATGACAGAAATCAAAATATAGGTTCCACCAACACCAAGACATTGTCAAGAGGTGGTTTGATAAGCAAAAATATGGAAAAAGGAGTTTTGAAGTAGGTGACTTGGTTCTGAAGTGGGATCACCCACATGATGATAAGTGAAAGCACACAAAATTTCACCAATTATGGCTTGGCCCTTACCAAATTTCTAAGAAGCTTGATCCGTCAACATACAAACTCAAAGTCTTACAAGGGGAGGAAGAAAATATCCCTGCAATGGCCTTCCTTTAAAGAAGTACTTCACTTAGGTTAGGGTTTCTTTTTGTACATAAATAAACTTGTCTTGTTTTGTTTTAAGTTTGCTTTTTCTACTTTGAGTAGTCTTTTTTGTTGATTGCTTTCATTTTGGTTCATTTTGCTTGCTTTTGTTTGATCGCTCTATTTTGCTTCAAATAAATCCTAGCTCAACTCCTTGGTTTATGGAAAGATAGAACTCTGAGCAATCTCAAAAGCATGGAAAAGGAAGAATCTACTTATGAAAGAAAGTTTCTCTGTGTGACTTTGCTTTTGTTGTATATTTCTAGAAAGGGAGGATCCTTTTTCATACTTGAGTCATGATAATCCCTATTTAAATAGCTAAGACTTGTGATTTCTGTATTACTATCTTAGGGCTCCATTCACTCTCACATTAATGACTGTCTCAGGTAGTTCACTGATAATGGACACATGGAGAGGAAACAGGTCTCACAGATGTATGGTATTTAAAATGATCGTATGTTGCAAATCAAAAGCCAAAGGAGCTTGTATTAAAGATTCTATTTTCCAGAATTTCTCACCTCTATTAAAGCTTGGTTGAGAAAGCAAAGAGATCCAACCAAGAAAGTTTCCCTAATGGTCAGCTCGACAAGGTTCTTCTCCATCTGTGTGCATGACAATGAAATAAATATCTTGCTCACACAAAATGACATCATGGATGGAAGAACCTAAGTCAAATGCCAAAGATTGCAGAAATTTATCATGGAAGACTCAAATGACAAAATGCGTCAATAAAGAAAGCATCCAAAGAAATGCTAAACAGCATGGGAATGAGGAACAAAAGAATATGTCTATGGGATTTTTTTACGATCTTGTGGAGTCCTATTTAGTTGGCATTCGAAAGATGGATTTAAAATGAAATCCACATTTTGGCCCTAAGAGAGTGGTAAAGAAGTCTATTTCAAGGTTACCTTTATCCCCCAATGACCGATATGTTCAAAGTGGTTTTCCCCTTGTATAGAATCTATCTTGAAAAGTACTGTTTTGTTTATGGAATTATCAACAAATAAGTTTTCAAACCTTTAAAGAGGATTGTTTAGAGATCTTTGCTCACCAACGAATCGCCAATTTTTGCTGCTACAACCTAATCCCCAAATTTTTGTAAAATATTGGGGACCCTCATTTTTTCTCTTAAGAGAATTTTTAGAAGTCTAAGTCTCTTTTCCTTCAAGCTTAGTTTCCAAAGAATTGAGTAAAGAAAGTCTTTTCTGCCGAAGTAAAAATCGACTTTTTCAGCCGTAATGGTCGGTGCAACTCAACTAGTTGAGCCGAAACGATCGACGTTGGTTTGTTAAAAGTATTAGTGTCCTTTTTGTTTCGGCAGAACTTGGTGAGTCAAGCTGAAACAACTGGCTGAACTCGATCAAGTCCGCCGAAACTTCACGCCTTTTGAATTGTTTCTTTTTGAATATTGTGTGTAATGTACCCACCCCTGGACCCAATGCAAGGAAAGGAACATGCTAACAATCTATGGGGCTTTTCATAAAACTCATCCCATTCATTAGATGCATACAGTTAAAAACAAAGTGTGCAGATGTAAATCAAACAAATATGCACAGCGAAAATAAATTCATCCACACACATATTTTCATATGCACTCAATATATCAACATCAGTCATCAATTAATTAAAACAATGCAGAAATAAATACAGATAAGAGAATATACTCATCTCACTATAATGCGGTCCCAACAACTAGCTATATCGCCGCAACGTTCCTCCCAACCATAGGCCAGTTGTGTTCATCAATCTCTCAACACAAATGCCACCCCCAAGCTGGGCATGATTCTTACAAGGAACAGGGGACATTCAAGCTCACACACAGCCCATTAATCATTTCATATGAGCCAAGCCAGTCCACAGCTGGGTTTATCAGGATACATTTGAACCCTGGAAGCTTGCACTCAAGCTCAAGCCAGAGCAATAAATATCCATAACCCATACCCCAACATACTCTTGTCTCACATAGAAAGCACAACATTGGACATAGATACACATTTTAAATAATGGGATTTACGAATAAGATGGCCATGGGTTTTCCCAAAGACATTCCCAACCAAAAACGGATTTGTGGGATGGGGAAAACAACCACAGGGAGGAAAAATGATTTCTTCCCCAAATATCTTAGCCTTCAATAGCCCAAAACGGTCTCTATTGAACCCTTGTTCGATTTACCCTTCTTCCGCACTGGTATACTACACAAAAACGCCCTTCTCCCAGCTGAGGATCAAGGAAAACCATGAAAACATGGCTGGAAAACACCCAGGTAGCTCCCAACTCGTGAGGGAGAGGAACTGGTTGATGGGTAATGGCTTGGGGAGCAATTCATGGCTCTTTTTCTTGCCCAAGAAAACAAACACGATTTTCCATGAAGGGAGGCTTTCCCATACCCGAATTTGGACAGCCATACCTCTCCATTCCCAAGGCATTAACTACCTCAACCAACTCTTGAGAGAAATCAATGGTTGGGTACAAAATTCAACATGGGTAGTTGAGGGTTTAATGGGTTCTCTCACTGCCACTTGGCTTGACTTGAGTGGCTCAAGGGTTTGAATGTTTTCCCTCCCAATTCCTTGTAAAATCATGCCCCCATCTCTTGTTGCATTGCATAGCTAGTCATGGGTATTTATTAAAATGCATATTTACAATTTCAATGTTCCTGGCTAGCATGTAAACCATATGCATCACTAAATCAATGGCGGGGCCTTGGCCTTGAGCTCCTCACCACGATTTTATAAAAATATTACATCATTTACAATTTAATGCCATGGGGCGAAACTGGGGACATTACATTGTGTTTTGGCGGGACTCGACGAGTCAAGCCGAAATGGTCGTCGGTACTCTTTAAGGTTTTCGTCATCCCTCATTTCGGCAGCACTCGCTGAACTGATCCGAAATAGTCCACAACTCTCTGTCAAAACTGCCGAGATGCCGGGGCACTATCCTTCATTCCTTCAAACACTTAGTTTTTCTCCAGGTTATCAAACCTTTTGAGAGCTGCGATATGTTTCGGTAGAACTCGGTGAATCGAGCCGAAATGATCATCGACAGTCGTTGAGATGCGTCGGTGATCATAGAAGAATCCATTTCGATGCAGCACATCGGTGGAGCTCAGGGGTAGCCATCGAAATGGTTGCGAACCAAATTTTTATCATGCGAGAACTCGCCGAGGAGCCGAAATCGACAAGATTAATTTTCCTGCGTTGGTGTTTTTCGGAGAGACTTACCAAGTCATGCCGATATGTATCGCATCGAATCGGCAAGTTCTTTTGAAACCGTAAACCACCTATTTTCAGTGGTGGTGATGAGTTATTTCATTTACGGTGCAAAAGGACAATAGGCCCCACCCTAATTAGCGACGTTTTTCTTACTCCCACCAACCCTGTCTAATCAGTATTAATGGCTCTACCGTGTGGGGGGATATATTAAGTTGGGGGTTTTAGTTTGATTATTATTTGATGCTGAGAAGAATTTCGTTCGAGCACTGTCGTATGCATCACTCATAGAGCATTGGGAAGCCAACGTCGTCGAGGCTTCGCAGCCAGTCTGCAGTTGATAGGTAGGTCACCTTGCCATTTTGGTCGGTCTTTTTCTTTGTTGTTTTCTTAGTTGTGGGTTTTTTGCTTCTGTGGATGTCATTTTCCACTCAAGGCCTTTTCGTCCACATTTTCCTCTCTATGTCCATCTTTGGACCAGTCTTAAGCCCCATACTGCACTAGCTGTTCCCTCTCTCATTGGTGGTTCTTCTCTATTAAACCAACCCTGCACAGAAGACCCTTGCGGCTGTGAAACCATAGTAACCCAGGAAACATCACTATCGTGTCAACAAAATCAAGCCTTGTTTCCTATCCTCAACAGCCTAACCAACAACATCCGTAAGTTGTTCAACATGAAATAAAAATGAACTAAATCAATGCAATTGGTTGTGTTTTGTTAACAGTCGACGGGGTTAGTTGATTATCTACATATCTTTTTATTTTCCATGTGCCTTTGGAATAAGCAAGCACACAAATCTAAATAGCATGAGTATTTATTGTTAATTTGGTAGGCAAAATGATTTTTTGGTTATTATGCATACATTCTATTGTTGGCCTGTGCATTGGTAAAACAAAGCATAAATTTTAACAAGCATAGAAATGGTGTTGTTCAACCCTGCACACCTTTCAATGTGAATTTGCTTGTGGAATTGTTGTTTGATTTCTGCTTATACATGGTTTTGTTTATCAGGATTTAAACAATGACTAAGAAAGGAGTCAAGAAGAAGTCCAAGGTAACTAAGCCTGAGTGAGCTGTTGAAGTCGTATTGGAAACTAGGGTAGAAACTACATATGAGGATACCAAGCCAGTTATGGGGGTTACCCCTAAGTTCAAGCGGGGTTAAAAATATCAAATGATACGGGACCAGAATGTCCCTGGTAGAGTTCTAGAGGAAATGGTACTAGATTAGAACATCAGAAGGTATGGCATTAGAAAAGCAGCTACGTGCCCAGAAATTTTTCCTTGCTCAGAGGTCATAGGGTGGATTCTATTGCAAGTTGACTCCACATCAAGGATTCAGTTTGACATAAAAGGAGAATCTCTTGCCTCGTTCTATCCAGCCCACATATCAGCAGCTTACAAGTTACCACACACTCTGGTCCACCTGACCATAGCTTGGCTTGAAAGTATTAACATGGACACCCTCGAATTCACCAAGCAATTATTAATACTAGGCAAGCAACTGAGGCAAAAAGCGAGTGGGGAGTATGAAACCCAAATGTTAAGGCCCCCTTTCAGAATCATAACCCTAATACCAAGCATAATTTTCAGCAAAGCAGATAGAACCATCTATAAACTAAATTGGATACCTCTGATTCATCATGTGGCCTTCAATGGTACAATCTTTAACTGGGAAGACATCATCTCAGACACTCTGTTGTCAGCCATAGTAGCTGCAAAAGGAGGACTAATCTAGAAAAGGGTGGAATTCTACATGTCCTCATACCTTCTAGATTGCATTTTATCGAGGCATCCTTTCCCAAAGCTGGGATGCATCTGGAACAAGAATGATGTCCCAATCTATATTGCTTACAAGATGTTATGGGCCTATAAATACAAGGGATATTACAAGACTATATGTGAAGACCTCATCATGCGTCTAGACGAGCTGATCTTCATCAAGGAACCAAACTGTCTGTCGAAGAATGCCATGGCAGTCGTATAACAATATGGAGATTATTATTTTTCGCAGGAAGGAATGTACCTCAGGATGTATGGAGGTTCCAAACCATTATCTCTCTTGCCTAAATATTCCACAGATTATGTAGTCCACAAGGAAGCAGTGAGGAAAGTCTTCATAGATGGGATTGGTGACTTTTTGCATGATCAGAAGAAGGCTTCATTCCCGCCATTTCCTTTTCGCATCGGGGCATCTAAATTCTCCAAGGTTAAAAGTACTGAAGATTTTGTTCAAGAATTGGAAGCTTTCCATTTTAGAGAGAAGAGTTTTCACCGAAATGAAAACTACGACAAAGTTGTAGAACATTGTGCAGATGTCAAAGTACATTTTGAATATGCAAATTACTTTGACAAAGATGAAGCAGTTTTCAGGAGGGCTAGCAATACGGTTGAGCTCAACAAACGCTTTCGTCTGAAGAGTGGATCTAGTTCCATCACTGCTGCTCAAGCTGCTAAACAGGAAGAATTACATAAGAAGAAGGATGAATCCAAAGCTCTAACAAAGGAAGAATAATGGCTAAAATAAGAGGCTGATAGGTTCCAGACATAAGCAGTGGAAAAATTTCAGAAGGAATAGGCTGATAGGCTGCGGGAAGAAGAAGATGAAAGAATCAAAAAATAAGAGGCTGAAAAGCTCCAAGAGATGAAAGAGAGGGAAGAGAAGGAAGAAGCTGGGCAGCAGAAGAAAATGGAATAAGAGGAGAAGTCCAAGAAGGCTGTGGAAGTGGGAAGTCCAACCGCGCAGGCCATGGACATAGAACCATCCTAAGCATCTCAAGAAATAACCGTAGGAGGCCACTTCCCTGTAGGAGAGCTCTCGCTCACCCCTTTTACTCCATCAAAGGATCACATTGTGGATCAACTAGATACAATTGTCTTCGAAAAGAAAAGAAAATCTATTGTAAGAAAGACATAGAAAATAATGAAAATGTTCTCCCAACCAGACATCGTCATTAGACAGGAGAGCACCATTGTGGAAGGTACGCAGAGGGACCCCGGGTTCATACCATCCATCAATGTAGCTGCTTCCCAAGCAAGTGAAGATAACATTAACAAACTGATAGATGATGTTGAGCTAGGAAAACAAAAGGTGCACAAGTTAAAAACTAATCTGATAAAGGAGGGAGCAGATGGAGAAAACTGGAGGAAGAAATATAACGCCCTCTTATCAGGGCAAGAAAAAAGAACAAGCGAGTACCAAAATCTAGATGAAGAAAAGGAAGCATTAACAGTGCAGCTAATGATTCTAGAAGGTGAGAAGAATGGAATTGAAGCCTGAGCCACTCAGTTAGAATCTGACTAGGCAGCTGCCAATCAACAGGTTGAGGAACTAAAGGCTGGAGTGGAGGAGTTAAATAAGGAAAAGGAGCTTATATTAGGACAACTAGAGCTCGCAAAAAGCAGGAAATAGGACCTAACCCATTTTTATGAGCAGGCTTGTGACATTCAAAAGAAAATGTGTCTGTCACAACAACTTATCACAGCGGAAGTCAGCAAGATGAAGGCGATGGTTTCAAGGATGAAAGAAATTGATGTTGAGGCTCTCAGAATCAGGAGAAAGTGTGTGCATACTATGGAAGAAATCAAGAAACAAATTGAATGGAGAGAAGGGAAATCAAGATTGTCGGGGAACCTACCTCTCAAATCCTTCGTCGATTTTTAGCTCGATTCAAGCCTCATCGAGTTATGTAAGCCTCATCAAGTTATGTAGAGGCTACGGTGTAAAAGTAAACTCTGGAATCCATAAAACCATTGGGCAGTGTGACAGCTTCTACCTGAAAATCCGGGAAACCATGGAGGACTGCTAGATGATTTTTCCTCAAATCATGGAAGATTTCTCGGTCTGAGACTAGTGCTTGGCAGAACTGAAGGGAGAGATGGACACAAACATAGCCTACATAAAGAAGATAGACGTCCTGAAAAATGGAGGACCTCCATCGGTTCATTGGGAAATCTTCCATTCATTCCTACTTTTTGGAAGACATCTCCCAGGAAACAATAGCGGAAGTCATAGGTATTGCAACAGAGTTATATAAACATGAAATCTTCCTAAAGATGATGACTCATGTACACAACAACATTATTGTGAGAGAAACAGGCATGTGAACCAGTTACATCGCTGAGGTGGAAAAACCAACTGGTACAGAAAATCCATCTGGAAGTTGATTTTGTTTTCTATTGTAAATATTTAAGACAGCTGGAAGCTAATTTATTGTATAAACATTAAAAAATAGCTCGAAATTGTTTTTGTATTTTATAGGCACTAGAAGACAAAATTTTGGGATTCCCTAGGGTTAGGGTATGTGAAGAGTCATTTTTGTAAAGGTTATAAATATGAGAAGAGAGTAGAATGAAAGGAATTTTGGCAGGTGAAAGGACTGTACTGTTTTGTACAAGAAATACTTTTCTACATTAATAAAGAAGGATCTATTTTACCTGGGAAAATCTAGCACAACGATTTTGCTTGGGATATGTGGAATGTTTGTGGAATTAATTCTTCACCATTCATATGCATACTATGAGATTGTTCCTAAAATGTTTTGAACTAATTCTTGGTTGTGAATGCTCTTATTTCCCGTGAGAACATTTATGTGTTAAATGAGTAATGAAATGTTGTAATTACATCATAGCTATATTTGATATCTTTTATATTCTGTTGTAAATGTGCTTATAATTTTGGAGGAACTATTTGTGAGATTCTTAGGTACATTTCTAGTATATTACTCATATTTCATATTTGCTCCCTGCAGGGATAGATTAGATAGATTAGATAGTTTTAGATTATATTTGTGTTGATTACATGCATTTAGATAGAACACTTGCATCTCATCTTTAAACATAAAATACATAAACGGTGGATCAGGACACAACCGGTGAAAGAAAATATTTAAATCACATACGATAGTCGGGCCATTAACCGGATGGATTCCCCACACCAAACAGTGAGTGATCTAAGTAGGATTGCTTACTGGGGAGAATCCCTAATTGCTGGTGTTGCGCATTTTGAGGCATCAACACTTAGGAAACTTCTTCCCTA
Organism: Larix kaempferi; assembly: GCA_027924585.1. Classification (NCBI taxonomy): domain Eukaryota; kingdom Viridiplantae; phylum Streptophyta; class Pinopsida; order Pinales; family Pinaceae; genus Larix; species Larix kaempferi. The sequence goes on along the minus strand of BSBM01000127.1, from coordinate 1,389,294 downwards.
TCTCCCCACTTGCTTGACAAAGCCAGCTATGTGCTTGATGACCCTCCATGACTGTGAAACCTAGGATGTGAGTGAACCTGAGTAGTTCCTCTTTAGTGCATACATAGCCCCCGCTCAGGGGTGGTATCTGAGTGCTAAAATAATACAAGATGAGAAGAGACGTATGATTGGGTTGGAATGTTGCAGTCCATAACCAGTTGTTTGGTTATTTCATCTTAAAGATAAGTGTTCTATGTGCTTTAAATCATGCCCATTATGTGTTCTGTAATGTTTAATTATTGATTGTATTGTGGAAGTTGAAAGATGCATTCTAGATGATAAAGCCTGTGCGTAGCATAAGAATGGGATTAAGTATTTACATGTATTTCATCATCCTTTCTACGAGAAATGTACTGATGCATTCCCTTATATGTTTGTGGACAATGTTTCATTCCACTCTATTTAATTGAGTATGCATATGCACACCTGTGTTTGTATTTATAAAAATCTATTCATTGATGAATAGGGATAAGTCTTATGAAGGCCCATAAATCCTAGACTGCTAGTCATGGCCTTAAGGGAAAAATACACACCCCCCTATTGTGTTCATGTTCCCTTTGTGGGCCATATGAAGGGAGGGGCAATGACAGAGTCGATCAAAGCTCTTTATAGAGTGGTTAGGAGGCCTTGATCAAGATTGGGTGACATTTTGGTTGAATAATGAAAAAATCAAAGTTCTCAAGTGTGACATAGGATCACACCATTGCATAGTTCTCACAGAGAGCTTTCCAATGGTACTACGTTTTTCCAAAAATGGACTTAAGATGAGAAATATATCGGCCTGAGAAGTTGACAATAACAGGGGTGTATGGCTGACTTCCGACCTTCCGAACCTACATTGCGGATTGCGGATTGTGGAAGTCGGAGGTGTGAATTCTTTGGATTTGCATGTTGTAGTATCGATTTTCTGAATCCCGCAAGGAAGATTATGGATTGCGGAAGTTGGAGGGGTGATTTCTTCGGAGTGCACATTGGGGTTCTGAATTCTGACTCTTGCAGAGCAGATTGCGGAAGTCAGAGGAGTGATTCGGTGAAGTTATGAGTTTGAGATTCTCACTTCCCACTCCTGCATCATAGATTGTAGATTGCAGAAGTTGGAAGTGTGTTTAGGAGAAGTTGTGCATTTGGTGTTCTGAATTCTGACTCCCACACTACAGATTGTAGATTGCAGAAGTTAGAGGTGTAATTCTCGAAGCTGCAAATTTGGTGTTCCAACATTCTGACTCCTGGATTGAGGATTGCAGAGGTTAGAGGTGCAATTTTCCTGGAGCTGTGTAATTGGTTTTTCGACATTCCGAATCCCGCATTGTAGATTGTGGATTGTGGAAGTTGGAAGTGTAATTTATTCGAAACTATGAATTTGGAGTTTTGACTTCCGACTTCCGACTTGCGCCTTGCAGATTGCAGCTTGTGGATTGCAGATTGTGGACTGAAGTTGATTTTGCAAAATTATCGTATTTTGGAAAAAACAAATAGTAGGTTATTTCTAAGGTTGTCCCACATCGCCTCTAGAGGGCACCAAGGTGATCGGGGACGTTGCATCAAATAACCACTGTAAGTGTTTTTCTTTGATTGTAAGATCGCAGTACTGTCTTTGCTTAAAATGGTCATTTTAGTAGAGGTTTTAAAATGTATTTACTTGATGGATACATAAAATATTTCTTTTTATGAATTTCAGTACTTGATGCATACATAAAATATTTCTTTTTATGAATCTCAGTACTTGATGTACTACGTTATAAAAAATTTGAGTAATTTAGTAAATAATAGCAGATTGTAATCTGTTTTAAAAGGATTGATTCCATTCTTTTACTTTTTAAAAAAATCATTTTTTCTCTAATAGGTGAAATGTTATTCATTTATTGATTAATATTGGATTTTATTTCTTTACTTTGCAAAAATAGATTCTTATTTCCTATTCATAGTTATTTTTCATAATTTATCTCATTATTTTGAAAAATCATATAGTGGCCTATTGTTTCAAGGTTAAATTTCAAGTTTTATGTTTCCTATTTTATGAATGTCTTCATCAAAATGAAAAATATTTATTAACTTGCAGTATACAGTTAGACCTATGATCACTTAGAGTGATTTTGTGCTTGGTAAAGTGTTAGTAATTATATTTGAATTGATTCATTACTATTCTATATTTTAGAGGCGGGTTTCTATTATTACATGATTTTTTTTTCATTTTCTTAAAGTTCATATCTTTTGTTTAAAATTATTTTTAAATTCTTTCTATAAAAAAAAAAGTCTGTCTCGGAACTCTTCAGGAAAATTCTAGTGTTAATAAGTGTAGATTTTGTATATATGTTAATTAGATATTTCACTTTTATTTATTTGTTTTACATTTTCTTTTATCTTAGTATAGGTTTGTTAGTCGACCAATGGAGTCATAAAACCCATCGGGATCAGCTAGTCAAAATGACTGAGGGGTGCATAAAACCCTTGGATCAGGATGATACCCCCTTTGCTGGCCAGTTTACATATTTTTAGACCAACAAAAATGGTGCTAGAAAGAGGGAATGCATGAATTTAATGGATAAAAAAACCATAGAAAACCTTTGATTGCTCGCTCACTAGTTTTTATTCGTAGTTGACCTAATTCAGTTGCTACAATCGACCTACCCTCCACATATCAGCCTGTGGAAATTTCAAATCCACTTGCTCATTCTTCAATTCCGTTAGGTGATCCTATAGTCGTTATGCTTGTAGTGGAAGATCTTGAATCTTGTGAGTTGATTGATCGCTCACATGAACTTTTGGCCAGAACACAATCTAGGATAGCAGTGAGTCATGAGATCCACGATAGAATTGTAAGTTGTTTAGGATCATTTAATGAGAATATCCCCTCTAGGGTGTTTTTTTTAGAAAATCCCTTGAGTTAGACGAGCCCTAATCCCCAAAATAAACCAGAATGCATTTCTGATCATCCTAAAACACACACTAGTTAATTGTCTTCCCCCGTCTGATCCCGACTATTTTTTAGATCAGGAGGCGGTGATCAACCACCTTCGCCACCTGAATATCCTCTTGACTCCTTCGAAGAAGACTCCTTGGAAGAGGAATCTTCTGATCATAATGAGGGATTTAACGATTTGGAGGACGAAAAAAATAACAATCAAGATAGGCCTTGGTTAGATCAAGATTTTGTAGTTACTCGTAGTGAATAACATTTTTTTCCTAATAACTCGAAAAAAATTGATACCTAAGTATGGTCTTGATAACAACCAATAGCCTAGAGATCAAGTTAAGATATTCATCAGATCTATTTGACTTAGAGACATCATTCATGAGGATGTTGTGTGTAGGATATTTTCCTATACCTTCCAGGTAGAATCCTCAAACTGTTATTTTTCTCAACCCACGGGGATGATTTCTTCTTGGGAATAGTTCAAAAAATATTTTTAAGAGAAATTTGGTGAAGATAAAACTCCCGAATTATTATCCACTGAATTGTCTAAAATGTTCATGAATGACAAATAAAAATTCAAATAGTTTAACATCAAGTTATTAACTCTCAAAAACAATATCCCAACAGAGTACATGCCTACTGAAACTCTAATGGTTTCTTACTATATCAAATCCTTACAACATGATACCACTATCTAGGTCAAAAAATCCTACAAGACCACTCTAAAAGAGGCTTTTGATGAATCGATTCTCCCTGAAAAGGATAAACTTAGTGTTAAAGAAACTTCTCGATTAGAATCTGAACGTCCCTCTTCCTCTCAGAAGAAGACTAAATTATTACTTAGGTCAACTGCTACTAGAAAGGACCAATCTGAAATTGATTTAAGAAGCTTAAACAAAGTTTTGCGACAGTTGGCTAATCAAAGAAAGTTCTATATTCTCATACGGTGGTTGTAGGGAAATATTTTAGTGGCAACAGTGGCTGAAAATCTCTTCAGGGGTTTTTTATGTGGGGCCCATCAAATATCACTGATATGCATTTTTATTTATAGTCCTTATCTTTATATACTTCTACTTGACTCTCTTGTTGAATATGAGATTAGAGATAACTGGTTCTCCACTCTAGTCGCCATTTGTTGGCCTATGTCAACATAATCCCTTTCATTTTGGTAAAAATGAATGGGTCCCCACCTTAATAATTTCGGAGTAAATTCATAATCAATGATCAAATCCCAGTTAATACTTGCAAATATTGGGTTGTTGGATTCTTTAGATTTTGGTTCTCATTGTTTTCATCATTCCCTTGGCTATCGTGGATGGGAATTATGCAGGGTTCCAATAATTTCAATCATAGATATCTATAATATCCTTCCTAATCACTTTCCATATTTGGATTCCATGATTGAAAGCATGGAATCTAAAAATGGAGAGTATTTGGTATTCTCGTTATCAACTTTGCATCCCTTCTGAGGTGACTCTACGAATCGATAATCAAATTTAATTTTTTTTATGCTAACCTTGGGTGGAAAAATATCTTTATCATTCATTATCTTGAAGAACTACTGATGATATTTTTGTTTTCTTTTTAACAAGGTTTTAGATTTTCTAATTCTGCAGATCTTCACCTTTTTATCTCGAGATATTTTTAAATGATCAGGTTGAACTCTAATTCGTACCTTTTCATAGGATTCTTCACTTTTCAATAAATCATAATTGGCATATTAACTCATTAAGTCTGATTATCACTCCCTTGAATTAATTGTATATTTTGACTCTATTTAAATAACATTTGAATATTACAATAAATATCATTTTATACGCAAAATAATTTCATGTTTTGCTAAGGACTTTCTTTTAGAATAAAAAATATTTTACTATTTTGAGTGTTAATTTGTTATCATTTCTTTCATTTTTATGGATAAGATTTATAGTTTAATTAATATGGACACTAATGTTAATTGACTAGGTTAAAGCATGGAAATCAATATTTGGACTCATGTATTAATCTAACCTAATTTATAATTCGTTGGTTAATTTTCTTTTAAAGATTATTTAGATTAGGCCAAGATTGATGTTATGATTCAATTTTATTTAAGTGCCCTTGGTATTGTTTAAATATGTGTTTCATTATTTACTCGATGATATTTTACCAAGGATTACTTTATTTAACTAAGCTAAAGGAAATCGAATGGCCTATTCTAACCCAAGATCTTTTGAACAACACAAACCATATTACATTTTAGTACTTAGTCCATTTCTAATAAACCCTAGTTTGGCATCTCCATTTGGTTTTGTCATTGAGGTCATAGGACCATAAATTTTGTATGTAATAAAGGCTACAACTTGGTGTTTTCCACATCAACGCAGTAATCTTGATGGATCATATAACCACGAGCTCTCATTTATTCACCTCAATCCGAGCAACTTTCAATACACCATTGATAAACCCTATGTGTACAATGATGGATATATATAATAATTGAGAATTATGAGTTGTTTATCCAAGTTGATCAACTTGCTCCACCTATTTTATAGTTATCATTTCCACATGCTTAGACATCGAAATGCATGCAATTTTCCATCTCTCTTTCTCTCCATTGCTAAGAAATCAACATGGCACTCTTGGCTCGAAGTATTATGAAACCTTATTGTCATCTCCATAATTCCAACTCTGTCCTTCACATTGTGATTGTACAATCTATTATCTCTCTCCAGTCCTAAAGGTACAGTGAACATCATCCCACTCTCAGCTCAGATTATTTTGAGGGTTGTCCATGCTATATTTCTTTCAATATTCGCTCCTTCCAGGACCTTCTCCATCTCTGGGGAGAAACCTAGGGTTTGTTCTATTTGGTTTCCCATCTCCTACTCTTGTTCAAATTCTGCATCATTGCCATGGTAGTCTCGGATGTGATTATGTTTTTCTGACCATCTTGTTGGCCATGGGGTTTATCAATAGAGCATAACTGAAAAATACCAACTCTGTGGAATCTGACCATCAGCTGGTGCGTTTCTTGATGGTTGTAGGGTGGTGACCTTTCATTAGTAAATTTCGACAACATAATAATCTTGTCAACCTAGCGTTCATACAGTATTTTGATAGTAATAAGGTCTGAATTGGTGATTTAGAATTCGAAGTCAAGGGGGGATTTATAGCTACTGCAACAGATTTTCCATGTCTAGGTGAACATTGGTCTAAGCATATGCCTTTCAAAAATGTTCCTTGGAGGCAACTCCTATACAAGCTTACTTCGATGATTCTTAACTAGAAAGGTATGTCCAAGAACCTATTTAAACCTAAGTGGCAAGAATCGTTTGTGGTTCTAATTCAATTCATCAACTACAATAAATGGTACACTTTGGTTTTACGTTATCATGTAATACTGTTGATGGTTTTTCTTGGTTTTGAGCTGAACCTAACTTATTTCTTGTACCTAATCCTTAAGAACATGTCTTGCCCAATGCAACAATCTGGTAACTTCCCTCTGTGTGGGCTTATGCATTTTTGTTTGGTTTGAATCCTTGTAGAATTTCAATTGAATTATATAGGGGATACATGGTAGCAGTTCCTCATCAAGAACAAATTTGTAGAATAATTGGCCCAATTTGGTGATGATAATGAAGGGAAATTCCTCAGCCCCTTGAATAATGTCCTACTATCTCAATTTCTTGAGTAATCCTCGCTTTGCCCTACCATGTTGATTATTGATTCACCAGATTCTAATACTGCGAATGATGATCATTATGCTTTCCCATCAGACCCTCTTTGAAATTCTAAATCACAGCATATCATGGAGCTGAGTATACCTCACAAAGAAAGAATGAGTAGAGAAATTGAGTTACAGTGAAACTTACAGTAAAAAAGAGCAGACAATTAATCATGCATAAGAACTTATATAGGGACAAAATAATTCCACATGATCCAAATAATTAGTATAGTCAGCAATGATGTTACAATGGAGAGAATTCGAATCACCTAGGAGAATTCGATTCTCAATTTGTCTAGCATAGGAATTATTACCACTGGAGTGCTCTAGAAGACCCAAACTCAACTCAACTCAACCTAAGCTTAGTTAACTGACCAAGGAGGGCGCATTAGTGAGTTTTTCATGCAAATCACTCAGAGAATGGCACATGAGACCACAATCAGTGGCAATCGGAACATAAACCCCCCACAAGAGTCACCTAACTTAGATGGAATGAACTGCAACACTAAGTAGGCTCCTAAAATATAGGGAACTGACTAAAGTAGCCCTAAAATGATGCATGCAGGGAGAATTATATGGTATATGGATCCTAGATGACATATGCACACTACTAGGGGGAAAATGACATCATCAACTACTAGGAAAAAAGAAATAATTCTAGGTAGGACAAGTATGGAGTATTAATGATCCTAACACCCCCCCTAATACAAACTTGTGCATCCCGGGACCTGGTTACTAAGACCAAAGGTCAGCAATACAATCAAATAAATGATGAAAATAAAATAATTGTCCATGAACCAAGGAAATGAGGAAAACCTCATGAGAAACCCCCCCTCAAAATAGGACAACAAGGAGCTCAAACAGCTTTTACACCAAGTAAAGATCTGAGACAAACAAATCTTTTATGAGTGAAAATATTAGTGAATATGCCTGCAATCATCTCCTTTGTAGGACAATAATGCAGTGAGATGGTCATATTGTGCACTAGCTCCTTGATGTAGTGCATGTTAACCTCAATATGTTTGGTCCTATGCTTATGAACTGAGTCACTAAAGATCCCGGTGTCACTTTGATTATAACAAAAATGGTCTACTGAAGGAGAAGTGAAAATTCCAAACTTTGTCAAGATCCCATGCAGCCAAACTATCTGGACAGTTGCATTCACATCCCCTCTATACTATACGTATGATAATAAATGAAGTAGTTTGCTAGTAGGGAGTTACATCTGCATATTATCAATCTATTTTACTAAGAAGTGGTGAGCTTATATCTCAACAAATGAACATGATTATCACAAGTTATTCATAAGATCTACATTCATTATTGGCCGACAGACATGGGCCAGCATTATTACATCAGTCATGAGTACAAGCATCTCGGTACAAAAGTAATCCGAGGGAATCAAAACAACTTTCGGCGACCATGGCCGACAAAACAAAATGGAGAGGCCCACCAACGGCTTCCACTAAATATGTACAAAGAAAATGATTCTTCACGGACCGGCGTCTTCATTCCCGGAAACTGTCACGGGCAATTATGGAGTGTCATAACCGGAACCGCATACACACACTGTTGTGCCATCAGGTCCTGGCACAACGCCACATACACAGTCAATACAACCTTCATCGTAGAGGTTTTCTTCAAGTTCACGCCTTGCTAATTCTTCCTCAATGTAGTTAGGCTGTGACTCCGTATACCTCCAATACTCGTTCTCTGGAAATTCATCAAACATGTCAGGATACAATAAATCTCCAAAACATCTTTCAACATCTGAACCTCTGAGATACTCATTGGGTCCAAATACAAATTCAGAAGCAAATTGGGATTCAACCCTGTAGTTTAGTGGGAGTGTCCTCCTGTGGACTTTAGTATCCAATCTGTTTCCTTGGCTGTCTCTTTTGATGAACTTCTGGGTTATATTGACACAATAATCCAGAGGAGTATATCTACCTCCGTGATGTCTCAACTTAAATTTGAACCACTGATTATGATGATCAGCGGCCTGCATGTCAGCCTCTAAATGGAGAATGAAATTAGCTCTCCGATCTACCCAATCAACCCTATGGAAAAACTTATCCAAAAATATCTGAGTCCATCCGGACCATTTTCTATATTTCATGTTGCCAGGGTCTACACAAATGATGACAGAAGTTTGCTCTCTGCAGAATTGCAGAATTAAATTATATGTGGTCCATGTTAAATCTCCTTGGCCGAGATCAACATACCAGATATCTCCTTCTGGTTCACTATTGCAATCTATCCAAACTTCTTGGCAATTCTTCAGCTTTTCTTGGGCTTTCTGGAGTCCTCTAAATGCTGCTTTCTCCCATCGTTCCAAGATTTTCAACTTGCAGGGGCTTTCTTGAATTTCTTTGACCAGGGTGAGGCTGAGGTACTTTTCAGCATCCTCTTTGTCAGCATAGTCTAGCAGTTGCTGACGTTCTTCTTGAGAAAGATCCTTATCCCATGGGGCTAGGAACAAGGAACCTGGAGGAGCTCTGAGAGCTTCTTCTTCTTCCTGCATCGGAGCTTTTCCTTTGTATGAGACTATTATGTCTCTCATATAACTTTGATTCTGACCAGAACCAGATCCACCGGCACCTGAAGAGAACATATTTAAACTGGGCAAAGTCTGCACAGTCTCACGTGTTAACATATCAGCAAGACAATTTAAATATCCTGGCTTATAAATAATATCATAATCAAAATTACTAAGCCAAAGAAACCATTTTAAAATTCTGCTGCTGTTTTCAGCCATTAAGTTCTCATTTTTAAAGATACCAGGCATAATTTTCAAATCTGTCCTGATCACAAATCTGACTGGTTTCAAATACAGGATAAAATGATTCACTGTCTTTTTAACAGCCAAAATTTCTTTGTGACTGCTTGGATAATTCAATTCAGCTCCTTTGAAAGAACCAGATGCGTAACCACAGATATTGGCTTTACCATCAATTTCTTCTAACAGTACACCACCCCATGTTGTACTGGAAGCATCTGTTTCAATTATCAATTTACCAGTCCCTTGAGGAAGATTAAGGGCTGGCAGTTGCTTTACTTTGGCTTTGATTTGCTGGACCGCCAAAGTCATTGAGTTAGACCATGGAATGGGCTTCTTTTTAAGCCTTTGCTGCAAGCAATGGATATCTGCAGCTTGTCCTTTGTAGAAAGGTCTGATATAATTCAAGCAACCTAAAAATCTCTGTAACTGGGTCTTATCTAGAATTTTATCAGGAAAATGTCCAAAGGATTGCAACACATGATTCTGCAACACAACCTGACCAGCTTTGATATGTAGACCCAAAAACTCAATTTCAGTATTACCCATCTCCATTTTACTTTCAGATAAGACTAACCCATGCTTAAATACCAAATCATAAAACTGTTGAAGATGCTTTAAATGTTCTTGCAGATTTTTGGAGCAAATCAGAATATCATCAATAAAAACAGCTAACCATGGAATATCTCTGAATATGTCTTCCATCCTTTTCTGAAATTCAGATGGAGCATTATTAATTCCAAACGGTAGCACCTTCCACTGATATTGACTATGAGGAACAACAAAAGCAGTTTTATATCTGTCTTTAGATTCTATACCAATCTGATAAAAATGAGACTTGAGATCAAATTTACTAAAGATAGTACACCCAGTAATCTTCTGCAACAGGCTTGCTTTATCAGGCAAAGGATACCTGACTTTCTGGAGTACTGCATTCAATGGCTTGAAATTAACAACCAATCTAGGCTTTCCTCTTTTCTGCTCACTGTGTTTGTTTACTACAAAAGCTCTACAAGCCCAAGGGCTTTTTGATGGCTCAATCAATCCTTTATTCAGAAGCTCTTGTATTTCTTTGGAACAGAATTCTCTTTCACTGGGGCTCATTATCCTAGCAGAGGCTTTCATTGGTTTGATCTTCTGGAGAGGATCAAATGGCAAAGAAACAAAATACTTTTCTCTAGTCCAAAATGCATTCGGACTTTCAGAACAACAATCTTTATTTAATCTCTCTACTATATTAGCAAGGTATTTTTCACTGTGAAGTTCTCCAAATGAAATACACCTTTCCATCTTATCAAGAGAGACTTTGGACTGAACTTGGGGCTTTTGTGAAATGGGTTTACATCGCTGTACAAAGGTATGACTCAAAGGCATGACTACAGACTCGTTATTTATTGTACACTGGAATAACATTTTCTGGGTATCTATAGAGAATGGAATGACAGACACCAAAAAATCTGAACCTATGACACAGTCTTCTTTGACATCATCCAATCTAAATAAAGAAATAGAACTATTTACAGAAGACAAAGAAATAGGAAAATCTTTTACCTTTCCAGTTAAATATACAGGAGTTCCTTGAATTGCAGAGCCAAATTCTTTTGTACTTTCCCAATAGAAATGAGGAAGGGCATTTCCTCAAGCAAGGTTAAATTGACATCCGGAATCAATAAGACATTGTATTTGATAGGGCTTGAATTCAGAAGGACAAAATTGTATAGTGATGAAAAGCTTAGGTCCTGAGACTGCACCTAAAAGACTTAAGCTTTGAGATCTAGGAGAAGGAGAATGTTCAGGGGATTTTTCAGGAGATTCTTCTTTTGGACTTTCATTTCCTTTATATCCACATACTCTTTCAATCTCATTAGACAGTTCATCCTCTGATGACTGATCCTTTTCCATTAACAAAATAGTCAAAGCATTTTTGATATGATCTGCTTCTTTGACTAGTTTCCTTATCTCATCTTGTTTGCTTTTCAACTTGCTTCTCAACAATTTTTCCCTATCAGTTCTGTGTGCTTGCCTATCTGCATGGCCACTTGGGTATTCTTTATACAAATCTGCAGGGTTAAAAGTTAATTCTAATTTTGGTTTACCCTTTTCTTTACCCAAAGTTTTCAGTTGAGCTTGTAAGGCTTTCTTTTCATTTCTAAGCTCAGTTCTTTCTTGATGTCTAAAAATGGGAATAGTAGAAAGCTGCAAATCAATAGATGCAATTATTTTTTCAATCTGTATAGGAGAAACTGTTCTAGAAAACATATACAGATTAAAATCAAATTCAGGAAGCTCAAAGGTATCAGGTACTCCACACCCCCCTAAATGTGGTTCCGTATCGGACTCTGTACAAGATTCGGGATCACATTTAGCAAAAACAGGAGTATTATCATCAGAAGCATCAGAATCATCTTCATCTGATTCTGAATCAGGCAAATAAATAATTTCTCCAGAGGGAGAAGGGGAATCAACAGAAACTTTGTACAAATCCCACCACTGTGGATCTAGTGTAGAACAGAGGGCTGCTAACCGTGGTCTAGATTTCCTTTCTGGACATTTTGATTCCCAATGTCCTTTCTTACCACAAATAAAGCAGACATCACCAGATCGTTTTTCTTTCCTTCTTTTCACAAATCTTTTGGAAAACTTCTTTGATTTTTTAAACTTTTTATGAAACTTTGATTTGTGCTTATAAGGTTTGTCTAGGTGATATCTTCCTTCAGAAGTAAAATACTTCTTTTTCTTTTTACAATGACAGCCTTCCTTTCCTAAATGACCTCGATTATGGGCTCCACAACCCCAATCGGGCATTTTTGCAACCTCTTTGCAGAATGAAGCAGAAAACATCATTTGATGCCACTTAAAATCTTTATCAACCCTTTTACTTAAACAATGCTCTTGCCATGTTTCAAGAATATGATTATGCAATTGAGCAAGAGAAAGGGATCTAAGCGGAATATTTTTGTCTTTTAATGCTTTTTCTACTGCATCTGGGACATGACCTGGAAAACTTCTGAGGTAATGCTTAAGATAGGCTTCATTGCCGGACTTACCTGAAGATATTAGCAACTTCTGCATATAGCAGAAATATTCTTCTGTTTTGCTCAGATCACAAAGCCTAGCAGACATATACAGGGATGCTAAGTGATCATAATCTTCATGCTCTTCAGGGCCATAAAATTCTCTACTCAAAGTAGAGATGATTTGTTCATCTGAATCATTAGCTGCTAACAGCTCATTTCTTGCTTCTTGAGGCAACCATCTCCACCACTCATATGCCAAACCAGAAAGACCAGCTACTAATTGTGCTCCTAGCATCTGAGCTGTGACATTGTGGTCTTGTTGCTTTTTATAGATAAGCCAATGAGTAAGCAACTGTAAGGCATTTTTTATTTCTTCCCTTGACTGACACTGAATATTCAATACAGGCTGTTCAGGCATTTGGGAAATCAAATTATTAAGATTATTGACACCAAAACTGAAAACTTTTGGAGCTACAGACATACTCTGAGCATCAGGCATGTGGGTGTCAAAAACTTCATTATGTTGCTGAGATCCTATCAACAATCTATTTGAAGATTCTGCTGCCATCATATTTACATCTCCAACATACTTAGGATCAAGGACAGGTCTGAGCTTTTTAAAAGCATCTATCCATTCAATGATATCTTTTTTCTCAGCATCACTCTCTCCAAAATCCCATTCTGGTCTGTTATCAACAGAACTTGAATTTAACACACCTAGGGAAGCAGCTTTGGAATGACCTTTTCTGGCTAACTTCAAAACTTGATCAGGAACTACATACTCTTTCTTCTTTAGTTCCTGTGTTCTAGTTGTTAGTTCTGCTAGAACATCTAATCTTCTTTGTAGCTTATCTGAAGCTACTGAGATAGCCTTTTCTATTTCTATTGTATCATGCAACAGATGGTCAAGAAGCTCTAATTTAGTGATGACTGTATCTAGCTGTTTTCTCTGTTCAACACAGCTAGCTTTCAAAAGCTGGATATCATGGGCCATGTCATCTAGATTATTTGCAGTGCACTGTAACTGCAAATTTGTCCAATTTGTTAACTTAATCTCATCTGATGCAGACTGATCAGATGGAGTGGCCTTTGTGGATATGAATTCTCTCTTTGTCTGTCCATCAGAAGAATACTGCCTGAAGGCGGTTTCTGGGAGATTTCTACCTGGGAAATATGATCTTTGGCCATGGGCATTGGTAGATTCTGACTTAGCTCTGGCTCTTGGCAGACTGGAAAACATTCCAAGACTAGGATACTCATGCAATCTCTGGTGTTTCTCTTTTTGTGAAAGTTTTTGTTTTATCTTTTTGCAGGCAGAGCAATCTGCATGCTGACCTCTATGTTCAAAATCAGAAAGACCTGAAAAAGACTCATTATCTACAGAATTTACAGAATGACTCGGTATTGGTTCTTCTGCTGACTGTCTACTTAACTGATTAGAAAGTGCTTGACGTCTTGCAGCATTGTAGGATGATGTTGAAGCAGATCTGATCAAAGGAGGACCAAATCTGGGGATTGGTTCTGGATGAGGAGATCTGAAGGAAGAGGTAGCTTCATCATAAACTAAAGGCTTTGGATTCATGACAGCTTTAACTCTTTCCTGGTGCCTTAGTTCTGAATATTTCATTTCCCATGACTGAGGATAATGGATTCCTGTCCAATTGAAAGTTATGGGAGTAGCATTTTTTGACTTAGCAGTTGGTGTTTCCACCACGCTGCAGTCTGCAGAACTCTGTTGGATATGAGACCGTAACTGGGGTAAGGTATCATTTCCAAATCTAACACAGACACCACCTTTTAACTGAATGATTTTAGAACCAGACAACATATCAAATCCTCGGGGTAAGATATATGCTTTAAGAATGTTATAAATGTGCGGGTCGTCAAGACTGACAGAAAACCTAGGATAGATGGTACCGAAGGTAGGACCATCATGCAGAGGTGCGGTAAAGCCGCCAATAACAGCATCAGAAAATTTATTATGACGCGTATCTACAACACAGCATAAAGAAGAAACAGGCAAACGGGGACGGACTAATGGACCGAGACCAAGTTTGACAGCACCAAAGTGTGCATACTTAAATTTTTGTTCTTTTTCCCAATCAATCTGAGATTTGTCAAGAAGAGAAATATGAATAGGCTCTTGGTCATCAGTAAAAGAAATATCAATACTAGAAACCTTAATCTGAGTTGCAGTATGAAAGTTCCACCATCGAAGTCTGTAGACATCTTTAGGTAAAATCTGAGGCAATTCCCAGTTGGCTGTTGGGTTCTGGTCATCTATTGTGATATAAGACGAATCATCTGATGTAGAAGGCTGAAAAGAACTTGACCTTCTTTCTGCAAGTGAGACTTCTATGTCATTGGCTGACTGACACTCTAAATTTGCTAGCTAAACTGTATCCATTGTGGGATCCATTTGTTTATAAGGTGAGTGCTAGCTTCTACACTGTGGGCAACTATGTAGTCTTACTCCCCTTCCCTCGGGCCTTATTGCTACTCTGACTTCCACACTACGCTTACACCTTAATGTTCCCTACAATTTCCTCAGCAGTCATTTCCACTGCCGACTAGATACATTTGTTCAAAGAGTGTAATACAAAAAGCAGCCAAGTAAATTTGTACTAAAAGAACAGAGATAGATGAATACCAACAAGCAGGATCTCGCGGAATTAGCTTACAATCTTGAGCCAAAATAATCAGCGCATTGATCTTTAAGACAGAGTTTGCCAATAATTCTCATTAAAATGAAAGCAACTGCGATCAGGCTGATAATCAATATTATGATAAACATATTACAGACTCAAAAGTGGATCGGCTTCGGACAGCAAAGCTCGTCACCACAGCACTCAGACCTTGCCTAGGTACAATGTTTTGGGTCCTTTGAGATTTCGCTACTTCCCGAAGGCATGTAGTTACTTTCAGGCTCCTGGGAGTCCCAAAATATACCTACTAGCAACCCTTACTTGACTCTTTTTTACAGAGATGAGTCTTCGGCTTTCTGGTGCAGTGTTATACCATAGTGGGCAACCTGCAGAGCATACTTGCATCGGCTCTCACACAACCTACTGACTGTCGAGCGGACTACTTGCTCAGACGACACCTAGACTCTTAGTTGCAGAGCGGACTACTTGCTCATGCGACTCAAACCAAATGAACCGAATGCATCACAATGAACCCGGAGGTCTTTATTTATAGCTCTTCATCCGGTAGACCGGTTACCACTGACTTACACTCACCAGTCTAAAAGAGAGATTCCCGGGGCATAGTGGGGACCGCCACTATGTTATCTTGTCCCTTGTAGGCTCGGCCATATGGGGACCCGGTACATCTGGACCGATAGACTGACAACAAATTGACATAAATATTATTCTATTGGCCGACAGACATGGGCCAGCATTATTACATCAGTCATGAGTACAAGCATCTCAGTACAAAAGTAATCCGAGGGAATCAAAACAACTTTCGGCGACCATGGCCGACAAAACAAAATGGAGAGGCCCACCAACGGCTTCCACTAAATATGTACAGAGCAAATGATTCTTCACGGACCGGCATCTTCATTCCCGGAAACTGTCATGGGCAATTATGGAGTGTCATAACCGGAACCGCATACACACACTGTTGTGCCATCAGGTCCTGGCACACCGCCACATACACAGTCAAGACAACCTTCATCATAGAGGTTTTCTTCAAGTTCACGCCTTGCTAATTCTTCCTCAATGTAGTTAGGCTGTGACTCCGTATACCTCCAATACTCGTTCTCTGGAAATTCATCAAACATGTCAGGATACAATAAATCTCCAAAACATCTTTCAACATCTGAACCTCTGAGATACTCATTGGGTGCAAATACAAATTCAGAAGCAAATTGGGATTCAACCCAGTAGTTTAGCGGGAGTGTCCTCCTGTGGACTTTAGTATCCAATCTGTTTCCTTGGCTGTCTCTTTTGATGAACTTCTGGGTTATATTGACACAATAATCCAGAGGAGTATATCTACCTCCGTGATGTCTCAACTTAAATTTGAACCACCGATTATGATGATCAGCGTCCTGCATGTCAGCCTCTAAATGGAGAATGAAATTAGCTCTCCGATCTACCCAATCAACCCTAGGGCAAAACTTATCCAGAAATATCTGAGTCCATCCGGACCATTTTCTATATTTCATGTTGCCAGGGTCTGCACAAATGATGACAGAAGTTTGCTCTCTGCAGAATTGCAGAATTAAATTATATGTGGTCCATGTTAAATCTCCTTGGCCGAGATCAACATACCAGATATCTCCTTCTGGTTCACTATTGCAATCTATCCAAACTTCTTGGCAATTCTTCAGCTTTTCTTGGGCTTTCTGGAGTCCTCTAAATGCTGCTTTCTCCCATCGTTCCAAGATTTTCAACTTGCAGGGGCTTTCTTGAATTTCTTTGACCAGGGTGAGGCTGAGGTACTTTTCGGCATCCTCTTTGTCAGCATAGTCTAGCAGTTGCTGATGTTCTTCTTGAGAAAGATCCTTATCCCATGGGGCTAGGAACAAGGAACCTGGAGGAGCTCTGAGAGCTTCTTCTTCTTCCTGCATCAGAGCTTTTCCTTTGTATGAGACTATCCTGTCTCTCATATAACTCTGATTCTGACCAGAACCAGATCCACTGGCACCTGAAGAGAACATATTTAAACTGAGCAAAGTCTGCACAGTCTCACGTGTTAACATATCAGCAAGACAATTTAAATATCCTGGCTTATAAATAATATCCTAATCAAAATTACTAAGCCAAAGAAACCATTTTAAAATTATGCTGCTGTTTTCAGCCATTAAGTTCTCATTTTTAAAGATACCAGGCATAATTTTCAAATCTGTCCTAATCACAAATCTGAGTAGTTTCAAATACAGGATAAAATGATTCACTGTCTTTTTAACAGCCAAAATTTCTTTGTGACTGCTTGGATAATTCAATTCAGCTCCTTTGAAAGAACCAGATGCGTAACCACAGATATTGGCTTTACCATCAATTTCTTCTAATAGTACACCACCCCATGTTGTACTGGAAGCATATGTTTCAATTATCAATTTACCAGTCCCTTGAGGAAGATTAAGGGCTGGCAGTTGCTTTACTTTGGCTTTGATTTGCTGGACCGCCAAAGTCATTGAGTTAGACCATGGAATGGGCTTCTTTTTAAGCCTTTGCTGCAAGCAATGGATATCTGCAGCTTGTCCTTTGTAGAAAGGTCTGATATAATTCAAGCAACCTAAAAATCTCTGTAACTGGGTCTTATCTAGAATTTTATCAGGAAAATGTCCAAAGGATTGCAACACATGATTCTGCAACACAACCTGACCAGCTTTGATATGTAGACCCAAAAACTCAATTTCAGTCTTACCTATCTCCATTTTACTTTCAGATAAGACTAACCCATGCTTAAATACCAAATCATAAAACTGTTGAAGATGCTTTAAATGTTCTTGCAAATTTTTGGAGCAAATCAGAATATCATCAATAAAAACAGCTAACCATGGAATGTCTCTGAATATGTCTTCCATCCTTTTCTGAAATTCAGATGGATCATTATTAATTCCAAACGGTAGCACCTTCCACTGATATTGACCATGAGGAACAACAAAAGCAGTTTTATATCTGTCCTTAGCTTCTATACCAATCTGATAAAAACCAGACTTGAGATCAAATTTACTAAAGATAGTACACCCAGTAATCTTCTGCAACAGGCTTGCTTTATCAGGCAAAGGATACCTGACTTTCTGGAGTACTGCATTCAATGGCTTGAAATTAACAACCAATCTAGGCTTTCCTCTTTTCTGCTCACTGTGTTTGTTTACTACAAAAGCTCTACAAGCCCAAGGGCTTTTTGATGGCTCAATCAATCCTTTATTCAGAAGCTCTTGTATTTCTTTGGAACAGAATTCTCTTTCACTGGGGCTCATTAGCCTAGCAAAGGCTTTCATTGGTTTGATCTTCTGGAGAGGATCAAATGGCAAAGAAACAAAATACTTTTCTCTAGTCCAAAATGCATTCGGACTTTCAGAACAACAATCTTTCTTTAATCTCTCTGCTATATTAGCAAGGTATTTTTCACTGTGAAGTTCTGCAAATGAAATACACCTTCCCATCTTATCAGGAGAGACTTTGGACTGAACTTGGGGCTTTTGTAAAATGGGTTTACATCGATGTACAAAGGTATGACTCAAAGGCATGACTACAGACTGGTTATTTATTTTACACTGGAATAACATTTTCTGGGTATCTATAGAGAATGGACTGACAGACACCAGAAAATCTGAACCTATGACACAGTCTTCTTTGACATCATCCAATCTAAATAAAGAAATAGAACTATTTACAGAAGACAAAGAAATAGGAAAATCTTTTACTTTTCCAGTTAAATATACAGGAGTTCCTTGAATTGCAGAGCCAAATTCTTTTGTACTTTCCCAATAGAAATGAGGAAGGGCATTTCCTCGAGCAAGTTTAAACTGACATCCAGAATCAATAAGACATTGTATTGGATAGGGCTTGAATTCAGAAGGACAAAATTGTATAGTGATGAAAAGCTTAGGTCCTGAGACTGCACCTAAAAGGCTTAAGCTTTGAGATCTAGGAGAAGGAGAATGTTCAGGGGATTTTTCAGGAGATTCTTCTTTTAGACTTTCATTTCCTTTATATCCACATACTCTTTCAATCTCATTAGACAGTTCATCCTATGATGACTGATCCTTTTCCATTAACAAAACAGTCAAAGCATTTTTGATATCATCTGCTTCTTTGACTAGTTTCCTTATCTCATCTTGTTTGCTTTTCAACTTGCTTCTCAGCAATTTTTCCCTATCAGCTCTGTGTGCTTGCCTATCTGCATGGCCACTTGGGTATTCTTTATACAAATCTGCAGCGTTAAAAGTTAATTCTAATTTTTCTTTACCCTTTTCTTTACCCAAAGTTTGCAGTTGAGCTTGTAAGGCTTTCTTTTCATTTCTAAGCTCAGTTCTTTCTTGATGTCTAAAAATGTGAATAGTAGAAAGCTGCAAATCAATAGATGCAATTCTTTTTTCAATCTGTACAGGAGAAACTATTCTAGAAAACATATACAGATTAAAATCAAATTCAGGAAGCTCAAAGGTATCAGGTACTCCACACCCCCCTAAATGTGGTTCCGTATCGGACTCTGTACAAGATTCAGGATCACATTTAGCAAAAACAGGAGTATCATCATCATAAGCATCAGAATCATCTTCATCTGATTCTGAATCAGGCAAATAAATAATTTCTCCAGAGGGAGAAGGGGAATCAACAGAAACTTTGTACAAATCCCACCACTGTGGATCTAGTGTAGAACAGAGGGCTGCTAACCGTGGTCTAGATTTCCTTTCTGGACATTTTGATTCCCAATGTCCTTTCTTACCACAAATAAAGCAGACATCACCAGATCCTTTTTCTTTCCTTCTTTTCACAAATCTTTTGGAAAACTTCTTTGATTTTTTAAGCTTTTTATGAAACTTTGATTTGTGCTTATAAGGTTTGTCTAGGTGATATCTTCCTTCAGAAGTAAAATACTTCTTTTTCTTTTTACAATGACAGCCTTCCTTTCCTAAATGACCTCGATTATGGGCTCCACAACCCCAATCGGGCATTTTTGCAACCTCTTTGCAGAATGAAGCAGAAAACATCATTTGATGCCACTTAAAATCTTTATCAACCCTTTTACTTAAACAATGCTCTTGCCATGTTTCAAGAATATGATTATGCAATTGAGCAAGAGAAAGGGATCTAAGTGGAATATTTTTGTCTTTTAATGATTTTTCTACTGCATCTGGGACATGACCTGGAAAACTTCTGAGGTAATGCTTAAGATAGGCTTCATTGCCGGACTTACCTGAAGATATTAGCAACTTCTGCATATAGCAGAAATATTCTTCTGTTTTGCTCAGATCACAAAGCCTAGCAGACATATACAGGGATGCTAAGTGATCATAATCTTCATGCTCTTCAGGGCCATAAAATTCTCTACTCAAAGCAGAGATGATTTGTTCATCTGAATCATTAGCTGCTAACAGCTCATTTCTTGCTTCTTGAGGCAACCATCTCCACCACTCATATGCCAAACCAGAAAGACCAGCTACTAATTGTGCTCCTAGCATCTGAGCTGTGACATTGTGGTCTTGTTGCTTTTTATAGATAAGCCAATGAGTAAGCAACTGTAAGGCATTTTTTATTTCTTCCCTTGACTGACACTGAATATTCAATACAGGCTGTTCAGGCATTTGGGAAATCAAATTATTAAGATTATTGACACCAAAACTGAAAACTTTTGGAGCTACAGACATACTCTGAGCATCAGGCATGTGGGTGTCAAAAACTTCATTATGTTGCTGAGATCCTATCAACAATCTATTTGAAGATTCTGCTGCCATCATATTTACATCTCCAACATACTTAGGATCAAGGACAGGTCTGAGCTTTTTAAAAGCATCTATCCATTCAATGATATCTTTTTTCTCAGCATCACTCTCTCCAAAATCCCATTCTGGTCTGTTATCAACAGAACTTGAATTTAACACACCTAGGGAAGCAGCTTTGGAATGACCTTTTCTGGCTAACTTCAAAACTTGATCAGGAACTACATACTCTTTCTTCTTTAGTTCCTGTGTTCTAGTTGTTAGTTCTGCTAGAACATCTAATCTTCTTTGTAGCTTATCTGAAGCTACTGAGATAGCCTTTTCTATTTCTGTTGTATCATGCAACAGATGGTCAAGAAGCTCTAATTTAGTGATGACTGTATCTAGCTGTTTTCTCTGTTCAACACAGCTAGCTTTCAAAAGCTGGATATCATGGGCCATGTCATCTAGATTATTTGCAGTGCACTGTAACTGCAAATTTGTCCAATTTGTTAACTTAATCTCATCTGATGCAGACTGATCAGATGGAGTGGCCTTTGTAGATATGAATTCTCTCTTTGTCTGTCCATCAGAAGAATACTGCCTGAAGGCGGTTTCTGGGAGATTTCTACCTGGGAAATATGATCTTTGGCCATGGGCATTGGTAGATTCTGACTTAGCTCTGGCTCTTGGCAGACTGGAAAACATTCCAAGACTAGGATACTCATGCAATCTCTGGTGTTTCTCTTTTTGTGAAAGTTTTTGTTTTATCTTTTTGCAGGCAGAGCAATCTGCATGCTGACCTCTATGTTCAAAATCAGAAAGACCTGAAAAAGACTCATTATCTACAGAATTTACAGAATGACTCGGTATTGGTTCTTCTGCTGACTGTCTACTTAACTGATTAGAAAGTGCTTGACGTCTTGCAGCATTGTAGGATGATGTTGAAGCAGATCTGATCAAAGGAGGACCAAATCTGGGGATTGGTTCTGGATGAGGAGATCTGAAGGAAGAGGTAGCTTCATCATAAACTAAAGGCTTTGGATTCATGACAGCTTTAACTCTTTCCTGGTGCCTTAGTTCTGAATATTTCATTTCCCATGACTGAGGATAATGGATTCCTGTCCAATTGAAAGTTATGGGAGTAGCATTTTTTGACTTAGCAGTTGGTGTTTCCACCACGCTGCAGTCTGCAGAACTCTGTTGGATATGAGACCGTAACTGGGGTAAGGTATCATTTCCAAATCTAACACAGACACCACCTTTTAACTGAATGATTTTAGAACCAGACAACATATCAAATCCTCGGGGTAAGATATATGCTTTAAGAATGTTATAAATGTGCGGGTCGTCAAGACTGACAGAAAACCTAGGATAGATGGTACCGAAGGTAGGACCATCATGCAGAGGTGCGGTAAAGCCGCCAATAACAGCATCAGAAAATTTATTATGACGCGTATCTACAACACAGCATAAAGAAGAAACAGGCAAACGGGGACGGACTAATGGACCGAGACCAAGTTTGACAGCACCAAAGTGTGCATACTTAAATTTTTGTTCTTTTTCCCAATCAATCTGAGATTTGTCAAGAAGAGAAATATGAATAGGCTCTTGGTCATCAGTAAAAGAAATATCAATACTAGAAACCTTAATCTGAGTTGCAGTATGAAAGTTCCACCATCGAAGTCTGTAGACATCTTTAGGTAAAATCTGAGGCAATTCCCAGTTGGCTGTTGGGTTCTGGTCATCTATTGTGATATAAGACGAATCATCTGATGTAGAAGGCTGAAAAGAACTTGACCTTCTTTCTGCAAGTGAGACTTCTATGTCATTGGCTGACTGACACTCTAAATTTGCTAGCTGAACTGTATCCATTGTGGGATCCATTTGTTTATAAGGTGAGTGCTAGCTTCTACGCTGTGGGCAACTATGTAGTCTTACTCCCCTTCCCTCGGGCCTTACTGCTACTCTGACTTCCACACTACGCTTACACCTTAATGTTCCCTACAATTTCCTCAGCAGTCATTTCCACTGCCGACTAGATACATTTGTTCAAAGAGTGTAATACAAAAAGCAGCCAAGTAAATTTGTACTAAAAGTACAGAGATAGATGAATACCAACAAGCAGGATCTCGCGGAATTAGCTTACAATCTTGAGCCAAAATAATCAGCGCATTGATCTTTAAGACAGAGTTTGCCAATAATTCCCATTAAAATGAAAGCAACTGCGATCAGGCTGATAATCAATATTATGATAAACATATTACAGACTCAAAAGTGGATCGGCTTCGGACAGCAAAGCTCGTCACCACAGCACTCAGACCTTGCCTAGGTACAATGTTTTGGGTCCTTTGAGATTTCGCTACTTCCCGAAGGCATGTAGTTACTTTCAGGCTCCTGGGAGTCCCAAAATATACCTACTAGCAACCCTTACTTGACTCTTTTTTACAGAGATGAGTCTTCGGCTTTCTGGTGCAGTGTTATACCATAGTGGGAAACCTGCAGAGCATACTTGCATCGGCTCTCACACAACCTACTGACTGTCGAGCGGACTACTTGCTCAGACGACACCTAGACTCTTAGTTGCAGAGCGGACTACTTGCTCATGCGACTCAAACCAAATGAACCGAATGCATCACAATGAACCCGGAGGTCTTTATTTATAGCTCTTCATCCGGTAGACCGGTTACCACTGACTTACACTCACCAGTCTAAAAGAGAGATTCCCGGGGCATAGTGGGGACCGCCACTATGTTATCTCGTCCCTTGTAGGCTCGGCCATATGGGGACCCGGTACATCTGGACCGATAGACTGACAACAAATTGACATAAATATTATTCTATTGGCCGACAGACATGGGCCAACATTATTACATCAGTCATGAGTACAAGCATCTCGGTACAAAAGTAATCCGAGGGAATCAAAACAACTTTCGACGACCATGGCCGACAAAACAAAATGGAGAGGCCCACCAACGGCTTCCACTAAATATGTACAGAGCAAATGATTCTTCACGGACCGGCATCTTCATTCCCGAAAACTGTCATGGGCAATTATGGAGTGTCATAACCGGAACCGCATACACACACTGTTGTGCCATCAGGTCCTGGCACACCGCCACATACACAGTCAAGACAACCTTCATCATAGAGGTTTTCTTCAAGTTCACGCCTTGCTAATTCTTCCTCAATGTAGTTAGGCTGTGACTCCGTATACCTCCAATACTCGTTCTCTGGAAATTCATCAAACATGTCAGGATACAATAAATCTCCAAAACATCTTTCAACATCTGAACCTCTGAGATACTCATTGGGTCCAAATACAAATTCAGAAGCAAATTGGGATTCAACCCTGTAGTTTAGCGGGAGTGTCCTCCTGTGGACTTTAGTATCCAATCTGTTTCCTTGGCTGTCTCTTTTGATGAACTTCTGGGTTATATTGACACAATAATCCAGAGGAGTATATCTACCTCCGTGATGTCTCAACTTAAATTTGAACCACCGATTATGATGATCAGCGTCCTGCATGTCAGCCTCTAAATGGAGAATGAAATTAGCTCTCCGATCTACCCAATCAACCCTAGGGCAAAACTTATCCAGAAATATCTGAGTCCATCCGGACCATTTTCTATATTTCATGTTGCCAGGGTCTGCACAAATGATGACAGAAGTTTGCTCTCTGCAGAATTGCAGAATTAAATTATATGTGGTCCATGTTAAATCTCCTTGGCCGAGATCAACATACCAGATATCTCCTTCTGGTTCACTATTGCAATCTATCCAAACTTCTTGGCAATTCTTCAGCTTTTCTTGCGCTTTCTGGAGTCCTCTAAATGATGCTTTCTCCCATCGTTCCAAGATTTTCAACTTGCAGGGGCTTTCTTGAATTTCTTTGACCAGGGTGAGGCTGAGGTACTTTTCGGCATCCTCTTTGTCAGCATAGTCTAGCAGTTGCTGATGTTCTTCTTGAGAAAGATCCTTATCCCATGGGGCTAGGAACAAGGAACCTGGAGGAGCTCTGAGAGCTTCTTCTTCTTCCTGCATCAGAGCTTTTCCTTTGTATGAGACTATCCTGTCTCTCATATAACTCTGATTCTGACCAGAACCAGATCCACTGGCACCTGAAGAGAACATATTTAAACTGAGCAAAGTCTGCACAGTCTCACGTGTTAACATATCAGCAAGACAATTTAAATATCCTGGCTTATAAATAATATCCTAATCAAAATTACTAAGCCAAAGAAACCATTTTAAAATTATGCTGCTGTTTTCAGCCATTAAGTTCTCATTTTTAAAGATACCAGGCATAATTTTCAAATCTGTCCTAACCACAAATCTGAGTAGTTTCAAATACAGGATAAAATGATTCACTGTCTTTTTAACAGCCAAAATTTCTTTGTGACTGCTTGGATAATTCAATTCAGCTCCTTTGAAAGAACCAGATGCGTAACCACAGATATTGGCTTTACCATCAATTTCTTCTAATAGTACACCACCCCATGTTGTACTGGAAGCATCTGTTTCAATTATCAATTTACCAGTCCCTTGAGGAAGATTAAGGGCTGGCAGTTGCTTTACTTTGGCTTTGATTTGCTGGACCGCCAAAGTCATTGAGTCAGACCATGGAATGGGCTTCTTTTTAAGCCTTTGCTGCAAGCAATGGATATCTGCAGCTTGTCCTTTGTAGAAAGGTCTGATATAATTCAAGCAACCTAAAAATCTCTGTAACTGGGTCTTATCTAGAATTTTATCAGGAAAATATCCAAAGGATTGCAACACATGATTCTGCAACACAACCTGACCAGCTTTGATATGTAGACCCAAAAACTCAATTTCAGTCTTACCTATCTCCATTTTACTTTCAGATAAGACTAACCCATGCTTAAATACCAAATCATAAAACTGTTGAAGATGCTTTAAATGTTCTTGCAAATTTTTGGAGCAAATCAGAATATCATCAATAAAAACAGCTAACCATGGAATGTCTCTGAATATGTCTTCCATCCTTTTCTGAAATTCAGATGGATCATTATTAATTCCAAACGGTAGCACCTTCCACTGATATTGACCATGAGGAACAACAAAAGCAGTTTTATATCTGTCCTTAGCTTCTATACCAATCTGATAAAAACCAGACTTGAGATCAAATTTACTAAAGATAGTACACCCAGTAATCTTCTGCAACAGGCTTGCTTTATCAGGCAAAGGATACCTGACTTTCTAGAGTACTGCATTCAATGGCTTGAAATTAACAACCAATCTAGGCTTTCCTCTTTTCTGCTCACTGTGTTTGTTTACTACAAAAGCTCTACAAGCCCAAGGGCTTTTTGATGGCTCAATCAATCCTTTATTCAGAAGCTCTTGTATTTCTTTGGAACAGAATTCTCTTTCACTGGGGCTCATTAGCCTAGCAAAGGCTTTCATTGGTTTGATCTTCTGGAGAGGATCAAATGGCAAAGAAACAAAATGCTTTTCTCTAGTCCAAAATGCATTCGGACTTTCAGAACAACAATCTTTCTTTAATCTCTCTGCTATATTAGCAAGGTATTTTTCACTGTGAAGTTCTGCAAATGAAATACACCTTCCCATCTTATCAAGAGAGACTTTGGACTGAACTTGGGGCTTTTGTGAAATGGGTTTACATCGTTGTACAAAGGTATGACTCAAAGGCATGACTACAGACTGGTTATTTATTGTACACTGGAATAACATTTTCTTGGTATCTATAGAGAATGGACTGACAGACACCAGAAAATATGAACCTATGACACAGTCTTCTTTGACATCATCCAATCTAAATAAAGAAATAGAACTATTTACAGAAGACAAAGAAATAGGAAAATCTTTTACTTTTCCAGTTAAATATACAGGAGTTCCTTGAATTGCAGAGCCAAATTCTTTTGTACTTTCCCAATAGAAATGAGGAAGGGAATTTCCTCGAGCAAGGTTTAACTGACATCTGGAATCAATAAGACATTGTATTGGATAGGGCTTGAATTCAGAAGGACAAAATTGTATAGTGATGAAAAGCTTAGGTCCTGAGACTGCACCTAAAAGGCTTAAGCTTTGAGATCTAGGAGAAGGAGAATGTTCAGGGGATTTTTCAGGAGATTCTTCTTTTGGACTTTCATTTCCTTTATATCCACATACTCTTTCAATCTCATTAGATAGTTCATCCTATGATGACTGATCCTTTTCCATTAACAAAACAGTCAAAGCATTTTTGATATCATCTGCTTCTTTGACTAGTTTCCTTATCTCATCTTGTTTGCTTTTCAACTTGCTTCTCAGCAATTTTTCCCTATCAGCTCTGTGTGCTTGCCTATCTGCATGGCCACTTGGGTATTCTTTATACAAATCTGCAGGGTTAAAAGTTAATTCTAATTTTTCTTTACCCTTTTCTTTACCCAAAGTTTGCAGTTGAGCTTGTAAGGCTTTCTTTTCATTTCTAAGCTCAGTTCTTTCTTGATGTCTAAAAATGGGAATAGTAGAAAGCTGCAAATCAATAGATGCAATTCTTTTTTCAATCTGTACAGGAGAAACTATTCTAGAAAACATATACAGATTAAAATCAAATTCAGGAAGCTCAAAGGTATCAGGTACTCCACACCCCCCTAAATGTGGTTCCGTATCGGACTCTGTACAAGATTCGGGATCACATTTAGCAAAAACAGGAGTATCATCATCATAAGCATCAGAATCATCTTCATCTAATTCTGAATCAGGCAAATAAATAATTTCTCCAGAGGGGAATCAACAGAAACTTTGTACAAATCCCACCACTGTGGATCTAGTGTAGAACAGAGGGCTGCTAACCGTGGTCTAGATTTCCTTTCTGGACATTTTGATGCCCAATGTCCTTTCTTACCACAAATAAAGCAGACATCACTAGATCCCTTTCTCTTGCTCAATTGCATAATCATATTCTTGAAACATGGAAAGAGCATTGTTTAAGTAAAAGGGTTGATAAAGATTTTAAGCGGCATCAAATGATGTTTTCTGCTTCATTCTGCAAAGAGGTTGCAAAAATGACCGATTGGGGTTGTGGAGCCCATAATCGAGGTCATTTAGGAAAGGAAGGCTGTCATTTAGGAAAGGAAGGCTGTCATTTTACTTCTGAAGGAAGATATCACCTAGACAAACCTTATAAGCACAAATCAAAGTTTCATAAAAAGTTTAAAAAATCAAAGAATTGGGAAGTGTGCTCTCAAGTTTCTCTTTTCAATGTGGGATTGTCCCTTTTCATGTTTTTTTATTATTTTTGCTCAAAAAACCACTTTTCCATAGTTTTTAGGTTTTTTTGCACAACTTAGCATACTTTAAGTACAATTAATGCACTTTAATGCATTCATCTTCACTTTTTGATTGGTGTAGCTTAGTTTTGGACATTTTATGAGCATTTTAATCACTGAAATTGATCTCTTTAGGTTCTTACTTTCTTCACGTAATCCTTCCATTTATGGGAGAAGTGATTAGATTAGAGAGTATTTGTCTCTGAATGTACTTGCGTTCTGTCTTCATGTTGGGGGCGCATAGTAAAAATGTGCTTCTTCTGTCACATGGCTAAGGGTGTTAATTTGATTGTTAACAACCTATACTGAAGAAAGTGTGAGTGTTTCGTGATTCTTGATTGACCAACATATAGGTCTTGATCCCTACATGAATACATAACCTGAAGTAGAATTCTTATCAGTATTGTCTCCATCCCAGTTTGAGTTAGTAAAACCAACCAGATCTAGTTGAGCACCAGTAGAATAATGTATACCAAACTCTCTCGTACCTTGCACATAATGCAAGATCTTCTTAACAACCTTCCAATGCATCTCATGTGGCTCCTACATGTACCTAGCCACATAACCAACAACATATGATAGATCTGGTCTCGAATGTGTCAAATATAACAAGATACCAATCAACTGTTTGTAAAGAGTGCTATCAACCAAGGGAGTGGAACCACCTTCTTTTGATCTAATTCTAGATAGGAAGGTAAAAGATGTGGCTTTGCAATCATCCATATGAAACTTTATTAGTAAATCAGATGCATACCTTGACTGTGAAATCATGATCCTTGAAGCATTTTGAGTTACTTCAAAACCAATGAATTTTCTTAATAGTCCTAGATATGTCATAGCAAATGCTTTGTTAATGGAATACTTGATGTGCTTCAACCTAGTAGGAGATCCACTGGTGATGAGCAAGTCATCCACATACAAAATAATCAACAGTAGACATCCTCCCTTTTGTTGCGTGTAAACATTGCAATTAGATTTGCATATTTCAAACTTTTGTTTTTGTAAGAAGGAATCCATATTTGCATATCATGTCCTTGGGGCCTTATTGAGCCCATGCAGTGATCTCCTCAGTCTGCATACCAAGGAAGGATCATCAGTGTACCCCTCAGGCTGTTTCATGTAGATATATTCTTCTAAGTCACCATTCAAGAAGGAACTATTTACATCCATGTGATGTACCTCCCATGCATTCGAAGCTGCAATGGCCAAAACAACCCTTTTTGAATCCATTCTTGCTACAGGATTGAATGTCTCATTGTAGTTCAAACCTTGAACTTGTGAGTACCTCTTTGCAACCAACCGTTCCTTATACTTGGTTGTAGATCCATCCAATGCAAGTTTTGTTTTGTATATCCATTTGCATTGAACTAGTTTCCTCCCTGGGGGAAGAGGGACAAGATCCCATGTATGATTGTTCTACAGTGATTCATGTTCTTCATCCATGGATGCTTTCCATATTATATCATGGAAATCCTCTCTGTAAGAATGTGGATTAGACCCCACCATCATAAAGCACCTCTCAGGGAGAAGTGGATATGTATGGAAAAATGCAATGTTTTCATCTTGCTATTGAGATCTTGTTCTTCTGTGGTCAAATGGATCTCAAACCATGTCCCCAACTTCCTCAGTAAGTGTTTGAGTCCATTTAGGCTTGGGATTGGGAGTGGGTCCTGGATATGGATCTGGATCTGATAGATCTTCATGCTCAATATCTAGATCTGAATCATATTGATATTCTTCTTTGGAATCTGAATGTGGGTCACCTGTAGAAACATCATTAGGAGCAAATGGAATAGGTAGATCAGTTATACCTTCTGGTTCAACTGGTTGTAGATCATGCAATGGATGCTCATTGAATTGAAGACTTATTTCAATGAAGCATCTCTTGGTTTCAATCTCCATCCATTTGTAATCCTTTTCATCTTCTGCATATCCAAGAAGGATGCATTCAATACTTTGAGGTTGAAGTGCTTTCCTCTTGTTAGAGGGGATTCTGGCCCATGCCTTGGATCAAAAAAACCTCAGATGAGAGACATCATGTTTGTGTCCCTTCAATGCTTCGAATGGAGTGACCCCATCAACATATTTGTGGGGTACCCTATTCTAAATGTATGTGGCATAGTTCATTACTTCTACCCAGATATTTTATGGGATATCTCTTGCTTCAAGCAAGAAGGCAGCCATCTCTTTCAATGACCTATTCTTCTTCTTTTCTACACCATTTTGTTGTGGTGTGTATGAGAAAGAATGTTGCATTTGAATACCTTCTGAAGCACATAGATATTGAAACTCCTTCTTTATGTACTCTTTTCCAGTATCTGATCTGAGTGCCTTGATATCCCTTCCATTAGTGTTCTCAACTAAGGCTTTGAAAACTTTGAATCTTTCGAACACCTCAAATTTCTGTTTGAGAAAGTAGATCCAACAGAACCTAGTGTAGTCATCAATGAATGTCAAAAGGTATCTGGATCCATTAATTGAAGTAGTGGCATCGATCATGAAACATCACTATGAATCAGATCTAGGATGGACGAAGCTCTCTTTGCCTTCCCAACATCATACTTTCACTCTGGGTGCTTTCCTACCAAGCAACCTTTGCAGATTCCTTGAGAGAACATTATATTCGGAAAACCTTCACCCATCTCTTCCTTGTGCAACTACTGTATGTATTTGAAGTTTAGGTGTTTGAATATTTCATTCCAGAGTCTACTTGTCTCATTTGCATGAGTCAAGAGAGAAATTTGATGTGATTACGAAAAGAAGTAGGATAACTCATATGCCTTGGATGCATGGTTTGAAACTCCTTTCACTATCAAATTCCCAAATGAGATCTCTGCAACCTCAAATTTGTTAGGTCCAAATACTACTTTCTTTGCTGAACCTATGTGTGTCATCTGATAAACATGAAACATATTAGTTGCTAGAGAAGGCATACACAACACAATGTTGAAATTTCCATGCTCAAGCTATATAGTACCCTTCCCTTCAACAAATATTTGAGAGTGATCTCCCATGTGTATGTTGAGTCTATCGTGAGATATAATGAAGAAAATGGATTTCTGGAGGAAACCATGTGGTTGGAGGCTCCAAAATCAATAAGAAAAGCTTGGGATTGTGATAATCCAGCCTTCAATACATGGCATCTCTCATGATCTTCTGACTTGCCACCTGGATCAGTCTTCCTTGGGTCTTCAGGGAGCACAATGTTACGTTGTTCAAGAATTTTTTCCATTTTATCTATGGTCTTCTTCATACAATAACTCTCAGGATGATTACCCTTCTTGCAGTATGTACACTTGGATATCTCAAATTTCATTTGTTTGTCCTTCTTGGAGCTGGAGGCTCCTTCCGATGGACTAGACTTGGAATTCTACTTGGGTTCATATTGTCTCATCTCTTTTCCCTTGTGCTTCCCTTTTGCATTCGCACTTTTCGATTCTCTAGCCACAAGAAATTGATTTTTGGAGGCCTTCAGGGCACCCATCTAGATCAATTTGTGTTGTTCTTGGATGAGAGATTCAGTGAAAACATCTAAGGATGGAATTTTCCAACCATGGATTGACATTCTCCCTGAATGAAAGGTAGAGACAAAGATGGATAACTTAGGACCTAGCTTGCTCATAATGGATAGAACAAACTGGTCATCCTTCTTCTCAATGCCACACTGATTGCATTGCATTACGATAGATTTGAATTTGGAAAATACTTGTTGGATGGTCTCGAAATTGCTGGGTTGAAGAGATATCAACTCGTTCTACAGAATATGCCCCCTTAGCTTATCTTTTCTTATGAAGAGGGTCTCCAAATTCAACCAAACCTCTTTTGGAGTCTTCAATCCATCGAGGTGGAAGAGTAGATCTCTGGAAATATAAATACACATGAAACCAAATGCTTCATCCAATCTATTCAGATCCTTGGCTTTTGAACAACTGCTTGATTTTTGACCTCCTTTCCCATTGTTACCTTGTACAGCGACTTGTTGCACAATACCATTTACATATCAACCCTCCAATCAAGGTAATTGAAGGATGCCAGGATCCTACGAGAGAGAGGAGCATTCAAATTCTCCATAAGAACTACTGGAGAAAATACAATTTGGTACTATTGCTACTACTGCATTGAAAAAATTTCAATAACCTGCAAAAAAATCTCAATTTTGGAGATAGACTACTACTAAGCACTGCTTTAGGATAATAGACACATTTTTCTAGATCCTTCAAACATGTCTAGGCCTCAAATGATTTATCCAATGAATTCAGTGCAATGGCACCAAGATTTGCTATGGAAATCCATAGGCTTCTAGTGCACTACTGAAAGGAGCTTCTAAACTTACGTTCACTGAGCTCTGATACCGTGTGAAATTATAAATCATAGCATATCATAGATATGAGTATATCTCAGAGAGAAACAATTAGCAGATAAATTGAATTATAGTGAAAATTGCAGTAAAAAAGAGCATACAATTAATCATGCATGAGAGATCAGATAGGAACAGTATAATGTCACATGATCCAAATAATCAGTACAGTCAACAATGATGTTACAATGGAGAGAATTTGAATCACCTAAGAGAATTCAAGTCTCAGTTTGTCTAGCATAGGAATTGTCACCACTAGAGTGCTCCGCAAGACCCAAACTCAACTCAACTGAACCTAAACTCAGTTAACTGAACACACAATCAGTTAACTGACCAAGGAGGGTGCACTAGTGAGTTTGTCCTGCAAATCATTGAGAAAAGGGTGCATGAGGCCACAATCAGTGGCAATCGGAGTATAAACCCGTCATAAGAGACAACTAACTTAGGTGGAATGAACTGGAACACTGAGTAGGCTCCTAAAATATAGGGAAATAGCTTAAGTGGTCCTAAAATGATGCATGCAGGGCACATTAGGTGGTATATGGATCCTAGATGACATCTGCACACCACAAGGGGGGAAATGACATCATCAACTACTAAGAAAAAAAATAATGCTAGGTAGGACGAGGATGGAGTATTAATGATCCTAACACCTCTGCCAGTCCAAAGTCAAAACTCTGATGCATAGGTTCAGTCCCCAGAGTTAGGTGGTACCGATGAAAGCCTATCTGGCCTACTAGAATAGACTCTGAAGTTTATGAAGGTCACACAAACCCTTTGTAAGATGTATACATGATCTAATATACCTCAATATGAATTGCAATTGGATTTCTTGTTGAGGATTAATCAGGGTCAAAACTGCTCGGATAGGCTCACTGAAGAATTTTTAAATTTCTTTGATAATATGTCAAGCCAACATCTTGATGATGTTATTCCCCAATCTAGCTTTGTAGGAGGTAAAATTAAATTTTGGGCTCAATAAATGACCTTGGTTAAAATTCATAGCCCAGTTTAGGATCCATTAGTAAATATAAAACTGGAACAAGATGTGACATGCAATCCTAAGATTGCAAAAGTCAATGTTCAACCTCAAGTTTATGATTCGAATGTTTTGATTCATAATGATTTGGGCTGAGGGAGTAACCCTTAGAACACATGTAAAAATATCATGAATGTACAGACTATTAAATGAAAAGATAGTGATTCGGAGGAGCAGAAACTTGACGAGTTAATGTTTGACTAGTTTGAAAATATTTATACTCTCATGGTCAATGATTTACAAGATCATCACAATAATTCTATGCAGTCTATTATCCAAGGTAAAACAAATGGGGGGTAATATTAATGTCATTGACAATTTGTCATTTTTGGGTCAAAATTGTCAAGGTGATCAGTCTATCCCGTATGAAAATCGAATTGATAATCCAAGCATTCAACAAGTCAAATTAGAAGTAGCTTGCAAAATTCAAGAGGGTCAAATTAAAAAATAAATTCTTGCCCCTGAAACTCCTAGGCCCAGTCTTATCTCATCATCATCATCCAGGTCGTATTCTAAAAATGACAAACTTCATATTCAAAGTATTGCGGGAAAAAGGGAAGCATGATTTCTTTCTCGACTCAAATGAAATTGATCCTCTTGGCCTCTTGATAACTCAGTAATATATTTTGACAATCTTAGAGATCTCGGTCCAATGGGTAGAAAGGACAAAAAAAAATTGCCTATTGATCATCAGATAATTACCTCCAGGATTCTAGTCCAATCCACATATCCAATCCACATTGAATAGGTTTAACTCCTTCTATCACCAATTATCGAAGCTTATTGATGTAGATGAGGCACATCATCTAGTTTCTCCTACCAACTGTAGGTGGTGTCATTATCTTATGACTCATTATGCCTCCAATAATGATGCTCTTACTGAGAAAATACAGTCAATACAGTCTTATAAAACTAAAATTCAAAAACTCGTTAAGAGCATAAATTTGCTAATTCAATGGCATCAAAGCCAAATCGACCAATTGAAATAGGAGTTGGATGTAGCCTGCAACCGTTCCACCATTCATACACCTGAGGTCAACATTTACCTTTCCTTGGATATTTCCAATCCTATAGGATTTTACATTGTATATATTATACGTGGGGTAAGTCTATTTACTCATTTTTATTTTTTTTTAAATTTTCTCATGTCATTTCATTTATCATTAATTTTCTTTTTTATGTTTAATAAGAGATAGCTACATAATTTAAAATTTTGCAGCCGTCTTATTATATTTTAATAATTTCATTATTTTTTTGTTCTTTTCTTTTTCTTTTAGGTACCTTTTTTCTAGCCTATTTATGATGTTGATGCTACGTGTTTTTTGTCTTCTTGTTGGATTCTATGCGGTGAACAGTGGGAGGCTGATACAAAATCTTGGTTCTATTATACATGCTAGCACCTTTTGTGTTTATTTTGACTGATTATGCACTCAACAAATATGGAAACATAGTTTGACAAGGCATGATATTTGTAAGATGACATTCCAATGCCTTGATTTTCTCATAATCATGAGTTGATGTGTTAAAGACCAAATCAAATGTAATCTTAGTGGTTATATTTGTATACTTTTGTTATTACCCACAATGGATAATGTTGTTTGTTCGTTGTAATATCCTCGATCGTTTGCATTAAATTTTCCATGTATTTTGGAGCATAGTCATTACTCTAACTCTATATCGAGGGTTATTCAGACTTGGTGTACGCATACTTTTAGAGATATAATGCAATCATTTATGTCTGTATAACCTCTTTGGATATGAATGTATGTGAATGTTTTCAACTACAAGTATAATCTGAATGGCTTATGTCAATAATTTTTTTTCATTATATTGTTTCGTTTTTATGATCAAATAATCGCAGTAAGTGTTTGTCTTTGATTGTAAAGTCGCAGCAATGTCTTTGCTTAAAATTGTCATTTTAGCATAGCTTTTAAAATTTATTTACTTGATACATATATCAAATATTTCTTTCTATGAATCTCCTTGTTGTAGCTTATAAAAGAGTTGAGTAATATGTTAAATAACAACATATCATAATTTGTCTTAAAAGGATTGATTCAAATCTTTTACGTTTTAAAAAAACATCTTTGTCTAATAGGTAAAATGTTATTCATTTATTGCTTAATATTGGTTGTTATTTTTTTATGTTGCAGAAATAGATTCTAATTTTATGTTCATAGGTTTTTTTCATAATTTATCTCATTACTTTTAAAAATCATATAGTGGCCTATTGTTTCAAGGTTAACTTTCAAGTTTTATGTTTCCTCATTTTATGAATGTCTTCATCAAATAGGAAAATCTTTATTAAATTGCAATATATAATCCAACATGTGATCACTTAGAGTGATTTTGCGCTTGGCCAAGTGTTAGTAATTATATTTGAATTGATTCATTATTATTCCATAGTTTAGAGGAGTGTTTCTATTATTAAATGATTTGTTTTTGTTTTCTTAATGTTCATATCTTTTGTTTAAAATTATTTTTAAAAATTTTCTATAAAAGAAAGTCTCTACTGAAACTCTTCGGAAAATTTGTGATGTCAATAAGTGTAACTTTTGTATATATGTTAATTAGATAGTTCACTTTGATTTATTTGCTTTATTTTTCTTTTATCTTAGTATAGGTTAGTTATTCGGCCAACAAATCCATAAAATCCATTGAGATCAACTACTCAAAACAACTACGGGGTGCATAAAACCATTGGATCGGGATGATACCCCATTTGCTATCCAGGTACATATTTTTCAGACCAATTCCTAGTTGGCTTAGTCACACCCTGTGGTGGCCTCCTTAGCTAATACTTGAATTGGGATTTCTTGAAACTCTTCTTTATTTGATCAAATTTCTCATTCTTCTTGTCCTTCCAGGCCTTATGGAATTCTAGCTTCCTTTTCTTTTGATCATAACAATACTTGGCCTTTCTTATGGCCTCATTGTTGGCTCTAAATAAGGCCTTTTAATTAAAAGCAAATCAACACATACATTAATTATAAATCCGAGAGTGTATAATTTTCAAGACTACTTGCAAAATATATGCAAGTACAATTCTCCTCCAATGTTGTAAAAGAAATATTAATTGCGCTTCAACTAATGAGTTGAAGTAGCAACAATTATACTTTCACTAAGGAACAATTCTTAAGGTTTTAATGATCAATCAGAAACCTCTTACTCTACTAGAAACAAATAACATCACACCAATCTATATTTTGACCAACCCTTAAAAATAATTTTACTGAAGCCAATTGTAATCTAAGGATTCCAAATTCATCCACACCACTATGTTCAAGAGTCCTAAATTAAACTTTCATTCCCATAACAAAACTATGATATGCTAAAGTAAATACAACTTCTTGAAATACAAGTAATCAACTGATGCGAAAGAGTAACAACAAAGTAAATCAAATCAGGAATTCTTAAATTAACACATCTGAAGCAAATCTATTGGACCCAATAACTAATTATGAGTAGATCAATTATAAATCCATTCGAATAACAACAATTGCAATTAAATCTTCTTGTAGATAAAAAGAAACAAAGATTCATATTGAGTAACAACAATAAGTAAACACACAATGATTTAGTCAAAACATACTGCAAATTAAACAAAAAATTAACAAACTATAAAAGAAGCTCTTGGCCAGGGAAGGGAGATTTTCCTCCTCTAGGGAGTAGGTGCTAGGAGACTGCACTATTGCTGACTGGATGTATGTAGTATGGATGCATGCATGCAAATACAAGTGATGATAGTTAGAATATTCCAACACCCTCCCCTTAAGCTGGACTATGAGGAAATATAACTGAAAAGATAGGGCCCTGGTAACTAAGATGAAAGGTCAACCCATACAAAAATGTAAATAAAAATGTGAGGAAAGAGGGAAAACCAAGCAGGAACAATGTCCCCCCTCGAGATAGACTGTAAAACACTAATCAAGCCAAGGCAACACTCACCCCAAGAAGGGATCGGAGGTAAGTGAAATTTTTCACGGAAAAATATTTGGTGAAGATATCTGCAATATGCTCTTCCGTAGGATAGTAGAGTAATATGATGGTACAATCATGCATTAATACTCAGATGTAACGCATGTGTATCTCAATATGTTCAGTTATTTGTCTTAGAACCGGATCTGTAGAAATCTTGATAGCACTCTGATTGTCACAATAGATGACTGGTGGAGTACTGCAGCGAATCCCAACCTCTGACAAGATGCCCCGCAACCAAATGAATTGTGTGGCTGCATTAACTTCACCTATGTACTCGGCCTCAACTGAAGAAAGAGATAAAGAAGTCTTTTTTTGCTCGCCCAACAGATAGGACCAGATCCAATCATGAAAACAAAACCGGATGTAGACTTTTGATCTGAGTTGTCTCCATCCCAATCTGAATCTGTATACCCAACTAGGTTCAAAGGAGACCCAACTACATAATGAAGACCATAATTCTTCATCCCTTGCACATAATTCTGAGTTGTCTCCATCCCAATCTGAATCTGTATACCCAACTAGGTTCGAAGGAGACCCAACTACATAATGAAGACCATAATTCTTCATCCCTTGCACATAATTCAAGATCCTCTTTGCTGCCTTCCAGTGAAACTCATGAGGCTCCTACATGTATCTGGAGACAACAAAGACTACATAGGATAGATCAAGGCAAGTATGTGTAAGAAACAAAAGACTCCCAATCAACTGCCAATACAAGGTACTATCCACCAAAGGTGTAGAAGAACCATCCTCAAGGATGATCCCTAAAAGAAAAGGAAATGTTGATGGTTTGTATTCCATCATATGAAACCTGTCA
Organism: Larix kaempferi; assembly: GCA_027924585.1. Classification (NCBI taxonomy): domain Eukaryota; kingdom Viridiplantae; phylum Streptophyta; class Pinopsida; order Pinales; family Pinaceae; genus Larix; species Larix kaempferi. The sequence continues at coordinate 1,350,973 of BSBM01000127.1, read as the reverse complement.
AGTAGATTTGATGCATACTTGGACGGTGCAACCTTGATTGCTGAGTCACTTTGAGAGACTTCAAGACCAAGAAACTGATTTAGCAGTCCCAAATCTGACATATAGGAGTTGTGCAAGGTTGTTTTGATAGATCTAAGACATGAAGAAAGACTCCCTGTAATCAACAAATCATCAACATAAAGAAAAATAAGGATTAGAGAGTTACCATCATGTCTCATGTAGACATTTGAATCATATTTGCATCTCTTAAAATATCGTGACAGTAAGAAGGAGTCCATCTTAGCATACCATGATTAGGAAGTCTGCTTGAGCCCATACAAGAACTTTATCAATCTCCACACTAGTGAAGGATCATAAGTGTATCCTTCATGTTGCTTCATGTAGGTATGCTACTCTAGATATCCATGAAGAAAGGCACTCTTTCCATTCATGTGATGCACTTCTCAGTGCTTGGATGTAGCAAGAGCTAGAATAAGACAGATGAAATCCATCTTTGCAATAGGAGAGAATGTCTCTGAATAGTCAATCACATGAAATTAGGAGAAACCTTTTGCAACTAAGCGAGCCTTGTACTTACTTGTTACCCCGTCTGAATCCATCTTTGTTCTATATACCCACTTGCACTGAACAAGATTCCTACCAGGAGGAAGAGAAACAAGCTCCCAAGTCTCATTTATTTGAAGAGATTGATACTCTTCATCCATAGCTGCTATCCATTTCGAATATTGGGAGGCCTCAAAGAAAGTTTTTGGATCTAATATAATCATGAGAAAGCATCTCTCAACAAGAAATGGATATGTGTGAGAAAGTGAAAACCTTGCATTTTAAAAATCAGATCTAGTTCTCCTTGGATCTTGTGGATCTCCAACAAGATCACTGGTAGAATCAAGAGTAATGGAAGCCCATCTTGGAAGGGGAGGTGGATCAGGTGCTATATATTCAGGTTCTTGTGGATTTGGATCTAGCATTCGCTCATCTTCACTTTTAGAGTCAGAATCTGAACTTTCATGAGAGGTTGCTTCTTTATCTTGTTCAATAAGCAGTGGAGGTGTAGTTGGAAAGTTGTCTTTATCGACATGGTGGGCATCATGAAATGGCCATTACTCAAACTGAACACTTCTTTCAAGAAATTTTTGCATAACAGATAGATCTAAAAGTTTGCAGGCCTTTGAACTCAGTGCATAACCAACCAGTATGCACTCCCTTCTTTTTGGATATAAGGCTCTCCTTTTCTTAGATGGAATCATTTCCCAAGATTTGGATCTAAAGACTCTATGATGAGATACATCTGGTTTGTATCCCATCCATGCTTCAAAAGGAATTTTACCTTGTAGTCCTTTGTGAGGAACTCTATTCTAGAGGTAAGCATCACAGTTGACAACTTCTTGCCAAACACTAGGATTCAATCCTTTAGACTCTCGCATGCAATTTTCCATCTCCTTCAAGGTTTTTTTCTTTCGCTTTGCTACACCATTTTGTTGTGGTATGTAGGGAACACTATGCTACATTTTTATACCTTCATCTACACAGAAGGACTAAAAATCATTCTTTACATACCCTCCTCAATTGTCAAAGCAGAGGACCTTGATCTTCTTATCAGAGAAATTTTCTACAAAAGCTTTGAAGAACTTGAAGTATCCAAACAATTCTGATTTCAACTTAAGAAAATACACCAAACTGAATCTAGAATAGTCGTCAATGAAGGTTCGGATATATCTTGCTTTGTTCAAAGATAGGTTAGGAAGAGGTCCTGAAATGTCACTCTGAATCAGCTCAAGAGATGAAGAGTCTCTGCTTTCCTTCCCTTTCTCAAACTTATGATCTGGATGCTTTCGAATCAAGCAATCTTTACAGATGCCTTTAGAAAATTTGATGTTCGGTAGCCCTTCAACCATTTTCATATTGTGCATGCCTTGAAAATACTTGTAGTTGAGGTTCCCAAACCTCTCATGCCAAAGTCTGCTCACTTCATTTGCATGGGTGAGAAGTGCACTATGCTTTGAGTAAGGTAGGAAGTGAGAAAACTCATAGAGTTTCGAATGATGATCAATGATTCCTTGTGCAATGATATTTCTAGTTGATATCTCTTGTATTTCGACCTCATTAGGAGTGAAGATGACCTTCTTGGGTACTCCTGTATGGGTCATTTGGTAAACAGAAAGAATATTTGTTGCAAGAGAAGGTACATAGAGTACGTAATTGAAGTACCCATGCTCCAGATTGATCCTTCCAATCCCTTTGGAGGGGACTTCAAAATCATTTCCCATCAAGATAGAAGGTCCAACTTTAGATTCAAACTTAGAGAAGAGATTATTGCAAGCAGAAATGTGCTTCGATGATCCAGAATATATGATGAAGGAGGAGTCATTCAAAGTACCCATCCATGAGTGCAAGGCACTTCTCTTTATCCTCAGATATTGGATCATCTTCTTTCCTTCTAGAACCTGCAGGTACTGGGAGGCTGTTTTTCTCAAGAAGCTAGGCCATTATATCAATGGTCTTCTTCATGCAAGCACTCTCAGGATGGAAGCCTCAAATACAGTATGGAAATTTGGTCTTCTACTTTTTACTTTTCTTTCCTCTCTTACGATTTGAAGTCCCTTCTAACTGTTTGGGAGTCTCTCTTGACTTTTGTTCATTAGAATTATTTTCTTTTCCCTTTTTATTCCCTTTTATATTCGCATTCTTCCCTTTTACAACAGCAAGAGATGAATCCCTCTTTGTTTATATCACTCCCATTTGCACCAATTTGTCCTTCTCTTTTTAGAAAGAGAGGATAAATGCATCAAGGCTGGGAATTTTCCAATTGGGAATGGATAGCTTCATGGACTGGAAGGTGGATACAAACATTGAGCAGTCTGCACCCAATTTTGAAAGAATGGCTAGGATGAGATGCTTGTCTTCTTTCTCAATTCCATATTGCTTTAGCTGCACAACCAAGTTTTTGAACCTTGTGAAGAACTCATTGATAGAATCGAAATTGCTGGGGGTTAGAGAGATTAACTCATTTTCCAATTGATGCCCTCTCATCCTTTTCCCCATACAATGATTCTATCTGTTTCCAAACCTCATTGGGAGTATTCACATTAGTGAGATGAAAGTGTATATCATTGGAAATACTAAGGAGTAGCAATCCAACTTCTTCATCAAGTTTGTCAATATATTTGGCTTTCTCTGTAGCACCATTAGGTTCGAATGTTGTCCCATGTAAGACTCCGTAGAGACCTCTACTTTGCATGAATATCTCTAATTTTCTTTTCCATTCGAAATAGCTGAAGTAGGTGATTTTTGGAATCAAGGAGAGATCCATAGTAGCTACTGAATGTGCTTATGATGATGGAATAACCTGCAATAAACAATGAAATTTATCTGGAGGGGTGTTACAGAATCTACTGAACACTGCTTTAGGATAGTGAGAACTTTTATCTGGATCCTTCAAACCTGGCTAGGACTCAATGGATTGCTCTAATGAATTCAATGGAATGGCACTAGGATTTGTTGTTGAAATCAAGAGGGTTCTTGTGCTCTACTGAAAAAAAAAACTATTCAATAAACTGTTGCAATTGCTGCAACTGTTGCTATTGATGCAACTATTGCACTAGCTCTCACAAGATTTGATACCATGTGAAATTCCACAGGGGTAGATCACTAAGATTGAACAAACCTCACAATTTCACTCAAACAATTGTAGGGAAGAATTAACATGAAGGATGACGAAATTCACACATAAACTCAAAAGATGTGAGAAACTATTGTTGATACATTGATCATCTATAAGCTATCAAAACTATGACAATACAATAGAATGAATTCGAATACCCTAGCTAGGATTCTATTTGTCCTCAAGGCATGGATTAATATGCACTGGAACCATATCCCGATAAGGTCTATTGGCCATCGATGGTTAATGATCAATCAAATGGACTAGAACTGAGCATAAATGAACCATGTTTGCACAAAAGTAGGGAAGGAGACTCCAAGGATGGCGCATACTAACTGTCAGCAGTCAAGGAGGACACTTCTAGTCTTTGTAGTAGTCAATCTAAGAGCTACATTCAATTAACTGAGTAATCAATCATCAAATCAAGGTACTGACTGATACATCTCCTAAATCTATGGAAGAGGGTGCAGTTGTAACTCCAATGATGAGAACAAGGGTGCATCAGTGACTAGGAGGGATAATGATGACCGGAAACAAGCTCCAGGGGGGGGAAATTAGGGACTAGGTTCTAGGAGACTTGACTTCTACTGACTGGATGCATGTAGTATGCATGCAAGCATGTAGAGTGCATACAGTGAATGCAAATACAAGTGATTACGGTGAGAATATTCCAACATATGGTCCGTTTCTCAATTGTTAGATAACCACTAGGATGAGATCCATATGTTTCTGCATCATTCAAAGGCATATCATAAGAATGATCCATTGTTTGAATGTTTATTTCGTGTTCACCAATAATGAAGATGTTAGCATTAGGGGGATTGCCCCCTTGTGGGGAGTTTTCCTAGTTCCCTCCTGGTGGAGGTATCGGGGTTGCAACAACCATCTATTGTTTATGTGGGAAAGGTTGATTTAGAATGACAGGTTGTTGTTTCCCTCCTCGTTGTGCCAAAATTCAATGAATGTCATCCATGTGAGGACAAAGGAGAGTAGGGTGATCCCCTTGGCAAATTTTGCATTAGTATTTTTTTTTGGTTCTCTTGATTGCTTCTAGTGGGATTATTCAACTTAGGTGCTTCTTGCATCCCAGAATTAGCATTGGACCTCTTCTTCTATTTTTTCTTTTTTCATTTTGGGCCTTTACTTTGAATCGTAAATACTTCATAAGTTTGGGTGGGAGTTGCAGATTGTTGTGTTCCTTGGCCAGCTGTGGGTTGCGAATTTTGAACATACATTTGTACCAATTGTTGGGTAATATGTTCAAATTGGTTTACAGATCCAATCAAACTATCAGTATAAGGTCGTTTTGTTGGCGTAGCTGGACTGGATGCAGGTCTTACAGCATGAGGTATTAAATCATAAAGTGTGCATGATTGGGAATATATCAAATCCATATGTTGAGCACTCTAAATGAGTTTTTCTTTAGTCATGGCTCTTGACATGGCTACATATTTGTCAAGAGTAGTAAATAGTGATTTTATGAACCAACCTGCTAAGAATTGATCCATGATTTTAGCTTTTATAAGCCTTCTGCACCTCCTCCATTTGTGGATATGATCTGACATGTGAGTAGAAGTGTACTTCCTAAGTGAATTCAAAAGTTATGTACCCATTTCATTGTGGATAGGTAATTGAAAATGTGTCAGAAATACCATATCTAAAGATGAAAAATCCATGAATGTATTGCGGGGAAACTCAATGTACCATTTTGGAGCAGTTCCCATTAGGGTCCACTGAAACAACCTTAACCTAATACTATCTTCAACTAGGGAATTGGATGAACACCACACATGGAATGTCATCACATGATTTGATGGATATTCCCATGGTTTTCCATAAAAATTGAGTATGTCTGAGGGTAGCTTAGTTGCTGTGGTTGGCCACCCATTCAAAGGTAGAACATGGTCATTAGTTAACAGAATAAATCCAATAGATTCAATGTTGCTAGAAATGGTGATTTGACTATTTCCATAGCAAATGATTGATACATGGGTGAAGATTTATGGCTCCATTGTTGTTTTCCTTGGGCTTGGAAAGAATTCTAAGGAGGATTTCCTCCTTGTAGAGGTTGGATCCAAAATGATTGGTTACTTTCTGAATGTTTCCCATTCCATTGTGGAGTAGTATGCATGTATGGATTACCTGCTTGGGGAGGTAGGTTCCAATAATATTGGTTACTTGGTGGAACACGACCATTCCATTGTGGGATATAATTAATGGGTGGATTGACCCCTTGTGGAGGTGGGCCCCAATAAGATTGGTTACTTGTCAGAATTTGACCACTCCATTGATTGTTTCCTTGGTTTTGATAAGCGTTCCAAGTTTGATTTCCCCCTTGTGGGGGTGGTCCCCATGAAGATTGGTTACTTCCTAGAATTTTTCCATTCCATTGCGGAATGGGGTTGATAGGTGGATTGGCCCCTAGCATGCTACCAGTTGAGGGTATGGGATTACCCCCATGATTTGTGCTAGGAAAAGTTGGATGATGATTTCCTGAGGCATTTCCACTAATCCGTGGAGAATAACCCCAATTGGAATTACTATTCCAGGGTCCATTAGTTCCAACAAGAATATTAACATTCCATAGTGAAGGGTTTCCCCAAGAAGTAGAACTTGGAATAATGTTAGATATACCAACAGGATTTTGGTTCACTCCTTGACTGTTTTCACCTTGATTAGCCAAGCCATATCAAAAAACCATATTTGGTAAGGCACACCCACCAGTCGGGATCCATGTAGATGAAGTGGATGTACTTCTAGGATTGGAACCCAGAAATTGTACCAAATGAAACTGGATTATTGGTTGAAATTATGCTAATAACAAGTATACTAACTGTTGGGATTCATGTAGAGGACAAATTGGAAGTATTGATACCTCCAGAAACTATTTGAGGTTCCGATCATGTAGTCCCTTATGTTGTTGATGAAGCCATAGGTTCAAGTTTTTAATTTTACATGTTATTTGATATAATTGAAAAGAGGATTGATATAATCCAATGACTCACTGATGTGAAGTACCACCGGTTCTGAAAGATTTGTCAAAGGTGGGTTTAGATAAGTAGCTATGTTGTTCTCTATTGTTTCAATTTCAAATGGAGCAAGATTATGAAGAATGTCTTTGTTTTCTTCGTTAGATCATGGTGAAGTTCATTATTTGTTCTGATGTTGTTCTTCTCTATTATTGTTAATTGAATATAGAAGTTGTTTAATTTCCAAGTCATAAGGTTTTGTTTGTTGTATCTATCTCTGTGATGTAGCGGGCCCTTCAAATTCTAGTGATTCACCTCGCTGTCACCATGACTGACGGATCATGTGAGTATCCAGTTTGAAAGATTTTGATAAAATGGTATTTTTAATCAAAAATAGAATCAAACAATCCTAAGGAACTCTAGAATCAACAAAAAGAAAAAGAGTCCACATAGTTAAAATGTCCTATGAATCCAAGAAAGAAAACTAATTTTTTGAAGAAATGAATCTCAATGAAAAGATGGATTAGAGATCCTTCTGAAACTATTATCCCCTGAGGGATATCAAGCCTCAAATAATTACTAATAGCGAAGGTATGAGAAATAGTTACAATAAACTTTTATCACCAAAGGTACAAGTAATGGTTCTTGACAAATCACCCTCCCAAGGAGTAAAAGCTTCAAATTCTGTCTCAAGTACTGCAAGTGTCCCGTGCTCACAATATCCTATGTGATATCCTAGGGTTAGGAACTAAGGTTACCACTTCACAATTGATGGCCGGATGCAACAATTGTAAATCTAGGACAACTCCCATAACCAAGTATTCCAGAAAAGTAATGTCACCCCGAGGACTTGTCACTTACATAGAATTATGTGATGAGCTCATATCCCACTAAACAAGCAAGAGGGTGGGTACCACCTTTAGTTATCCAGATTGACCTTGTGCTTGACAAATGTCTTAGATGATCTTTCCCGACAAGCATTTTTTTCTACTAATGGATTTAAATTCTCAATTATCAATACTGGTTTCAAAAATTTTGTGGCCAAGAAGTGTTAACTCTCCAAACCTCATCCAAGGCACTAGCCTAACCTTTTTGGTGACACGAAAATAAAATCCTGGTTAGTTTTAGATTAAGCACCAATTTTAAGGGTACTTTGTTTAGTTTCAGGAGTGGAAGTGAAACTGGTGGTGTGTTGACTCAAAAATATGAACCGAACAATGCAATATGCTCACTATTATACCTTTTAATTTGATGAATGTTCTAAACTAACAAAAATTTAGAGGTTCATGTGGGTCTTCCAGACATACAAGTTGCAAAATAGAATTAAAATAAAAACTTCTTACAACATGCATAAAACTCTTTTCAAATGTTTGAATGTGTTTCCAAATCTAATGAATTTTTGGTGATGCAAAATGTTTTGGTGGATTTTTTATATTTAGGAAAAGTTCTTCTAAAATATGGTCAATTACTGATTTCAAAAATAAATGTAAACCAAACAAATATCTCACTTGAAATGAATCTAATTATGTTACACGAGGGATCTTTGTTTCTCATTTGTAGGGCCACTCAAAAGTGCAAGCAAAGATGATACGCAGATCCCTTTGAAGAAATATGAAGTAAAGTTTTACACATGAGATCTACTTTCTCATTCACAAGATTGCTCAAAATTCCAAGTGAAGAGGATACGATAGCTCAAGAACTGTATGCGAAAAATCAAATCTACTATGTTATAAGTGAGATCCACTTTCTCATTCCAAAGATTACCTGAAATCTCAAGTGAAGAGGACAGGGTGGCTCAAATAGAAATTGCTTGAAAAATCAAATCCTAAATTATTATAAATGAGATCCACTTTCTCGTTCAGAAGATTGCTGGAAATCCCAAGTGAAGAGGATATGGTGGCTCAAACACAACTTGTCTCAAGAAAATTGAAGATAAAATCTACAACTTGTTAGGATATTTAGACACTTAGGAGTTAGTTAAGATCAACTTGTGTAATATATCCATTAGAAAAGTGTGTTTCTTTTGTATGCATTAGTATGCATTTGTAAATACTTAATCCGACGGTCACGATATGTTCCCGACATAGAGTGATCTGATGGCTCAACTTCTCTTAGATCATACCTACCCTTGATCTGTGTCTTAACAGCTGATTGGTCCATTGTCTCTATTTAAAGAGCATGGAGGGTCATTGGAAAGTTGATCGATTATGAGAAGCTCATTTGTAACTTTCTTTCTTTGCATAATAAATTGTCCCATAGAAGCTATTTAGCCTAGGCCATGGAGTGTTTCCCTCACGAGGGTTTAAACCATGTCAAAACATTGGTGTATCGATCTGTGATCTATTTGTGTGAAGTGGTTTCTCTAGGTGTTTGGTCTTTTGGGAGTACCCTATGTACTCGAACATGGTATCAGAGCTTTTATGAAGAGCCGCTTCTGGTTATGATTTAGATCTTGAATTGTTGTTGCCGAAACTTGAAAGGGTTTTTGGTTCTAGTATTTATGTGCATTTTTGGGTTGTGGGAGGTGTTCCATTGCGCCCGGACCGCCATTTCCATTGGGAAATAGTTTTTGTTTGATCGAAAACGGTTCCCAGTTGCTTCAGAAACGCGTATTTCATCAGATCTGAAGGTATAATGTTACATTGACGCTTTTTTTATTTATTTCTGTTTTAAAGAAAAATATATCTCATATTTTATCAGTTTTTATTATTAGATTTTTTTTAGTTTCGGATTGTTGCTTTCCCTGTCTCCGTATGCTCTTTACCATGCACCTTGTGCGATATCGGCGAATCAGAAACAGAAAGGGAAAGGGTTTTTCTTGGCTGCGTATGCTCTTTGCCATGCACCTTAAGCGATCTCAACAAATCAGAAACAGAGAGAAAAAATAGAATTTCCGAGCAAACTAACAAGATCTAACCCCAAACATGTGGAAACGTTTTTTGTTTCGGTTTGTGGTTTGTTTTGCAGGGAAAAAGGCAAGCACCGAAATCGAGCAAGAAAAAAAACAAAAAAAACCTTCATCATTCCCATATTTTACATACCTTTTAATCTAGCTCACTTGGTTCAAAGTTGCTTTATTCCTTAATAGGTCTTGAGTTTAAGTCTTAGGAAGTTACTTTTAAAAGAAAACGTGCATGCAATTTCTATTTTCAAGTTACCTTATTGTAAAAGTGCATCTCACTTAAATAATAAAAAATAAAAATACAAAGTGAGTCACTTAAGTTCCTTTTTATTGTTGCACTATTTAAAGTAAATCATTGTAAAAGTGAAATCACTTATTTTACAAAAGTGATTCACTTAAATCAACTTTATTGTAAAGTGATTGTCAAAGGTTTATCTTGGGAAGAGGGGGGTTCTTTTTTTTAGCTGGTCATTTTCTATCTGCCATGTCACTATTGGGGACATCTTCAACACTTTCTTTGTTCAAGCATAACTACATCATACGGAGTCAATTTTCAGTGCCATTTTTTTAAACCACCTATTTTTTTGAGCTCTTCGCATTCAGACTATTGGTTTCTGATTTTATAACCATTAATTTACAAATATGGCCGCCCCTTGTGATATTCTACTTACCAGTTCCAACTATTTCTCATGGAAATCTCATCTAGAGGATGTTCTATTAAGTAGAGGACTTTTCAGAATTACCTCAGGGAAAGAAACATAACCTACTGATGATGATAAGAAAATCAAATGGGAAAATAGATGTGACGAAGTTTGTGGATTGATTGGGATGTCAATATCTACTGATTTGCGATTCCACATATCTGGAATTGATGAACGTGATGCTGCTTGGGACAAGCAGGAATCTGTGTTTGGTAAACACAATGAAATTCGAGGTCACCAACTCGAAAATGAGTTGATTTCTTTAAATCCAAGTGATTTTTCATGCATACAAGATTATTTATCTAAGTACAAAACTCTTAAACTCTTATGTGAAGAATTCAAGATTAAGAGGGAAGACAAACAATTCATTTATCATATTCTTTCCAAACTTGGACTTGCATATTCTGTTTTTGTATCTACATTTTACTCCATGAAAGAATCATTGAATGTAGTTAGCTATCAAGAGCCTAGTATTGAATCCTTTTGTGATTCCTTGATTAGAGAGCAAGATAAGCTCATCCATCTTGGAATAATTAACAATGCAGATACATCTGGGAAAACCTTATTGTCCCAACAGAAATAAAAGTCCAAGCCTCCCAAGAAAAATTTTTTTTGCAATAATAAGTCAAAGAAGGGTCCCAAACCCTCTCAGTCAGCTCCTTCTTTAAGAAATGACAAAGGATCCAAGCCGAAAGGTAAGAAGACTGACTGCCATTGCAACTATTGTGGAAAAGATAATCATGATGAATCTAAGTGTTTCAAGAAGATGCCAGGCTTGGAAGCAGCAATAAACAAGCACCACATGAGCCTAGATTCGCCTTCAGAATCTACCTCTCATGGACATGCACTTTGTGCTTCTTGTTAGTCTTATAATGCATCTTCTTCTTCTACTTCAAATGAATGGATCATTGATTCTGGAGCATCTTATGATATGGCTAAGGATCAAGCCATCTTTTCTACTATGCATGAATGTAACACCAAACAAATATTTGTTCGTGATGATAGATCTCTAAGTGTTGTAGGATCTAGAATAGTTCCAGTAGATAATGGTAATTTCAGTGATGTACTATGTGTTCCAAGAATTTCCTGCAATTTGTTATCATTCTATCAAATCACTCATTCTGGTGAAGGTAAAACTGTGACGTTTACACCTCACCAAGTTGTAATCAAGGATTTTAAAGATCCTCAATAGGTCCTAGCTATCGGAATTGTTAATGATATTACCAGGTTGTACAAGTTTAACAACTTTGGGTCATCACCTTTTCCGTCATTTCTTGTTGCTCATAGTGATAACTTGAGCAAACTTTAGCATGAGTGATTTGGTCACTTAAATTATCGCTCATTGTAACAACTATGTAAAGACAATATGGTGATAGGTCTTCCGATGGTATCTTGCAAGGATGGTGTTTGTTCCGGTTGTGTACTTGAAAAACATTATCGGGATAGTTTTGACAAACGTGCCTCTTGGCACACCTCGGTTCCCTTGGAGCTTGTGCATAGTGACTTGTGTGGTCCTCTTCCATCTGCTTCATTTTCTTGTTTATAATATTTATTAACTTTCATTGATAATTACACCAAATGCACTTAGGTTTATTTCATAAAACTTAAGAGCGAATTATTTAACATGTTCTTGTCCTACAAGGCCCTTGTTGGAAAACCATCTAGTCATCAAATTATTAAGTTAAGATCTGACAATGGAGGAGAATATGTTAACAAAAAGTTCACTACTTTCTGCACTAAACAAAGAATCCAAAAACAACACACTGTTCCATATACACCACAACAAAATGGTGTAGTTGAACGGAAGAACTGCACTTTAAAAGAAATGGCTAATTGTATGATCCAATCTAAGGGACTAAGTCTTCAATTTTGGGCTAAAGCCATTAATTGTGCAAATTACATAGTTAATCGCACCCCCACTGAATCATTACAAGGTATCACACCGAAAGAAGCATGGAGTAAAATTAAACCAGATGTAAGTCACTTCCGTGTGTTTGGTAGTGAAGCATGGGCTCACATTTCGGATGAAAAATAGAAAGCATTGCAGCCTAAAAGTGAAAAGTGAATATTTGTTGGATATTCTGAAGATGTAAAAGGTTATATACTTCTTCAACCACATTCTCATGATGTAATCATTAGAAGAGATGTTAAATTTGATGAAAATCTCTTAGCCTGCGAGCCTAACTCGACGATTGTGCCATCTTTGGCCTGCGAGCTTGATTCGGTGATTGTGCCTTCATCTTCTTCTTCCAAATTCTTGACAGGTTTCCAAATCAAGTTTTTGATGATGACAGTGAGGATGAAAACCCACCTCTTCCTGCTCATGTTCCTCCAGTTGCACCAGCACAAGTTCTTCCTCGATGGGTCCATTCAACATGTGAAGCAGCTGGTGATCTTGACGGTGATCCTAGAGATCAATGTCGAACACGTTCTCAGTTTTAGCGAGCCTCTTCTCTTTTGGATCGAGTTTTCGAGAATCATGATCCAGAAACCTTTGCAGAAGCTTCAGGAAATCCAGATTGGGATGCAACTGTGGATGAAGAATATCGTTCCTTAATGGTGAACGATACTTGGGATCTTGTACCTCTTCCAAAAGGAAGAAAAATTGTCAGATGTAAATGGGTCTACAGAACTAAGTATGCATCAGATGGAAGTGTTGAAAGACTTAAGGCAAGGTTAGTTGCCAAAGGTTTTTCCCAAGTTGAAGGGATTGACTACAATGAAACCTTTGCTCCTGTCACAAAAATGAACTCCATCTGCCTTGTTCTTTCCCTTGCAGCCTTACACAACTGGGAAGTCCATCAAATGGATGTCAATTCTTCCTTCTTACATGGTGATCTATAGGAGGAAATTTACATGGAACAACCTCCTGGATATGTTCAGAATAAATCTAGCCTTGTCTGTCACCTAAAGAAATCCTTATATGGCCTTAAGCAAGCTCCTAGAGCTTGGTATGCCAAAATGGAAAGCTTTCTCCTTGACATTGGTTTTTCTAGATGCCATTCTGACCCCAATGTCTATACCAAGAAAGTAGGAAACCATCTCATCATACTTGTTCTATATGTTGATGACCTTATTCTTACTGGTAGTGACCCTAAACTTATAACCCATGTGAAATCGAGTTTTAAGCAAAATTTTGAAATGTCAAACTTAGGCCATTTGCATTATTTTCTTGGTCTCCAAGTCCTGCAAACCAAATAAGAAATCTTTCTTTCTCAGTCTAAGTATGCTTGTGACCTTCTTCATCGCTTTCACATGGAAGATTGTACACCAACCCCTTCTCCCTTCCAGTCCAGAGTCAAACTTTATGCCAGTTGTCCTTCACCTGAAGTAGATGCCACCTTGTATCATCAGCTTGTTGGTAGTCTCTTATACTTGACTCATTCCCGTCCTGACCTTTCCTTCGTCATTGGTCGTGTTGCTCGTTATATGCAAACACCTCATGAAAGTCACTAGAAAGCAGCTAAAATAATACTTCGATATATTCAAGGCACAATTCAGTTCAGGATTCATTACAGTATAGGGGGGAAACCTTTGTTGGTTGGTTTCACTGATTCAGATTGGGCCGACGATCCTGATGATCAAAAGTCTACTGTAGGTTATGTTTTCAGTCTGGGATCTTGACCTATCACTTAGGATTGTAAGAAACAACAAGCTCTTGCTCTTTCCTCAACAGAGGCAGAATATCGAGCCACAATCAATGCCAATCAGGAAGCTTTATGGTTTCGACAGATCCTTTCAGAGTTTGGATTCAAGCAGCAACAACCTACTCCACTTTGGTCCGACAATCAAAGTGCCATCAAGCTTGCCAAAGATCCATTCCTACATAAACAAATCAAACACATTGAGATACATATGAACTTCATCAAAAATCTTGTTCATGATCGTGTTCTTGAAGTGCTCTTTTGTCCTATAGATGATCAAGTTGCAGACATCTTCACCAAGTCTCTTAGAAAACTTCGATTTATGTTAGGAGTTCAGGAACTTGTCATTAAGGGGGGATAGGCTCTAATGCCTCCTTCCTTCTCCTAATAGTGTCACTTTTGAAAATCCTTCAATCCTATCCCAAGTTCTTCTTAAGGGGGAATGTTAGGATATTTAGACACTTAGGAGTTAGTTAAGATAAACTTGTGTAATATATCCGTTAGGAAAAATGTGTTTCTTTAGTATGCATTAGTATACATTTGTAAATACTTAATCCGACGGTCACGATATGTTCCCGACATAGAGTGATCCGATGGCTCAACTTCTCTTAGATCATACCTACCCTTGATCCGTGGCTTGACAATCGAATGGTCCATTGTCTCTATTTAAAGAGCATGGATGGTCATTGGAAAGTTGATCGATTATGAGAAGCTCATTTGTAACTTTCTTTCTTTGCATAATCAATTGTCTCGTAGAAGCTATTTGGCCAGGGCCATGGATTGTTTCCCTCACGATGGTTTAAACCACGTCAAAACATCGGTGTATCGATCTGTGATCTGTTCGTGTGAAGTGGTTGCTCTAGGTGTTCGGTCTTTTGGGAGTACCCTGTGTACCTGAACACAACTCTCTCTAATTGTTCATGAAGAAAATGAAATATTGTATATCCAAAACATAAAATTACTAATTAAAGTTGTTTCTTTGGTTTTGGAGGGAAATTTTTTCAAATTATCTCAATGTGTAATGTTCAATTTTTTGAATTTTAATGCAAATTTACTGATGGATTGTTTTCAAATTATCTTTTCATGTGTCATGACAATGATTTGGTTTCTTGTTTTAGATTATCAAGTATGTGGGATTCTAAAATTAAAGGGCTTAAAGGTTCTTTAAACAATTGTTTATGTTTTCCCAATTTTTTATCATTTGCAAACTAGTAATTCAATCAAAATTATTAAAAGATCAATCCAAATTTTATCAATTCAATGTTTAATAAGGGATATAACAACTAAATATGGCCTAAATCAAACATATCTAAGTCAAATTGTGAAATGTTTAAAAAAGAAATATCAATTTAATCCATTCTTAAGGATTTTGGAGGGAAAATCCACCTTTAAAAATTTGAAATTAAATCTTTACTAATTTTTTCAAATATGATCCTAGTTGACCCTAAAATGTTTTTAATGTCATGTGCAGGTCTGCAAACACAAAAATTATGCCTAGAAGTGGCTCTAAAACAATAAATTCTCACAACTAGTTTTAACAAATTTCTTACAATTTTGAACTAAAAATCTTTAAAAGCTTCAAAATTATTAAAATGTTTCCAAATATTAGTTAATTAGGATTTAAGTAAAGTCTAAAATCTAAGTACATGGATTCCTAATCTAGTCAAAACAAAAAATATCACTGAAAATGGTGAATTCTTGACCAATTGAGGCCCAAAAATTCAAGTCCCGGTGGTATTCGCTACTATCAGTCTTCTAACCTTGGAGTTTGAGATAGACCCCTGATTGTTGCCACTAGGATATGTGAATGAATCTCTAATGTGTGAACTAGAAGTAGCGAATGACCAAGAAAATCAAGAACCAAGACCAAATCCACCGAAAAATGATTTATTTTTTATTTTTTTATGCTAAATTTAGGCTCTAAATGGACTCAAAATGATTTCTACAAGTGTTTAAGGAGGATTTATGATAGATTAGAGTAAAATTAAGTATATGTTAAGGATTAGAACACCAAAATTTTGAAAAAAATTCAAATTAACCCAAGTGGAGTCGACAATCTGATAATAACAATTGTAGTAGGGATGTGTCTACTCTAATTAAATATCTTACTATGAATTTGGTTAGATTCAATTGTCAGAAATGAAACAATCATCTAAAATTTCCTATGATCTTTAACCATTTGAATTCAAACTAAACTTGGAGGGAAAAACTTAAATTCATAAATGGAAGGAAAATTGAATTGTTTCATATAATATCAAAGAAACAAATATACATACTTACAACTGTGTTGCTTGACGTGAATCCATCCTCCTTTGCTTTGAGCCATCTTTCTCCATTGTTTATTTTGATGCTTCAAGAGCTTTGTTGAAGATGAGATTTCCAACCTTGAATTCCTTCTAGCATGTTCCTTAATATGCCCCAAATTCCTTTGTTTTATAGTATTAGGAAATGAGAATTCAAGTTTCAACTTTCAATGTGGGATAATACCTTTTCTTGATTTTTGATTATTTTTACTCAAAACCCACTTCCTATAGTATTTTTAGGATTTTTTCACAAATGCAGAATTCTCAAGCACTATTAATGCATTTTTGTGCATTTATTCTCATTGCTAACTGGTGGAGAGTAGATATGAGCCTTCAAGTGAGTAGTTCAATTACTGAACCTTTCCTCTTTAGGCTACCTCTTTCTTCACTCAATCCTTCTGATTATGGAAGCAGTGATTATATAAGAGGGTACTGTTCTCTTATGTACTTGTCTTATGTATTCATGTTGCGGGCGAATAGAAAAATGTTCTTCTAACCTTCACTTGTTAAGGGTGTTAATTTGATTGTTAACACTATGGTTCAAAATTGATCAGCATATTCTACGTAAGTAGGAAGAGAAAGTTTAATGGGATAAAATTCTATTTTCAAATCAAGTTGCTAGTTATTCTATTTCTTCTTACTATTATAAGAAAGCTTGCTTCCATTACGAACATGTTGAGGTCATAAATTTGAGATATGATAAACATGAGTTTGCAAGCATACTTTGTTAGTTTTTCACAATTTAATCAAAACTAATCTAGGATATTACTGAGAGAATAACAAGCACAACATAAATAGAATATACACAAAGATTTTCCTCAGGGAAACCATAAAGGAGAAAACCCTGCAACTTCCTCGGAGATAGAATTAGGAATAATACAATAACAATAAAGTAAACCCCAAATATAGACATGTTCTTCAACAACTTCTCTCTTCTCCACTTGTGCGAACTCATCCTCTCTCTCACTAATGTGAATTGAGTGAGTGATTGAATTATGCAAATGAGAGGGGAACCCTATCTATTTACACTTTTACTTTCACTTGACCTTTACCCCAAATAGGTCAGCCCTTATTTGTACCTGACTGGGCCGACTTCTCTAGTAGAGTCCAATAACCCTAATACATGCTGACTCAGGGGTCTATTGCCCCAAATTACAATGGAGGGTTAACCTCAATGACTTTACATGAATCAAGTGCAATAGTGACTCTCCTGATCGAAGGAATAAACATATCCGTCGAAGGTACAATAATAAAATACAAAAGCAATATAAAATATACAAGTGAATATATTCCAAAGTTACAATTACATTAACACTCCCTCTTAACTAGTAAGGTATTCTCTTGACACAGACATCAATACATATAGACAGAAGTCTTCAGTGCTGGATCATCATCGTCACTGCTATTGCTATACTCATAATCTCGATCATCAATATCCAATCTAATTGTCATAGGAATTTCTACAAAGCCAACCATTTTTCATGTTAGATGTAGGCCTAGCCTCCATGTAGGTCTTCATCATCTCTGCAAGCAAGCCATCAAGTAGGTACAGCTCAGGAGTTATTACATTTCCTTTGCAAAACCTGTGCACATCTCAAGACTGATTACATTGTCTTGCAAAACCTGTGTACATCGCAGGACTGATTACATTTCCTTGAAAAACCTGTGTACATCGTAAGACTGATTACATTACCTTGCAAAACCTGTGTACATCATAGGACTGATTACACTCCCTTGCAAAACTTGTGTACATAGCAGGACTAATTACATTTCCTTGAAAACAATGTGTACATCGTAGAACTAATTACATTTCCTTGCAAATCCTGTGTACATCGCAGGATTGATTACATTACATTGCAAAACCTATGTACATCGCAGTACTGATTACATTGCCTTGCAAAACCTGTATACATCGCAGGACTGATTACATTTACTTGTGAAACCTGTGTACCCTACTATCACCTCATCATGTCCAGATCATATCATCGTCAACGGAGCACAGCCCAGATGCATGTCCCACACATCTACCGGCATGGGAAGACATATCTACAACCATGCAAGATTGGCTCATATGCATCTGCGTTTTTCAGATCCATCACTTTCCCCTAGAAGGAACCTCGATCTAGAATACACCAAGATTCTCTCTGGAGTACTCAAAATTCACTCTGGCTAGTGGCTTGGTCAACACATCGGCTATCTTCTCTTCTGTCGCAACATATTGGAGCTTCACTACTCCTCTCTGCACCATATCCCTGATATAGTGATACCTGATCTCGATGTTCTTTGACTTGTCATGGAACACCGGGTTCTCAGACAACTTCACACAACTCTGATTGTCCCAATATATACAAGTCGCATCCAACTTGAGATCAAACAAATCAGACAATAGCTTCCTCATCCATGTTTCCTCATAATTAGCTGAACAAGCTGTGACATACTCTACTTTGGCTGTACTCAATGCCACGCAGGACTAATTCCTGCTAGACCCAGAGATCACTCCTGATCCCAAACTGAAGCATCACCCCGAAGTGCTCTTCTTGTCAATGGTACTGTCTTCCCAATCTGAATCAACATAATCCTCTAGGTTAATCTTCTAATTCACATCATACTTGAGCCCATAATAAACCATACCCTTCAATTACCTTAGAATATGATTTGCAGCAATCAAGTGAACATGTCTTGGATCTGTCAGGAACTAGCTCAATGTGTTCACAGCAAAGCAAATATCTGGTCTCGTATTCGTCAGGTACATGAAAGATCCAATCATATGACGATACATCATGGCATCAACTGACTTTGATCAAGCATCGGTCAATAGATTCAGGTTATATTCCATGGGTGTGGACATGGCCTTCCAATCCATCATCCCAAACCTCTTCAGGATCTCCATTGCATACTTCCCTTGTCCAAGGAATATTCCACCCGCACTCTTCCACACCTCCATGCCTAGAAAAGAGTGCATCATACCCAAGTCCTTCATCTCGAACTCGACAACAAGCTTCCTCTTCGTGTCACCAATAAACCCATCCCCACCTATCACAAACAGGTCATATACCTAAAGTAGAAGTATCATTGGGTTCCCTTCCTCAACCTAGTAGGAAAGGTTGGAATCTGCATTACTCTTGGTAAAGTCCAAACTAGTTAAGAAGTTGTCCATCATGTCGTACGACGTCCTGGGTTCCTGTTTCAATCCATACAAGGCCTACTTCAATTTTCACACATGAGTCTCCCTGTCATGTGTCTCAAATCCGAGTGGCTGCTCCACATACACTTCCTCCTCTACTACACCATTCAAGAACATTGTCTTGACATCCATCTGGTGTATTTTACACTTCATCACTACAGCTAGAGAAAGAACTGATCTGATGGAAGTGTATCTGGCTATAGGTGAAAATGTCTCCTCATATTCTATCCATTCCTTCTAGAGGAAGCCACGTGCCACAAATATTTCCTTGTGTTTCTCTATGCTGCCATTTGTAGCATTCTTGATCTTGTAGATCCATTTGGAAGTCACAACAGACTTCGCTACTGGTCTCGGGACCACATCCCATAAATTATTCTTCATGATAGATTGGTACTCCTCGATCATGGCATCCTTCCATTCTTTCCTTTCTTCCACTTCTTCATAGTTGGCAGGTTCCTTGTCAATGATGTCACACAGTACGGCTACATAACTGGAGTATGGCCTCGGTCTCTTGCTTTCTCTATGCATTCCTTCTGGACCACCATATCTCTCTACATCTTGAATTGCTTCTTGTACCTATATTGGTTTCCTTTTGTGATAATTCTTCTGACGAGGTGGATCTACTATCTCGCGGTCGTCATGATCTTCTGGATTTGCTTCATTCATTATTGTATCTCAGATCCTGGGTGCTTCTGGTTCTTCAATGTATTCAACATGTAGCTTTCTAGATTTGTGATATGCTGAGTCTTCTCCGAAAGTTACATCCCTGCTGATGTCGATCTTCTTGAACACTGGAAAATAGATTTTGTAATCCTTCAAGATTTCACTATATCCCACGAATGTTCCCTTCTTTCCTAAAGGATCTAACTTCGTCCTTTTCTCCTTCAGGATATGTATGTATACTTGGCAACCAAATATCCTCAGATGGTTGACCTTTGGTTTATTGCCGGAGAAATCTTATTTTGGTGACTTGTTTTCAAGTACTCTATGTGGAGTACGATTCTGTACATACATGGTTGTTCTCGCATATTTTTCCCATAGATGCATTGGAAGATCCTGGTCATGAAGCATTGCTCTTGCTGCTTCCATGATTGTTCTATTCTTCCTTTCTGCAACCCCATTCTGCTACGGATTATATGGAGTGGTCAACTCCCTCTTAATCCTTGTATCTCTACATAATTTCTTGAAGTCTTCTGATGTGAACTCTCCGCCATTGTCTGACCGAAAATTATTGATTTTATTCTCTGTGTGGTTCTCGATCAAGACTTTGAATTCCTTGAACTTGATGAATACCTCATCATTGTTCTTCAATAAATATATCCATGTATTCCTAGAAAAATCATCAATGAAAGAAACATAATATACAAACATATTCAATGAACTGGGTGACATTGGACCACATACATATGAGTGGATGATTTCCAAGATTCCTTTTTCCTTTCTCCCACTGCTTGGAAATGTCTTCTTTATGTTATTTCCTTTTGCACATCCTTTGAAAATGCCTTCATGCTTTTGCTGTATTTCTCGAAGACCTTCAACTAATTTGCTTGCAAGTGATAGTGCTCTATGTTGCACATGTGCAAGCCTTCTATGCCATAGTTCACTTAGCTCTACTGAGTCATGGACTAGGGCGTGTTCAGGTTGGTCCTTCAGTTTGTATAAACCTCCCTCTTGTTGTCCAAGCACCACGACATCATCTATGGTCTTTCCCTTTGGCCACATAACAACTTGGCCATCTACAAAAGAAACACTCGTACCTTTATCATCTAAATTTGATATGGAGAAAATATTCTTCTTCAGTCCTGGTACATACATGACATATTTCATCTTCATATACTTTCCAGAGTCTGGCTTATAAGAGGCTTCATCAATTCCTTTTATGGGATAATGGTAGTCATCCCTAAGTTTCACTTTGTGGGGTGACTCATGTTCAGATAGGTTCACAAAGGATTCCTTGAATTTTTTCATATGCTTGCAAGCCTGTTGTAGGCACAACGGATCCCATGTTTTATCCAAAATATGGGAGACCCAATTTCATATCAAGGAGTAACTTAATCAGTTTCGAGGTTGTCTAGCCTGTTTTCCATTCATTTTTGCTGCCTTTGATTTGGTTTGATTAAGTTAGTAAATTTTCCTTCTTAAAATTTATGCATTTTTAGTGTGTTTTTATGAATTGCAGAAATAATTATTTTTGGGTTAAAATTTTTGATCATCCCGCAACTCGTAATCTGCAACCCACAATTGCGGATTGCGGACTCTTTTGTTTGCACCTAGAATTTTTCTTTCCGCAACACGCAACCCGCAATTGTAGATTGCGGGATGCGGAAATGAGTTTTTAGAAAAGTAAATAAAGAGTGGTTCACACTCCCACAACCCGCAATTGCAGGATGCGAGAATGGTTTGACCATGCATTGTGTTTTATGTTCCGCAACCCGCAACCCACATTGCAGATTGTGGGTTGCAGAAGGGTGTATATATTTTTAAATAACGAACGCCCGCACTTGGCATCTCGCATCTCGCATCCCGATTGATGATATATCCTGATCCGATGGCCCTGATTGCATCTGGCAGAATGACTTTAAATTTTTTATTTTTGGTTCTTGGTTTGTCGTTTTCAAGTGTTGATCCAGTTTTTCATCTGCGTTATGCTTGATTAGATGTGAAATATTTGAATCCAATGATTGCTTGATGATCAAAACTTTGAGATATTACTATTAATCACATGTGTTATTATGTAAATCTATCTGATCTGATGCAAAATTTCAATTGATGTGTGACTGACTGATATTTCGCTCGCAGAAATGGTAATTGCAACTTGCACATCATAGGCCTGCAATCATGCCAGTTAGTTATACTCAAGCAATGACAAATCCCGTGGCCTTATTTCCTATAAGGATTGCTATGGATAATCTGTTGATTTACTATGATATATGCAAATTTTGATTGATATTTTAATATCTCTGCTAACAATTTCATGTTGTGAGTAAATTGTAGAGAATTTGTAGTATTCCTGTCAAGCATTTTGTTGAGAAAGAGCCTCAGCCAGTGGAATACTCAGAACCTGTTCCTACACCATTTGACACTAATGTTTATCATGATAGCACAAACAGTGAAGAGGGAGATGGTGAGATTCAATTCACATATGAATGACTCCTTTTGAACAAGAAGAAGAAGGATGAGAAAGGATGTGCTTATCAAGATAATACAATTGTTCGGGACATAATCATCAACTTGCCACCTGTGCGTCCCGCAATTCCTCTCAAGGATGATCCGTTAACTAATTTTTCGTTCTTTGAAGATATCTTTGGTTCTTGCAAATCTAGGGAAGATTTCACAGTTCCTTTTCCAGCTACCATCAATAGCTCATGATCTATCTGCATTTTCCTTAGCTTATGATTGGATGCTCTTGAGAGCATATGGTGCAATCTTTCTAAAACTGTATGATGCCCATTTTGGGATCTGAATTGGTTTATTATTCCTATGTATAAGGATTGTTAGATGTTTTAGGCCAAGAGGCAGCCTTTTCTTAGCCATTTTAGGATAATTTAGTTTGGATTATCCCTGCTTTGTGGGAGATTTGATTTTGAATTATTTTTTGTAATTATTATTTAAGGGGTTTTAGATCTCATAGAAAGGGATGGATGGTTAGGGGACATAATCGCCAAAAGATACTGGAGATGCTATGTTGTTGCAGACTATGTAATGTTTTGCTTGCCTTAATACATAGTTAGTTTTCTTCAGCTGCCTCTTTTATTATAATTTATCAAATGTCTTTAGTGGATTGTAATTTCGCTTTGACACATTTATTAAACATTGTTTATTGTTTGCAAATCAATAACCTTCATTGATCTATAGTTTATATTTCTCTCAACTTATGATCTATGTATTATATTTTTCTAAATGAATATCTTTGTCTAAAACATTTTATCTATTTCTACAAATAATTCATAGAAAACATTGAGTTAATGTTAATTTGTCAATTAACATTCTAGATATAGGATAGGCTTGTATGCACTAAATTATTAAGCTATTGTTGGTTGAATGTCTCTAATTGATTATATCTTGAGCTACTCAGTCAGGATCCAGTTTTGCATGTCTATTAAATTGGTGAAAACATTTAGTAATTTTCAGATGAAGTTGTCTTGTGCACAAACAAATTATTCCTTTTAGAATAGGCCCGACTTAGAATTGATTTCTTTTCAAAGTTAGACTAACTCTTAGGATCAGTAAAACTCTTATCTTTCCTCACAGGAAAACAAATTCTTTCTAGGATCAAACACTCACAAGTGATAGCGGAGGCCTTAGTATCTGTGGGTGTTAACCACACCAAGCAGCTTG
This sequence comes from Larix kaempferi, assembly GCA_027924585.1. NCBI lineage: Eukaryota > Viridiplantae > Streptophyta > Pinopsida > Pinales > Pinaceae > Larix > Larix kaempferi. The sequence continues at coordinate 1,327,271 of BSBM01000127.1, read as the reverse complement.
AGGATAGAGTAATACTTGTGTAGGATTATCTGAAGCCTTTGGTTGGGTTTTCATCCCCTGTTTTTTTCCTTGGACACCATTCCAGCACCTACACATCCGAGGCATTAAAAAATGGTGCTAGAAGGAGGACCATGTACCAATCATTCCTAAACAGAACTTAAATAGACCTCCTCCAGTAAGAGAACTAGTTGTTACACGCAGACATACAAAAGATTCAATGTCGATAGAACAACCAGTACAAAAATCTCAAAATATTCCTGCCACCCCTGTCATAGAGCAGGAGACTAGAACGGGTGACAATTTTATTTTTATATCACCCAATAGGGGACCCCTTACACTTGAGCAATTGATCAAAGGTTCTTCTGATAGTGTTGCTAGGTTGCAACAAAGAATCGCTGAAGAGCGTAATCTAGGACTAGCACCAATTCAAGATCACTAGAACACTGGTCCACAAGTCAATAATTCTGATCATCAGAACTCCGGTGACCAAAATCCTGAACAACATAATTCACCCCACCAAAATCTGCTCCTTGATTTTGACCTTGACACATTATTTGGGGAAACAAATGAAGATCAACCACAAGTCACAATAGGTGGACTACCACCGCCACCACCTCTGTCTTCGTCTTCTTCATCTGAATAATCATCAGATAGTGATTCATACTCAAGCTCATTTTCAAAGGACATACCAATGGATGAAGGTCAAAATAGACCCTGGTTGGACCAAGATGCCATTTTCATCCTAGGGGATCAACATAGACTCCCTAAAAATCCTGAAAAATGGCTTCCTATGTTCGATCCTGATGAAAATTCACCTGCGCTTGATCACACAAAGACATTGATACAAGCCATCAGGATTAGAAACGTGATCCATGAAGATGTAGTTTGTAGGTTATTCCCATATACCTTCCAAGGGAAATCATCCATTTGGTACTTTGCCTTAGAAGATAGGTGTATCACTTCATGGGATGACTTTGAGAAAACATTCATGCAAAAGTTTGGAGATAATAAGACACCCGAAGACTTGGTAATTGATTTGTCTTCTATGAAAATCCAAGGTAAATACAGAGTCAAAGATTATAGTCAGAGATTTTCATATCTAAAAAATAGGATCCCTATTACTCTTCTTCCTGCGGAAGAACTCCTAGTTTCATACTATGTGAAAGCTTTACCGGTTCCCATTTCGATGTGGGTTAAACTGGCACACAAAGAAACTTTGCAAGATGCCTTTGCCGAGGCCATTCATGTTGAGAAAGATATTTTTGGTTTGAAGGATAATCCGGATAATTTAGTAGATCAACCTTCCACCTCATGTAAGAAAAGTAATGTTCCCAGAAAACCTGCTGCACAGGACAAAGACCCTTTCGAAATGAGCGACATGAGGAAATTCCTCTAGAAGATCTCTAACAAAATGGTTGAACTCAAGAGAACTAACACTGAAAACCAGAACACAAACAGGGGGTTCAATAGACAACCAATTAGAAGACCCTATCAACCTCAACAAAACCAAGTCCCACCCAATCCTGAGGAAGGGTTGAACTGTGAGGAAATTTTGTCTATCTTTAAATCCCTAGTTTCAGAATCCCATCATTCTCCTCATCACCCTGACAAGAACTACAGGAGAATCAAGATCCTGAACCTCTGGATGAGGAAGAAGACTAGCAGGTAAATACTATTGGTTTCTTTGCAGAACTTCCCATGGATGAGGAAGAAGAGAAGATTGAAACAATATTTAATGTCCAACACCCCTACAACATGAGGATTAAAGGACAACCAACTCAAGAAGCTTCTACTTCCACACCCATGACAAATAGAGTCAAAACAACCATACAAAAGGATACACTTATTCCTGAGATAGAATACAACTTGATTGATGAATTAAAGAAGATGAAAGCCAATATATTTGTATTTGAACTTTTGAAGATTCCTACTATGAGCGACAGTTTTCCCAAAATCATATTTGTCAACAAACCCAGGGAGACTCAATACAATAATATGGAGACATATACCAAAACCAACAGCCTAAAACCTGTTGGGAAAAAGACACCTCCTTTTTTGTTAACCTTTGATATCTTTAACAAGAACGTTCATAATTGTATGGTAGATTCAGGGGCCTCATCCAATGTGATGCCCTTACCATTTTGCAAGAAATTAAATGCTACATGGGAGCCATGTCCTACTCAGATTGTTCAGCTTGACCGATCCAAAGTGAGAGTAGTGGGGGAACTAAGGAATGTTATGTTAACTCTATCTGTTGTCCCCACAATCCACCAGACTATGGATATCATTGTGGTTGACATCCCAGAGATGTATGGGATGTGGCTGAGCAGAGATTGGTCAGAAAAACTTAAGGGCTACTTTGCAACCGATTGGTCTCACTTGTGGCTTCCTTACAATGGGAGGCCAAACAGGATAAAGATCAACAGGGAGCCTTATATGAAGCTTATTGTCATATATTTGAATGACCCAAGTGATCCTGCTGCATACTTTAGCTCACATGTGGAACATTTCACTTTTAATACATTTTTGGAGACTTACCTATAGATTTGTCACCTGCTGAGAGTGCACAGAATCAGTCTCAGATTGTCAATTTTACATCTGTTCCATTCTCATGTGATATTGTACAAATGTATATAGTGTAAATACTAATTTTAAGTTATATTTGAATGTATGGACTCTATTTTTCGATGGTTCCAGATCTAAAGATGGTGCTGGTGCAGGTTGTGTTCTCATCGATCCAAACGGAACCAAAACCATGATTGCTTGCAGGGTTGAGTTCAAATGTAACAACAACATTATTGAGTATGAGGCCTTGGTATAGGGACTGAAGATAACAATTGATATGGATGCCCAGGTAATTGAGTGTTATAGAGATTCATAAATAATAGTTAAGCAAGTGAGAAACAAGATTCATTGCATATCTCCTCATTTGCTTAATTATCAAAATTTGGTAAGGGACTTAACCAATTCTTTCTCTTCTTTTAACATTAAGTTTGTACCGAGATCTCAGAATTTCGATGCTGACCTGCTAGCTAATACTACATCCAGGCTGATACCTCCAGAAGGTTTGTCACCAGATAGCTTTTCTATTGAATTAATGTATAGACCTTCGATCCCAGACAATATAACCCATTGGAAAGTGTTTAACGATGATCAACAGATTGTATATTTTCTTACAACTCAAGACACGTTTCAAGATGTTTCCGTTGATGAAATTGAGCATGAAAAATCTCTAGCTGATCCTACTTGCACTGCCAATCTGATTCCGAAGTCAATTATCAACCTGGAAAATTTCTACAACCTCCAAGATAAGTTCAAGCAGAAGATAAATTTTAAAAGTCAGAGCTCTTCTCTCAATTACGAACAAGTGAATTTGGGAAGTGAACAGAACCCTCACATGATTAACCTAGGGGTTGATTGCTCATTTGACGAAAAGAGAGCTTTTATCAAGTTATGTAGAGAATTTAAGGACGTCTTTGCTTGGACATATGACGACCTGAAAACCTTTGACACTAATATCATGCACAATAATATACCAATGAATCCAAACACTAAACCCAACCAACAAAAGTTGAGGAAGATGCATCCTAGCTTGGAACCTTCTGTCCAAAAGGATCTTGAAAAGATCCTTGCAGCAAGAATTATCTTTTTGGTCAGGCATACAAAGTGGACCACCAATTTAGTACTAGTTCGCAAGAAAAATGGTGACATTAGGCTCTGTGTTGACTTTAGAAATCTTAATAAAGCTTCCAAGAAAGATAATTACCCTATTCCCCCTATGGAACAGATCTTACAGAAAGTTGTAGGTTCATAAATGTTTTCTCTCCTCGATGGTTTTTTCAAGTTATAACCAAGTCTTGGTTGCTCTTGATGATCAATTAAAAACAACTTTCAGGACCCCTTGGGGAACTTTTTCCTACAGGAGAATGCCATTCGGGCTGATAAATGTAGGTGCTATGTTCCAATGAGTAATGGAAATAGCTTTCATAGGACTTATGCATGATTTTGTTGTTGTATACTTAGATGATATTACTATCTTTTCAAAAAAATGACATGAACATTTGTCTTCCTTGAACCATGTATTCGAGTGTTGCAGAAGATATGGAATTTTCCTCAATCCTAAGAAATCAATCTTCACAGTGACTGAAGGTAAGCTGTTGGGATTTGTTATTTCAAAAGAAGGTATGATTATCAATCTGGAACTTATAGAGTCCATTGCAAGGATCGGGTTTCCAGGTACACGCAAAGCCATGCAATCTTTCCTTGGTAAGATGAATTTTGTTCGCAGATTTATCCCAAATTTTGCGCAAATTGTTAAACCTTTACAATTGATGATTAAGAAGGATGCATAGTATAAATTGTTTGATGAACAACAAAATGCTTTTACTGAGATTAGGAAGGCTATTGTGGAAGCTCCTGCCCTTATGTGTCTTGACTTCAGTAAGGATTTTATTCTATATACCTTTGCTACTAACTTTTCCTATGTTCTTGTTCTTACACAGAAGCACCCATATGATCTCAAAATTCCCATTTCTTTCATGAGTTCGACATTCAAGGGAACAGAGTTACATTACTCCCAGATAGATAAGAAAGCTTATGCGGTTTATAAATTAGTTAAACATCTTAGACCGTATTTATTGAAGTCTAGAACTAAAGTGATTGTGCCCTATGTAACTATCAGGAATGTTTTGATTCAAAAAGAATTGAGAGAGAAAAGAGCTCACTAGATGACAGTGCTGCAAGAATATGATTTGGAGATCATAGTAGCAAAAATAGTGAAATGCCAAGGTGTGTGTCTTCTTACTGCTCAATCAAATCATCCTGTACAACAACGAATCGAGTGGGAGCAAGAAGAAAACACCTCAGCAGGTTCTGTCAATGTTATCACTGCTTAAGCATCTAACTGGTATGATGACATTGAATTTTTATTAATTCATGGGTATGCTCCTGAAACCCTTGAATTTAAAAGACGCAAAGCCTTAAGATTAAGAGATGCACCATATCAATTCATAGATGGTGTTTTATTCAAAAATAATTATGATGGTGTTTTCCTTAGATGTCTAGAGAGAGCTCAAACTGACAATATTCTTTTGGAATTTCATGCAGGACCTGCAGGAGGACACTTCTCAGGAGAAACCACCGCCCACAAGATCATAAGAGAGGGTTACTACTGACCTAATTTGTTCAAATACGCCTATGCTTAAGCAAGAATATGTGAACCATGTCAGAAGTGTGCTGGAAAAATGATGAAACCGACATTTCCCTTGCAACCAATCATAGTTCAATTCCTGTTCTAGTAGTGGGGTCTGGATTTTGTCGGACCTATTAATCCTCCTTCTTCCCTGCAACACAAATATATTTTGACAACTACAGACTACTTTACCAGATGGGTAGAGACAATCCCTCTTAGACAAGTGAACATGAGCCAAGTAATTTCATTTATTGAAAGTCAGATAGTCATGAGGTTTGGTGTTCCAGAATTCCTAGTATTTGACAATGCTTCATACTTCTCCTCTTTTGAGTTAACTCAATATGCCCTTGAAAAAGGGATAAAATTAAAAATTTCTACCAATTATTATCCATAGGGAAATGGATTAGCAGAGTCTTCTAATAATAATTTAATTAACATCCTAAACAAGGCAGTGGCTACTCACCCCAAGAATTGGCATATCCAGTTATACAATGCTCTTTGGGAAGACTGTGTCACTCCTAAAGCAGCCATTAGCAACTCCCCTTACTGCTTGGTTTATGGTAAGGAGGCTGTCTTACCAGCCAACCTCATGATCCTGTAACTACAGCCAGCACAGTTTGTACAGGAAGATGACTCTTTCCCACTCCAACACATAATTGATACATTACTCAAACTAGAGGAGGACAGGGAAAGTCTAAAAACAAGTTGTATCAACATCAACAGCTTATGAAGACGTGGTTCGATGAGAAGTCCTCATCTGACAGGGATTTCTCTGTGGGGGACTTAGTTTTAAAATGGGACAAGAAACATAAGGACAAGAATGATTATACTAATTTCCAATGCTTATGGCTAGGACCTTTCATTGTTATAGAAAAGATTGGTCCTGGTATTGCCTGGTTACGAACAATGGAAGGTTTTTCAGAAACCTACCTAGTGAATGTCCAACTTCTCAAGAAGTACTTTGTTTGAGGAGAGCATGTTGGTCCACTTGTACATTAAGTGTGGTTTGTTTTCTCCCCTTTGGTTTTGATTAATTTTTCCCTTTTATGAGTCTTTTTGGTTTTAATAAGTATGCACATTTGGCAAAGGTTGTTGATCAGTGTGTTTCTAAGATTAATACAATCTGAAGTTTTTAGGTAGCATGCCAGCTCTTTTTTCATTCAACCTATATCAGAAAATGCTCTTCATGGAATCAAACAGTCAATTTTTGTAGGGCCTTGATTGATATCTTCCCACTATCATCAACATATTTTAAATATTTGTCTGATTAATTGAAGTTGAAGAGAAGATAAGAGTTCTTTACCTTGTGTTTCATGAGTAAATGGCAGAATCTCTCATAAACTGGTTAGACTTATCTGTTCTGGATTCCATTCTGATCACTTTGGTAATAATTTATCTCAATAAAAGTAGATTACAAGATGGGGGGTCTCATTACAAGCCAACCCATTATGTTCATAGATGTTCTAAGTGGAATGACATCTCCACATCAAGCCACTAAACTTGGGGGATGACTTTTGGCTCTGGATGGAAGGTGGAAGATCCTATCACAGGTCGGTTCATTCATGATATGCAAAGCATTGGTAACACTCTTGTCATTTGGTCACCAAGCCATGCTAGTTTCTTGTAACCTATGCACTAATAAATTTTTATTTTCTTTTATACGATGGTTTTTTGTATATAAGGATAAGGGGGGTCTTATTACAAGCCAGCCCTACCATGATCATGAATTTGATTTTGGACTGGAATTGCCATATATGGTCACCAAACCATGGTAATTGCTTTCAACCTAGAAAATTGAAAGACAAGGAGTATCCTAACCGAGCTAGCTTGTTCAGTTTCCAGATCAAGTTTGTGAATGGCATTGCCAGCATTTGATCACCAAGTCAGGGTGATGGCATTATATCAGCAGAACTCTTATTTATAGCTAAAAAAATGAAATACACATGTACATAAATGAATAATTAATAAAGCCAAGGTGATTCATGTATTTTAATCTAGAATGGCTCTAAGTTTATTCCAAAGGTCAATCATAAATATTCCCTTCCATGATTACATAAAAGTATAGGATTTATGTTTTGCTCCTAGACTACCTTATCAGATTAAGTATTATCATTAATTAGTTTTGGATGGGAAGGTATCGATCATATCACTAACTCTTATATTTTGATTGTATTTTCATGAGATCATTTTGTAGATTGCGGGTTGAAACGTGAGTTGGTTGGCATGTCTTCCTTATAACTAAGAGTTTCATCACAGAGATAACTGGTTCTTCCCAGCTAGTCACCATTTGTTGTAGGCACAACAGATCCCATGTTTTATCCAAAATATGGGAGCCTCAATTTCATATCAAAGAGTAACTTAATCAATTTCGGGGTTGTCTAGCATGTTTTCCATTCATTTTTGCTGCCTTTGATTTGGTTTAATTAAGTTAGTAAATTTTCCTTCTCAAAATTTATGCATTTTTAGTGTGTTTTATGAATTGCAGAAATATTTTTTTTTGGGTTACAATTTTCGATCATCCCGCAACCTGCAATCTGCAACCCACAATTGCGGATTGCAGACTCTTTGGTTTGCACCTGCAATTTTTGTTTCTGCAACCCACAATTATGGATTGCAGGATGCAGAAATGAGTTTTTAGAAAAGCAAATAAAGAGTGGTTCACACTCCCACAACCCACAATTGCGGGATGTGGGAATGGTTTGACCACGTGTTGTGTTTTATGTTCCGCAACCTACATTGCCGATTGCAGAAGGGTGTACATATTTTTAAATAACGAATGCCCACACTTGGAATCCTGCATCTCACATCTCGACCATTGATATATGATGATCCGACAACCTTGTTTGCATCTGGAAGAATGATTTAAATATTTTATTTTTGGTTCTTGGTTCGTCATTTTCAAGTGTTGATCTGGTTTTTCATCTATGTTATGCTTGATTAGATGTGAAATATTTGAATCCAATGATTGATTGGTGATGAAAACTCTCAAATTTGACTGTTAATCACATGTGTTATTATGTAAATCTATGTGATCTTACGCCAAATTTCAATTGATGCGTGACTGACTGATATTTCGCTCGCAAAAATGTTAATTGCAACCTGCACATTGTAGATGTGCAATCATGCCAGTTAGTTATACTCAATCAATGACAAATCCCGTGGTCCTATTTCCTATAAGGATTGCTATGTATAATCTATTGATTTAAGATGATATATGCAAATTTTGATTGATATTTTAATATCTCTGCTAACAATTGCATGTTGTGAGGAAAATGCAAAGAACTTGTAGTATTCCTGTCAAGCATTTGTTGAGAAAGAGCCTCAGCTAGTGGAATACTATGAACCTGTTCCTGCACCATTTGATGTTGATGTTTCTGATGATAACAAAGAAAATGAAGAGGGTGATGGTGATATTCAATTCACATATGAATGACTCCTTTTAAACAAGCATAAGAAGGATGAGAAAGGATGCATTGATCAAGATAATACAATTGTTCAGGACTTAATCACCAACTTGCCACCGGTGTGTCCCGCAATTCCTCTCAAGGATAATCCATTAGCTGATTTTTCGGTCTTTGAAGATATCTTTGGTTCTTGCAAATCCAGGGAAGATTTCACAGTTCCTTTTCCAGTTACCATCAATAGCTCATGATCTATCTGGATTTTCCTTAGCTTATGACTGGATGCTCTTGAAAGCATATGGTGCAATATTTCCGAAACTGTATGATGCCCAGTTTGGGATCTGAATTGGTTTATTATTCCCATGTATAAGGATTGTTATATGTTTTAGGCCAAGGGGCATCCTTTTCTTGGCCATTTTAGGATAATTTATTTTGGATTACCCTACTCTGTGGGAGATTTGATCCTGAATTATTGATTTGTAATTATTATTTAAGGGGTTTTAGATCTCATAGTAAGGGATGGATGGTTAGGGATAGAATCGCCAAAAGAGACTTGAGATTCGCTATTGTTGCAAACTATGTAATGTTTTGCAGGACGTAATACACAGTTTTCTTCAACTCCCTCTTTTGTTATAATTTATCAAATGTCTTTGATGGATTGTGATTTCTCTTTGACACATTTATTAAACATTGTTTATTGTTTGCAAATTGATAATCTGCATTGATCTATAGTTTAGATTTATCTTAGCATATGATCTCTGTAATATATTGTTTTAAATGAATGTCTTTGTCTAAGATATTTTATCTATTTCTGCAAATGATTCACATAAAACATTGATTTAATGTTAATTTGTCAATTAACATTCCAGATATAGGATAGGCTTGTATGCACTTAATTCTTAAGCTATTGTTGGTTGAATTTCTTTAACTGATTATATCTTGAGCTATTGAGTCAAGATCTAGTTTTGCATGTCTGTTAAATTGGTGAAAACATTTAGTAATTTTCAGATCAAGTTGTCTTGTGCACAAACAAATTATTACTTTTAGAATAGGCCTGACTTAGATTAGATTTCTTTTCAAAGTTAGACTAACTCTTAGGATCAGTAAAACTATTTTCTTTCCTCACAGGAAAATAGATCATTTCTAGGATAAAACACTCACAAGTGCCAATGGAGGCCTTAGTATCTGTGGGTGTTAACCACACAAAACAACTCGAGGATAGGGTAATACTTGTGTAGGATTATCTGAAGCCTTTGGATGGGTTTTCATTCCCTGTTGTTTTCCTTGGACACCATTCTAGCACCTACACACCCGAGGCATCAAAAAGTCCCCACTATCTATGAGCCAATCATTGCTTCCATTTGTGACAGTGCTTGCGAGAGCTGAAATTATAATATATTCTTCATCACTTGAAGAATATTCACTGTCTTCTCTATTTCTCTTCCTTGGAGGTTCATCATCCTCTACAGTGTGAGAATGATGTCTTTTCTTGTTGTTCTTCTTCTTGTGGGAGCTACTTTTGTTCCCAGGACAATCCCTAGAGTAGTGTCCCTTCTCATCACAAGTAAAGCATTGAATGTGAGATAGATATTTCTTGTAACTTCTGAGGTTCTCCCTCTGGTTTTGGTGGTGGTGTTTACCCTTCTTGTGATGATGATCCTCCCTCTTGTTTTTTTTCTTCCTGGTGTGTACCGTGAGAGCTTGGTCTTCATTACCTATCTTTTCTTCTTGAGACAAAGTTCGAGCTTCTTCCTATGAGCACTCTTCCCATAGTTTACTCAAGGTGATCAACTTTCTTCTTGCACAGATTCCTTGAATAAAGGAATCTCATGACCTAAGAAGACCATTCAAGTTGGTCATCACTACTACTCCATTCTCTATATTTTCTCCCACAGTTTCAAGTTGTTCTTTTATTTGAGAGACCCTTGTAAAGTAGGACTGCATCGTCTTTGCATTTTGTATTTTTACATTCTTCAATTGGTTCCTCAATGTCATCTTCCTATTTATATTCCTCCCTTCAAATAAGGTGGTCAAGGCATCAAACATCTCTTTAGGTGTCTTTAGAGATGACACATTTGGTATGAGATGGTCATTGATAGAATTTGCAATGGTTATCTTAGCCTTAACCAGGTTCTTCTTGTGTAAGGACTTAGCCTCATCTCCCTCTGGAACTCGAACCTCTTCATTCACATAGGTGTCGAATTCATTCTCTTCTAGGAGAAGCCCAATCCTTAACTTCCATGCTCAAAATTTATCATCTGCTTCAAGCTTATCCTCAATATTTGAGTGGTGAGACATGTTTAATGAGAAACTCAAATGGAAATATAAAATATTTTAGGTCTTACCACTTGATTTGCTGAAACTGGATCTTGAGCTAGCTAGGGTTTGACAAAGAAACCCTAAAAATTCAAACTTAGAACTTGAAATTTCTGTCTAGATGGAAAGATGCACTTGACTGAGGCGAGCAAGTTGGTACACTTGGTTTATGAAGATTAAAAAATTTTACCCCTAAAAAATGACTTGCGAAATTCTGATCTGCAATTTCTGGTCCTTTCTGGTTTTTTGGTTTTCTTGTTTTTCTGGTCGAGAGTGAAATTAGGGTTTGACTTTTCGGGAGTTTTACCCAACCAAAAAATTCGATCTCGGTCTCTAAATTTCTATTTTGATTAGGAGCATCTCCCTATGTTGATTACACTTCAAAATTCCACTTCTGTGAAAAGCCCTAATTTCCCGCAGTAGTGATAGGCCAAAAAGTGAAAATGCTCATAATCAACATCTTCTTGGACAGAAAGATGCGCCTTCCTTAGGTGAGTTATCCTAGCCTCCTTTTTCTGATGATCTATGGAGAGAAACCCAAAAATTAAAAAGCCCTAGATTTTGGAGCTGCACAGTGTCTTCTTCTCAGGTTAGCTCTAATACCATGTTAGTTTTTCACAATTTAATCAAAATTAATCTATGATATTATTGAGAGAATAACAAGCATATCATAAACAAAAGAGACATAAATATTTTCCTCGGGGAAACCATAAAGGAGAAAACCCTGCAACTTCCTTAGAGATAGAATGAGCAACAATACAATAGCAGAAAAGTAAACCCCAAATAAAGAGATTGTCTTCCATATCTTCTCTCTTCTCCACTTGTGCGAACTCCTCCTCACTCTCACTAATGTGAATTGAGTGGGTAAGTGAATGATCCAAATGAGAGGGGCACCCTCTCTATTTATACTTTTAATTTCACTTGACCTTTACCCCAAACAGGTCGGCCCCTAGTTGTACCTAACTGGTTCGACTTCTCTAGTAGAGTCTAATAACCCTAATACATGATGAATCACGGGTCTATTTCCCCGAGTTACAATGGAGGGTTAACCTCAATGAATTTATGTTACTCAACTACAATAATGAGTCTCTCGATCGAAGGAATAAACATCTCCATCAAAGGTACAATAATAAAAGACAAATACAATATAAAATATACAAGTGAACATCTTCCGAAGTTACAATTGCATTAACATACTTGTGGTGGTTAACCAATGCTAATTGGTTAAATCCTTGATTGCAATTTGAAAAAAAAGATGAAATGGGCCCTTAGATTGCATTTACCATTAACCATTCTTCTTGCAGTAATCATAGATATTTTAATATTAATATTGTATACAAATAATGAGGTGGAGGATACATGTGGGTAGTTAGAAAGACATGTTTTGTTGCTAAGTTAAATACATAGTTCATTTAAATATTTCTTGATTCCTTTAATGATGGTGAACTTGATTCTTCTTGTGTTAACTAAGATCCTTAGGTTCAGGGTTGTGAGATCTTTGTTATAGGTCAAATATGCACTTCTCCATCCCATGATCACCTTGCCTTGTAGATCACACAAAAGGACACAAACGATTGAAGAGCTAGATTGCCTTGGATGACTTTCTGCCAGAAGTACACTCCTCACCTGCAAAGATTGAAATTTCCCCTGATTTTTCCACATGTACACCCCTCTCTGCATAGAACACTAGCATACACCTTGATAAAATACCCTACTTTGCTCAAGGACAACCAATGTACATCTCCCAAAAATTTGTAAACACTTGTTGTAAATCCCAAAAGTTGCTTTCTGTATGCTACTCTTGTGGTATGAAACCCACGTACATCTTAAGATGAAATAAAAAATATATTAATTTGACGAATTGGGATTAGTTGAAGTTGGTTATGGAAATTCCCCAACCTCCCAATCCAACCACCTCTCAATATAAACTTCTTACCTTGTCCCATAAATACAAGGAGGATCCATGAGAGGGGTTAGACATAAGACTCATAATACCTAGAAGAAAGGCTTTAAGCATTGTTACGCTAGAGGAAAGTTCCAAGTTAGAGTGAAGAGCAGGAGACCAGGATCCAGTTGCAGAAAAATCTCTACACGTCAGGTATATTGTACTGATTTCATGTTTCTTTGACAATAAAAAGGTCGAAACACCCTTCTTGTCCCAAATCAGATATCTATTGGATTGTATGTCTATTTGGCTTAATTCATGATTATAATTGATGTTAAATTGCTTTATAATTTCAGCATATGTTATATGGTCAAGATACGCTGAGCGAGGTATCTTTTGTGTTGCAAGTTTGTCAAGCAGAAGAGAAAATAGGAGATCAAGCAAGAGACCAAGCGAAAGCTAGGACTAGCCATTGTAAAGAGGTATTTCTTTCAATCCCGATCTCCTTCTTTTGCAGTAACCAAATGCAATATAATCAATGTGTTTACCTGTCAACCCCGCCCAGTTGGTAGTGTCCATCTCCTCACTATAGGTTAGAAATATTGAACTACATACTAGCGACTCCGTTGGGGGGTAACCGTTTATTCTTTTCACTGCTCTAGGAGACTTATTTCTTTTTCCTTCCAGCCCATTTTTCAGTCTTTTTGATTGTTTAAGAGGCCTTGTATGTCTGTGTTACCTATCCTTTGTGCTTGATTCATTTCAGTTGACTATTTGCAAATCCTGTTTGTACCCTGTTGAGGCATGTACACTTGTCCTCCCTACTTACAGTAGCGTTTTTTAGCTAACAAATGCCCCTCGTTGCACTGCACAGTAGCATACCTCTCCTGGTGTACGCTGGTTGCTACACTACATAGTAGGGTATTCCCCTGTAGTGTCTAGTTTGTTGTTAGGGTTTGATTTCCAAGCTTTGGTTTCTGTTCCAGCCTGTTTCTTTGCTATCTACACTGACCCCTGAGACCTCCTGGGTCTCTGTTGAGTCTTGTTGGCCTCTCCAATCTCTTTTAACTTGTTTTTGCTTTCTTGAGTCTTTGATTAAGTGTCTTTGCTGCTTACTAGCCCTTTTTTGAAGTTTGTGCACTATTTTATTTCCGACATAGCTGCATACCTTCACCCTAGTTGCTGTTGCAGTCATATAGACCTGCATTTTGAATGTTTGTTGTCTGTTGCAAGGTAGAGCACGCTTTCTCTTTGTATTATCCTTTCTATTAGGGTTTGACTGTCAAGATTGAGTCCTTAGGGTTGCTTTCGAAAAATTGCTTCTTTCAGATGCTTGTTGATTACCTTATCAGTTCATTTCAAGTAAGTTAAAGCCTCTTAGTTGTGTTTCTATTGAGTCCATGCATTGTTAAAGTCATTCTTGGTTCGCTTGCTTACTTTTTGCTTGGCTAAGTGTTTTTCTTAGGGTTTTGATACTTAGGAGCAACCTGTTTAGGTCTGCCTTTCCATCACAAGTGTCTCTTTTCCCTATTTCTTTTTTCACTTTGTTTCCAAGCCTCAAGTTTTTCTTGGCAAAAACTTGGTAAGTCAAGTCTTCATCGAGTCTCTTGATTCATTTGCTTTGAGCCATTTAGATGTTTTTCTTACACATGCTTTATATTTAGATCTTGCTTGCTTTTGTACAAAGTTCTCTTTCTTTTACATTTATCAGAAAAAGACAAAAAATTGTTCAATTTGCTTAGTAGTAAGATCTTGCATTATTTCGAGGTAGCATAGTTTGCTTTGAAATATTAAAAAAGAAAACACAAAAATATTTTGTTTTAGGATTGCTTAGGTTTCAAGTTTTTGAAAGAATTATAAATGAAAGGAGAAAAAAATTTGTGAATTTGAAAGCATTTGCACTTTACTTTCATAACAAGCCATTCCACACACCGCACTACAACCCTTGAGTAACAAGTAGCCCTTAAAATAAATTATTAATAAAATTTATTAGCAATATTTTCTTTTTAGGAATACACGTCATCAACGAGCTTAGGCTAGAGTTTCGAGCTTAAATCACCTTAAACTGCTCGAAACTGGCTTCATTACTCAACAATCGTAGTATGAATTTCGTCTAGGTAAATCCATCTATATCAAATAGTTCTGGGAAACTCTACTTAAACCAGAGCTAAGCACGAGGCCGTGGGAGACTGGAATTGCTGAGGATATCCCCTCACTTTCCTTTTGACCATAAACTAGAGTTGACTCGCGTACAGGGGTCCTTTCGAACTTCGAGCTTTGTTACCCTGCCCATGCATTTTGACTAGGCTGACAACTGTCCTACCAGTTTATTTCATATTGATGGTATCCTTAGTATCATACCTTTAGGATATTACACAGGTAGAGTGGGTGGTTATTCCCACTTCACCTTGGACAGACGTGGAAGGTAACCTTATGGCAGTAATCCTAGGAAAGCAGTTTGGTGATTCAAGCGCTTGCACCCAGTGGACCTCCGGAGGACGCCACGTAACTGACCGTCAGTAATCTGTTAGTCTGTTTTGGGCCCTAATCATCCCAGACTTTCTTCCGAGATTATTTACCATCTGTTTTATTGGTTTGATTACTTAGGAACTTTTTAGTGGTATGTTGTTTGCTCCTTAGTTGTAGTGGCCACTAAGTTTTTACTATTTTTTTTTTATAGTTGTGGAGAATCAAGATCTTCGTCGGTCTCAAAGGTTGCAAAACCTCCCCCCACTCATAGTGGAGCCTCCACCGCCACCGCGACGTAGTAGAACTGATTCCCGTGGTTCTTTTGAACTTATGGACGACACAGAAGTTCTTGGAGAACCACATCCTAGAACATCGGATCGACAAGTCTTGGATACTGTCGAGGTTGAGGATCTAACTGCTACAGAGTTTAACTCTCCTTTTAACCCTCCTCTTATAAGACCCAATGATCCACTTCTGTTGCCTATTGGTTTCCAACAGCCTGAGTTTAGTGCTTATCTTTTTACACCGGCTTATACCATGGTTAACCCAGGAGACGAGCAGGGAGTTACACAAACTCCCAAAACTTCTATGGATGCAAGGATTCTTAATCCTTCTTTCTCAAATACTGCCCAATCAAGTTCGTCACAGAATGCTTCGGCCTCGACCCTGTCCTTTAGCTTCAATATTAGAACTTTAGGCATGCCGAGCTCATTAGCCTCGACATCTACCTCAGCCTCCACACCCACTTTTGGACCCAACAATGTCCCTCTATCGGGGGTACCCACATTTAGTTTCACTCAGTATTCTACCACTCAACTATTACAAGGTGTAACTCGGAACATTGTTTCTTCATCCATGGTCGGATCTGTCCTTTCTACATCCATGCCCTCCATGGGTATGGTGATGGCACCATCCACTACTACCACGCTGGGTTTCAACCCCTATGCAGGTTATAACATTAATCCATCGAATATGCCTGTAGGGAGTATCCCCTTCTCTCTGTTTGCTGGTGGAGGGGGTAACATCATTAACCCGTAGTTTGGTGGGGTTAACCCCCAATCACAATGGACTGTTTCCCAAGGATTTAATCCGCTTACTTTTGAATGGAACAATTTCAATTCTTTCATTTCACAACTGGTGGTTGGGGGCAACCCCAGCCAACAGTACACGAAATAGGCCATGGGTGGTTCCCAATACCAGGTTCCTGTTTACCAGATGCCATCGGATTAGCCACATTTACCTTTTCTGGCCACTTTAAACTTGCGATATCTTTCAAAGCTTACGAATGACCCCGTGCGTCATGATGCTACATGGCCACCCATTCCCACCAAGTTTCCCTTGGACATTCCAAAGTTTGAAGGCAAGGCTAGTGAGGACCCTGGTGACCATGTCATAAAATTTCACCTGTGGTATTCCTCCAACTCACTGAATGATGATTCCATAAGGTTGAGGCTCTTTCAAAGAACCTTAACTAGTGTCGTAGCCAAGTGGTATATCAAATTGCCTGCTACTTCCTATGGCACCTTTCCGGATCTTGCCAATGTATTTTTGAACCACTTTCAACTTCCTATCCGGTAGGATGCGGGTACAGACCTTTTGTCAACATTTTAGCAAAACAAGGCCACTCATCTTTCCGATCATATTCAGGAGTGGCAAAGGCGAAAGAGGCTCATCAAGGCCGACATCCCCCCAACATTCTTGGTAGAATGGTACCTTAAGTCTCTTCTTCCTTATGTTTCTAAGGAAGTTTCCACATCAGTGGTGTCTTCCGAGGAGGAGGCCATTTTGAGAACTCAGCAGCTCGACTTCGTTTATGCTCAGTCTAGGATGTTGTACGGAATTCTTCCTGATGCGCCAAGGTCTAATAAAGTCCTAGGTAAGCCTAAACCTGTGTTAAATTTTGAGTATTAATTCATTATACTCTAGGATCTTTGCTGAGAGAATAACATCTACAGTATATCAATGCATGACAATCATAATATGACAAGCATCACAAGAATCAAAAGCATAGAGACAAGAGACACAGAGTTTCCGTGGGGAAAACCCTAAGGTGAAAAACCCCACAACTTCCTCAGAGATAGAGAGAGCAATGGCTCAACCAAAATACAACCAAATAAAACTGAGATAGTCTCCTAACAGATGATCCTCCTCCTCCTCACAAGTGCGCCACTTTCCAGAGAGAGAGTAAGTTACTTTTTCCGAGTGAGTAAAATAGAGATCTCCTATCTCTATTTATACTTACCTTTTTGCCCAGTGACCTACTGGGGCCGACTTGTCTACTTAGATACATCCACATGATATTATATATAATTCCGGGCCGACCCCAAATGGTGGTCTAATAACCCATCGGCAAGTACACACACTTGCGACACTTGTCAATCTACATGACGACACTTCCTTATAGAGGAATGACACATCTCTTATAAGGGTACAATAAATATATATAAAATATACAGATGAAATACATTCCGAAGTTACATATACATCAACACTCCCTCTTAACTAGGAAGGTATTTCTCGACACAGATCTGCTAGATAAGTCTTCTTCTCTGGATCATCGTCATCGATGCATCGTCATCATCATCATCACTGCTGCTGCTATCTCAACCAATCTCTGACTCTACTCGTCATAGGAAGTTCTACAGAGCCAGTCCTTTTTCATACTCGATGTAGGCCCGCCATCTACAGGTCTTCATCATCACTGGCCATACTGTGGAATCCTCAGGACTCATTACGTGCGTCACAAAACCTGGCTGCAGCATCCCAGGCTATTACGAGCACACAGCTCTACCTGTAGGATCTCCCAGGAGCACATTACATGTGACCCATCACAAAACCTGGCTGAAGCATCCCAGGCTGTTACGAGCACACGGCTCTACCTGTCGGATCTCCCAGGAGCACATTACATGTGATCTCACCACAAAACCTAGCTGAAGCATCTGAGGCCTTTTTCATCCTGTCCAGATCTCCCAGCAGCAAATTACATGTGGTCATGGCAAAACCTGGCTGAAGCATCTGAGGCCTTTTTCATCCTGTCCAGATCTCCCAGGAGCAAATTACATGCCATAGGACAAAACCTCGCAAGAGCATCTCAGGATGTTACGGGTACACAACTCCGACCTGAAATCTCCCAGGGCACAAATTACATCTCCTCCCAAGCAAAACCTCGCAAGAATGTCCCAGGGCACCGAATTACATGCCATAGGCAAAACCTCGGAAGACCATCTGCAAATCTCCCAGGGCAAAAATTACATGCTTTCCTGCACAACCTGATCCACGGCCACAAAGTATCATCTGATACTCATCAAACATCATCCTGATGTACACATTATCATCCTGATCATCATCACTGCAACATCCTGCTGCATGTCATCTGGAGAAGCTCGTCATCCACGATCATCCAAGTATCCACCTGATACATACATAGATACATGATCCACACAATGTATCCATCAACATACATGATCCACCTGATCATACAAAGATACATGATCCACACAATGTATCCATCAACATACATGATCTACCTGATCATACAAAGATACATGATCCACACAATGTATCCATCAGCATACATGATCTACCTGATCATACAAAGATACATGATCCACACAATGTATCCATCAGCATCCAACATGATGCGTTCATACAAAATACATACACATGATCCATCCAATCATATCCAGCATCCAACATGATGCATATACAAAATACATACACATGATCCAACTGATCATATCCAGCATCCAACATGATGCATATACAAAATACATACACATGATCCAACCGATCATATCGAGCATCCAACATGATGCATTCATACATACATATAATGATCCAACTGATCATATCCAGCATCCAACATGATGCATACACAAAATACATATAATTATCCAACTGATCATATCCAAGCAGAAACCAGAACATCCTCCTGATGTTCATCATTCAGCGCTTACATCCACAGCCATGTGAAGGATCCCCCTTCCAACATGCTTGGAATGGATTCAGCAAATGTGTTCATCACTTCTTCCTCGAAGTGTCCTCGATCTGAAGCACGCCAAGCCTCTCTCTGAAGTACTCGAATTTCACCCTGGCTAGTGGCTTCATCAGCACATCTGCAATCTGCTCGTCCGTCGCAACATACAGGAGCTTCACAGCTCCTCTCTGCACCATATCCCTGATATAGTGATATTTGATCTCTATGTGTTTCGACCTGTCATGAAACACTGGGTTCTCGGATAGCTTCACACAACTCTGGTTATCACAAAAGATACCAGTAGCATCTAGCGGGAGATCAAATAACTCAGACAGTAGCTTCCGTAGCCATACTGCCTCACAACTAGCTGAACAGGCTGCAACATACTCAGCCTCTGCTGTACTCAGTGCTACACAGGACTGCTTCCTGCTAAACCAAGAGATCACACCTGATCCCATATTGAAGCAACACCCAGATGTGCTCTTCCTATCTGCAGCACTGCCAGCCCAATCTGAATCAACATAACACTGCAGGTTAAACTTTTGATTCGCTTCATACTTGAGCCCATAATCCACTGTACCCTTCAGGTACCTCAGAACATGCTTTACAGCAATCACGTGAACACTCCTCGGATCCGTCAGGAACTGGCTCAATGTGTTCACAGCAAAGCAAATATATGGTCTCGTGTTCGTCAGGTACATCAAGGACCCAATCTTCTGACGATACATGGAGACATCAACTGGCTCAGATGAAGCATCACATAGAAGCTTCAGATTCGATGCCATAGGTGTGGCCATGGCCTTGCAATCCATCATCTCAAATCTCTTCAGGATATCTACTATGTACTTCCCTTGACCAAGGAAGATCCCACCTGCATTCTGCCACACCTCCATACCTAGGAAATAGTGCATCATTCCCAAATCTTTCATATCGAATTCTGCGGCAAGCTTCCTTTTAGTATCTGCAATCAGTCTGTCATCTCCTGTTACAAATAATTCATCCACATACAGGAGTAGAATCACAGGATTCCCTTCCTCAACCTTGTAGTAAAGGTTGGAATCCGCTTTACTCTTGGTAAAGCCCAAACTAGATAGGAAACTGTCCATCCTACCATACCAAGTTCTGGGAGCTTGCTTCAAGCCATACAAGGCTTTCTTCAGTCTGCACACATATGACTCCCTGTCATGTATTTCAAAACCAAGTGGTTGTTCCACATATACTTCCTCTTCAACTATACCATTCAGGAAAGCGGTCTTGACATCCATTTGGTGTATTTTCCATTTCATAGCTGTAGCCAGGGCAAGTACTGTTATGATGGAAGTATACCTGGCTATAGGTGCAAAAGTTTCTTCATAATCTATTCCCTCTTTCTGAGAGAATCCACGAGCTACGAATCTTGCTTTGTATTTCTCCACACTGCCATCTGCAGCATGTTTGATTTTGAAGATCCATTTAGAAGTCACAACAGACTTCTCTTTAGGTCTTGGGACAACATCCCAAACATCATTCTTCATTATTGATTGGTATTCCTCAACCATGGAATCCTTCCATTCTTTCTTTTCTGCTGCTTCTTCATAACTGGAAGGTTCTTTGTTCATAATGTCACAGAGTAAAGCAACATAGCTGGTTTGTGATCTGGTTCTTTTCTTTGCTCTGTGTTCTTCTTCTGGGATACCAAATCTTTCTGCATCTTGAATGAGATCTCTAGCCCATACAGGTTTCCTCTTGTGAGAGTTATCCTCACGGGGTGGATCTATAGGTTCTTGTGGATCTTCAAACTCACGAACAGCTTCTGGAACTGCTTTAGTCATGGGAGTGTCCTGAAATCTTGTTTCCTTAGGTTCTTCATAAACTTCAGTAGGTGCCTTCCTTGATTTGATGAATGCTGAGTTTTCATCAAATGTTACATCCCTGCTGACATCAATCTTCTTGAACCCTGGAAAGTATATTCTGTAAGCCTTCGATCTTTCACTGTATCCCACAAAAATACCCTTCTTTCCTGAAGGATCTAGTTTAGTCCTGTTTTCCTTTGGGACATGAGTGTACACTGGACAACCAAATATTCTGAGATGACTGAATTCAGGTTTCTTACCAGAAAAGACCTCTTCTAGTGTCTTGTTGTCCAATATCTTGTGGGGTGTTCTGTTCTTCACATATACAGTTGTTCTAGCTGCTTCTGCCCATAGATGCATAGGAAGATCCTGGTCATGCAACATTGCCCTTGCTGCTTCCATGATAGTTATGTTCTTCCTTTCTGCAACACCATTCTGTTGAGGATTATAAGGAGCAGTCAACTCCCTCTTAATCCCTGAATCACTGCAAAGCTTCTTGAAGTCATTTGAGGTGAATTCTCCACCATTGTCGGATCTGAAAGTTTTGATCTTCTTGTCAGTTTGATTCTCCATCAAGGTTTTGAATTCCTTGAATTTATCAAGCACCTCATCTTTGCCCTTCAAGAAGTATACCCAAGTCTTCTCGGAGAAGTCATCAATAAATGAGACATAGTAAACATACCCACTTAGGGAACTGGATGACATAGGACCACATACATCTGAGTGGATGATTTACAGGATGTCTTTTGCCTTGCTTTCACTGCTTGGGAAAGCCTTCTTAATATTCTTACCTTTTGCACATCCTTTGCAAACACCTTCATTTTTTGTCTTGATTTCAGGAAGACCCTCTACTGCCTTGCTTGCAATTGGAAGTGCTCTATAGTGCATGTGAGCAAGTCTTCTATGCCAAAGTTCACTTGGCTCCATGGATTCATGCACCATGGCATGTTCAGGTTGTCCCTTCAATTTATACAAGCCTCCCTCTTGCTCTCCAATTACTACTGCATCATTTATGGTCTTTCCCTTTGGCCACATTAGGACTTGGCCATCCACAAATGCAACCCTCATACCTTTTGCATCTAATGCAGAAATGGAGAGTAAGTTCTTCTTGAGCCCAGGTACATAAAGTACTTCCTTCATCTTCAGAGATTTTCCAGAATCTAGGTTGTAGGAGGCTTCACCACTTCCTTTGATTGGGTATTGATAATCATCCCCAAGTTTCACCTTATGGGGTGATTCATGTTCAGATAGGTTCACAAAAGATTCTTTGAACCCAGTCATGTGTTTGGAAGCCCCACTATCAATCAACCAATCATTACAACCATGGGAGATGGTACCTGTGAGAGCAGAGATCAGAACATACTCTTCTTCACTTGATGAGTCATCATTACTATCACTTTCTGCCCTAGCCTTCTTCTTTGGAGGTTCATCATCTTCGGCAGCATGAGCATGAAACCTTCTTTTGCCACCCTTCTTCTTCTTATTTGAGATGTTGTTGTCCTTCTTGTTCTTGGGACAATTTATGGCAATATGTCCTTTCTCATTACAGGTGAAGCATACTCTTCTTTCTTTGAATTGATGTGAAGATCTCTTGGAGTGAGATGGCTCTTTCTTAAACTTTCCTTTCCTGGTGTGGGCTGCAAGAGCTTGATCTTCACCTCCCATCTTTTCTTCACGAGCTATAAGTCTAGCTTCTTCTTGAGAGCATTCTTCCCGAAGTCTACTGAAGGAGATCAACTTCTTCCTTGCACAAATTCCTTGAATAAAGGAATCCCATGACTTGGGTAGGCCATTTAGAGTGGTCATCACCACTTCACCATTCTCCACCATTTCATCTACTGCTTCTAATTGTTCCTTGATCTGGGAGACCCTTGAAAAGTAAGATTGAATGGTTTCTCCATTCTGGAACTTCACTGCTTTCAATTGGTTCCGCAGGGTCATCTTCCGATTTATGTTCTTTCCTTCAAATAGCTTGGTCAAAGATTCAAACATCTCCTTGGGTGTCTTAAGAGAAGACACATGGGGTATGAGATGGTCTTTGATAGAATCAGCAATGATTCTCTTTGCCTTGACCAAGTTCTTCTTGTGTAATGCCTTGGCTTCTTCATCCTCTGGGATAGGGATGTCTTCTTTCACATATGAGTCCAACTCATTCTCTTCCAGGATTAACCCAATCCTATACTTCCAGGCTCGGAAGTTATCAGCCCCTTCAAGCTTATCCTCAAGCTTAGTGTGGAGAGACATCTTTAAGAGTACTTCAAATGGAAATAGAAAAGATTTAGGACTTACCACTTGAAGTGCTGAAAACTGGATCTGGTCCCGGATTAGGGTTTGTCAGAGAAACCCTAAAAATTCAAAATGTGAATTTCAAAATTCCAAAAGGATAGAAAGATGCGCCTTGGAGAGCTGATCAGCCTAGTACATTCAGAATTTGAGATCAGCAAAGTCTTGCCCTTCAAAATTGCCTTTTTGTCCTCCCGGGTTCACTAGGGAGAGCCCTGAATTAGGGTTTGAGTTTCTCGGAGAGCTACCCAGCCAAAAATATCGATCCAAAGCTCTAACCTTCGATTTTTGCAAGGAGCTTCCATCTGTGCCTTCAGTTTCCAGAAATTTCTATTTTTGTGGAAACCCTAATTTTTAGGGCCAAATCTGAAAATGCTCGGAACTGAATTCTGATTGGACAGATAGATGCGCCTTGATGAGTAGATCCAATCTACTATACTGAATTTCAAAAATCTGTGGAGAGAAACCCAATAAACAAGGAACACAAGCTTCCGTCACTGCAAAATGTCTTCTTCTCAGGTTAGCTTTGATACCATGTTAAATTTTGAGTATTAATTCATTATACTCTAGAATCTTTGCTGAGAGAATAACATCTACAGTATATCAATGCATGACAATCATAATATGACAGGCATCACAAGCATCACAAGAATCAAAAGCATAGAGACAAGAGACACAGAGTTTCCGTGGGGAAAACCCTAAGGTGAAAAACCCCACAACTTCCTCAGAGATAGAGAGAGCAATGGCTCAACCAAAATACAACCAAATAACACTGAGATAGTATCCTAACAGATGATCCTCCTCCTCCTCACAAGTGCGCCACTTTCCAGAGAGAGAGTAAGTTAGTTTTTCCGAGTGAGTAAAATAGAGATCTCCTATCTCTATTTATACTTACCTTTTTGCCCAGTGACCTACTGGGGCCGACTTGTCTACTTAGATACATCCACATGATATTATATATAATTCCGGGCCGACCCCAAATCGTGGTCTAATAACCCATAGGCAAGTACACACACTTGCGACACTTGTCAATCCACATGACGACACTTCCTTATAGAGGAATGACACATCTTTTATAAGGGTACAATAAATATATATAAAATATACAGATGAAATACATTCCGAAGTTACATATACATCAACAACCTGGACCACATGTTGATGGCATAGTGGGTTTAGTCGACTCTACAGTGTTTGATGCCCAAACAAAGAAGGTTCACGCCTTGTCAGTCAAAAAATATGCTACAGAAGCAGCTTCTGTTGAATCCTCCTCTTCTACTACAGAATCTGTACAGTAGGAGCAAACAAACCAAAAGGGCTCTTGGCAACCTAAAAGAAAGGGCAAGAAAGGGGAGGGAAACCAACAAAATCACAACAACAAGACGAATGCCGAGGAGGGCCAAAAATAGAAAAGGAAGGCTAGGTTCCCTTGCAAATTGTGTCAAGAGGACCACCTTACCCAGTAGTGCCCTATAATGGAAGAAACCCAGAAGCTTATCCGTGAGAAGAAAATGACTGTCTTGAAATATCCTTTTCCTCATGGACAAAGTTCAACTTATGGAAGCTCTAGTATGGGGGGCACCACTTGTGCCACCCCTGCTGATCAGTCATTCGTTAACATGGTTAACTCAGATGCTCTACTGCAAACCAGAGCAAGGAACTATACCCTAGATCCGTAGCAGAAAGATGCTCCTGAATCCTCTACTCCTCTTCACATACCTGTGGAGACACTGCCGAAGATACCGAAAGGTGTTTTCAAACGAGCTGTGCACAACCCTAACATGTGGGCTACTCCCAACTACAATTTTTTGGAGGACTTAGCCCAAACCCCTTTTGCTATGTCTACCTTGGAGGCACTGCAAAGTTTTCGATTTCAATGCAGTGAACTCCTTGCAGCGATTGGGAGTGTTTATTCATCCACCATGCTTGCGTGCTTTGATATGAAAGATATCAAGTACCGGTTGCGGTATCATGTTGCTCTCCAGATAGAGGTCATCCATGGTTCTACGACCAATCGATTATCTGTCGTAGATGAGGGTGCATCAACGTGAGTAATGTATATCTCTTGCTGGAAATCTTTGGGCGAACCTTAGTTATCTCCCTCGAGCACGATACTCACCACCTTCAATAGAAGATCTTTCCGTCCACACAGAGTCTTCCCATCGTTTGCTGTTGAACTTGTGGGCAAGCTAGTATTAGTAGAGGTCAAAGTTTTGGATGCTCTGCTCGATTACAACTTGTTATTGGGTAGGAGATGGACATATTCCATTTAGGTAGTGCCATCAGCTGTCTTTTGAGTCATAATGTTCCCCCAAGAAGGAAAAATCATCATAGTCGATCAAATTTCATTCACCAGGAAGAACAACCAAACTTCATCGGATTCATCCATTCCGTTGATTGATCAGTCCAACCGAGTCACTGAGAGCTTAGGAGCAGGCCTCTGTGGGTCTTTAATAGGCACTTTTGACCTACCTACTCCCACCTTGTTTGTTGGTTCTGAAGAATGTTCATCTTCCGAGACCTCCATGGTTTGTTCAACGACAGATCCACGGAGTCTCCCCACTGAATCAGAACCAGTTATGCCTATATCTGTTGTAGATATAACCCATGTGGATTCACAACAACCTGCAACAGAACATATCATGACTTCGTTGGTCTCTGTCAAGTCAGATATGGACCCTGTTCCTGCATGGTCAATCGACTCTACCCTCTCTCCCGATAGTTTAGACAGAGTTTTTCCTTCTGATGAAACATTTTTTGAAGCTATGATAGGGCTGAGACATCCTTGGTAATGTTTACACCCCATGTCCTATCTAATTCCCATTCTAGACTTGATTGAGAGAGGTGAGTTCTTTCCGAGACCCAGTGAGAATGTTGATTGGTCCTCTATCCCTTCCACTTCACAAGCTGTTTTTGCTGAAGGGAATAGGACGAGTACAGCGAGAACCATCCCGATCAATATTTCTATTGAACCTAGGGTCACCGAAAACATCTTTATTGGAGCAGACTGTTGTCTTGATGAGATCATTCCGTACACCAATCTGTTTAATGATTTCTGTGACATATTTTCCCGATCTCATGATGAGATCCTAGGCATTGACCCTACTTGAAAAAGTGCTACTGTGCTTTTTCATGTATTTTTAGCTGTTCATTTTTGTAAAGTTAATTTTGTTTACAGTTGTTGTAGCCTTATGCATCTTTTACTTTTGGTGTTTCAGATGTCAACTGAACACTTCATAGGGTTTGTTGATGGCACTAGATGCCACACCTATCAGTTAGCTTGAGTTGTTTGGGCTATTTACTCACCAAATGGACAATTGGTGTCTTCGGGAGGGGCTTGTCTAGGTCCCACAACAAACAATGTTTCTGAATACAGTGTAGTCATAGAGCTACTCCGAGATGCTCTGTTCCATGGCATTTCACGTTTAGAGGTACGACTCGACTCATAGTTAGTGGATTTTCAGTTACTGGGTGTTTATCAGGTTAGAGATACTACTTTGCTACATCAGTTCATGTGAGTTAGGTTACTTGAGAGACAGTTTGAGTACATCACATATCAACATATTCCAAGAAACTTGAATGCATTAGCTGATTCATTTGCAAACTCCGTTTTAGATTGGCATTTGCATCATTCACTTACATAGTATTTCATGCACAAAACACAATAACACACATGTAGATAACTAATACTGTATATATATATCTGATTCTGTATCAAAACATAATATGAGTTTAGATCACAAGTTTGTCACAAAGTCATGTCATAAGTTACAAAATTAGGCTCGATGGCCTCAAAAATATATACATAGAATATCCTTCTCCTATGGAGAAGGTGGGGCCTCATCTGCCTCGGCCTCCTCTCGGTAACATATGACCAACCTATCTACTTTCCGCAGCAACCTAATCCAAGCTAGGGGCACACCTACTACATCCTCCTACATATCAATGGGCATCCGCTCAATAGGGTATGTAGTAATGTCATGAGTCAACTGACTCATCTTCCTCTCTATGGCCCCTAGTGTGGCATCAGCTGCATCCACTTCTACTGGTATCATGAAAGTATATGGGTGTTGCTTAGGGAACACTGGTCCAACATCTGCATTTGACACTTTGTTTCATTATTTTGAACTCATCATAAAATCATATATACATAAAATTGAAAAAATTAAATAATTTTTCAAAAACATAACCATACATATCTCTCCTAGGCTGCACCTGGAGGAAGGATCAGCTCAGGATCACCTCGGAAGTCCATATTAGCATACGAAAATTGCTCAAGGGTTGGCACCTGGAATTCCCACCAACCCTAGAAGTCATCCTCTTGGTAACATAGGTTTCTCTCGCCACCACCTTAGCAAAGGAATATGTCACCCCAACGAGCCAACATTGACTCACGAGGGTTGATAGGGAGCATTGCCATGCCCAAGCTAATAGCAGGCATCCTCTCAAAGAAGAAGGTGCAAAGTATGCTCCCATACCCGAAATTCTTCATTCTCTCGGTCTTACACCTCGAGAGTTGAAGCTTCATGTTCTCCAAAAGACTCGAACACCAGTCATAAACATGCCCTTGCAAGCATTCAACATCTATGTGCATATAATGCCTCGAGGCTAGATGTTGAGAAGCACTTCCCCCCATTCGGTTGAGAACACTCAGAGTAACTCGAAGAGGGAAGATTTTAATAGTTGAGATAAGAACTTGACTGCCACATTTCTCATTTCCTGGTCAGCAATGAGCATGGACATATTCTTGCACTGACAAGGCACCCACACTGCGTGAAGATCCCTTTTAGATTCACCATCTCTCCTCTACAAGAGAGACAAGTGATAAAGTAAATGTCATCTATGGTGATCTCTAGTATCTCACCTTTGATTTCAAACACCATGGCATTTGCATCCCAGTATCAGACAAGTCTTTCAAGCAAGCGGATTTGTGCCCGCATGTTGACCATTCTATAAAATTTCAGTAATCCACATCTTCTGAGCGTATGAAGGGTTGTTGGATCTTGCAATGCTTCTCTATCCATGTCTGCATGCTCCCTTTCTCTCCATACCAACACCATCCTGCCAAGAAACAGTCAATTTTTAGCCTTTTTTCAACTTTTTGGCCACTTTCAGGGGTGTACACTGCTCTTTACACTAGACAGGCACGTTTAGAACGCTGCTTTTCTTCATGCATAGTAGCGTACACATAGAACACGTTGTGAGCATTGCCAAAACATGATTTTTAACCATAAAAATTGATAGAAAATACATGAAAATGCAATTTTGGGAGGAATGGACTTACTTGGTGGAAGCAGAAGATGGATTGGTACTCTAATTTGATCGCAATGAGTGGAAGAAGATCAAGGCTTTTCTCCAATTCTTTCCCTAGAATTTTCAATTGTGATATTTGAATTTCTAATTTGAAACTAGTTATATAAAAGTGACTTTAATCTTTACCCACTTTTTGCAAAAGTATATAGTTTCAGATTGCTCTTAAAGCGTCCTATTTAATCACTAATACCTATAAGTTTGGTGAAGTACTTCTACCCTATATATTTCAAATTTCCACTAGATTCTCAAAGCATTGAACCAGTATGACTTAGTTTCTTTATTGACAGACCAGTATAGACGTTGTATTGATCATTTATTATGTCATAGAGAAATTTTGTCATCACTTAGATAACTCGATTATTGAGATTATATTTTTGGCAGGTCATGAACATATGATCATAGTAGCTGTCTTTTAAGTCGTTTTAAGCTCTTGTTTTGACTATGAAAAAATAAACAAGATCGCCGAGCAAACTTGGCCTCTTCAAGCTCATTAAAGGAATTGAAGGTCCATCCTCTTGGGTTTAAGTTTAACCCTTTTTCGGACATTTGAGGATTAATTACGAAAAATGAATAATGTAGTCATACGTGGCTAGAAGAGTTATCCTCTCATTGTTTTATACTTTTTCGGGGGAGGGGACTAACTATACGAAAAAGGACTTTTGGAGCCTCTCTTTAGGGTTTTCAGGCTCTCTAAACATGAAAACACCAAGTGAGCATTCACCTACTCAGGCTCGATGTGAAATCCACGAGAGGGTAAATAGAGGATTGTTTAAGTTTTTCAGACTCTATAAACAAGAAAACACCGGCGAGCATTAACCTACTTGGGCTTGATATTAAAATCCGTGAGTAGGTGTATGGAGTTATTGTTTAATTTTTTCAGACTCCTTAAAATTGAAAACACCGGCGAGCAAGAAAAGATCTCGGCTCAATATTAAAATCCATAGATCAGTGTTATAGATTATTCTTCTATCTCTTCTTCGAACTCTGTAAACAATGAAGAAGGTCCCAAGTCTTCCTCCCATGGGCTCATTAAACTCTTTACATGGTTGGAATTATTGAGTTTTCTTTTCTTCTTGGACTCATTAAAACAACAAGAAGGATATTATTTTATCAAAAAGAATAAGGGATAAGAAGGGTGCATGACATCTCTTTCAGTTTCAAAGGTAGTTATGTCAGTCATTTCCTTGAACACAACACCTACTTGAGTCTTTCATGTCAGTTGGGTTTTAATTTTTGGCCTTAGGGTGAGCCTGATCTTCGAGTTTTTAGTCCCCCTATTGGTTATTCTTCCAAGCATATGGAGGGTCTGTTATGTCTCCTACATTGCAGGATTATATCATTTTCCCCTCATGTTGAAAACTGCCTAAGTCACTTTGTGTCGTGCTCACTGTTCAAGGATACAGCCTGTGTCGGACATTCTGCAGTTTACCTTGACTTCATGTGTCGGCCATCCTGGTGTAAGTTTGTTTTATCTTGTTACTCATCCTACTCCACATCATCTCATACCTGTGAGTGTTCCACGTGTTGGATGATGGATGATGCATTAATGCCTCCCTTCCAGCGGACTTCTTCCCATCGACTTTAGCTCATTATGCTCTGGGAATGAATTTTAGAGTTTCGGTTAGTACCTTGGGGATTGCAGTCATCAGTGGCAGTTTCCCTCACTATTGAATAAATGGGAATACATCAATGTCTCTTATTCAACAGGTTCCTCAAGTGTTTGACTTCAATTCCACTTATTCACACTTGTTAGGATCGTACAAGGTACCTTGGACCCCATTATCATTATCGATGGAAGTCCTCATGTTTGTTAACGGTATACATCAATGAACGGTAATCAAACGATACCCCCCATGTTCGACTTCATCTCATTTATTCGCATGGATATGGTTTGTAACTTGGGTTGTTTTGGATGGAGACCTTGGGACATTGATAGCATCACCATATTTATGTTATCACCCAAGCTGTGCAAGACTGAGCCTCACTCATTTTGGCTCTTCATGAGACATAGATCCAGTTTGTTGTTATGGCTATGATCTCTCATTTTGATATGCATCCACGCTTGTATTTAAGTGGCCATGCTCTATATATACATATCCTAGTTATGTATCGGATATCATGTTACACATATATGTGACGTCAAGATTGTAATTGCTCGCTGACCTTGATCATTGTTTCAAGTGTTTTTTGTGACTTGGTTCTGCGGTTTCTTGCTCCTCCTCTTACTTGGAATTATAATGTATTTCGACCATCGTTTCCCTTTGAAATCACACATTAGGGGGCATCTGTTATAGGTCAAATATGCACTTCTCCATCCCATGATCACCTTTCCTTGTACATCACACATAAGGACACAAAGGATTGAAGAGCTAGATTGCCTTGGATGACTTGCTGCCAGAAGTACACTCCTCACCTGCAAAGATGGAAATTTCCCCTGATTTTGCCACATGTATGCCCCTCTCTGCATAGAAGACCAGTGTACACCTTGAGAAAATACCCTACTTTGCTCAAGGACAACCAGCATACATCTCCCAAAAAGTTGTAAACGTTTGTCATAAATCCCAAAAGTTGCTTCGTGTATGCTACTCTTGTGGTATGAAACCCACGTACATCTTAAGATGAAATCAAAAATATATTAATTTGACAAATTGGGATTAGTTGAAGTTGGCTCTGCAACTTCCCCAACCTCCCAATTCAACCACCTCTCGATCTAAACTTCCTACCTTGTCCCATAAATACAAGGAGGATCCATGAGAGGGGTTAGACATAAGATTCATAATACCTAGAAGAAAGGATTTAAGCATTGTTACGTTGGAGGAATGTTCCAAGTTAGAGTGAAGAGTAGGAGCCCAGGATTCGGTTGCAAAAACATCTCTACACGTCAGGTATATTGTATTGATTTCATGTTTCTTTGACAATAAAAAGGTTGAAACACCCTTCCTGTCCCAAATCAGATATCTATTGGATTGTATGTCTATTTGGCTTAATTCTTGATTATAATTGATGTTAAATTGCTTTATAATTTCATCATATGTTATATTGTCAAGATACTTTGAGGAAGGTATCTTTTGTGTTGTAGGCTCATCAAGCAGAAGAGAAAATAGGAGATCAAGCGAGAGACCAAGCAAAAGCTAGGACCAGCCGTCGTAAAGAGTTATTTCTCTCAATCTCTTTCTTTTGCAGTAACCAAATCCAATATAATCAATGTGTTTACCTGTCAACCCCGCCCAGTTGGTAGTGTCCATATCCTCACTATAGGGTAGAAATCCTGAACAACAATCTTCCTAGAGGGACTCTCTTTGTAATTGAATAGATACACCTCCCTACATCAAATTTAAAAGAAGGTTGTGGTAGTGAAGAAGGGGTTCCAACTTTTATAGTTTAGTCAATATTTCCCAGCATAGAGGAGGGTCAAGACATGAAGAGAGGAATTTGTATTTCTTTGATTTCTTACAATATTTATGCATTTTTATGCATGCAAGTCTGATATTATTTTTTGAGAGCAAGTAACTCTTCAAGGCTCATAGAGGAAGTAGAAATACATAGACTTCATAGTTTTGATTCCTTCACCACGATTATCTTGATTTCTTGTTTTGTTTTGAAGGATTTTTTATCACATTCATCGGTCTTGATCAGTGATAGTTTTTGTAGGAGTGTAAGATTAACCTCAATGGAAACAATCCTTTCAATATTGAACCACTCATCTTTCTTTATGCCCACCTAGATTATATTGACGGTCTTGAAGACATCTTCGCAAAACTATGAAAAGTCATGTCAACTGAACATTTTGTATGAAATATATTTTTCATTGAACCAATAATTTGTTTTCTATTGGTATTCCTTCAGTGGCTCTTTTATGCAATTCACCTTTGTTATCTTCGCAATGCTCTCTTCATTCTTCTTTACTTTATTTTGTTTACAATTTATCCTAAATCTTAAGTGCATAGTTTATGCATGTAGTCATCTGGAATAAACTGTACATTTGAATTTATTTTTGGTTTCATGCTTCAACAGTTAACCCTTTTATTGTACATTCCAAATAAAGTTCACTTGTTTATATTTTCTTTTCCTTTCCTTTCACAATTTCAAGATTTAATAAGTATTGGTTCTCCTTAATGATTTTCAACGCATGATGTATATTTCAAAGATTTGTTCGTTTTCTTTTATGTAAATAATGTTTTCACATCACATCACACCATTGCAAATTGTTATATATATATATGTATGTATGCATCACCTCGACTTGTTATTATTTTGTTTATTTTATGTAAATTTTGTATTATTTTCAGGAAATACCAATATATAAAAAAACAATTGCGAACAAATAAATATGCAATAAAATGAATATCACATTACAAGCACTAGAATCATGGAATAGGATTTATTTGTTTACATTAATTATCTCAATTTGGGTGGAAAGGTGAAGGATTAATTCCTATTTTTTGCTATAAATTGGGCTCCACTCCATTCTTATGATCTAGCCAATCACAAAGTCAAAGTTATTGATTTTGAGCCATCCCATCCTCAAAATAAACACCTTGTATAAACTATTGGGAAGAACAGACACCAAAAAAAAATACTAATGTGGTTTTTCCTAAGCCCAGTGGTATATATCTTTGTCTAGCTCACTCGACTATGTTGTGGCATAAATGCATGGGACATATAGGTGAGAAAGGAATTCATGCTATGCAAAATAAAGGTATTGTGGAAGGTCTCCTTGATTTCTCTGAAGAAGTTGACTTATGTGAACACTGTATTTATGGTAAGCACATTCATGTAAGGTTTTCATTTGGTGCTACTAGGGAAAAATAAATACTGGAGTTAATACATAGTGATGTGTTTGGAATTGTGTGAGTCCCTTCATTGGGAGGATCTCAGTATTATGTCTCTTTCATAGATGATTTCTCCATAATGTCTTGGATGTATTTTATGAGGAGGAAATACAAGGTTTTTGAAATTTTTTGAGAGTGTAAAGCTCTTGTGTAAAATTAGATTGGTAAAATGATCATAGTGTTGAGAACTAATAATGGAGGAGAATTCTTTGGAGATGTGTTTGACTTTTTCTACAGATAGTGAGGTATAGCTCGTCAAAACACAACTTTATACACAACTCAATAGAATAGGGTTGCTAAAAGAAAGAAAAGAACATTGATGGAGAAAGAAAATAAAACGCTTAGTGGTGCAAGAGTCGCACAAGAATTCTGGGTAGAGGCAGTCAACACAACATGTCACCTAGTGAATAGATCATTGTTGACATCTCTAGTTGACAAGACTCCATATGAGGCATGCACTGGTAAGAATCCCTCTCCTATAGATCTCAAAGTGTTTGGGTGTGATGATTTTATGCATATCCCAAAGGAGAAAAAAAATAAAATCAAATGCAAGTCATAAAAGTACATCTTCATCAGATACAATGGTGTAGTGAAAGGGTATAAGTTGTGGAACCCAATGATGATGAAGGAAATTTATAGTTGATATGTTATTTTCAGAGAATTCAGAGGAACTTCCAGAGATGAAGAGGTTAAAACAGAATAAAAACAAATCAAGCATTTGAAATGAACGATGGAAGTATATATTTAGGTGAGTCAACTGAGCATGAAGAAGAGGTCGAGCATCAGAATCCAGACATCAAGAGTTCTGATAAAGCAAGGAAACAACTAGAAAGGTATAGTCCAACATCTGAATTTCACTCTACTTTTGTCTTATCTACCATAGACAACAATCCCATGTCAGTACAAGAAGTGATTGACTCGATAGAGGGTAATCTATGGAAGAAGGAATGGTGTCCTTGAAGAAGAATGAGACATGTAATCTAGTCGTGTTACCAAATGGAAGGAAACTAATTGAAATTAAGTGGGCATTCAATAAAAAAATGAATGAAGAAGGTCAAGTCGAGAAGTACAAGGCTCAACTTGTAGTGAAAGGATATTGCCAAGTAGAGGGAGTTGACTTCGGTGGAATTTTATCACCAATTTCTAAGATAACTTACATAATGGTACTAATGTATTTAGCTACAAAATTGGATCTTGAGATAGAATAGATGGATGTAAAGACAAAATTTCTTCATGGTGGTATTGAAGAAGAGATTTATATGAAGCATCCTAAAGGGTCTATAGTGTAAGGAGAAAAGAGTTGGTCTGTAATCTCAAGAAGTCTCTCTATGGTCTAAAATAATCACCTAGGATGTGGTATCAAAATTTTAACATGTATATCTAGTACGTGGGAGTTGTGAGAAGTCAGGTTGATCACGATGTGTACCAAAAGAAAGATAGTGGTAATTTAATATATGTAGTTTCATATGTACACGAAATGTTGTTCATTGGGAATAACGTGGATTTGATAAAAAAAAGGTGAAATTGTAGTTATCCTCTAAGTTTGACATGAAGGATCTCAGAGAAGCAAATTTCATTCTTGGAATGGAAATCACAAGATATCGAGTAGGTCGAAGGATATGGTTAAGTCGGAGGAAATATGTTAAGACAATACTGAAACATTTCAACATCCAGGAGAGTCGACCATTCAAGGTTACTATTCTTATAGGAGTCAATTTATCTACTGACCAATGTCCTAAGACACAAGAAGAAAGTGAGTACATGTTTTGTGTTCCCATTTATAGTGATGTTGGTAGGTTGAGGTTTCCTATGGTTTGTACATGATCTTATATTTCCCGTGCAGTGGGAGTATTGAGAAGGTATATGTCAACACCTAGAAAAGAGCATTCGACAATAATCAAAAGAGTATTCAGGTTTTCTATGTGGCACAATGGATTATGAAATCTATTATGGAAGACAGCCTCAGGACAAAAATGAAATAGATATACATGGTTTTTTCTATTATTACTGGGATGGAGACATCGACCGTAGATGGTCGACCAATAGATATGTGCTAAAGATATTCAGTAGAGTAATCACTCAAATGACTAGATGATAGTCAATGATCACATTGTCAATTACTTACGATAAATACATGACAACTACACATGCATGTAAGTAATTTGTTTGGTTTTATAGGTAGTGATCATATGTTTGATTCGGAAAACATGTTTTTAGGTTGGATTGTGAGAGTCAGAGTGCAATATTCCCGGCAAAGGATCCAACATATCATTCAAAGATGAAAAAAATTGATGTTTACTACAAATTTGTGAGAGATATGGTGGAGAACCATAAAGTGTTGGAAAACGTAAACACAGTATAGAATGTTGCAGACTCATTTACCAAGTCAGCAAAATAGAGAAGTTTTCTTGGTATATGGAAACAATGTTTTTGTTAGCCTTGCTAAAGTGAAATGAAGTTCTGAATCTCATGTTTATGCAAAGAAGACAACAAGTGGGAGACTGTTGGGAATGTGATATTATTTTCATGTGGATTGGATAGAAAAGTCGATAGTCGACTAGAGTTGAAGGCGAAAAATGGTAGAAATTTGGTTGGCCAATCTACCAAAATAGTTGTTTGGTCGAATGAAAATGACTGGTGAATGAGAAGTCAACATAATGATCAAAATATCAACATGCAATCGACCAAAGTTGACCCAGTCAAGTCGATTGTAACAAAATAACTAAAAGTGGTTAAGAAGTTATGGATTTTCATTAATGAGAAGTTGGTTTCATTGCATCTATAAATAAGATTTAATGGCTATGAAACAAGTATCATGGCATGATGTAATGAAGTGTTATTTTTGGTCTAGCAAGCCATGGTTGTAAACACATGTTTTTGAGTGTTTGATTAATATATGAGTTAAAGATCACTTGTTTCTTGGTTTTCTCGAGGAAAGATGTTGTCGGGGTAATTTATTGTTAATTTTTTAGGATCAATTCAATATAATCTAGGATATTAGCTGAGAAAATAACATGTGCAGCATATCAATCACAAGAATAAATCACAAGAGACAATAGACACACAGAGTTTCCTTGGGGAAAACCATAAATGTGAAAAACCCTAATAAATTCCTCAGAGATAGATGGAGCAATGATACAAAACCGAAGCATAAGAGATAGTCTCCTAGCAGTAGCTTCTCCTCCTCCAGTAGTGCGCCACTCTCTAATGAGTGTATAAGTGAGAAAGTGAATTATCAAATAGAGTGCCTCCCACACTCTATTTATACTTGACTTGACTTGCCTAATAACCTTTACTAGGTCGGCTTCAACTTAACCACTTAACATAATGTTGATAGGGTCAACCCCCAATAGGGTGTTCTAATAACCATTTAGCCCACATGACTTACACAAGACCGACCCCATCAAGGTGGTATAATAACCCATCAAGTATAAGTTACGACACTTACAATATAGATGACAACACTTCCATACAGAGGAATAATAACCTCTCTGTAGGAATACAATATACATATATGAAATACATTCCGAAGTTACATATACATCAACACTCCCTCTTAACTAGGAAAGTATTTCTCGACACAGATCTGCTAGCACAAGGCTTCTTCTTGGTATCATCATCATCATCATCAGATCATTGTCATCATCACTGTTGTTTCTATCTCAATCAATATCCAATCTACTCATCATAGGATGTTCTACAGAGCCAGTCCTTTTTCATACTAGATGTGGGCCTGCCACCTGTAGGTCTTCATCATCTACAGAGCCATCCCTTTTTCATGTTGGATGTATCACATCTACAAATCCAACCCTTTTTCACGTTGGATGTAGGCCCACCACCTATAGGTATTCATCATCTTTTCCAGCAAGCCATCAAGTAGGTACACCTCAGAACTTATTACATTACCTCTGCAAAACCTCCAAGATCTCCCAGGACTAATTACACTACCTCTGCAAAACCTACAAGAGCATCTCAGAACTGATTACATGCCTCTGCAAAACCTGTATACCCTATTGTCACATCATCATCTTCATATCACCTCACAGTCCACGGAGCAGAACCTGGATGCACATCACACATCACTTACATTCATCTGCATGGGAAGACACACTTCAACCATCCGTGAAAGGCTCAACACTTATATCTACACCATGGAAAGACACACTTCAGCCATGCGAGAATGGCATGGCACTTATATCCATAGCCATGGGAAGACACGCTTCAACCATGCTAGGAATGGCACAACACTTAGATCGCAGCCATGAGAAGACACACTTCAACCATGCTCGAATGGAACAACACTTATATTGCAGCCATGGGAAGACACACTTCAACCATGCTCGAATGGCACAACTCTTACATCAACGACCATGGGAAGACACACTTCAACCATGTCGAAATGGCCCCAGCACTTATATCTGCACCATGGGAGAATACACCTACCACCATGTGAGAATGGCTCATGTGCATCTGTGTCTCCGGATTCATCACTTCCCCTTGGAAGGAATATCAATCTGAAGTACACCAAGTCTCTCTCTGAAGTACTCAAACTTCACTCTGGCTAGCAACTTGGTCAACACATCGGCTATCTGCTCGTTCATTGCAACATACAAGAGCTTCACTGCTCCTCCTTGCACCATATCCTAGATATAGTGATATTTGATCTCAATGTGCTTCAACTTGTCATGGAACACTGAGTTCTCAGACAACTTCACACAACTCTGGTTGTCACATAAGATACAGTTAGCAGCCAACGTGAGATCAAATAACTCAAACAATAGCTTCCTAAGCCATACTGCCTCACAACTATCCGAACAAGTTGCAACATACTCTGCTTCGACTGTACTCAGTGCTATGCAGGAATGCTTCCTGCTAAACCAAGAGATCACACTTGATCCCATACTGAAGCAGCACCCAGAAGTGCTCTTCCTATCTGCAACACTGCCCGCCTAGTCCGAATCAACATAACCCTGGAGGTTAAACTTTTGATTTGCATCATACTTGAGCCCATAATCAATTGTACCCTTTAGTTACCTCATAATATGTTTTACAACAACCAGGTGAGAATTTCTCAGATCTGTCAGGAACTGGATCAATGTGTTCACCGCAAAGCAAATATTTGGTCTCGTGTTCTTCAGGTACATCAAGGATCCAATCATCTGACGATACACCATGACATCAACCGGCTTAGATGAAGCATCAAACAGAAGCTTTAGGTTCGATGCCATAGGTGTGGGCATGGCCTTGCAGTCCATCATCCCAAACCTCTGCATGATCTCTACTGCATACTTCCCTTGTCCAAGGAAGATCCCATCTGCACTCTACCACACCTCTGTGCCTAGAAAATAGTGCATCATTCGCAAGTCCTTCATCTCGAACTCGGCAGCAAGCTTCCTCTTCGTATCGACAATTAGTCTATCCTAACCTCTCACAAACATGTCATCCACGTACAATAGTAGTATCACATGATTGCATTCCTCAACCTTTTAGTAAAGGTTGGAATCTACTTTACTCTTGGTAAAGCCGAAACTAGATAGAAGGTTGTCTATCCTACCATACCAAGTCCTAGGAGCTTCCTTCAAGCCATACAAGGCTTTCTTCAACCTGCATACAAATGACCCCCTGTCATGTGTCTCAAAACCAAGTGGCTTCTCCTCATACACTTCCTCCTCGACTACACCATTCAACAAAGCTATCTTGACATCCATCTGGTGTATCTTCCATTTCATCACGGCAGCCAGGGAAAGTACTGATCTGATGGAAGTGTACCTGGCTACATGAGAAAAAGTCTCTTCATAGTCTATCCCCTCTTTCTGGGAGAAGCCACGAGCTACAAATATCGCTTTGTATTTTTCTATGCTACCAACTACAGCATGCTTGATCTTATAGATCCACTTGGAAGTCACATTAGACTTCCCTTCAGGTTTTGGGACCACTTCCCAAACATCATTCTTCATGATCGACTGGTACTCCTCGATCATGGCCTCACTGTATCCCTAATCCTGGGAAATTTAGATTCTTCAATATCTTCAATAGATAGCTTTGTTGCTGGAACAAATGTTGTATTTCTTCTTTTGTAGGTGATGGCATACGATCTTTCCTACCAGACAAGTTAAATTTCATGATTAGAAACATCTCATAGTTTTCAGAACAAATTCTTACACATAAAGAAATATGTCATACAGTCATGGAATTATTTTAGCCAATGCTTCAATACAACATTTATCCATATCTCGTAACTTTCTAGATGCCTTCCAATCTCTACCAGAACATTGTTAAGATTGTGCACAACTCCCAACATGTAAGCAAGGAGGTTTCATTCTAGATAAGTAGCAATGGAATGTTGTACAGTGACATAGGCCACTTACCCATTACATGCATATTAGTAGTATATTGTTCATTAGTGCAATTATTCTAATATGCATAATACACAACCTAAGTCTAGGAACATAGGTATACACATTATTGAACAATATTATTTAAACAATAAGAAATGACAATTCAAATACTTATCTTTGTTTGTTGTTGGGTAGACTCCTTCTCAATCTTTGCTTCTTTGCAGGAACTATTGGAGTGTGCTCCCTCTTGATCTTTGTTTCTTGGATTATCTATCCTTGAACTTATATCCATCCTCAATCACAATGCATGCTTACTAGTATCATCATTGTGTTATCCTCGAGATCTCATACATAATCATACATTCATTAGTATGATCTTAATACTATAAAAACACAATAATCTCAAACATGTATAGTCATGATCATTTCAAACAAAGATAATAAGCATTAGCATTCAAGGTTTCAGGGAAAAATTCTCTTACTCATGCATATTCATATTTGACCATAGAACTCTTCTGGTTAGTCATATCATCAATCAAGGTAAGAGACATAATATGAATAAACCCTAGATTACTCAAACTTGTAACTTCATGAGTAATCATTATCAAGCATACAAAAGTATAAGATCCTTACATGGGGTAGGATTCTAACTTGATATAGGAAAAACATACCTGGTCATCATATTTGCTAGTTATGTCTAGCAATGTTTTTCTTGTTCTCTTCAATGACCTGCATAACTCATAAGTTAACCATTGTAGAACCAAATTATACATACCTCTATGTGATCCATGACTATGGATGAGTCTTTGTCTTCATGTCACTATGGTATTGATCTAGGAATTGATTTGTACCTTCATGTTAGTGGATAACATTCTCCTCATACAACACCATAGTGCATTAGTACAATCATAATACAATCATAAGTGTCATAACCCTAATCAATAAATGTCTTCTATCATGCATTCATACTTTTACTAGGGTGATAAGACAAGTCTAAAATTAAACAAGATTGTTACTAAACTCAATAACATGAAGACAATCATATTATAAACTTAATCATGAACATATTTCAAAACATACTTGTAAGTCATACCTGTCAGATTGCTTGTAGTAGTTGTTGTTGTCGTTCCTTTTGTTCTTAGGACAATCTGCGGAAAAGTGTCCTCTCCTTTGTATGTGTTGTGAGAGCTTGATCTTCATTTCCCATCTTTTCTTCTCGAGCTATAATCCGAGCTTCTTCCTGTGAGAATTCTTCTCATACCCTACTAAA
Organism: Larix kaempferi; assembly: GCA_027924585.1. Classification (NCBI taxonomy): domain Eukaryota; kingdom Viridiplantae; phylum Streptophyta; class Pinopsida; order Pinales; family Pinaceae; genus Larix; species Larix kaempferi. The sequence goes on along the minus strand of BSBM01000127.1, from coordinate 1,286,165 downwards.
AGAGATAAGTTTCTTCCTAGCACAAATTCCTTGGATGAAGGAATCCCATGACCTAGGAAGGCCATTAAGAGTGGTCATTACCACGTCTCCATTCTCTATAGCTTCAAGTTGTTCTTTTATCTGGGAGACCCTTGAAGAGTAAGACTGCACGGTCTCCGCATTCTGGATTTGGATGTTCTTTAGTTGATTCCTCAATGTCATCTTCTGATTTATGTTCTTCCCTTCAAATATCTTGCTCAAGGAATCAAACATCTCCATAGGTGTCCTTAGGGAAGACACATGGGGTATGAGATAATCCTTAATAGAATCAACAATGATTCTCTTGGCTTTGACCAAGTTCCTCTTTTGTAAGGCCTTAGTGTCTTCTCCCTCTTGACAGGAACCCCTTCACTTATGTAGGTGACCAACTCACTCTCTTCTAGGATTAACCCAATCCTATACTTCCAGGCTTGGAATTTATCAACCCCTTCAAGCTTATCCTCAAGATTGGTGTGGTGAGACATCTTTAAAGAGTACTTCAAATGGAAATACAAAAGATTTAGGTCTTACCACTTGATTTGCAGAAATCTGGATCTGGACCTCGATTAGGGTTTGTCATAGAAACCCTAAAAATTCAAACTTCTGAAAGGATAGAAAGATGCACCTGGATGAGTTGATCAAGTTGGTATACTCAGAATTTGAAAACTGCAAATTTTTACCCCTCAAATTTGCTTTTCAAACTTCTGGATTCACTAGGGAGGACCCTGAATTAGGGTTTGATTTTCCCGAAGCTTCATCCATCCAAAAAGTTCGATCTTGGTCTCTAAACTTCAATTTTTCAGAGGAGCTTCCATTCATGGTCTCAAATTTCATAAATTCCAACTTTTGCAGAAGCCCTAATTTCCGGCTTCACTAGAGAGGACCCAAAACTAGGGTCTGATTTTCCCATAGCTTCACCCAACAAAAAAGTTCAATCCAAAGCTCTAAACTTCGATTTTTCTGAGCAGCTTCTAGCCATGGTACCAGATTTCAGAAATTCCACTTTTTGTGGAAACCCTAATTTTTAGGTCAAAATCTAAAAATGATCAGAATTGATATTTGTTTCGACAGAAAGATGCACCTTGCTGAGGAGAGTCATTCTACCCTACTTACTTTCAAAATCTGTGCAGAGAAACCCAAAAAACAAGAATCCTTAGATTTCGCAACTGCACAGTGTCTTCTTCTTAGGTTAGCTCTGATACCATGTTAATTTTTTAGCATCAATTCAATATACTCTAGGATCTTAACTGAGAGAATAACATGTACAACATATCAATCACAAGAGACAATAGACACACAGAGTTTCCTTGGGGAAAACCATCAAGGTGAAAAACCCCAATAACTTCCTCAGAGATAGATAGAGCAATGATACAAAACCCAAGCATAAGAGATAGTCTCCTAGCAGCAGCTTCTCCTCCTCCACTACTGCGCCACTCTCCAATGAGTGTTTAAGTGAGAAAGTGAATTATCAAATAGAGTGCCTCCCGCACTTTATTTATACTTGACTTGACTTGCCTAATAACCTTTACTAGGTCGACCTCAACTTAACCACTTAACATAATGCTTACAGGTCTAACCCCGAATAGGGTGGTCTAATAACCCTTTAACCCACATGACTTACACAGGGCCGACCCCATCAAGGTGGTCTAATAACTCATCAAGTATAAGTTACGACACTTACAATATAAATGATGACACTTCCGTATAGAGGAATAATAACCTCTCTCTAGGAATACAATATAAATATATGAAATACATTCTGAAGTTACATATACATCAACATTTATGTGTAATGTGTTTGATGTTTTGTGTATGCGATTGTTACTTTATTTTGGAATTAATTATATAAATCTATTTGCAAACTTTCTATAATTAGTATTAAGATCCAACAGGGGGTTGGTGATTACCCCAAGTCAAGTTTAAAAAGGGGAATGTTAGGTTGAACTTAACTAAGTGAAAGAATGAAAGATGGGTTTACCATTGGTGGTTTACGTTCCCATGTTTTCGAGTGACATCTCATGCTATTGAATGTGATGAATCCTACTTAAGGGCTTGAGTAACTCAATTGTAGGTTATCTAGAATGGTTGGTGATGATCATATTGGCCATGCCTTGGATAAAGAGTTCAAGGGTAATAGATCTATTTTTATTGGTTTTCCCAACAAGGTAAAAATATTCTGCATAATTACGTGTATTATTGATTTATTATATGCATTATGTGTTTAATGATTTCTAACAAAGATCATATCAATTAGTATGTCTGGGCTAGATCAAGTCATATGTAAATAATTTATCACTTGACATACAAAAAGATATTATCATTTTGATGCATCCAAGGTATCATCAATCCAATGCATAAAGAATAGAATAACATGTTTTTACACAAACGTAATGAGATAAGAATATTTAAATATATATAAATATACACATTACTTTCATTTCAGTTGTTAATATAAGTAAAAAGAGTATATAAGAAATCAAAGAAAGATTAAAGGCCTATATAAGAAAAGGAAAAATAAAAGTACAATAGAAAAAAATGTAGAATGGGTAAAAGCAATAAAATTATAAGAAAACAAAAAACAAAGAGAATGCATGGAGTGGAAAAGAATGGCTTGGGTGGTGCGAGAATGTTTCTCAAAATTGAACGTGACCATAATCTTAATTTATGGATGAGACTTGTCCCAACCTCTAATAGAAAAGATGAGATTATATCTTTTTGGGGTCTACTTTGTTTTTCCCATAGGAGAGGTTTATTAAACATCAATATTGTTGGTGATTCCAATATAATCATTGATTGGGTGATCGGAAAAGCCTCTCTCATAATTTCTCGTCTAGAGCATTGGATATACAGAACTCATTCGTTGATCAACTCCTTCCCTCTTATTTATTTTGAACACATATCCAAGGAACTAAATGGAAGAGCTAACTTCTTATATAAATTGGCCATTGGGACTATTGATGGCTCTATCCATTATAATGAATTCCTTGAGGATCAACTGGTGGACTCTGGTTCACTTTGTCTCCTTTAAGTTTCCTCTGCTATAGGATGTTCTACTATGTTGTAGTTGGTTTTTGTATCTTGTTGACAGTACTTAGTCTTGTTGATGTATTTGTAACTTTGGAAGATATTCACTTGTATATTGTATGTATTACATTTGTACATTATTGTATCCCCAAAGGAGATGTATTATTCTTCCAATTGGAAGTGTTGTCATTTGTATTTACAAGTGTTGCAAGTTATATTGTAAGTGCCGTAACTTATACTTTATGGGTTGTTAGATCACCTTGGTGGGGTCGGTCCTGTATAAGTTAAAGGGTTATTAGACCACCCTAGTGGGGTCGGACCAGTGACAAGTGGTAATGCGTTATTAGACTCTCCTAAGGGAGGTCGGCCCAGTTAGAGTAAAAGGAAAGTAAAGGTAAGGTATAAATAGAGAGGAGCACCTCTCTATTTATCTATTCACACACTCACTCACTTCGCATTAGTGAGAGAGGAGGAGTGCGCACAAGTGGAAGAGGATAAGCTGCTAGGAGACTATCTGTATATTTTGGGTTTTTATCTTTGTGATGTTTGTATTGGTGCTCATTCTATCTCTGAGGAAGTTGCGGGGTTTTTCACCTTCTTGGTTTTCCCCGGTGAAATACTTTGTGTCTCTTGTATCTTATGTTTGGTATGCTATACATGTTGTTCTCATAGTTAATATCCTAGATCATATTGAATTAAGTAATGAAAAACTAGCATGGTATCAAAGCTATTCTGAAGGAAGGCATTGTATGGAATTTATGACACTTGTTGCACTTGCGACAAACTGGAAGCTAGGGATTGATATAGTAAAAACTAGTCATCGTGGAACCTTCCCTATAAATACGTTTTCACAAAGGTTAAGGGTCTGAATTTTTTACAGGATGAATATCAAACACAGATGTACCCTATGTAAAAATTTCGACCTCACATTCATTGTACTTTGTGAGATATGATCGTTACAAGTTAGGGTTTCTGCCTCTTCCAGAATGCATCCCTAAACAGGTGACCTAGGCATAGAGGTCATATCTTGGGCTAGGAAGCTCCAAATGAAATTTCGTAAAAAGTGTCAGTTAGGATGGCACGGATTGTAGTTTCACAGGTCCTATTTGCATAGGCCTAAGTTGAAACAGTGACACGTGGCACTTCGTACAATTTCTCTATTCTGTTTCATCCCATAAACAGGTCATGTTGCGACACTTAACATATCTCTCTCATGGAGAGTCCATTGAAGCTCAGATCTATGGGGTTGGAAAGATGATAGGTCAGTATACCATAGGATTACATTTCAAACCCCGAGGATCCAAAATTTTAGATATAAATCAGAAACAATATGGCATATATTTCTATCAAAACAGAATTGGATTCTGAGCACTTTCATTTTTGGCTTGTTACTGCTGCGGGAAATTAGGGTTTTTGAAAGAAGTGAAATTTTGGAGTGCTCTCAGCATAGGATTGATCTCCTAAAAAAAATCGAAATTTAGAGACCAATATTGAAGTTTTTTGTTGGGTAGAACCCCAGGATCCATCAAACCCTAGTTCGGGTTTTGGACTAGAAAACCAAAAATCCAAAAAACCAGATTTTGACAGAAATTGCAAATCCGAAATTCATAGGTCATTTTTGAAGGGTAAATTTTTGAAGTTTTTAAAATCTGAGCACACCAGTTTTCTCGCCTCAGTCAAATGCATCTCCCTGTCTAGACAGAATTTTGAAATTCCAAGTTTGGATTTTTAGGGTTTCTCTGCCAAACCCTAGCCAGCTCCAGATCTAGTTTCAACAAATCAAAGTGGATTGGGTTAATCCTAGAAGAGAATTAATTGGACACCTACATAAGTGAATAAGTTCCAATTCTAGAGGGAGATGAGGCTAAGTCCTTACATAAGAAGACTACAACCAATCCCAATAGGTATGACTTGAGGAGATACATGTATGTTTTGAAATTTGTTCATGATTAAGCTTGTTGTCATATTATTGAGGTTAGTGCAATCTTGACTAATTTTAGACTTGTCTTATCACCTTAGTAAAAGTTTGAATGCATGTGAATGATATAAGACATTCATTGATTAGGGTTATGACACTTATGATTGTACTAATGCACTGTGGTGTTGTATGAGAATGATGTTGTCCGCTAACTGCATGAAAGGTACATCAAGAAAGACAAATCAAGTTCTATATCAAGAACATATGACCATGGTGACATGAAGACAAAGACTCATCCATAGGCATTGATCACATAAAATCTCTACTTACAAGGTATGTATAATTTTGTTCTACAATGCTTAACTTATGAGATATGCAGGTTACTAGCACAAGGTCTCTAAATCATTGAAGAGAACAAAGAAGACACTGTTTGGGTATGTTAGACATAACTAGCAAACATGATAATCCAGGTATGTTTTTCCTATATCAAGTTAGAATCCTACCTTGTCTTAGGATATTATATAAGTATATTTTTTGTATGATTGATAATGATTATTCATGAAGTTACAAGTTTGACTAATCATGGTTTTATGCATATTATGCTTCTTACTTTGATTGATGATATGAAAAACCAGAAGATTCCCATGGTCAAATAAGAATATGCATGAGTAAAAGAAGTCATCCCTGAAACCTTGAAATACTAACGCTTGTGATAAATTACCAGTGTATGAAATGACCATGACCATACATGTTTAAGATTATTTAGAATCATAATATTTTGATAGTATTGTGATTATACTAATGAATGCATGATTATGTATGAGAGCTTGAGGATCACACAATGATGACACTAGTGCACACTTAAGCATGCACAGTGGTCCATGATGGATATAAGTTCAAGGACAGATAATCCAGGAAGCAAAGATCAAGAGGGAGCACACTCCAGTAGTTCCTGCAAGGAATCAAAGATTGATAGGGAGTCCACCCAACAACCAAAAAAATATAAGTATTTGAATTATCATTTATTGTATATATGATTACTTAGATGATGTTGTTAAGTCATGTACATACTTATGTTCCTAGATTTAGGATGTTTATTATGCATTTTAGAAAAGTTGCATTAATGAACAAGATACTACTGATATAGTAATACGTAAGTGGCCTATGCTACTGTACAACATTCCATTGCTACTTATCTAGAATGAAACCTCTTTGTTGACATGTTGGGAGTAGTGCACACTCTTAACAATGTTCTGGTAGAGATGGAAGGCATCTAGAAAGTTACCATATGAATACGAGATATGGATGAATTTTGTATTGAAGCAATGGATAAGATAATTGCATGACTATATGACATATGTATTTATTTGTAAGAATTTATTCTGAACAACTATGAGAAGTTTCTAATCATGCAATTGAATTTGACTTGTAGGAAAGATCATGTACAATCACCTACAAAAGAAGAACAATGACATTTATTCCAACAATGAAGTTCAAGAAAACTACCTAATGAAGATATTGAAGAATCTGAAGTTCCTAAGATCAGGGATGCAGTAATGAAAGGATGCCATGATCAAGGAGTACCATTCAATCATGAAGAATGATGTATGGGATTCGGTCCCAATACCAGAAGGGAAGTATGTTGTAACTTCCAAGTGAGATCAAGCATGCTACAGATGGTAGCATAGAGAAATACAAGGCATGGTTTGTAGCTCGTGGATTCTCCCAGAAAGAAGGGATAGATTATGAAGAAACTTTTGCACCTGTAGCTAGATATGCTTCCATCAGAATAGTACTTGCTCTGGCTACAGTGATGAAGTGGAAGATACACCAGATGGATGTCAAGACAACTTTCTTGAATGGTGTAGTCGAAGAGGAAGGGTATGTGGAGCAGCCAATCAGTTTTGAGACACATGATAGGGAGTCATATGTGTGCAAGTTAAAGAAAGACTTGTATGGCTTGAACCAAGAACCCAGGACATGGTATGATAGGATAGACAGCTTCCTGACCAGTTTGGGCTTTACCATGAGTAAAGCGGATTCCAACCTTTACTACAAGGTTGAGGAAGGAAATCTAGTGATACTCCTACTATATGTGGATGACCTGTTTGTGGCAGGTGAGGATACGTTGATTGCCGACACGAAGAGGAAGCTTGCTGCCGAGTTCGAGATGTGTTGGAAGACAGTTTGGTAAGGTAACATCACAACATTGCTTATGTTGCGACATGTCAGAAGATATCGTGGAAGGTGGAGAGCTGGGCGTAAAGAAGATTATTTTATGCATTGTTTGGTCAATTGTACCACAGTTTGCGGGTTTTGGGTCATTTGGACCGTATGTTATGTATTTTTGGGTCAATTGTACTGCAATATGTGGGTTTTGGGCCATTTTAGACTATGTTGGTTAGTTGTTGGGTCAATTGCTTGAAGTATCGGTTAGGAAGTTGTTAGAAAGTGGACAAGCATTGTAAGGGTGAAAGCCTATATATTGACATAAGTTGTAAGCATAAAGCATCTTAGTACAGATCCTTGGATGTTGGATGTCTGCATCTTTGAGTTTGTATCTGAGATCAAGAGTTACTGGTGAGATCTATGTTTTTTGCTGAGATATTGTATTTGGGTTTTGCTAAGTTAATATGACATGACAGAGCTGTTTTGTGAAATCCTTGTGTATCTTTTGTCACTTATGGTAATGCATGTTGCGATATATGAATAATGCTATGTTTTCTTGCTGCAACTAATGCTTTACTGTTATACTTGTCGCGATGAATGTTTCTATTGAATAGTTCTATGGATATAATGTTGCCAAAGTTAAATGCATAGATATATTTCTGAATTTCGCAATAAGTTTAAGTGATCGTTGCTACAAACATCCTCCTTCATTCGACGGAAACATGGTTCTGTCAACTCTCCATTGAACATCTCGGGTGAGACCTCATCTGCTTTGCAGGTGTTTCTAGACGAGGTAAAACCTGTGTGGTCCGGTGCTTAGGGAGATCGCAGTGCGTTGGTGTCGACAGCGATGGGAACCCCTGTTGACTGGGTTTGAGTCAACAAATGGTTCCATTTCTAGGACCGTGTGCAAAGTGAAAGGAGGATATGTTGTGGCATCCGACGTAAACGAAGATACAAAGCTGGTTTGATAAGAAGTTCCAGGAATTTGTTGAAGAAGAAAGTCAGAACACTCGACTAATAGTAGATGAGTGGGTGGGAAGATATATTCACGATAGTCCGCACGAATGGTTTTTCTGTGAATTCCCAGTCATCTTGTACGAGTGGTTGGAAAAGTTGACTTTCCAGAAGAGGAACTTCCAAGATGGTGAACTGATGGCTTGGACCCCAGACCTGATCCAAGAACTACACGAAGTCAACAACAAAGCGTCACGAGCTGTCAAAGTGTGGATTGATAACATCTTGGAAGGGTATATCACTGAATTAGCGGTTGATACACAAAAGTCCTATAGTGAAGCTGAAAGATATTTGTTCTGCGAACCCCAGGGAAGGTTTGTGCTGTCACTTCAACTGTCCATTAAGATGCTTATTTGCAAGAAGGGTATATTGAAGATGCATCTAGATCAGTAAACAACCTAGTGGGTGGAGGTCGTGGGTATCGCGATGCTAGAGGGTGGTACATGGAATGACAAGGGGTAGATGGGTGCAGGTCATGACGATACTGTGACCTTACAAGGGGAAAAGAGTGGCTTTACAAGGGGAGGAGTGAGGTTTCAACAGGAAAAGAGGCAGAGGACAGGAGAAGGTCCTATTGCGATCAAACCACAAGTTTGCGAAGGAAGACCACATGGGATGAAGCGACCTCACAGTATGGACAAGGACAAGTAGGTTATGCCCATAATAGAGGTAGGACCAAACCCTAACTGCAACATACCCACACCTCCACTCACTATCTGTCAACCGGTAAGAAACACAACTTCGACCCCACTAGGTCAAAAAAACTTGATTGCTGATAGTTCAGTGACTGTAGGAAGAAAGGCCAAGATGGTGGGCGAAGATGCTAAGTTGCTACTATTCCATGGGAGTGGGACATAAAACCCAGAGCACTACTGGTTTTTGTGTGAAGCGGTATGGACCGTAAAATAGATCACTGATGATAATGCTAAGAAAGGACAGTTAGCGACAACTCTGCGAGGTCATGCATTAGATTGGTTTATGAAGTGTTTTATAGTCCCTATAGGAGCTCCATAGAAGACACTAGACGACATCAGGGATAGCTTGATTGTGGAATTCAGAAAACCCAAGTCTGAAGCACAGTATATTACATAATTTAAAGAAATTAAGTAGTATCCCAATGAGATGGTGTGGTATTTTGACTAGCGGTTTAAGGCACTAATGGTGAGGTTTAGTTTTGATATGAGTGTTGTCCAACACAAAGAGTGGTTTATCATGGCACTGATACCGCACATTCAAATACCAGTGATGAAACAGAACATTACGATACCCAGTGAAGCTCTGGAGATTCCAATGCGGTTGGGGGCGTCGCCGATTGGTGAAAATGCAGTGGGATGTCGTAGATACAGACACAACTGGCTAACTTGACCATACAAATACAAGATCTGAAGAAAGGAAAGGAGTAGCATGAAGAAGTATGATGTAGTCGATGTCGAGGAGAAGAGCATACTAAGGATAATTGCCCTGACTTCTGCAATTATCTGGTTTCGGGACCACCACACCTGTTCAGTGGTGGTAGCATGCCATGGTGTCGTGTTTGTAAGGTATATGTGAACCACCATGACGAATGTCCATACATGCAGAAGATGGTCACCAAACTGATGAATCTGTATTTCACATTTTGTAAATCTGTGGGACATGACGATAAATAATTTCGGGCATACAGGTTTCTTTAGGAGAGAACATATGATACATTCTATGTAAAGGATGATCAACATGCCATATAACAACCGCAACCGCAACCACATGTATCCCAACCGCTACCTCAACCGTAGGTACAGCTTGTACCGCAGCAGCAACCACAGTAGTTTGTGCCACAATATGCTCCAATGCAAATGGCTCCACCACAACCACAATACGTTCAACAACCGTAGTATGCATAGCAACAGTAGGGCATGCAACCAGCTCCTATGTAGCAATAGTACAACCAACTGTAGTACCAACAGCAGGGTGGATTCTGTGGAGGACTCCGGGGCAGAAGTGGCAGAGGATTTGGTTGCGGAGGAGGATGAGGAGGTCGTGGACCTATGTAATGCTATCGATGTGCGATATGGGGACATTAATAGCACGATTTCCCACTACTACAGATGCAGTGTACATTTTTCTTTGTTACAGACCCTACAGTAGACAACTTCCCGTAGTTGAGTGCACGATGGAAAGCAGAGAATGTTCCACAATTGCAGAATCAGAATCAGGCGCAGCAACCAGTACAAAATCAGGTGCAACAACCGGTGCAAAACTAAAATCAATGCCCAAACCAGAATGCTAGTCAACTGGGGAATCCACTGATGAACCAGAATCACAATGTGAAAGTTGCAACAATTTCTGCGGAGCCAAGACCACAGGATGGGGATGTCACAGTCATCACGCGGGGAGGTGTAGTAATAGGAGGAGATAGCCCACAACCACTCATTCGATTGGCTGGACAAAAGAAGGTATCATTTGACGTTGAGTTCGATTGCGATACATTCTTTCAGGCGCGCCATGCGATGGACCAAGATCGCGGTAAAGCCATTATCTACGATATGCCCCTTGTATTTAATGCTACTTCAGAGGCAAGTCCATATGCGTCATCTGGAACCTTACATAAATTTTTGGAGAGCTGCTTATTATTAGCAAGGGATCCGGCTTCTCTAGCTGAGATCGAGGGGTTGATACAACGACCAACCAGGGGACAAAAAGAGTCTACGGTCAACTCCTTATAACAACAGAAGATCGGTAAGGAGATGTGAATGAACATACAAATTGGGGACTATGATGTTGATTCAATTATTCTGGATCTTGGTTCAGATTTGAACATCTTAACCAAGTAGGAATGACAGAAAATGGGGATCCCCCCATTGAGCTGGTCTCCTGTACAGCTTCGGTTAGCTAATCATGCTAAGGTAACACCGATTGGGAGAGTCCCACGCCTGGTGGTGGACATTGAGGGCATGAAGACCTATGCTGACTTTGATTCCATTGAAGTGGTTGAAGGAGGAAGCTCATATCCCGCGTTGTTGGGGATCGAATGGGATAATGACAGTGGAGCGGTCATCAACTTCAAGTGGTGGATGATGACTTTTGAAAACCACGATCTCAAAGTCATAGCCCCATTGGATCCGACTGAAGGACGAAGATCCTAGTGGATGGGACCATGCATTAAATATTTCCGAAGACTATATTCATCCGACTCCCAATGGTGAGCTGGGATGGCGCGGTGAGAGCTCCACGTCTTCGAAATCTGATGATGCGTTAGAACATTGGCAGAACCGCTTGCACAAAGTATCGATATGCAAGTGCGGACTAGTCACGCAATCATTATGTCGCGTTGCGATTGAAACGGTCACACTACCAGTATATGAGGGGTTGCCTGGTTTGTTTGACGTTCTGGAAAAGTCTGAGGAAAGAGTTTTCGCACCACAGCGACTATTGGCATTGGAGGAAGCATTGAAGGCTACTCTAGCATGTTGGTGGACGACACATAAGAAATCAATTAATGAATGTTCGCAATGCAGGAGATTGATGACGGTTCGCTTCGACGATACCGAGGTCTACCACATAGGGAAATATGATGGTCGGAATAACCTTGGAAGCCATATGAGGGAGTGTCAGACATTGTGGGCATCGCGACCATGAGATGAGTGGGTTCATGCCTTTATGTGTCACTCATACATTCAGTTTTGAAGATGCCAACCCTGATGTCAATAATGCTTTGCAGCTCATCCGAGATGTGGTTTTGAAGGTTGTCCCAGTGGCATATCTTGTGGATCCGGATACGCACTATCAGATGCAATCCATGATGGAATGTTACAATATCACCGGTGGGCCTGAAGACGGTGATGATCAACAGAATGTCAATATTCCCGAGTCTGAAGGGAGTCGCGATGTGATAGCACCTAATGCACCATATGTCGATGGATACTTCTTTTTCAACACTTTGATTTTGAAGTAATTTTGAAGCCAGGCCGGTTGAAAGTTGGCCCTGATCATCTATTGCGGATTGAAACAGGAGAGGAGCCAACTAACATTGAAGACAAGTTACCTGATGCATAGCTGTTTAAGGTTGAAGTAGCCACTAGATATTTTGAAGAAATCATTCAGTTTTGGGCGACAGGTACTACACCAGAAGAATTCACCACTAGTCATAAGAAGTAGTTGGTAGTAAAGGTTGCAAACTTCCAACTAATTGCAGGAGAGTTATAAAAGATGGGCACATATGAGATATTGCGACTATGCATCTTGCCACATGAGCAAGCAAAGATATTGTCAGAAGCACATGCAGGTGCGGCTGGAGGGTACTATGGAAGTCATGCAACTACCAGGAAGGTGCTTCGTGCGGGGCTCTGGTGGCCCATGCTGCACAATGATGTGATTAACTATGCGCGGTCCTGCGATTTTTGTTAGAGAACCGGGAAGCCATCCAGGAGAGATGAGATGCCGCTGATGCCTCAGCTAACACTGCAGCCATTTGACAAATGGGCAGTGTATTTTATGGGACCAATCAATCCATCGAGGAAGCTCACTGGTGCAAGATACATCATCATGGCGACATACTATTTGACAAGATGGGCGGAAGCTGCACCAGTCGTTGATTGTTCCACGGCCACAGCCGCACGGATTTTGTTCAATAATATTGTCACTCGCTTCGCCTGCCCCAAGATATTGCTGAGTGATCAAGGAAGCCACTTTCTCAATCTCACCATCAGCGCATTGACGGAGGAACTGCAAATACAACAGAAGAAGAGTACGCCATATCATCCGTAGGAAAATGGCATGGTGGAACATTTCAACAAAATATTGGAGCATGCATTTTCAAAGGTGTGGAATGCGAACCACGATGACTGAGATCTGAAAATCCCAGCAGTGTTGTGGCCATATCGCAGCATGTGTAAAAGGTTGATGGGACAAACACCATTCAAGTTGGTGTATGGACAAGAAGCGATTATGCCAATGGAGTACATCGTTCCAAGTCTGCGCATCGCGGCAACGACAAGTATGGATGCTGCAGTAGTATTGGAAGAACGTCTAGTGTAGTTAGTATAGATGGAGGAAGATTGCTTTATTGCCAGATTCCACCAGAGTGTGGAGAAGGATTGCCAGAAGGCTTGGAACCATTGCCACATAAAAAACAAATAGTTTTAGCAGGGCGACTTAGTGTTGTTGTATGATAGCAAGTTTATGAAACATTCGGGAAAACTGCAAATGCATTGGCTTGGTCTGTATCGCATCAGTAGCATCACTTCAGGAGGTGCAGTACAGTTGAGGCAATTGGACGGAGCGATGCTTCCAAAGTTGATTAACGAGAGTAGGTTGAATCCCTATCTGTCGGGCTTGGAACAGCGCGATGCCTGAGTCTCATCAGCAAAAAAAAAAAAAATCCAGGTTGATCGGTGGCAGGATGGCGCACCAACAAAGACGAGAATGCGCAGGCAGGGAAGCTTGTGCCGTAAGTTTGGAGCAGTTTGTAATAGTAGCAGGGTCACAACTGGGTCAAATCAACAATAAATGCCAAAATCTTAGACAGTTAATTAACGACGCTTGATCGAATGATGGGCATTAATGTTGGATCTGGCCGATCGACTGACAGGATTGACGGTGGATTTGTGCCATTAATACTGAATTTTGGCCAAGTTAATATGGGATTTAGTGATGATTACGAAGGATTGGATTCGATGCTATAAGAATGGGTCGAAGCTGGTCGGAAGGCACAAAGAGAATTCTATTGTTAAGGGTGCAAGACTGTGTAGTGTTGCAGAGTGTCGTTGTTGACTGGTGAGCGCAGTTGTGAGTTGGGCAAGGTTTAGTTGAACTTGCACCAAGTAAGATTATGAGTGGTGTTGAGCCATCCCTTGAGGTTTCAGCGAGTTGACTTAGGTATGCCAGGAGAACTGGAGACAGTTGAAATCTATAGTGAAGTAGAGTCTCCCTTCAATCTTATTGTTGTGGAGGAGGAGGAAGTAAATATTGAAGAGGAAGTTTCCAACATGCTGGTTAGAGTGTCAGTTATCGCCAAGAAGCATCGCGGAGGTCAACATTCTGAGTCCTCGCAAAGCAAGCTGTAGCTCAGGTCATTGACAAGGCGGCGGGAGAGGTTAAAGTGCTGGTGAGATAGTCTAGTCACAGAATTGATGAGCCTGCTGCATGGGAGGGATTGTCTACTATTGACATCCTCGGGTATGTCCCCCCTAGTCGGACGGGTGCACCACCGCTCAAGGTGAATAGGAACCAGAGGTATCCATTGTGGCTGCCAACGCTCCCTACTGGAATGGAGTGCTCTACTAATATTCTGTTGGCGTTGATGTGCCTGAAGTACGATGATCACGATATGGTGGCTTATCCAGTAATTACGTTGGACCCCTATGTGCCTGGGTCGAAGCTCATGGGGCTGTCGATTCCGCAAGACTGGGCAAGGGGGATGAACCAGGTTGGCTTGTTGGGCCTTATTAACATGCCACATTTCGAACAACTGCCAAAGGTTAACGCTTGTGTGAAGCAGGTACTAGCCTACTTCCACGACTGTTCATTGTGGCAGGATAGAGAGATGTTGGTCACCGTTGACCTGATTTCCAACATTAACGGGTTGCCTAAAGATGGGGTAGACCCGTCGCAATACTTCCAAGGGAAGGAGAACGGAAAAAAAGGGTGAAGCAGTTGGTTGACCGCTGTAAGATGGAACAAGATGGTCGTGGTTATCGCACAAGCAGTATCAATGACAAGGTGGTTCTCACCGGCACCAAGATATTGTCCTGCAAGGTGGTTTGGGGTGGTCGGCCTAATTAGTACAATTCGGGGATCGTGGCATGCACGGAGCAATGTGCGGAAGGTGTCCAGATTAATTGGTCCTTGTTTCTACTAAACCAATTGGCGGAGGATGTCGTTGTTGTCCAAGCTTGGAAGGGCTCCTTCACATATAACTGGCTATTAATCTTGATCGCATTCGTGGTCTGGAAGGAGCCTAGTACTTATCAAGGTACGGAGGTCGAGGCCGCCAAAGAGCGTCAGGGTACGCGATATCAAAACTTGTGGTGGGTTTGAGAGCAAGAGCAAATCCGGGAGTGTGCGTTGTAGTTCTGGTTTTATTGGGAGATGCTCTACAATGCAGCAGTACAGGTGGCGCGACTATCTGAGGAAACCGTGGCAAAGTTTAAGCCAATTATGGTGTTCGTGATCCGGTCGCATGCCATTTATGTGCAAGCCCTACGCGACCTCGGTAAGCAATGGTTGTTGACCCCTTACAAGGTGACGACCGACACACTGGATGCCATTGTGAATGATTGGCCATCGAATGGCGCAAACCCATGGGGTTAGCAGAGATTGAGGCTGGCGAACTGGAGAAAGGCCCAGATGATTGACTATCGACATAGGACTAGCAGAGTTATCATGACTCGGATCAAGAATCGATAAGGACATCGACAGTTGATGAAAGTGACTGGGACCTTGAATAAGGTAGAAAAAAAAGGCACCAGGACCATCCGACAATCAGTGGGATGCCCCTAGCGTTGGAAGCACATTTTGGCCTCCTAATACAAGCAATCATTGATGCATCCACCGCAGCGGCTCAAAATATGACAGTGAAGAGAGATGAAGAGTTCCTTGCCCTCACTTCTTGTATGGATTCCTTATGCGATATCCTTTTGAAGAAGGCACCCAAGGGAGAAATGGTACGGGAAATCGACACAATTAACATTGAGCCACTGGTCCAGAATGTTCAAATTCTATCAACTGCGATTGCGATTGTCAATGCCGCTCTCAGGACAGTGCTACATCAATTTGAATATTTGATAGTAAATATCAATGCGCTGTCCTCACCAGCGTTTGTTTGCATACAAGCAGTTGCCAGCTAGGAATTGTCAGATAGAGAACATGATGTACAAAGTCAGCTAATACAGTCACAGGAGGTGGATGCAACAGTCCGCAAGGAAGCTGAGGATCTCAAAGGGAAGTCCGCGACAGCATGTGAGGTGGTTGATGAGCTGAACGAGATGATGGAGACCCTCTGGGCCAAGAAGGCTACTGAGATCACAGAGCTGAAGAAGGAACATGATTGACTGACTGTGGAAAAAATGGCCTTATGGGAAACTCAGGCACGGTTGGATGCGACCATTGACGAAGCCTGTAACCATGTCTTCGAGCCCAAAGTAGAGTTAGATCCAGTTGAGCAAGCGTAGAAGCTGGGGGATGTTATCGCCTAATTGTGGGAGGACAATGCAGAATTAACCCATGCCCTGAAGCCAGCCACACCGCAGAAGGACGTTGAGGAATGGAAGAGTGCCATTGAAGAAGTGGCGACTTAGTTGGCCAAGTTAGAGAAGGAGGCAACAAGAATCACTGCAGAAACTGTGTTGTTCTGGGGCAGCATCGTCCAGGATGAGCTGCTAGAGTAATTAACCAAGCAACAACATGAGGCGGAAGAGCAGCTGGCTACACAGAAGACTGCCATGTGCACCATGCCACCGGTGGAGAAGGTATCTAAAAAGGAGGAGATCAAGGGCTTGC
Organism: Larix kaempferi; assembly: GCA_027924585.1. Taxonomy (NCBI): domain Eukaryota; kingdom Viridiplantae; phylum Streptophyta; class Pinopsida; order Pinales; family Pinaceae; genus Larix; species Larix kaempferi. The sequence goes on along the minus strand of BSBM01000127.1, from coordinate 1,269,544 downwards.
AGCAACGAGTTTCCAAAGCAGAAGAATGACAGAAGCACCGGTCTACACAATTGGATGAGTTCTAGGACATTGGGGCTGAGCTTAATGCTACCGCCAATTCTGCACTCCAAGCGGTTTGGTAAGGAAGAATCGTAGCATTGCCGATGCTGTGACATGTTAGAAGAGGTCGTGGAAGACAGAAGGCTAGAATATTTTATGTATTTTTGATTCCATTGTACCACAGAATGCGGGTTTTTGGGTCATTTGGACCGCGTCAGTTAGATTTTGGGTCAATTGTCCAACTGTCGGTTGGGAACTTGTTAGTAAGTGGACAAGCATTGTAAAGGCGGAAGCCTATATATAGTCATAAGTTGTAATTGTTATGGAGGAGGAGAGAATATTAGATCTTAATACAATTTGTGGATGTTGTTATGCGCATCTTTGGGTCTGTATGTGAGATCAAGAGATATTGCTGAGATCTAGTTCTGCAAAGATGATGTATCAAGGTTTTTACTGAAGTAATATGACATGATGCAAGTATTTGGTGAAATTCCCTATGTACCTTTGATGCATGTTGCTATGATTTCTTGCTGCAGTTGATACTTTAGTGTTATGCTTGTTGTGATGAATGCTTATGTTGAATGATGCTATGAATATGAATGATGTTAAAACTGAATGCATAGATCTATCTAGATTGTTGCAATAAGTTAAGTAAGAAAGTTACTATCACCGTAATTATCCTCCTTCATTTGGCGAAAATGTGGTTCCTTCCACTCTCCCTTGATCGCCTCAGGTGAGACCTCATCTACATCTACAGGTGTTGCTGGATAGGGTAAGACCTGTCTAGGCCGGTGCTCAGGGAGATTGCAGTGGGTTGGTGTCAACAGCAATGGGAACCCCTGTCGACTGGGTTTGAGTGAACAAATGGTTTTGTTTCTGGGACTGTGTGTAAAGTGAAAGGAGGACATGTTGTGGCATCCAACGAAACCGAAAATACAGAGATGGTGTGATCAGAAGTTACAGGAGTTTGTTGAAGAAGAAAGCTAGAACACTCGACTCACGCTAGATCAGTGGGTGGGAATATATATTCACAATGGTCCGCACGAATGGTTCTTTTGTGAATTCCCGGTCCTTTTGTTCGAGTGGTTGGCGAAGTTGAAATTTCAGAAAAGGAACCACCAAGGCGGTGAGCCAATGACTTGGACTTCGGAGCTGATTCAAGAACTACAGGAAGTCGACATTAAAGCATCGCGGGCTGTGGAAGTGTGGCTTGATAGCATCTTGTAAGGATATATCAATGAATTCACGGTTGATACGTAGAAGTCCTATAGTGAAGCTGAAAGGTATTTCTTCCACGAACCCCGGGGAAGGTTTCTGTTGTCACTTCAATTGTCGATTAAGATGCTTATTTGCGAGAAGGGTATACTGAAGATGCATCTGGATCAGTAAGCATCCTGGCGGGCGCAGGCCGTGGGTATCGTGACAGCAGGGGGACGTCACATGGAATTATTAGGGGTAGATGGGTGCAGGTCACGACGATACCATGAGTGAATTCGAGGAAGAGGGTGGTCTTAGAAGAGAAGTAGTGAGGTTTCGATACGAAAAGAGGCAAAGGATAGGAGAAGGTCCTGTTGCGATCGAACCACGAGTTCGCGAAGGAAGACCACACGGGACAAAGCAACCCCATAGTCCGGACAAGGACACAGAGGATACGTCCAAGATAGAGGAAAGACCTAACCCCAACAACAACATACCCACACCTCTTCTCACTATCTGTCAACCAGTGAGAAACACAGGTTCGACCCCACCAAGTAAACAAAACTTGATCGCTAGTAGTTCAGTACCTGTGGGAAGGACTCCCAGGATGGCGGGCGATCATGCTAAGTTACCATTGTTCTATGGGGATGGGAGAGATAACCCAGAACAGTATTGGTTTTTGTGTGAAGCGGTCTGAATCGTAAAACAAATCACTGATGATGACGCCAAGAAAGGACAACTAGCGATGACCCTATGAGGTCGCGCCTTAGATTGGTTTATGAAGTTTGTTCTAGTCCCTACAGGAGCTCCAGCGAAGTCACTAGATGAGCTCAGGGATGGGTTGATTGCAGATTTCAGGAAGCCCAAGTTTGAGGCCCAATATATCACAGAATTGAAAGAAATTAAGTAGTATCCCAACGAGATAGTGTGGGATTTCGACCAGTGGTTCAAAACATTGATGGAAAGGGTTAGTTTTGATATGAGTGTTGTCCAACATAAAGAGTTGTTCATTGCGGCACTGCTACCGCACATTTGACTACCATTGATGCAACAAAACATCACGACGCTGAGTGAATCTCTAGATATTGCAATGCAATTGGAGGCGTCGCCAATTGGAGAAAATGCAGTTAGGATGTCGTAGATACAGACACACCTAGCCAACTTGACCATATAGCTGCAAGATTTGATGAAGGGAAAGGAGTAGCATGAAGAAGTATGGTGCACACGATGTCAAGGGGAAGGGCATACGAAGGAAAATTGCACCAAATTTCGTAACTATTTGGTTTCAGGAGCGCCAAATCCATTAAATGGGGGTGGCATGTCTTGGTGTCACGTTTCTCATGTATATGGGCGCTGTCATGAAGAATGTCCATATATCCAGAAAATGGTCACCAAGCCGTTGAATCTGTACTGCACTTTCTGTAAATCGGTGGGACATGATGACAAATATTGCTGGGAATATGGGTTGCTCCATGAGAAAACATACGACTCATTCTATGTAAAGGATGACCAGTGTGTCGTACAACAACTGCAACTGCAGCCGCAGGTATAGTTTTTACTGCAGCAGCAGTTTGTGCTGCAATATGCCCCGATGCAAATGGCTCCACAACACCCACAGTACGTTCAACAACTGCAGTACGCGCAACAAGGTCAAGGCATGCAACCAGCTCCTAAGCAGCAACAGTACAACCAACCGTAGTACCAACAACAGGGTGGATTCCGTGGAGGATTGAGGGGTGGACGAGGTGGAAGATTTGGTTGTGGAGGAGGACGAGGAGGTCGCAGGCAAGTTCAGTGCTATAATTGTGCAGTATGGGGACACTATCAGCATGATTTCCCACTATTGCAGTCGCAGTGTACATTTTGATTTGTTATACACCATACAGTGGAGAACTGCCCATAGTTGATTGCACGATGGCAGGCAGGGAATGTTCCAGAGTTGTAGAATCAAGCTCAACGTCACGTACAGAATCAGGTGCAGCAATCAGTGCAGAACAATAACCAATGCCCAATTAAGAATGCTAATCAAAATGTGAACCAGCAAGGGAATCCTGCAACAAACCAAAATCCAGGTGCAAACGTTGCGATGATTTATATGGAGTCGACACCACAAGATGCAACTGTCCCAGTTATTATGCGGGGAGGCATAGCAATAGGAGGGGACATTTGAAAGGATGGGCAGAAGGTGTCATTTGATGTTGAGTTGGAGTGTGATATGTTTTTTGAGACACGTCGTTCCTTGGACCAGGATTGCAGTAAAGCTATCATCTGCGACAAGCCCCCTATTTTTTATGCAACTTCAGAGACATTCCCATCAACGCAGTCTGGCACCTTGCAGAAGTTTCTTGAGAGTTGTTTATTGTTGGCAAGAAATCCTGCAGCCCTTGCTGAGATTGAAGGGTTGTTGCAGTGTCTAGCTAGGGGATGACAAGAGTCTACGGTAAAATCCTTACAGCGACGGAAGATAGGGAAGGAAATGCACATGAATATCCAAATTGGGGATTATGACGTTGATTCAGTTATTTTGGATTTTGGTTCAGATGTCAACATCTTAACCAAGCAGGCATGGAAGAAAATGGGGAGCCCCCCATTGAGATGGTCTCCTGTACAGCTTCAGTTAGCTAATCATGCTAAAGTGATGTCGATTGGGAGAGTCCCATGGTTGGTGGTGGATATTGAGGGTATGCATACCTACGCTGAATTCAACGTCATTGAAGTGGTTGAAGGAGGGAGTTCATATCCTGCGTTGCTAGGGATTGGATGGGATAACAATAGTGGAGTGGTAATCAAATTCAAGTGGTGGATGATGACTTTTGAAAACTGCGATATCAGAGTCATAGCCCCATTAGATCTGGCTGAAGGTCGTAGATACATTGATCTAGAGAAGGACGACGATCCCAGTGGATGGGACCATGAATTTAACATTTCCGAAGACTATATTCATCCAATTGCCAACGGTGAGCTGGGATGGCGCGGTGACAACTCTACATCTTTTGACTCTGATGACGCGTTAGAACACTGGCAGAACTGCTTGCATGAGGTGTCATTTCGCAAGTGTGGGTTAATCAAATAGTCACTATGTCACGTCGCCACTGAAATAGTTACATTACTAGTATATGAAGGGCTGCCTAGTTTGTCTGACTTTCTGGAAAAGTTTGAGGAATGAGTTTCAAAACCACGACGATTGTTGGCATTGAACGAAGCACTGAAGGCTGCTCTAGCACGTTGGTGGGTGACACATAAGGCATCAATTGATGACTGGTTGAAATGTAGATGATTGATGATGGTACACATCAGCGATACCGAGATCTACCATGCAGGGAAATATGATGGTTGGAATGACCCTAAAGGCCATTTGATGGAGTGTCAGACATTATGGGCATCGCGACTAAGAGATGAGTGGGTCCATGCATTTATCCATACCCTGGATGAAAAGTTGTGGTCATGGTATACTATAGCTGAGTTATGGGCAAAAATCACTACTGGGTTGAAGTTGACCATATGTTTTACTCATACATTCATTTTTGTTGATCCCAACCCGGATGTCCATAATTCTCTGCATATCATTTGCGATGTGGTTCTCAAGGTTGTTCGTGTGCCATACCCAGCGGATCTGCACATGCACAACCAAATGCAATCCATAATGGAATGTTATAATATCACTTGTGGGCCTGAAGACGATGATGATCCATGAAATATCAATATTCCGGAGTCTGAAGGAAGTAGCAATGTGGTATCACGTGGTGTGCCAAGTGATCCGTTCAATCAGCCCTTGAAGCTTTGCAAGATCAATATTGGGATAGATGCCACTCCCAAGTTTGTGAATGTTGGCGATTATTGGGATTATGAGATGATGGGAAAATTCACTGAGTTGCTGCATGAGTTCCAAGACCTTTTCCCTACAAAGTTCTCTGACATGAAGGGTATTTTGGGTGATCTAGGCGAGATGAAGATTCCCTAGAAACCAGACACTAAACCAATCAGGCAACGACCTTATCGACTAATTCCGTGACATAAGGACAAGGTCAAGGCAGAACTTGATCGCATGTTGGATGCTGGTATCATCGAACCAGTTGAAGAGTCAGACTGGATCAGTCCTATGGTGGTATAGGACAAGAAGATAGGTGAAGTATGCATCTGTGTTGATTTGTGGAAATTGAATGATGCCTGCTTGCATGATACCTTTACGACCCCGTTTACTGATGAAGTACTTGAGGGAGTAGGTGGCTAGGAGATGTATTCTTTCACGGATGGGTTCTCAGGCTATCATCAGTTCCGTATTGCAAAAGAAGACCGCCACAAGATGACTTTCGTGACTGAATGGGGATGTTTTCAATATGTCGTGATGCCGTTTGGCTTGAAGAATGCACCTACGATATTTTTCATGGGTTGATGTTGCTGCATTGAAGGATTTCATCCAGAAGTTCTTGTAGGTATACATGGATGATTGGACAGTTTATGGTTTGATCCGGGATCATCTCGCCAATCTACGATTGATGCTGGAACGCTGTCGCCAAAATTAGATTTCGTTGAATTTGAAGAAGTGGATTTTTTGTGCACCATTTGGGATATTGTTGGGTCACATCATGTGCAAACAAGGGTTGTTAGTTGATCCAGCAAAGATTGCGCTCATTTTGATTTTGACACCGCTGACCATTGTTAAGCAGTTGAGGACAACATTGGGGGCATACTGGGTATTATCGCAAGTTCATTAGGGGATATGCAGCGATCACCGCCCCTATGGAGAAGATATTAAAGAAAGATGCAGTATTTCAATGGAGCACTGAATGTTAGGATAGTTTCGAACAGCTGAAGGCTAAGATGGCTTCGGCACCAATACTAGTATTCCCAGACTGGAGTGAGGAATTCCATGTCCATGTGGATGCATCGTCAGTTGCACTCGGTGTAGTGCTAGCGCAACCAGGAGATGGGGATCTTGATCACCCTATTGATTTCGCCAATCGGAATTTGTCATCTACTGAAAGAAACTACACCACTACTAAAAGGGAAGGATTGGCGATGGTTTGTGCACTTCAGAAGTTCCGATACTACTTATTGGGAGGACATTTTAAGATGTTCATAGACCACTTTGCCCTGAAATACCTGGTCAATAAGCCTATGTTGGGGGGGAAGATATGTCGATGGTTACTTTTTTTTCAAGAGTTTTACTTTGAAGTAATTGTGAAGCCAGGGTGGTTGAATTTTGACCCTGATCATCTATCGTGGATTAATATAGGAGAGGAGCCAACCAATATTGAAGATGGGTTGCCTGATGCACAACTGTTTAGGGCTGAAGTAACCGATGGCTATTTTGAAGAAATTATTCAGTTTCTCGCAACGGGTATTGCACCAGAAGAGTTCATCGCTAGTCAAAAGAAGCAGTTGGTGGTTAAAGTTGCAGACTTCCAACTCATCGTAGGAGAGTTATACAAGATGGGTACAAATGAGATATTGCAGTGGTGCATCTTGCCACATGAGCAAGCGCAGATCTTGTCAGAAGCACATGGACGATTGGCTAGAGGGCACTACGGTGGTCAGGTGACTGCCAGGAAGGTGCTTCGTGCGGGGCTTTGGTGGCCCACGCTGCACAGTGATGCAATAGACTATGCACGGTTCTGCGATGTTTTTCAAAGAACTAGGAAGCCATCTAGGAGGGATGATATGCCATTGATGCCTCAGTTAACGCTACGGCCATTTGACAAATGGGCAGTGGATTTTGTGGGACCAATCAATCCACCAGGTAAGCGCACTGGTGCCCGATATATCATCACGAAAACATATTACTTGACAAGATGGGTAGAAGCTGCACATGTTGTTGATTGTTCCATATCCACGGCTATGTGGTTTTTGTTTGACAATATTTTCACTCGCTTTGGCTGCCCCAAAATATTGCTCAGTGATAAAGGTAGCCACTTTCTCAATCGCACCATCAACGCATTGACAAAGGAATTGCAGATATAGCATAAGAAGAGTACGCCGTATCATCCGCAAGCCAACGACACGGTGGAATCTTTCAATAAGATCTTGGAGCATGCAATGACAAAGGTGTGCAACATGAACCATGATGAATGGGATATAAAAATACCGGCAGTATTGTGGGCCTATCGAACCACATGTAAAAGGTTGATGGGTCAGACACCATTTAAGCTAGAGTATGGACAACAAGCAATTATGCCAATGGAATACATTGTTCCAAGTCTACACATAGCAGCAACGACAAGAATGGATGATGTAGCAACATTGGAGGAATGTCTAGCGCAATTAGTATAGTTGGAGGAAGATCGCTTCATCCTAGGATTCCATCAAGCAGTGGAGAAGGATCATCAGAAAGCTTGGCATGATCACCATATAAAAAACAAGCAGTTTCATTAGGGCGACTTGGTGTTGTTGTATGACAGCAAGTTTATAAAACATCCAGGAAAATTGCAGATGCATTGACTTGGTCCATATCACATCAGTAGCATTACGTTAGGAGGAGCAGTCCAGTTGCAGCAATTGGATATTGCAATGCTCCCAAAGTTTATTAATGGTAGCAGGTTGAAGTTCTATCGGTCGAGCTTGGAACAACGCAATGCCTGTGTCGCATCGAAAAAAAAAATGTAGAGTGATCGGTGGCAGGATGGCGCATCGACTAAGATGAGAATGCGTAGGCAAGGAAGCTTGTGCCGTAAGTTAGGAGTGGTCTGTGACAAGTGGTAGGGTCGTGATCGAGTCAAATCAGCAATAAATGCCAAAACCTAAAACAGTTAATTAATGACGCTTGTTCGAATGATGGGCATTAATGGAGGATCCGGCCGATCGATTGACAGGATCAACGATAGATTTGCATCATTAATACTGGATTTCAGTTGCGCTAATGCAGGATTTAGTGATGATTATGGAGGATTTGGTTGGACACTATAAGAACGGGTCGAAGTTGGTCGGAAGGCACCAAGAATTCAGTTGTTAAGCGCCTTTGCAGAGCTGTAGAGTCTCGTTTTTTCCTAGTGCGCGTAGTTGTGAGTTGGGAAAGGTTTAGTTGAACTTGCCGAGTGCGGAGTGATTAGTGGGTCTGTCAATTACGCCAATGAATCCATCAGTTGCGAAGTCGGGTATGGTATGCCATGAGAGCTAGAAATAGTTGAGATTAGCAGTCAAGTCAAGTCTCCTTTCACTAGGATTGCTATTGAAGAAGAATTTGAGTCTGCAAGAGATGTCAATATTGAGGAGAGATTGCAAACATGCTTGTGGGAGAGTTGGTAATCACTAAGAAACATCAGGGGGGTCAGCTGTCTGAATCCCCACAGAGCAAGCGTCAGCTTCGATCCTCCACTGCTGTGGCGGGGGAAGCACAAGAGGAAGCGGGGCCATCCAGCCGTCGGGTTGATGAGTCCGCCGCATGGGAAGGACTCTCGGCCACTGATATCCTAGGGTATGTCGCTCCTAGTCGACCCGGGGTACTCAGGGAACCTTCCCCGAAGGTGTAGCGAAACCAGAAGTACCCACTGAAGATGCCAACACTCCCTACTGGGATGGAGTGCTCTATTGATATTGCGTCGGCATTGATGCGTCTGAGATATGACGACCATGACATGGTGGTGTATAAGGAGATCACGTCACCCCCCTATGAGCCAGTATCAAAATTGAGCGGTAAGCCGGTTCCGCGTGATTGGCCATGGGGTTCGCAAAAAGTAGGTCTACTAGGCCTTATTAATATGCCCCATTTTCGACGGCTAGCAGAGGTCAATGTCTGTGTGAAGAAGCTGCTGGCATGCTTTCACGGTGGTCATGGGGGGTTCACTAGCCAGGAAATATCATATCACATCCATTCATATTGGGGATTTGAATACTCCTAAAAACATCAAAAATATATTGCCTCTTATTAAGGGGTCAAGGGGGGGTTTTTAACTTGACATAGTAATATAAATATAGAGGGTTATTTTATTTGGGTGGGCTGAGGAATAACCTCAAAATCGTGGGATGTATACATACCTTCAACTCATGGGCTCAATTCATACCTCAAAATCATGGGTTGTATTCATACCAGTATTATTTTTTGCAAAGGAATAACCTCAAAATCATGGGCTAGATTCATACCTCCAAATCATGGGATGTATTCATATTGGTCCTAACTATTGCTAAGGAATAACCTCCAAATCATGGGATGGATTTATACCTCCAAATCACGGGCTGGATTTATACCGCCAAATCATTGAACTTATAAAGTCTTCTTTTTTTAAGAATAATTTTCTTCATGAATGGGATTTATCTAATCTTTCATTGGCCCCAAGGCCATGAAAATGGGTAGTAAAAAAATCAGAAGAAAATAATAAAATTCATAAATGTGATCTTCCACTTGATGAGATGTGCTCTTAAATTCCTAGTCAATTGTGCCTCCATCCATAAATGTGTTCTATCCTTTTAAATTCCTAGTGTTGTTTGAATAATTTAATGTGATACGTGCCTCCATTTGGTTGTTGAGGTTCACATTTTTGTGATGCAAGTAATGTTCCCATCCATATTTTGTCACCCATTGAATTCCTCATGGGGCCTTCATAGTTTGCTATTTATTTTATACCACTTGTAGTCCAGTTGGGAAGGAAATGTCCAGGAAACTCCTGGCTCTATAGTTTTTTATATTTATATTGAATTATGGTGCTCCTCCATAGATGTGTAAATCGACCTATACAATTTTTTTGTGGGTTTAAAGTTTCTATTCAGTTGCAATGAACTCAACAATTGAACTTATTTTTTCATTTTCGCATGAAGCATGATTTACATTTCCGTGGATGTTACAAATTAAAAAAGACAAAAAAAACAACAACCATCCTCTAAAAGGATGTCTCCCCCCCAAAAAAAAATTTTATGCACACAAGGGCCAATTCATGTAGAATAAAAAAAGAAAAAGAAAAAGAAAAACATATTCCATCTCCTAGATATCTGCGTACCTTCCTTTGCATTTGTTCTTAAACATCTATATATACTTTTATTTTGTAAAAAAAAAAGAGGATTGGGAGAACTCCAATGCTCAATGTTTGTTTCAATCAAACCTTGCTCCATGCAACCAAGAAAAGTGAGATCAATCTTTCTTGGCTCAATGGAACCAAGAAAAGTTAGATCAATCTTTCTTGACTAATTATTTCATTCGACTTTTTGTATTCTTCTTTAATATTTTCATGTTGCCAGTTAGGAATAGTGGTTAGATTGAATTATATTTGGCACATTCATAACTGCAATTTTAATTCCTGTATGCAAGGCATCTGTCTTAACATTGTATTGGAACTGACATGAACATAGGTGAAAATCTAAATCCTTATTTACATACCCTATGTGTTATCGTTACCATGAAATGGCATCATATAAGTTTCACCATATCAGTATCTTTATAACTATTGGATGCTTGAAACTTAATAATGGAGATTTTCCCTCTCCTATAAAGATAAAAAAACTAGATATAACCCAAGAAAAGGTAACTAAATGTTGTTAATTCCCTTGCTTGCAAGAATAATTGTATAAGAAGTGGAGGCAATTCATTGCATCTTATGAATGAACCAAATCCAAGCTATGTATATGATCATATGGTTTTATCGGAATGCAAGAGGAACTTTTCTATGTTCATTTGGGTTCAAACATCAATGATGTTTGTTTTGATAGGAAGGTAGGGAAGTCCATCCACGAAAGGGTTTCAATTTTTCATTTTTATGGATTTTAATTTATTCAGATTATAGAAAACATGAGCTCTCTATGTCTATACTTGTATTTATGTGATATGAAATTGGTAGATTCACAGGATGTGGTGTGAAACATCTACAATTCTAATCTTTTCTAAGCATTGCATTGACTAATGGACTATCAGTATTTTGCATTCGTTGTTACATTGATCTCTTAACTAGGTTTCCTTTTACGCATTTTTCCTTCCCCATTACTATTTTCTTGGGCCTTCAACTATCCAACACTACAATTTGATCAGTCACCCCTACAATCTCGGTGGGATCATTATTAGCATTATACTATTATATTATATTTAACATCTTGTTTTCTTATGGTCAGATGCGTTAGAGTTTATATTTGTTACAAATTGACAATATGATATAAAGAGGGTATTAAAAATGGGTTGATAAAAATTGATACCTACAATATCTGGTGAAACTAGGGTTTTTCTTAATTGGAAAGGTATATTGGGAGGGGGGTCAGCAATACAATTTTAGGATGGATTTTCCAATATTTAATGAAATTAGGGATACTCTTTAATATCATGTGAACGATCGTGCTATGTAACAAGTTCATTGACTGAACCCCCCGTGACGGCGGTACACTATGGCTGGATGAAGGAATTCTCGTCATAGTGCACTTGATCGCATAGATCACTGGGTTTCCCAAGGATGGGGTCGACCCGTCGCAGTATTTCTAAGGAAAGGAGAATGACAAAAAGCTGGCCGCATAGTTGGTTAAGCGCTACAAGTTGGAGAAGGATGGTTGGGGATACCGCACCAGTAGCATCAATGATAAGGCGGTGCATACCAACACCAAGATACTTTCTTGCAAAGTGGTATGGGATGGTTGACCCAATCAATGTAATTCAAGCATTGTGGCGTGTGCTGAACAATGTGTGTCCGAGGTGTAGATGAACTGGTCACTGTTTCTGTTGAATCAGTTGGTGAAGGATGTTGCGGCAGTCCAAGCTAGTAAGGGCTCATTCACATATAGCTAGATGTTGCTGCTGATTGCACTTATGGCTTGGAAGGAGCCTGATGTGTACCAGGGTATGGAGGTTGACACTATGAAAGAGCATCGTGGCACACAGTATCAGAACCTGTCGTTTGTCCAAGAACAAGAACGGAATAAGGAATGTACACTGCTATTTTGGTTATACTGGGAGATGCTCTGTGCGGTTGCGACGAGGGTGACCCGGTTGTCTGAAGAAACTGCAGTGCAATTTAAGTCAGTCATGGGATTTGCAATTTGACCGAATTTAATTTATGTCCAAGCTTGACCCAGATAGCCAATGGTTGCTGAAATCGCATAAGGTAACGATGACAGACTTGGAAGCTATTGTGAACGAATGGCCAGCGGAATGGCGTTAACCTATGGGGTTGGCCGTGATTGAGGCTAGGGAACCGACGCAAGGTCTAGATGATCCTGTATCGGTGCAGGACCAACATAGTCATCATGACTTAGACCGAGAATCCATCAAGACACTGACAGAGGACGACAGTGACCACGCCCTGGAAGAAAACAAAACAAAAAGGCACGAGGACCCTATGACAATAAGTGGGATTCCCTTGTCGATGGAAGCGCAGTTGGGCCAATTTATCAAAGCAATCACTGATGTATCCACCGCAACAGCCCAGAAGATGACAAGGGAGATCGATGAAGGATTCCATGTGCTCACTGCTCATATGGACTTGTTGTGTGACAGGTTTCGCGGAGGGCACCTAAAGAAGCAGTAGCACCGCAAGTTAGCACAATCAACATTGAGCCACAGGTCAGGAATGTGGATATTCCCCTGACTGCGATTGTGACTAAAGATGTGGCCGGAAACACCTTGCTGCAGCAGTTGAAGAAGCTATAAATCAATGTTAATTCTTTGCTGGCGGAAAAATTGGAAACTATGCAGATGACGGCTCACTGGGAAATGACTGACAAAATGCACGAGATCAGTGTTAAGTGCACAACGTTGCAGGAGTGTGAGGCAGCTGCACAAGCATACATTGTAGAGTTGATAAGATGGCCCGCTGCAGCACGGTAGGTGGTGGATGAACTCGATGAAGATATCTAGAAGGAACGAGCTAAGAAGGCTCACGAGATTGAAGAATTGAAGCAAGAGTAGGACTGCCTCATCACAGAGAAGGACAGTATGTGGGATGGCAGTGTGCGGGTCAACTAGGTCATTACAGAAGCTTATCAGCATGTGTCGGAGCCCACTGAAGAGGTGGATATGCTTCAACGAGTGCAGAAAATGGGGGTTGTTATTGTCTAGCTATGCCATGAGAACCAGGAGCTCAAATCTCAGGTGAATCTCGATACACCACAAGCAGAAGTAGACGACTGCAAACACGCGATTGAGGAGACAGCATCACAATTGGAGTGTTGGTCGCAACACTATTCTAGAGGTTTTCCAATGTAGACCCAGGTACTTTGCGGTACAAAATACCAACAAAACCCTTATTCACTGTCCCTTTCAGCAATAGACTACAAGTAGCCTGAGGTCTCACCCAAGGCGAAGTTGAGGGGGTGGTTGCAGAAGCAAGTTTCCACAACCAGGTTGTGCGATTGATTCAGCTGAGTAATGTTAACCGTAGTGACAGACTATGCAACTACGTTTAGTGGTTGCGCGAAGTCTCCTACTCTACGTCGAATATCTTCAGGAACAAGGATATTTGCACCCTCAACACGTCCAAAGACCGCACAGTGGGGTTTATGAGACTTAATCACTTATACTCATCCTTATTCAACAACCTTTAAGAATTCATCATTATTTTAGACTGATAAACATCATGATATGTGCAGATGAGTGAGATACGCAGTGTTGTGTGCTCGATACCGCATTTCATTCCTAACAATTAAGTATGTGGTTATCTCATTGATCCATTCATTTGAAACTTATAGGGGCTTTCCTGCTATCATTCGTCCATACATGAGCTATTAACATCTTATTCCATCCCTTCCACGGAGAATATAGATAAAAATAAACATATATAAGATAACAGTAACCTCATCCATGCACTGCAAGTGATTTAAATAACAAATTAATAATAATCATGCAGAACAATCACATAACACAATGGTTTAACGTGGTTCACCCCCCCGGATGGGAAGCTACGTCCACAAGAACTGTTGTTTATTATTTAGGAAAGGGTATAATAGTTCTTTCGTCTGCACACTCAGTTGCAGATGCTCTTCCTTCTTTCTCTCAAAATGAGGTCTCTGCGCACTCAGTTGTAGAGCCTTTACAATGCTTTTATCCAACAGATCTTACAATATTCAATAATATTAACCAAAATGAGAGTTAACCCTTTTCCTTTAAAAAATTTCCTTATATATAGATCAAGACCTGTAGGTCATGTCCTTAGATTTTACGAAGGCAAAACCATTAGGTTTACAAAACTGTCGCGGTTTTCCCAAAACCGGACTAATGATATCTAGCAGTGGATCTTCTGTTATATGCGCACCAATAGGTTGCTTCCGCCAATCTATTCCTTCTTTTCTAGCCTTAGATGACTGGTTCAAGTAGTAATAGTCTTCTGCCCATTGTGAACAGTCACTTACCTCCAATATGCACCTACCCACTACTTGGTAGTTATCGATGATCTTTGCCAAAAATATGTCTTTTGTTACCTAACCAAAATAACTTCCTTCATCCGTCGATGTTGTGCTTAGTTGGTTCTTCATTGACATGGCACATCGCAGCGCTGTACTCCTCGCATCTCCTCTGACACTATGTTGCAAGCAACTTCGTAGTATACCAAAACTTATCCCAAAATTGTTCAAACTTAACTGCACTTAGCTCCGCAGTTCTCACAATACTTCCTGTTCAAAATTGACCCATCTTCACTTATTGATTGGTGTAGTTTAGTTTTAGACCTCTTATGAGCGGTTCAGTCACTAAACTTGGTCTTCTTAGGTTCTTACTGTCTTCACTTAATCCTTCCATTTATAGGAGAAGTGATTAGATCAGAGAAAACTTGTTTCTGAATGTACTTATGTTTCTGTCTTCATGTTGTGGGGGCATGGTAAAAATGTGCTTCTTCTGTCACATGTCTAGGGTGTTAATTTGATTGTTAACAGATGCCCCTAATGTGTGAGGTCCGAAGCAGAGCTAAGGGCCGAAATACATTACTGAATTTTATACTCTGTATATTGATACTCTTTATCATTCAAAGCAAGGATAAGGGAAGGAAATCTCATGGGCGCAGGATTGAGGATCACACCTGCAAAACATAGCAATTTCTCAAATATATAATATCTTCCTGAGGCGGGCATACCCATGCCCAGCAGTAAACAAGCATGGCCACGAACAATACAGTGTATCCATGTCGAAAGAAAATTTTTCTGAAAATGTAAATATGCACTTTGATGAGTGCGAGAACAAAATCTTTATTGAACTTCTGACATGGCAGTCTAATCTTGCGTAGCTCGGGCAGTGCATCGATGAGTGATACAACTGTTTTTCCCAAGGTCTTCAATAGAAACTGACGATAGTACAAGTTTATATCATGCGAATAAGTGATCTGATGTCGAGCATAATAAAACACCATCTGATTACCGGTCATTGATGTATACCGTTAACAGATGCGAAGAGACCCACCGATAACGATGATGGACTCTAAGGTACTGAGTACAAACTAACAAGTGTGAATAAATGTTCTGAAGTCGAACACTTGTATAATCAAACAATCAAGGGTCATTGATGTATACCAACTGTCATTTGCGAGGAAACTTGCCACTAATGATTGCAAGATCCAAGGTACTCTTGGGTTTCTAGATCCATTTCCTAGATGATGATTTGATGTCGATAGGAATAGATCCATCGGAAGGAGGGCATTGATGCATCCCACATCAACCAATATGAAACAAAGATCAATATTCTAATATAATTTTGTAGAACTGCAAGATCCAACACTATATACTGACACAAGGAAGGCCAACATGATTGGTCAAGAATATTTGAGGAATGGCCGACTGGGTTTGGACTTCCCTTGAACACATAACACGATGCGGAATGGACACTTGGCAAAATAGGACTTTGACTAACCGACTTTAATGAAATTCGCTAATGCCAGGTGCATTAACGGAAGCTCCATTGGTGACGGGAAGGATAACCCATCGGTGAAGATCTATTCAAAATACTAGTACAGTTTCCTAAGGAAAATGCAGATGGTGTATTGACAGTGGCGACCAAATTATGTGCTGTGTTCAAGGGCAACAAGGACTGACTATTGCCGTTTTCTTCAAGGATTATAATATGAAGTGATTCAAGTCTCTCCCTTTTTGGATTTTTGTGTTTTTTAATTTTTATGCTTTTTCATTTTTGTAAAAAAGAATAAAGAATGCTATGATACATAGGAAGGAACGAGTGTTGCATGGGCATACGCCTATTTTTCAAGCATATGGGTTAGGCCAGGGAAAAGATCCATATTGCAAACTAGGGCTAAGCTGGTTGTGCACACTCTTACAGTTGTTCCTTCCCAGGGGAGTCTATCTGAAGCAGGATTATGTGTCGACGGACGGTGAAGTAATACCATGTGACTGAAGTTATCCAATTTGGGGAAATGGGCAAGTAGGAATGGTTCAATGAGGTTTAGTTCAGCTTGAGTCTTGTGAAAAATGCCAAAATCATAGATCATCATGAATCATGGTCTGTCTCAACTACCTGAGTCAAATAGTTTGAACGGTTAAAGTATTCAAGTCCTTAAATCAAAAACCATTTGACTAGCCAATAATTTAGTTAGACACTGGTTTAGATGTGCATTTAATATCTAAAAAGATAGCTAAAATTGAATAATTATGCCTCTTTCTATCATTCAAAAGGATATGGTTTGTACATGTATGAATAAAAGATAAGTAAAAATACTCATGATTTACCATATGTGTTCATTGTGCAACCGATGTATGAGAGGAAGCATTCCCTTTCAGCTTCAATTCCTAGAATCTATTAACCTTTAGTCTTTGATCTGCCAGTAGTGAATTAGTTTCGATGTCGAACTATAAAATTTTGAAACAGTTTCCCATGTTTTCGAGGTTTTCCAAATTTTTCATATTTTTTTGTTTGTATGAACGTTTTTGGGGTCTTATCTGTAAGAAAAAGAATAAAAAGGGGAAATAGTATTTACACTATTCCTTTTGGTGTGGGCAAAATTTACACACTTTTTGGGTTATGATGTAAGATAGATTATTTCGGTTTCACTTATGTCTTTAACTTATGTGTTCAATTAAATTGGCCATGAAATAATGTACATGCTTGCTTTTTGGTATAATGTTAATGACTTAGATGCCAATCAAGTACATAGTTGGCCAAAGATTCAGCCAAACTATTTAGACTTCTAGGAACGTGTATATATTCAATAAATGCGAACTGACGCTCTAAAAGACGTACTTGTAGAAACTTTCTAAACAGTGTAGGATGTCGAACCTGATACTGACCATTTAACTAGGATACAGCTAATTCTAAGTCCAGTTTGACGATTATTCGTCAGATGCCAAGGGTGATAGCCTCGACAAGAAGCTCAATGACTGCGCTATATTCTGCAACATTGTTGTTTGTAGATCTGAGAAAAGTGCCTCCTGAACTAAGAACTTCGTTATTAGGTGAAAAAACAACCCATGCGGTGGAAGCAACGTTCCGAGAACTACGGTTGGAACCGTCCGCATATCCCAAATATGTAAAACACTCTTGTGCCATCTGCCAAATTGACAATGCCAAGCAAGATAAGTGTGTTCCCGAAATAACTAATGTACAAACCTTTACACAAAAAACACAACATAATACAACAAATGGTGTGAGGCATTAGTGCTTATGCGAAGTATTTCTTCAGATAGAGACCATTTCTGATCTCCGACATGGGTTCCCCATCAAAATTGACCAATTCATAAGCTCCCTTTTTTAACACATTTTTGACAATAAGTGGGCCAAACCATTTATGTACAAATTTCCCTTCTCCTATTTTGTCTTGGTCTTGGTCATAAACTAAAACCGGATCGCCTTCAGAAAAGACTCGAGGACGAATGGACTTGTCATATTGTGTTTTGACCCTCTTCTTATGTACCTCTATGTTTAGAGAGGCTTCTCTTCTAGTTTCATCCAAGGCATGGAGATGGAGAAGCCTTTCCTCTTCCGCGAAGTGTTAGGTAGGAGTTCGACAACTATCTTTAATGATGGGATTTCACATTCAATCGAAAACACAGCTTCTTCTCCATAAACCAGTTGGAAAGGAGTGAATTCGGTTGCGGTTTTAGCAGTTGTTCGGTAGGCCCAAAGAGCAGTAAACAACATCAAGTGCTAGTTGTTCTTGTTTTTATTAATCATCCATGGTAACATGGTTTTCAAAACCTTATTGATGGCTTCTACTTGTCCGTTAGCTTGAGGATAATATAGCGAGGAAAAGTCCTGCCACAATCCTAACCGGTTTGTAAGTTCATCCATACAAGAATTCCTAAAATGACTTCCGTTGTCCATAGTGATCTCTTTGGGTACACCAAACCTTGCTATCACATGATTTAATAGAAAGTATGCTGTAGTTTTACCCGTGCAATTGAATGTAGGCATTGCCTCAGCCCACTTGGTGAAGTAGTCTACGGCTACAGTGATGTAGTGGTGGCCATCGTTTGAAGGTGGGTTGACTGTCATATAATCAATGGCCCATTTTGAAAATGGACCTATGGCTACTACATGGTGTAAAGGAGAAGGATGTGTGTGCATTTTTCTTATGTAAATTTGGCTAGGGTGGCACTTTTTGACAGCATTTATGCAATCTTTGAAAATTGTAGGCCAAAAGTATCCTGCACACAAGATTTTATGAGTAGTTGCTAACCAAGAAAGATGACCACCACATGCTCCAGGATGTCAATCATTCAATACTTGTTCAGCTTCTTGGTGTACTAAACAATGCCTTAATATCATGTCTATTCCTCGATGGTACAAAGTATCCCTGATGATGAGGTATCTTCAAGCTCGATGTCGAATGCGACGTCGTTCAATAATAGAAAGCTAAGGATCGATCCTTTGGGTTTGAAGGTATATAATGAATGCTCCATACCATGGATCAGAAGGTGATATGAGGAATACATGTTCATCTGCCCAAGTTTCAACAGATATAGTACCGTCCTTCTCTATGGGTAACTCAGACATTAAATCAACAAATGCCAACAACTTCTTGGCTTTAGTGTTTTTGAATTCGAGGTCAAATTCTTGTAAAATTACTATCCATTTTGAGTATTTGCCACCAATGACATGGCGGGACAAAATGTGTCTCGTGGGGCTCATTTCAGCCACTATGGTTGTTTTCTTTGGAAATATGTAATGTCTAAGCCATTGGATAGCATGGACTGCTGCCAAGGACAAATTCGCGACCTGGGAATATCTCAATTCGGGACCTGCAAGGTCCTTACTAAGATAGTAAACAACATGTTCTTGAGAGGATTCATCTTCTTGTTCTAAGACCATTCCAATTGTTGTAGGAGAGGAATCCAAATATAGCAAAAAGTCTTGATTATAGTTCGGTGGACTAAGCACCGGGGCGGAGACCAAAGCTTTCTTTAATTCATTGAATGAGCATTGAGCTTGGTCATCCCATGTAAATGTTGCATCTTGGTTTAAGAGACACATGAAACCTTTAGCTTTTTCAGCAAAATTTTCGACAAATCTTCTTAAGTAGTTGGCTTTTCCTTCAAGGATTTGAAGTTGAGTGATTGTTTTTGGGGAAGGCAACTGAAGTATTGCCTCAACCTTGATGGGATCAACCATGATCCCTTTTTGGGATACTACGAAACCGAGTAACCTCCCAGAGTCCACAAAAAACATGCATTTGTGTGGATTTAACCTAATGTTGTACTTGCGGCAACGCTCAAATATGGCTTGTAAATGTGCACCATGTTCAACTCTCTTTTTAGATTTAGCTACCAAATCATCAAGGTAAACTTCGACGATGTTTTTAATATCGTGAAATGCATATGACATTACTCTCTGAAAGGTAGCCCCAATGTTTTTAAGGCCAAATGGCATTTTCCTATAAGCAAAGGTCCCCCAAGGGCATATAAAAGCTATTTTATGTTGGTCTTCCTTTTTTATCTGGATTTGGTTATAACCGGAGAAGCCGTCCATGAATGAAAAGATTTCATTCTCGGCACATTCATTGATGATCTGATCAATGAAGGGTGTGGGATAGTTATTCTTAGGACAAGCTAAGTTTAGATCTCTAAAATAGGTACAAACCTGGATAGTTCCTTGTTTTTTATTAACTGGAACAGGTTTGGATACCCAATCAGTCAAAGCAATAGGATAAATGAACCTAGCGTTCAAGAGCTTTTCGACTTCTGCTTTAATGGCAACTGATTTCTTAGGGTTCATTGGACGTATTTTTTGCTGCACAGGTTTAACATTGGGATAAGTTTTGATTTGATGTTCTATGATGCTGGGATCGATGCCTAGCATTTCTGCATAAGACCATGCGAATATATCACGAAACGTTTTAAATAAAGCAGTGTAAAATTTTATTTCCTCAAGAGAACAATCTGTACCTATGTTTATATACTCAACGCTGCCAGGTTTGATAGATATATCAATTTGGATGGTTTTTGAAATGTTCGCCAAATTTCCTTTGGAATTCACATCGTAGATTCAGACAGGGCATTGGTACTTACGGTTGTAACCATCGAAGTAAAACTTTTCAGATTTAACTTCTAATGAGTCGATCATATGAAGAAATGAGGATTTGTGATGCATATCCTCCTAGGGTCATTCTGAGATGTCATAACCTCTAAGATGGCTTCATCCAAAGGGAAGGTTTGATCTAGGATATCATGGTTACTTTGCGAGTTCAAGTCCCAAGTAGGTGAAGTATAGGGATCATACTCCTCCATCTTGGGAGGTTTTTGATCTGGTTCTACCGAAGCCATCTGAATAGCTTGATAAGTGAGCTCTACGGCAGAAACGGGAACACTAATATCCATTTCCTCATGGTGTACATAAGCATGTATCTTGCCATCATTATTTTCATCTAAGGTGTTTTCTTTGGAGGGTCCAACCGACGAGGTGGAACCAACCTTCGAAACGAAATTAGAGAAAACTCTTAATGGAAAGTATACCTCCAATGTTATGATGAAAATTGGAGCAATGTTAGGGGTCAATATTGGTGGAGGAAGTGGGAAAGTTCCCAAAAGGGACAAGTCTTTAAACATTCCTACCCCAACATCTTGAATAACCATCATTCCATCCCCTACATAAGGTACATTCGAATGGATACCAGTTTCAGGTGAGCAGTAATCTAGTTGATCAATTGTAACAATCTTCCCTTGGTGGGGGAACCGAATGACTCGGAATACAGAAGACACTATCACCGTCATCTTGTGTATCCAACTGCATCCCAATAGAAAATTGTAGTCTATGGGTGCATCCACTACCTCAACATCTACTTGAATTGTTTTTCCCCCCAATTCAACTGGGCAAGCCCCCATGAGGTGGTAACAAATGTCCATCAAATGCCTTGAGTATTGTTTGGGATGGTACTAAGGTGGGTGATCCCAAAGCTTTCCAACAAGCTAGAGACATGACACAAGTGGAGGATCCTTCATCCATAATGGTTCGAAAAATATTCTTCCCATGTGAAGTTACTTTAATTTGGAAAGCAATTTGTGAGCGAAGCCTACCTGTGGGTTGTTCTAAGTCAAATGTGATTAAATTGGTATCTGATGGATCAACAACACCAATGGCAGACACTAGTGCTTTCCGTTGAGTGGGACAACTTTGCAACACCTCCAAGGCAGACATTGCACAAGGGGCTTGAGCTAAATCTTCAACCACATTGTAGTTTTTAGCAGCTCGCACATTGGGATTGTGTGTTGTTTTGCGGAGGACCCCTTTTGAAGGTCGAGGCACCATGTCTATGGTTGGTTTTTCAATATTTAGAAAACCAATAGGCTGAGATCCAGTTGCTTCAGCATCTTTTGAAGGTATGTCGTAAGAATGGGCCATAGTTTGGATATGAATGTTATGCTCACCAATTGTGAAGATATTTGCGTTGGGTGGATTGCCTCCCTGTGGGGCGTTTTCCTATTTTCCTCCTGTTGGAGGTGCTGGCACCGCAGTAACCATTTTTTGTTGTTGGGGGAAGGGTTGAGTTAGGATAGCAGGTTGTGGTTGTTTCCCTCCTCGTTGTGCCAACATGCGATGAATATCATCCATATGAGGAAAAAGATGAGTAGGATGATCTTCTTTGCAAATTTTGCAAGGATATTTGTTTTTCCTATTTTCGTGATTGCCTCCTGTGGGGTTATTCACCTTAGGTGCCTCTCTTATCCCAAGGTTTGCATTAGGTTTCTTCTTTTGCTTCTTATTTTTTCCTTTTGGGTCCATGGTTTGAACCGTAAGGACTTCGGAAGTTTGGGAAAAACTTACAGCTTGCTAAGTTGCCTGGCCAGCTGTGGGTTGTGGGTTTTGAATTGACATTTATCCCAATTGCTAGGTAATCTGTTCAAGCTGGTTCACGGATCCAATCACACCATCGATATCAGGTCCTTTTGGTAGCCTATCTAGATCAGACGCAAGTCTTACAGCATGGGGTATTAAATCATAAAGTGTGCATGATTGGGAATATACTAAATCCATATGGTGAGCACTTTGAATGAGTTGTTCTTTAGTCATGGCTGCTGACATGGCTACATCTTTAGCAAGATTAGGCAATAGATATTTAATGAACCAATTTGCTAAGAATTGATCAGGGATTTCATCTTTTATAAGTGTAATGTCCCCAGCTTGACCCCATGGCATTAAAATTGTACATGATGTAATATTGTTATAAAATCATGGTGAGGAGCTCAAGGCCAAGGCCCCACCATCGATTTATCAATGCATATGGTTCACGTGCTAGCCATGTACAATGGAATTGTGAATATTATGTAAATATACATTTTTAATAAAATAACCACAACTAGCTATGCAATGCAACAAGAGATGGGGGCATGATTTTACAAGGAATTGGGAGGGAAAACATTCAAACCCTTGAGCCAATCAAGTCAAGCCAAGTGTCAATGAGATAACCCATCAAACTCTCAACTACCCATGTTGACTTTTGTACCCAATCATTCATTTCTCCCAAAAGTGGGTTGAGGTAGTTAATGCCTTGGGGAATGAGAGGTATGGCTGTCCAAAATTCGAGTATGGGAAACTACCCTTCATGGAAAAACGTGTTTGGCTTCCTTGGCAAGAAAAGAGCCATGAATTTTCCTCCCAAGCCATAACCCATCAAGCAATTTTGTCTCTCTCACGTTTTTGGGCTGCCTGGGCGTTTTCTCTCCACGTTTTTATGGTTTCTCCTGATTTTTCTAGCTGGAAACAAAGTGTTTTTGGGTTGCAGAGTGGCTGGGAGTATGGGAGCTTGGTTTGGGGTTCCATTGGATCCGTTTTGGCCATTTAGATGCCCAAAATACCATGGAAAAATTGGGTTGGTTCCCTATGGACGATTTCCCCAATCCGAAATCCGTTTTTGGTGTGCCCACATTTTGGGAAAACCCCTAGCCATCTTGTTATTGAAATTCTCCAATCTGTTTTTGGTGTGCCCACATTTTGGTAAAACTCCTGGCCATCTTGTCATTGAAATTCCTCAATCCGCTTTTGGTGTGCCCACGATTTGGGAAAGTCTAGGGCCATCTTATTGGTAAATCCCATTGCTGAAAGAGTGTATCCATGCCTAGTTTGAGTTGCCGTGTGTAAAAGAGTGTTGGGGTTGAGATGGGTGTCTATTGCTTTGGATGTGTATGAGCTTGAATGTCCCCTTTTCTTGCAAGAATCATGCCCAACTCGGGGGAGGAAGTTGTGTTGAGAGAATTGATGAACACAACTGGCCTACGGTTGGGTGGAACGTTGCAGCGACATAGCTAAGTTTGGAACGACTGCACAATGAAGATAAGTGTTTTTCTATGTGCATTTACTTCTGCAAAATGTTTAAATTTGATGTTTATTAATAATATGTTGAATGTATATGAAAGATATGTGTGGGTGATGTTCTTATTCCGCTGTGCATATATGTTTGTTTTGCATCTGCACACATTAATTTTATGGCTATGAATCTAATGAATGGGTTGAATTTTGTGAAAGCCCCGTAGATTGGCATCATGTTTCCTTACTAGAGTTGGATCTGTGGGTGGGGACGTGACATTAAGTATCAGAGCTATTGGTTGCAGCATTGGGCCTTCATGGGCTACCTATCACAGTTGCAGAGGTAAGTATGCCTCCTGCCCAACACAAAACATAAAAAAGAAGGAAAATATTTCGGAAAATTTTCTGACTATTTTTGAAAATTTGAAAAAAATTTCTAAGTGTCTTATTTCAAATTTTGCACCACAGGCGCGGCGGCAGAGTTAAGCATAAATCTGCGTGTGCGGCGCCAAAATTAGCATACATGTTGTGCTGAAAGGGAAGAGAAATTTTAAAAAAAATTGGAAGTGTCTTTTTTTAGTTTTGTGTGGCGCTGGCGGCAAAGTTAATGGTAAGTTTTGCATGGCGCTGGCGGCAAAGTTAATGGTAAGTTTTGTGTGGCGCTGGCGGCAAATTTAATGGGAATTTTTGCGTGGCGCTGGCGGCAAAGTTAATGGTAAGACCCGCGCGACGCTGGCGGCAATTCTAACACTAAAAACTGCGATGCGTGCACCACGCGCAGCGGCGACCCGGCGGAAATTTTAGGCTTAAAAATTGCCCGGGCGACAATTTTAGCCTTAAATTTTGTGATGCGGTCGCATCGACGGAGGATTGCGGGTGGCGAAGATAAGGCCAGGACCGCCGTGATGGGAGCAAAACTTAAGGTTAAAATCTCCACCGGTCGGCAGCGACATTGGCGAAACGGGCATAGAAGTTAAGGATAAACCTGCGCGACGGTGGGGATTTTAGGGTTAGATCCAGCGCCAAGGGCAGCAATGTTAAGGATAAAACCTGCGATGCGGCGACGGCTCTAAGGTTAAATCCAACGATGGTCGCAGGGGGAGGAGATAAAAAAAAAAGAAAAAAGTAAAGAGCCAAAAACTTGATTTTTGGATAGCAGCAATCGGGCTCAGAATGGGATGATTCCTGTGGGGTTTGGAGGCCATTAACAAAGGTCATGAAAGAACCAGAGAGGGTCCTGAACCCAGTGTGCTCCAATTTCATAGAAAATGGAGAATAGTGACTTTTGTAAGACGGTGTCCTGAGGCTTGACGGAAGGTCGCATTGAGCTGAAATTGATATGGCACGGCCATGGAGCAGGCACAGTGTTGAGTTTGGAATCTTTGAGCTGAACTCCAAAGGATGTAGAGTTGGGGTGAACCAGAAGGCCGAAAAGCACTGTTCCGGGCCACTTTTTCAGGATTTTGAAAAGCTTGTGGACAGTAAAAGTGACCCTAGATGTTGGAATCAAAATTTTTACTAAAATAGACATTTCATATTCTCATTAAGATGGACAGTTTCCGTAAGACGAAGATTTTCCATAAATGTATAGTTTGGGAGATAGCCATTTTTTTACAAATTTTGAGATTTTGGGGAAAAAGTGAAAAGTGAAAAGTGAAAAGTAGCCAAACCCTGAATTTTATAGAAATTGACTAGTGCATCGGAAGAGGGATCTGAAGGTTGTTGAGTGTTCCTTGTTATATGGAATACCTTCACCCGATAGATAAGTTTTCATGATTCTTCCTAAATTTACTTCTGCAAGCAACTGAAGTTGGCCTTCTAGAATAAAATTGCAGGCGTGTAAAAGTGCAGAAATTTGGGCAAAGTTTGCATTTTTGGAAGAATGTAAATTCCATGTACTGGGTCGGAATGGAGCACAGGGATAGGCGTTGGAAATCTTGTCCATAGGAGAACAAGGATGCATGACCATAATTTGAATAAGGTTTACATATATCATAGATATTTGGTATAGAAGAGTGCCAGTTGCTGCTTTGACAAAAAAATTGCCAATATGGGCAATTTCCAGAATTGCATGACTAGAAGGAAATCAGACCAACTATGATATGGAAGTGGGATTGGAATGGAAAGGGAGAATTCCTTAACCCCTATTTTGTTATCATATTTATAATTATGAAATTTTCATGCATGTAAATTATGGCATAGGAATGCTGAAAATGCAAAGAGATTACATAGATGAATATGCACTAGACGGCATATCAATAAACATTGCACAGTATATGTGAAAATGTTTTACGTGTATATGATATTGCATATTGGTAAAATAGTGAGGTTTTACATATGCAATGATCCACTTAAGATAATGATTGTGGTTGCTAATAATCAGTTGTGTTCGCATTGATTATAGGATAGAATTGCATGGAATGTGAAGTAATTAGTATTTACAGTTTATTTAAATTGCATGGATAGTGTGACTGTGTCTTGCAATTTTATTGTGATAATAATGCATATATAGGAATGTATATATTTCGTTGGATTTAAAATATTAACAACTGAAGATGTTTGAATTATTGAGTGATATAATTATGAGATCACTTCAGTGACTATTGTAGCAATGAAAGGATTATATGCATAAAATACTCACAACGTGTTTGGCTGATTGAAGTTTCAGATTTCAGGTAGAAAAGTCTTATGTATGGAAATGAGGATAAGTCCATAGTAGAGACCGGGATCTACCATATGTAGAAGCCAAAGGTTATGAGAAGGTTCTCATGGTTGTAACTTATGCATGAAAAAAATCCAAAAATTTTATGGTTTAAATTTATGAGAATAATCTCATGATTGCAAATCCAATTTCTGTAGGAAAACAAATTTGTAGATTTCAAATTTGAGAATTGCTTATAATTGCTAATCACTGTTTGGCTTATATAAATTGTGTCAGGAGAACATGTTGTAGGTGGATGTTCATGTATGGTAGTAAGGGTGAAACCATAATAGAAAGAGTGATACCACTTACGAGAGCCAAACAATATGAGGATAGCCTCATTGCTAAGCAAATCAATTTCTGTAGGAGACAGAATTGTAAATTCATGTTGAATTAATTATTAATGCTATTGATTGGTTATAGAACAATCATACTTGAAGCTTATTGCTAAATCTTGCTGATTGTTTGTCTATTTGATAAGTGTGCTAGGATGACACATTGCAAGAAGACCATGTGTGATGGTCTGTCGAAGCCAAACTAGATGGGAAGGATCCCATGCTTTGGAAATGGGTTATGGGTGAAATGCCATTGTAAATGTTGATAATGTCTCAATCAAACTACATGTGGGTGAATCATGCGAGTGAGACAGTAAAATTATGCCGAGAAGGCATGTGTGGGTTATGGAACATGAAAATATTGGGGTGGCGAACCGAAGGATTGATGACTCAAAGAAGGGAGCCCCCATTCTTCACAAATAAAGAAAAGATACATCTGTGAAATGAATGAGTATTCTGTAACCCTAACTGAAGATATACATGTCTGGTTATTAGATGTAATAGACAGAGCATGTTTTATTATTTCATTATTATTCCAGACTGCTTGAGTATGATTAGGGCCTACATGACTCACATCATAAAGGGATGCATACCTTTCGGGTCCTGGGTTATGTTAGGGTTTTCAATATTGACTACACCCTAAGGGAACGGACGCATTCCTGGTGTTTCAATACTTGATAGTGAATGTTATGAAATATGATTACAATTTTAGAGCAGCAATACTGATGAGCCTGCTTATCCTTCTTGTGCTATCAGCTTACACAGATGCACTCTAGTGTTGCACGTAAGAGGCAAAGTTAAGAAGGGTGCTCAAGAGGACTGTATGGGCATTGGTAACCTTTCTATGCTCACATAGAAGGACACTAGAAGAGATGGATGGGCCCAAGGAGC
This sequence comes from Larix kaempferi, assembly GCA_027924585.1. NCBI lineage: Eukaryota > Viridiplantae > Streptophyta > Pinopsida > Pinales > Pinaceae > Larix > Larix kaempferi. The sequence continues at coordinate 1,241,811 of BSBM01000127.1, read as the reverse complement.
TGTGTAGCAGAAAAGGGGCATCATCCTTGTGTAGTGTGAGTAGGGTATTGTGGGGCCATGCTAGCCTGCAGTCAAGTAAGTCACCCATGGAGTTCTTGGAGGGACCCACTGCTTTGCATAAGAGAAGTAGCCACATAATCATATTATGTTTTTCTTATTGCTTGATAAACCCAGTCGGTGTACTGGCTTGGAAATAGTTGTTGTATGCCTGATAAACCCAGTCGGTGTACTGGCTTGGCATTGGTTGTGTGGATATTGTGGTGAATGGTTGTTGGATGCCTGACAAACCTAGTCAGTGTACTGGCTTGGCATTAGCTATTTGCATGTTGTGAAGGTATTTGTGAAAGGTATTATTTCTGACAAACCCAGTCGGAGAACTGGCTTGGAAATGGTCGTTGTATGCTCGATAAACCCAGTTGGCGTACTGGCTTAGCATACTGATTTTTGAAATTATTGATAAACCCAGTCGGCATACTGGCTTAGCATATTGATTTTGGGGATGCCTAATAAACCCAGTCGGTGTACTGGCTTGGCATTACCTATTCGGATGATTTTGTGGGAGCAGTATGTGTGCTGGCCAAGCATCCACCCCACAGGTGATCCAAGGATTGTAAAGCAGAGAAGGAAACCTGTGGAGTAGTAAGGAAAATGCACAATACAGATAAGTATTCATTTTTATTTATTTTCTTGTTTGGAATAATGAAAATTTTAGGTATAAGTCTTCTAACAGCTAAGCTAATACGCTATTGTTTCTTTGTTGGAAACCTTGGTCATTGTAGGAAGCACGGACCCTAAAAGAACTATAAATTCTTGGTAAAACTAGAGAGTAACTGGTTGTGCACTATAAATTCTTGGTAAAACCAGAGAGTAACTAGTTGTGCACTATAAATTCTTGGTAAAAATAGAGAGTAACTGGTTGTGCACTATAAATTCTTGGTAAAACCAGAGAGTAACTGGTGCTCGATAAATTCAGAGAATAGTTGGTGGGGGCATTAACCACTTGATGTTGTGGAGCAGATGGTGTGTTGGCCAAACATTCTTTAATTAATTAATAAAACCAGTCGAAGCATTGGCCTATCATATTGCTAAATGAGATGATTGATGAAACCAAGTAGGCGTACTGGCTGGGCATTGCCTATTCGAATGGTTGTGGAGTAGCCTGCGTGCTGGCCCAACATTCATTATTGCATCCACGAGAAATCCAAAGCTTATAAAGCGAAGGAGGATCCTATGGAATAAAGAGGATACATCCAATGCATATAAGTATTTGGAATTGCTGGAAGCAAGGACTACGAAGGAATCATAGAAATGCATGTGGACATGTGATCGTCCGAAAGAGCTCAACATGAGCAATAATGAAAGATGGTGCTAGTGGAGCTATGTGGGTCCTAGCAGCCAAGAGCTGTAGACAAACCATGTGGAGAGACTCCATGGTTGAGAGGTCTGAAATAGACCATAGACACCAAGTGTCATAGCCAAGAAACGACAAGTCAAGCATTCACATTGAAGTGAAAGAGGCTAAGGATCATGAAACCCCAGTGATGGTGTGGATGCAGATTGGAACAAGACTAAGAGGGGGAAACTCTTACTCTTCTCTTTCATTTTTGATTGATGCATTTCAAAAACAAAGGATTGTTGAATGCATGTTGTGACTGGAAGTTGATTGTGTTTATTGCTTGAAATGAATTGTGAATGTTGAAATAGTTATTTCCCTGTGAAAGGATGAACATGAACGAGTTCATGTGTATGTTGGGAAAACATGCAATGTGTGGAAGTCTCATGGGAAAAGCATCGATGCTCCATGTCAATTGAGCAATTATTTGACCAATTTTAATATTGTGTTATGCTTGTCCTGACAGGAATTGCCATGATGAATCTCACAGGTGAGATAGTGAAAGCCATTGATTTTGGCTGAAAATCTTCCTCAAGTAGTTGCCAAGACATCAACAAAGATGGCATCCATGAAAATTCCAGACTTGTAGATCAGCTGGAAGGTGAAAAAGGATGGGGTTGCTGTGGAGTGATACCCGCCTACAGAGCTGGAAGACCAAGGACAGCAGGAGTAGCTTAAGGAAGCGAAAAGAACTTGATCCTGAAAGTTCACACTCCATAGATGAAATGCAGGACAGACCTGCCACCATTTGAGGCATGAGTAATATGGATATTTATTCCTTAGTGTTGGAACACCGAGGACGATGTTATTCCAAGGGGAGGAGAATGTAATGTTCCCAGCTTGATCCCATGGCATTAAAATCGTACATGATGTAATACTGTTATAAAATCGTGGTGAGGAGATCAAGGCCAAGGCCCCATCATCGATTTATCAATGCATATGGTTCACGTGCTAGCCATGTGCAATGGAATTGTGAATATTATGTAAATATGCGTTTTTAATAAAATACCCACAACTAACTATGCAATGGAATAAGAGATGGGGGCATGATTTTACAAGGAATTGGGAGGGAAAACATTCAAAACCTTGATCCAATCAAGTCAAGCCAAGTGTCAATGAGATAACCCATCAAACTCTTAACTACCCATGTTGAATTTTGTACCCAATTATTCATTTCTCCCAAAAGTGGGTTGAGGTAGTTAATGCCTTAGGGAATGAGAGGTATGGCTGTCCAAAATTCGAGTATGGGCAATCACCATTCATGGAAAAACGTGTTTGGCTTCCTTGGTAAGAAAAGAGTCATGAATTTGCCTCCCAAGCCATAACCCATCAAGCAGTTTTGTCTCTCTCACGTTTTTGGGCTGCTTGGGCATTTTCTCTCCACGTTTTTATGGTTTGTCCTGATTTTTCTAGCTGGAAACAAGGCATTTTTGGGTTGCAGAGTGGATGGGAGTATGGGAGATTGGTTTGGGGTTCCATTGGAGCCGTTTTGGCCATTTAGATGCCCAAAATACCATGGAAAAATCGGGTTGGTTCCCTGTGGACGATTTCCCCAATCCAAAATCCATTTTTGGTGTGCCCACATTTTAGGAAAACCCCTGGCCATCTTGTTATTGAAATTCCCCAATCCGTTTTTGGTGTGCCCACATTTTGGGAAAACCCCTGACCATCTTGTTATTGAAATTCCCCAATCCATTTTTGGTGTGCCCATGATTTGGGAAAGTCTAGGGCCATCTTATTGGTAAATCCCATTGCTGAAAGAGTGTATCCATGCCCAGTTCGAGTTGTTGTGTGTAAAAGAGTGTTGGGGTTGAGATGGGTGTCTATTGCTTTGGTTGTGTATGAGCTTGAATGTCCCCTTTCCTTGTAAGAATCATTCACAGCTTGGGGGTGGTAGTTGTGTTGAGAGAATTGATGAACACAACTGGCCTACGGTTGGGTGGAACGTTGTAGCGACATAGCTAGTTGTTTGGGACGACTGCACAATGAAGATAAGTGTTTTTCTATGTGCATTTACTTCTGCAAAATGTTTAAATTTGATGTTTATTAATAATATGTTGAATGCATATGAAAGATATGTGTGGGTGATGTTCTTATTCCGATGTGCATATATGTTTGTTTTGCATCTGTACACATTAATTTTATGGCTATGAATCTAATGAATGGGTTGCGTTTTGTTAAAGCCCCGTAGATTGGCATCATGTTTCCTTATCGGAGTTGGATCCGCGGGTGGGGATGTGACAATAAGCCTTTGACATCTCCTCCACTCGTGGATATGATCCGAGATGTGAGTAGCGGTGGATTGCCTAAGTGAAGTTAAAAGTTCAGTTCCCATCTCATAGCAGATAGGTAATTGAAAATGTGTAAAAAATGGCATAGCTAAAGATGAAAATTCTGTAAATGTATTGCGGGGCAACTCAATGTACCATTTTGTAGAATTTATGGTTAGGGTCCGCTGAAACAACCTCAACCTAGTACTATCATCAACTAGGGAACTGGATGAACACCATAATGGAATATCATCACATGATTTGCTAGATATTCCCCTGGTTTTCCGTCAAACTTTGGTATGTCTGAGGGTAGTTTGGTTGGTATGGTTGGCCACCCATTCAAATGTAGAACAGGGTCATTGGTCAACCAGGATAAATACGGTAGATTCAATGTAGCTAGAAATGGTGACTTGGATGATGCCAGAGCAAATGCTTGATATCTAGGTGAAGCTTAATGGCTCCACTGTTGTGGTCCTTGGGCTTGAAAAGCATTCCAAGCAGGGTTTCCTCCTTGCAGATATTGCATCCAAAAAGGTGGGTTATTTCCTAAATATTGTCCATTCCATTGCAGGATAGGATGCATGTATGGATTGCCCCCTGGCGGAGGTATGTTTCATTGAGGATGGATACTTGGTGGAACATTGCCACCCCACTGTGGCACAGGATTAATGGGTGGATTTCCCCCTTGCGGGGGTATGTTCCATTGAGATTAGTTACTTGTTGGAACATTACCACTCCATTGTTGGTTGGGATTCATGGGTGGATTTCCCCCTTGTGGGGGTATGTTCCATTGAGAGTGGTTACTTGGTGGAGCATTACCACTCCCTTGAGTGTTTCCTTGGTTTGGATAAGAGTTCCAAGGTTGATTGCCCCCTTGTGGGGGTGGTTCCCAACAAGATTGGGTACTTCCTGGAAATTTTCCACTCCATGGTGGTATGAAGTTTGTGGATGGATTGCCTCCGGGCATGCTACCTGTTGGGGGAATGGGATTGCCCCCAGGATTTGTGCTAGGAAAGTTTGGATAAAGGTTTCCCGAGGCACTTCCACTAACTTGTGGAGTATTAACCCAATTAGCATTAGTGTTCCATGGTCCATTAAGTCCACTAGGGATGTTGAGAGTCCAAAGTGAAGGATTCCCCCAGGGTTAGGATTTGGAAAAATGTTTGGTATGCCAATCGGATTTTGGTTGACTCTTGAATTGTTTTGACCTTGAGTAGCCAAACCATTTGGGAAACCCAAGTTTGGTAAGGAAGACCCTCTAGTAGGGTTTCCTGCATGTAAAGTGGATGTACTTCAGGGATTGGGACCCGAAACTGTACCAACTGCCACTGAAGTGCTAGTTGAACTTATGGTAGAAGCAGGTAAACTAACTGGTGGAGTCATGGTAGAGGTCAAGTTGGAAATATTACTACATCTAGAAACCGTGTGCATTTGTGATGATGTGGTCCCTTGTGCTCCTAATGAATCCATAGGGATGTTGGGAGTATTGCTACCTCCAACACTTGTTTGAGACGGTGCTGATGTGGTCCCTTCTACTCCTGATGAAGCCATGGGATTAGATGTTGAATTTAGCATGTGTACCAAGTGTACCACAAGAGGATTGATGGTGTTCAAAGGTTCATTGATGTGGAGTACCATTGGGTCTGAAAGATTTGTTAGAGGTGGATTTACGGGATTTGCATTATTGTCTTCTAATGTTTCAATTGAAATTGGAGCAAGAGGATCAACAATTTCTATGTTTTCCTGGGTAGGTGGTGTTGTAGTTTTTGTTCGGTGTGTCTCTACTCTACTGTTGATTATTGAAGTTAGAAGTGTGATGGTTTCAAAGTCAAAGTGTCTTGTATTTTTTAGTCATCTCTGCAATGTAGCGGGGCCTTCAAGTTCTGGTGACTCACCTCGCTACCGCCGTGACTGGCAGGTCGGGAGAGTAGCCACTTTGAAGAATTTTAATAAACGGATGTATTTGAAAATATTTTTGCAAACAAAATTAGACAATCCTGTGGCTTTCTAGACTCAACAAAATAAAAAGTGTCCACACATTAAAAATTCCCTAGAGATTTCAAGCAAGCAAACTTACTTTTCCAAAGAATCGAAGCTCAGTGAAAAGATGGATTGTAGGGCCTTCCAAAACTAGTAGATGCTAAGGGATTTCATGTCCTCATACAATTTCTAGGAGCTAAGGTGTGAGAAATAGTTACAATAAACTTTAATCGCCAGGGGTACAAGTGTTGGTTCCTGACCACTCACCCTCCCAAGCAGTAAAAGTTCCAAATTTTGTCTCAGGTATTGCAAGTGTGTCCCACTCACAACAGCCTATGTGATATCCTAAGAATAGCCACTAAAGTTACCACTTCACAATCGACGGTCGGGCAGACAGTTGTAAGTCGAGGACAACTCTCATTACCAGGAACTCTAGAGACAGTGATGTCACCCTGAGGACTTGTCACTGAACATAGAATCCCCTCGAAAAGATCACGTCCCACTAAATGAGAAAGAAGGGGGAACCACCCTTACTTATCCAGATTGACCTCATGCTTGACGCATGTTTTAGAAGCGCTTTCCCGACAAGCATTTTTTGTGACTAATGGATTTACTCTCTTTAATCAATGTTAGTTTCAAAGTTTTCCAGCCCAAGAGTGTTAACTCTCCAAACCTAATCCGAGGCACTAACCTAAACTTGTTGGTGATATAAAAATCAAAAGTTTGTCAATTTTAGATTAAGCACCAATTTTAAGTGTAGTTTGCTTAGTTTCAGGAGTGGAAATGAAAATGGTGATGTTTTGACTTGAAAACAGAAAAATGAACCAAACAATGCAAAATGCTCACTACTCTACCTTTCAATTCGATGAATATTATAAACTAAGGAAGAGTGAGAGGTTCATAAGTTTCTTTCAGTCATGCAAAATTTCTAGTATATTTCATATGTTTATGGATAGTTTTTCTGAAATTTGGATAATAACTGATGTGTAAAGACCAATGTAACCCAAACAAATATCTCAAGTAAACATGAATCTAATTCTATTACACAGGGGATCCCTGTTTTTCATTCACAAGATCACCATAAGGCCCAAGTGAAGAGGATACGCAGATCCCTTTGGAATGCTTTTGAATTAAATCCTAAACTATTACACGTGAGATCCACTTTCTCATTCACAAGATCGCCATAAGGCCCAAGTGAAGAGGATACAGTGGCTCAGAAAATTGTATGCAAAAATTAAATCTAATCTATTACAAGTGAGATCCACTTTCTCATTCACAAGATCATCATAAGATGCAAGTGAAGAGGATACGGTGGCTCGATATAAGATGCTTTGAAAAGTGAACTCCTAAACTATTACAAGCGAGATACACTTTCTCACTAACAAAGTCATCATAAGATGCGAGTGAAGAGGATATGGTTCCTCATACACAATATATCTCAAGAAACCTGAACTTTGAAGGTGCAACTCTCTCTAATTGTGCATGAAAATCATGAAAACATTCTAACTCCAAAACAAAATGCCACTAATTAAAGTTTTAATTCTGTTTTTTGGAAAGAAATTATTGTCAAATTATCTCAATCATGTGATGTTCAAAGTGTTCTTCAAATGAAAATGTGTGTGAAAGGTTCTTTAAAGTGTGTATGGTGCTTCCAAATGTGTATGTTTTATGTTTAATTAATGTTTCCAATCAGCATATGGTAAAGGTCTAAAATATTGAAAGTGCTTAAGGTGTTTTGGTAAACAATTTCTTAAGTGTGATTTTGGAGACTTGCAGCCATGTAAAGAGACATTAAGGTAGGTTAATATCATTCCTTAAACATGTTAAAATAGGGATCTATCATCTCATAAGGTTGTAAGCAAAATAGATCTACTACCAATTGAAAAAGATTGAAAATGAATTACAATTTGGAGCAGATTTTAAAGGTGTTTGGAAGTGGATTCCAATTGTGAATGTCTTGATCCAAATGCTATAAAACTTTCTTAAATTTTCAAGAGGAGTATAAGGCTGATTTAAAGATGCACATGAGGCCCTAAACAAGTGTGTAAATGTCATACAAAACAGGTATAAAAAAAAATCCAAAGATGAAAGAGATCTCCTCCGACTAGTGTAAGATTACAAGTTTGAATTAATGTGCTTGGAAGGTGTGTAAACTTTGCAAAGAGGTAAAGGAGGTTCAAATGAATTTAAAGATCAGTCATAAGTATGCAATAGTAGGGATATAGGAGCTAATATTCTCTCAATCTACAATATCTATTACAACTTGAAGAAAATATTTAAAAGAGAAAGAAAATTTGGAGCAATTTTTAAAGTTTTTGGAAGGTCATTCCAATGCGAGATATCTTTGATGCAAATGATACAAAAAAAAATTCAAAGGTTCTCAAAAAGAGTAAGATGATAAGTATGAGAAGCAAACTGATATTGAGCTAAAGAACACAAGCAAATATTTAAAGATCCGTCACAAGTTTGACAAAGAACTTCAAATTTGGGGCAGATTTACAAGTTATTGAAAGATGAGTCCAAAGGTGAAGATCTAAGTTCAAATCATGCAAAGCATATGAAAACTTGTTAAATGAGTGATAGGATGATCATGAGCAGCAAATTAAGCTTCCAAAATAGGTCTGAAAATTCGCTTATTAAGCCTCCAAAACAGATCTTAAAAAAGTTTCTCACAAACTAGGTGGATGAGCTGCAAATTGGAAACATAAAATTCAAGAAACTAGATGTAGAGTGGGATTTTGAAGCATTTGCTGCAGGAAAGGTGGGAGGAGGCCGGTTTGGAGGTCATATTGTTGGATCTATGGATCTTGAACTAATATTTAAGCTCCAAGTGAGTAGATCTAAAGGATGGAGATCACCAAAAAATGAAGAAAAATCATGAAATATGCAGAAATTTCAAGAGATTTCAAGCCATATGGTCGCCAATTTGATAATAGATTATGATGTTTGCATGTAGGGAGTTAGATCTGTAACATATCAATCTATATTAATAAGAAATGGTGAGTTCCTATGTCAACAACATGAAAATATTATCACAAGTTTACAAAGATCTATATTCATTAATCAAAACTCATTAAGATCTAGATTCATTTAAGAATTAAATTCATGCATGATAAGCCAAATTCAGACTTTTAGATGGTAGAAACTTGAATCAATTCATATTAAAACTAAGAAGAAGTACATACTTACCAATGATCTTGGTGTGAATACCTCTTCCATTGTCATGAGCTTCCCTTCCTTCACCCTTGCTTTTGAAGAATTTGAGTTCCTTCTCCTCCTTCAGAATCTCTTCAGCATGCCTTTGCTCCTCCTTTTCTACCTCTACAATGCCTCCCATGCCTTTCTTATATAGAATTGGGAAATGAGCCCTCATGTTTCTCTTTTCAATGTGGGGTTATCCATTTTCATCGTTTTTTTATTATTTTAGCTCAAAACCCACTTTTCCATAGTTTTTATGCTTTTTGCACAACTTTAACATACTTTAAGTACAATTAATGCACTTTAATGCATTCATCTTCACTTATTGATTGGTGTAGCTTAGTTTTAGACCTTTTATGAGTGGTTCAGTCATTGAACTTGGTCTTCTTTGGTTCTTACTGTCTTCACCTAATCCTTCCATTTATAGGAGAAGTGATTAGATCAGAGAGGACTTGTTTCTGAATGTACTTATGTTTTTGTCTTCATGTTGCGGGCGCATGGTAAAAATGTGATTCTTCTGTCACATGACTAGGGTGTTAATTTGATTGTTAACAACAACCAACATAGTGTAGTTTTGGGCCCGAATTGTTCGGGATGAATAGGTTGAACAACTGATGAAGGTTCGACAGGAAGTGGAGCAACATTTGGTGACACTCAAAGCGACAATGCACGTGATGGAGTAGGTTGCCAAGTTTGCGGATTTGAAAGATTTGTAGCAGCGCGTCGCCAAGGCAGATGAACGATAGAAGAAGCATGCTGTGCAGCTGGAGTAGTTCCAGGATGTTGGTGGCCAGCTCAAGATAAAGGCTGGTGAAGTTCTCTAGGCAGTGCAGGGGCATCGTCAACAAGTGGCTGCGAACATGATCGAGCACCTATCGCCCCAAGACGTTGTCGACAGTCAGGAGGCGGATACGGCATTAAAGAAGATGGTTACGATAGTCAAGCAGCAGTATAACGATTTCAAAGTCAAAACCAAAGAGTACACCATGTCCAGTTGATGTGGCTTGAGGGCGAGCCAGAAGATTGTGTTGGGGACCTGTTGGCAGGAAGTTTGGTAAGGAAGAGTCACAGCATTGCCGATGCTGTGACATGTCAGAAGAGGTCGCGGAAGACAAAAGCCTAGATGATTTTATGTATTTTTGAGTCCATTGTACCGCAGAATGCAGGTTTTTGGGTCATTTGGACCGCGTCAGTTAGATTTTGTGTCAATTGTCCAACTGTTGGTTAGGAATTTGTTAGTAAGTGGACAAGCATTGTAAAGGCGGAAGCCTATATATAGTCATAAGTTGTAAGTGTTATGGAGGAGAAGAGAATAGTGCTATGGATATAATTTTTCCAAAGTTAAATGCATAGATATATTTCTGAATGTTACAATAAGTTGAAGTGATCGTTGCCGCAAACATCCTCCTTCATTCGACGGAAACATGGTTTAGTCGAATCTCCTTTGAACATGTCGGGTGAGACCTCATCTGCTCCGCAAGTGTTGCTGGACAGGGTAAAACCTATATGGGCCGGTGCTCAGGGAGATCGCAGTGGGTTGGTGTTGATAGTGATGGGAACCCCTGTCGAATGGGTTTGAGTCAACAAGATGAAGGAATTGAGTATGATGCATTACTTTCTAGGTATGGAGGAGTGGAAGAGAGAAGATGGAATCTTCCTTGGACAAGGGAAGTATGCAGTAGAGATCCTAAAGAAGTTTGGGATGATGGACTACAAGGCCATGGCCACACCTAAGGCATCGAACCTGAAGCTATTGAGTGATGTTTCATTAGATTCGGTTGATGCCACAATGTATCGTCAGATGATTGGGTCCTCGATGTACCTGACAAACACGAGACCAAATATTTGCTTTGATGGGAAGACCTTCAGCCAGTTCCTAACATATCCTAGACATGTCCACTTGATTGTTGTAAAGCATATTCTGAGGTACCTGAAGGGTACTATTGATTATGGGCTCAAGTATGATGTGAATCAAAAGGTTAACCTAGAGGGTTATGTTGATTCAGATCAAGGAGGCAATGCTGCAGATAGGAATAGCACTTCGGGGTGCTACTTTAGTATGGGATCAGTTGTGATCTCTTGGTTTAGAAGGAATCAATCCTGTGTAGTATTGAGTACAGCCTAAGTAGAGTATGTTGCAGCTTGCTCAGCCAGTTGCGAGGTAGTATGGCTAAGGAAGCTACTGTTAGACTTATTTGATTTCCAGTTGGATTCTACTTGTATCTTTTGTGACAACCACAGTTGTGTGAAGTTGTTAGAGAACCTAGTGTTCCATGACAAGTCGAAGCATATCGAGTTCAAATATCACTATATCAAGGATATGGTGTAGAGAGGAGCAGTAAAGATCCTGTATGTTGCGATAGATGAGAAAATAGCATATGTGTTGACCAAACCATTAGCCAGAGTGAAGTTTGAGTACTTCAGAAAGAGGCTTGGTGTTCTCCATATTGAATATACTTACAGGAGGAAGTGACGCGACACAGATGCTAGAGCCATTCCTAACATGGTGGTAGGAGGATCCTTCCCATGGCTGTGGATGTAAGTGTTGTGTGATGAGCATCAGGACGATGCTCCGAATGATGTTCTATATGATGATGATCAATATGATCAAGTGATGATGTGCATCTGGGTGATGCTCCGTATGATAATCAGGATGATCATGTGATGATGATATGCATCAGGGTGATGCTATGTATGATGATGATCAAGATGATCATGTGATGATATTCACCAGGATGATGCTATGTATGATGATTATCAGGATGATCATGTGATGATGATGTGCATCAGGATGATGCACTGTATGACAATGATCAGTATGATCATGAGCATCAGGATGATGCTCCATGCGAAGATGATCAGTGTAATCATGAGTATCAGGATGATACACTGTGGCCATGGAAAGGTTGTGCAATAGCATGTAATCATCCCTGGGAGATCCTATAGGTTGAGCAGTAAGCTCGTAATGATCCCTGGCATGCTCTTCGAGGTTTTTCTTGGTGGCATGTAATCAACCCTGACAGATCCTATAGGTTGAGCAGTAATCTCGTAATCATCCTTGGGATTCTCTTCGAGGTTTTGTTCGGTCACATGTAATCATCCCTAGGAGATCCTATAGGTTGAGCAGTAAGCTCGTAATCAACCCCGGGATGCTCTTCGAGGTTTTGCAAGGTTGCATGTAATCAACCCTGGGAGATCCTATAAGTTGAGCAGTAAGCTCGTAATCAACACTGGGATTGTTAACACTCAAAAAGTGCTCACTACCTCATCTACCCCATTTCATGACTCATTTGTCCATATTTCCTACCATATTTTCCTCCAAACCCTTAAAAAACATTAAAAAATCCTCCAAAAGGCCAAAAAACCCATTTTCCCCCCAAAATAATCCAAAATTCCTCCAAAATAGCAAAAACCCTCTAAAAAGGGAATAAAAAATACAAAAAAGAGGAAAAAGAGGGAAAAAGGAAGCAAAAACCCTATACAGCTGACCTAAACCATATGGTGCCCAAAACCATGGTTCAGCACTCCACCACTAAAAACCTATAAATAGGTGATGGAGGTCCCCCATTTCATATCCATAGTCAACCACACCCTTACTCTGCCAAAATCACTCCTGAAACCCTAGCTCACCCTTGAGCTATTTTCACATTTGAGTGCCCCTTTGGACCATTTCCAAAACCCTTTGGAGAAAGAGAAAGGAACAACACTGGAGCTTGGAAGCAACCCTCTTGGACTGCTGCAAAGGCTTCATCAACGTTCACATTGGAGGTATAATCAATACAATTTTTTTTTTATTATCTTGTCTTTTCTGTTTATGCACATGCTTAGAGTAGTTAATGTTTTATTTACTGTATTTTCTGAACTGCTACTAAGGAATCCCTTCTCCTTAGCAGGTGCTCATTCGCACAAGCTAGGGTGGAAACCCTAGCTATAGTTTTGGCGACTCCCCTTGTGTTCGTTTGAATTTTTGGTTATAGTTTTAGACATTTTTAATTTTTTGCAATATTTCTCTGTTTTTTCCTTTCGATTGTCCCTTTCGGCTGCCGTAAACCATGTCTTTTAACCCCGCAGTTGCGTTCCGACCGTGTCTTTCAGAATTTTACCCGTGATCCGACCGCGGCTCTCAGACTGTTTCTAGTGATCTACCAGTGGTTTCCAGTCTGTTACCTGCGATCTGGCCACATCTATCAGCCTGTTTCGTGCGGTCTGACCACCGCTGTTAACCCATTTTACCGCGGGCCGTGTGCGGTTTGACGCCCTATTTCTGCTACCCGCCTGTGCATTTTGGCCTTTTTCCTGCATCCCGTCTGTGGCTTGCAGCCCTTTTTCTGCTATCTGCCTACGTCTTTCGGCCTTTTTCCCATGTCTCGCTTACGACTTTCATCCATTTTCTTGCAATCCACCTACGTCTTTCAGCCTTTTTCCTACATCCCGCCTGCGGCTTTCAGCCATTTTCTTGCAATCCGCTTGCGTCTTTTGGCCATTTTCCCGCATCCCGCCTGTGGCTTTCAGCCATTTTCCTGCAATCCGCCTACGTCTTTTGGCCTTTTTCCTATGGTTCGACTGCGGCTTTCAACCATTTACCTGCTATCTGCCTGCTACTTTCGGCCCTTTTCCCGCAGTCTTCCTGCGTTTTTCGGCCAAGTTCCCGCAACCTGTCCGCAATTGTCGACCTGTTTCCCGCGGTCCAACCGCTCAGATTTGCCACAGACCCGCGGTTTGTTTTCTGCACTTTTTTCTCTGTTTTGAACCCAACACTTTGCTGCAATATTTTTTGCACCTACACAGCCATCTTTCCTATCTACAACCATACTTCCCTATAGCCTTTTTTCTACAGTATTATTTCTGTTCCATTTACAAAACATTTTTTAAATTTCAGCATTTTAATTGAAAAGAGAAAATTTTGCATTTTAAAGTTTAATTTCTACATTGATATTTTTAGTTAGAAAGTTTCCCACCCCGTGGCACTTTTACTTGGGTCCATCATCTCACACATAACTACCATAAGAATCTTGTAGTTAGGTAGGATCGAGGGGATAGGCATCCAAATAACACCCCTCGGTTGCTTACACTTGAGATATAGCGTTTGTCCATTAGGGAACCAAAATCCCCTAATATTTTTTGACACGGTTTAAAACCAATTTATCGGGAAGGCCTCTCCCCTAGGAGGGTTGAAGTCGCCAGACTGGTTCCGGAAGCCTGAGTGGAATACCGCAATCCATTCAGTTACCGAAGGATACCTTTCGCAGTTCTCGGTGTATCACCCATATGGGGATACAGCAACGATAGAACCAAACAACACATTCACCCAACCGAACGTGTCATGAACGGGGTATCTTAGTTGCTTTTCTTCTAGGATTGACTACCCAGTGTCCCTCCCCGGTAGCGGGATATCTTTAGCCACTTGGCTCTACTATCCATATTGTCTGACTTGGATTTCATCACCTTGTAGAGGATATGTGTAGTTGAGTCAGAATACTATTTAGCTAGGTGTTTGCATGCTCCCTTACCTCCTTTTGGTCTAACGAGTCCACTATTTTTATTTTTTAGGAAACCTGCTGCTTGTTGGTATTCTGACTATTTCTACTGATACTCCACTTATTGTAGCACAACTATTACAGTAAGTGTTTTGAGTTGGTTGTTGGCCTGAGTGCCATATTTTTTGCGATCTCCTTCTACACACTCGGTTGCATTAGGGTTTTGGAGTTGTTTTTCACTCAACACAACCCCCAGATACTTGACAACATATGTCACCATTGAGTCCCCGAGACATTCTCGGTGCCTCCAGGGCAAGCCCGCACAGCATGGTTCACTTGACATCACCTGTCATAGATGTAGATCTTCATCACTTGATACCACTCATCATAGATCTCGAGCTTTGTCACTTGACTCCACTCGTTAACAACATAGAACTTCGTCACTCGATCTAGACGCCCCTTATTTTAACTCTGATTCTGAGGCAGAGTCCAATAACCCCACTTACACTGCATCAACCAGCCCCATGGCTAGCATGACTTCTACCCCTTTCTTTGTAGGGACCATTGGTGGAGCATCCATTACCACACCAGCTACCACACATGTTTTGGGTATGCCCTCGATGGGGCCCACATCTACCATTTCGATCACTGTACCCATTCTAGTAGCTAGCATACCTATCCCCACTCCATCAGTGACTCACACTACCCTTTGCGGTGCAGGACCGTCCCATACCACTTTCGTTCCTCCACTTGGGGGAAACATCCCAAACCCAGCCCCTTCACTTGGGGGAATTGGCCCCAACATGGTCACAACCACTACTATGTCACATCCTTCTACTAGTTTGCCATTCATTGCTAGACTCAACCTTCCTGACCTAGCTAGACTGACTAACGATCCCATCAACCATGACCCTGCGTGGCCTCACATGCCCACCAAGATCCCCTCCCACATCCCTAATTTTGAGGGCAAGGCAGGTGAGGACCCCGAGAACCATATTATGTCCTTCCATCTATGGTGTTCCTCCAACTCCATAGTGTATGAGTCTGTCCGCCTCCGTTTGTTATAGCGCACCCTCACTGGCTCTGCAGCTAAGTGGTACATCGAGCAGCCCCATGGGACCCATGACACCTTTACTTCCCTTGCCTCGACTTTCCTGTAGTTCTTTCAGTTACCTGTCCGCTATGACGCGGGGGTTGAAATCCTACTGTCTTGGAGACAGAACACAGCTATCCACATCACTGACCACATTCATGAGTGGCGTTGACGCCGCATCCTCTGCAAAATCAAGTTAGACGACCGTATCTTCTTAGATTGGTTTCTAAAATCCCTCCTTCCTATTATTGCCAAGGATGTGGCATCCAAATGACCCCAGTCCGAAGAAGAGGCCATCCTCAAAGCCCAACAATTTGACCTTATTTACGCCTAGTCGGGTTATCTGTATTCCATCATACCTAATGCCCCTCGTAGTGATTCCTCTCGACACGATGAGTTGGGGGCATCCCATGCTGCAGATGGCATCATTGGCCGTATAGCCTCACATAACCAACCCTTTTTCCATAGCATGTCCTAGCCATGGCCTCGATCTTTCGCGCACTACATATCAGTCCGTAGAAACCAATTCGTGTGCTCCCATGGCACATCACCATCATTCCCATGGACCCTCGTGTCCACCTCAGTGCTTTGGCCATGCCGCCCCCGCTTATGCTCCACCAGTAGCACCTCAGCCATATTACCACCCACAGGCTGCACCAGCTCCTGTGTCCTTTCAAGCCTGACCTGCTTATTACCCACCACAGGAAGCCCCTACGACAAACCCACAACCCGTTCCATAGACGTATCAACAACCCCAACAAGGTTCAGCACCTGTGCCACCTCCACCCACTTATTATTCACTGCAACATGCTCCTACACCTACACAACCCCAGAACCCACCTGCTGCCCAAGGGCAAGTGTATGCCCAACAGAATCCGCAGCAGAACCAAAATAACTAGCACCAACAAGGCCAACAAAACCATGGCAAAGGCCATAATCGTGGGAACAACCCCCCTCCAGACCAAGGCGGTCAACCTCCCAGTCCCCCAAACAACAATAACGCGACACCTGCCAACTAGAACCCTGATCGGCCGCCCAAACAAGCCAAAAATCCTAATTTGCAAACAAACCATCCTTGTTCTATTTGTGGGGTCTATGGCCACTACACACATGCTTTCCCACATTTGGAGCGAGCTCGGCAACTCTGGACAGATGATGCCCATCGCTAAGGGCACGCAATTCCTCAGGTGTCTCCCAACCCCCTACCACCTCAACATCAACCCTTGGTGTTACAAAACCCTTTATCGACCCAAGGCATAGTGAACAATCAGCCGTTGGCCCCCCCTCAAGGAATTGCACCACCACAACAACAAATCACTTATGCCGCTCCTGATCAACCCATGATAGACTCAGGTACCCACCACTTGTTAATGATGTTGTCTACCGATGTCAACCTCCAAACCCGTCGAAACCAATATGGCTCCACCCCTGAAGCCCCTCTCGCCGACAAAAACACTAACGCTCATCCCAGTGATCAGACGTTACGTATACCTCTGGCTCCACTCGATGGCACCTCCAAAGCACCTTGCTTCCCACTTCGTCGCATCAACCATAATCCCAATGCTCGTGCTGTGTCTAATTACAACATTGTAGATGACTTAGCCCAGTCTCCTACAGCCATGTCTGTGTTAGAAGTCTTAAAAAACTATCCTTCACAGCGCAAGACTTTGCTCTCTGCCATTGGTTCTATTGACCCAAATGACTCACGACTGATGGCCTTCGATTTGGACCAATCTGAACCATGCCTGCCTTCCACTTTAGCATTCTAAGTTTTTGTTTCCATTCAGAATCTTGTCATCCATCGGTGCATTATCAAGGAAGGTTCCTCTACATGCATTATGTCCACATTCATTTGGCAGAAGTTGGGATCCCCTACTCTCCAGCAATCCACCACTGCATTGCGAGCCTACGACGACCGTTCAGCTCAAACCCAAGGTCTCTTAGCTAATGTCCCCATCCAATTGTCCGACAAAACCATGCTCATTGACATAGAGTTCATCAATTCCCAACTTGATTATAACCTCTTACTTGGACACAACTACATGTATGCCATGCTGGCGGTTTCCTCATCCATGTTTCGTACCATGATGTTCCCCCATGACGGACGCATTCTCAAGGTCGATCAACTCACCTATTATGATCCCAATGCCCCCGTTGCACCCGAAAAATGTTCTCCCCATGGTTGAACAACCTCTTTGTGGTGCGTCTACTTCATTGGTTTCCTCTGTGGGACCCATACTTTACTTAGATATGCCAATGACCTCAACATTCCAATCCATTCCACCCCCGTCACCCGCGAACAAAATATCTGACCTATGTACCCTTTCCCACAATACACAAACACCCAACAATCAACCGCCCTTGTTATCCAAACCACCATTGGTACCTAGTCACATTGGTGTTACACCCATCCACACAATCCCCTTCCTATTCCCTCTGTCAGGAGTAGTAAGCGCCCCGGTTATGGCTACTCTCAGCCTCCCTAGGTTAACCTTAGGATTACCCGTGTGGTATATTTCACCTCCCGTTCCCCCGCCAACACCAAATGTCATCCTACAATCGGTGCAACCCATTTCCACTACTAGTCAACCACCTCCCGGTGTCACTACCCCTTTGTCATCTACGAATCCACTCCATCTTATCAAGCACAATGGGGGTAGAGGCCCACAACCATACACTGCTATACCCCCGCCAAAAACAATTAAAAACCCCCTCGTGTTTCGTGCTCCTCCCAAATGCTCGTTGTGTGATGAGTTAGGCCATTTGACTCAATGACGTCCATAATTACCTGCATTACAGGAACACATGCAAATGCTTGACGACGACCCCAACATCCCGGTTGTCCAACTAGATCCATCCCCTAAGCCTCATGATAAATCACTGCGTACCAACCACCCTTGTTGCATATGCGGTATTTACGGCCATTACTCACATCACTCTCCTGATCTCCCAAATTACAGAGCAGCTCTCTATGAGATGAATAGTTTGGAACTTGAGATTGCACCCCCCACACTTGAGGAGATCCACCCCCCAGTATCACCTTCATCGAGAAAGATTAACACCATCTATATGAACTCTTCGACTACCACTTCCTCATCAACCGATTTGACAACTCAAAGGTTTCGCAATGATGAGGATATTCTAGAGGCTCTCACTGCCCCGGATTATCCATAGGAAGACATGCACCAGCATTCCTACTTCCTCCTAGAAGAGTCCTCCTCCACCACAGCCACCCAATTTACGGTTGAGTCCAAAGATTTCCTTCCCACCAAAGTCGACTGGTTTAAGGATCCCATTCCCGCTCTTGATGCCTTTGAGGAAGGTAACATGGCCAATATCTCACCCACAATCCAAATTGATATCTCTGCCCCAGAAGGTGCCCCTGAACTCATTACATTAGGAGCCTCCTGCAGTGAGTATGATATTGGAGAGTACAAAAAACTTTTCCAAGAGTTCTGTGATGTCTTCACCTAGTCCTATACCGAAATTCCTTGTCTTGACCCCGCTATTATAGAACACCACATTGACACATGGCCAGATGTACCCCCCGTTCGCCAGAAACATCACCCCATTCATCCCTCAAAGCTCCCCGTTGTTAAAGTAGAGATTGAGAAACTTCGCAAAGCAGGATTCATTTATCCTATTGCATATACCACTTGGGTTTCTAACCCCGTCCCTGTTAACAAGAAACAAGGCACCATCAGAGTATGTACTGACTTCCGCGATTTAAACCTATCCTGTCCCAAAGACAACTTCCCCATGCCATTTATTGACCAACTCATTGATGCGTGTGTGGGGCATGAAGTCCTATCTTTCATGGATGGTTTTTTTCGGATACAACCAGATTCAGATCCACAAGGAGGATCAGTACAAGACTGCCTTTACCACCCCCTGGGGCACCTTTTCCTATCGCGTCATGCCTTTTGGCCTCAAAAATGCTGGTGCCACCTTCCAGCAGGCCATGACCTATTGTTTTCATGACTTGGTCCATATCTTGCTAGTCTATCTTGATGATCTTACAACTCATTCCCAGAAACGATCAAACCACCTTAACGACCTCTAGCAAGTTTTTCTGCGTTGTCGCAAATATCAAATCCACTTGAACCCACACAAGTGTGTCTTTTTCATTCCAGAAGGCCGTTTGTTGGGTTTCATTGTTTCCCAAAAAGGAATTTTTGTTGATCCCCTAAAAGTTCAAGCCATCATAAACCTTACCTCTCCTCGCACGCTCCGGCAGCTCCAGAGTCTACAGGGGAGATCTAATTTCCACATCGCTTCGTTCCTGATTATGCCACCACCGTTCATAGTTTCTTACACCTTCTTCGCACCCACATACCATTTGTTTGGGATGACCAGGCACAAGATGCATTCGAATCCCTTAAGAAAGCTCTCACACAAGCCCCTTTGATATCCCCCCCATATTTCTCTCAAGACTTCATCCTTTACGTCTCGACATCCGATTATGATGTGTCCGGAGTCCTTGTTCAAGAAGACGCCGCTCGCCAGGAGGATGTCATCTATTACGTCATCCAGACCTTGTCTAGACCACCCCTACGTTACCCATATGAGGAAAGACTACCCCTTGCTGTGGCCTTTTCTGTCCAAAAATTGCGACATTACATTTTACTTAGTCAAACCACAGTTGTCGCCGACTCCAACTGCATGGTCTATCTCTTGAACCGACGCCTCCTACAAGGTTGCGTTGCTAAATGGGTAATTATCCTCCAAAAATATGACCTCACCTTCACAACCCATAAGAGCACTAAATCCCTCACACTTTCCCAGCTCATCACCGATCTCCCATCCTTTTTACCGTCCCCACAAATCTCCGATGAGTTTCCCGACAACCACTTGTTCATCATCTCGTCTGAGGACCCATGGTATGGTGATATTTTTTTATACCTTCGCACGCAGAAGTTTCGACCCAAAATAAATCATGATGGACGCCGTCGTATCTGTCACCAGGCCTCTCGATATCTCCTCTTGGGCGATTTCATTTACCGGCGAGGGGTTGACACGATTCTCCGTCGTTGTATTACACATGAGGAAGCCAAACAAGTCCTCAATGACTGCCATAGCGGTGCCTACGGCAGACATTTCTCTGGAATGGAGACCACCCAAAAGGTCATCTGCGCCGGATAATTCTGGCCCACACTCTTTACTGACTGCATCACAGCGGTCAAACATTGCCATAATTGCCAACTTTTTGCCCCTAAGGCTTGGACACCACCCGCTCCATTACACCTAGTCGTCACCGTTGGTCCCTTTTGTAAATGGGCCATCGACTTCATGGAATGTAAACCCTCATCCACAAACGGCCATAAGTACATCATTGTCACCGTCGACTACTTCACCAAATGGGCTGAAGCCATGCCCACCTTCAATTGTAAAGCTGACACCACTTCCCATTTCTCTTTTAACCATGTTATAACTCGATTCGGGGTCCCCGAACAGTTGGTCTCAGATCATGGTTCACATTTTGAACATTCCATTTGGCGCGCGTTATCCACTCTCCAAAAGTTCGAACATCAGTATTCCTCTGCTTACTACCCACAAGGGAACGGCCAAGTAGAGGCCATTAACAAAATTTTAAAAACCATCCTCCAATGCACTATTGACCAGCATAAGTCCAATTGGCATCACATGCTTTTCCCTGCATTATGGGCTTACCATACATCAACCAAGACTACCACCGGTTTTACCCCGTTTCATTTAGTTCACGGTGTAGGGTCTGTCCTCCCCATCGAGTGTCAGATACCTGCCTTGCACATCACCATCGAGCTTCTTCCAGACACCTCTCCACTTGAGCAACGTCTGCTATCACTAGAAAAAGCTGATGAAGACCGTCATGCCACTCTCCAATCCATTGAAGCTGCCAAGAACCGCTCCAAAGCTGGTTATGACAAACATGTCCACCCTTGAACTTTCCATGAAGGGGACCTCGTCCTCGCCTATGAACAAGCCCACGACAAGACTGGTAAAGGAAAGTTTGAATCCATATGGAAAGGCCCTTACATCATGCAGACCTACCTCGGAAATGGGGCATAAATTTTAACTAACTCAGAAGGTCACCCTTTACGCAACCCCCGTAATGGGTTGTATCTTCAACGCTTTTACCCTTAATCAAACCCGCGGCCCCATTGGTCCGTATTGTATAGTTTGCTTTCTTTTTGTTTTTTCACCATTTTTACCACAACCTTACATTCATCAGTTTTTTGCATGATCACAGATGGACCATCTTCGACCTCATTACATTGGCTTCGCTGATGGAGCAAGACGCTGGTTTCCAAACCTGGCTTATGCAGCATGGGTCTTATATTCCCCTTCACATGAGTTGATTCACCTTGACGGAATATGTATAGGCGCTTCTACCAATAACCAGGCAGAGTATGATGTTGTGACCGGTCTTCTGACTGCTTCCCTTCATATGGGAATATGTCACCTTCATGTGTTCCTTGACTCCCAGCTACTTGTTTCCCAGCTCAACAACTACTACCAGGTGCGTGATCCCTGCCTCTTTAGAAAATTCCTGTGCACAAAACAACTCAGCCAACAATTTGAATCCATAACATTCACCCATGTCCCACGAGCTCAGAATAGTGTCACAGATCAAATGGCTAACAAAATCCTAGATTGGCATATCAATCACACCATGTAAAACCTCCATCATGCATCATCATCTCATATCATCTCATAAAAAATATATAAAACTCCAAAAAGATTGCAAGGGGAATCCAAGTGTCTATCATCACATAAACATTTGCATCCATGTGCAAATAACATAAACACATTGACATACAAGGGCATCCACGTGCCTATCCTACATACATAATGTTGCATCCATGTGCAATACATAACATCAAATACACAAGGGGCATCCACGTGCCCATCATCCTACACTACTTGCATCCACATGCAGTACAAACATATAACAAACCATAAGCGCATCCACGTGCGTACACTAAATTATCATCGCAAAAAGATGCATCCATGTGCATATATATATATAAAAAAATAAACGTCAATGTGCTACACATGTCCTGAGTACCCCCGTACTCAGCTATACAAAAAATATCTATACATCAATAAGCCTCATAGAATACATGCCATAGCTACAAAATCAGGGGGGAGTCCCCTGCACTCCCTACTGAGAGTCATACCCTTTGTCACTGCCTGCATCCACTACCTCCGAGTCCTCATCCCGCTCCTCCTCCAGCAGCTCCTCATCCCCTGCAAGCTCCTGTGCCCGACCCCTATCCGCCAAAATGGCCACTTGCATAGCGATCGATTGAAAATCCCATGGCACCCTAAGACAGTCCTGAATCACCTCCAGATCCACGTCCTGCCACCCATCATCAGTCACTCCAACCAGTAAAAAATCGAGAAGCGTCTGTACGGACTCCAGAGTCCCCTCAGCGTCCCATCGACGCACCTCCCCTCAGCCCAGTAGGGCTGGTATTGCCACATGCCTCCTGCGAGCTACATGTCCTGGTGGTGATCTCGGGCCAACATTTGCAGATCATACATCAGTAAGTAACAACATATCAACATCTCAAACCTTCATACACAAAACATGACATCAAGAATAATCAAGCAAATCAATACACACCATCTGGTCCCCACGCTTGCCCTGGCGGCTGTGGTGCCTCCGGATCCTCGGTGTAGTCCATATCTCTGTATGGATAATCATCCAGTGTCAGCGGCATCTTCAACCACTATAGGTAAAGCTCCTGGGTGAAGTACCTACTAACCTCACCGCCACCCCCATCGGCACATCATCTCTCCCCACTCCACCATGCGCGGCTCCATAGGCACTGCTGCCCTGATCGGCACCCGCGGCCGCAGTGTAGGTACCCTCTCCATGAAGAAGGCACAAAGAAATGATCCATAATAGAATCCTTTTCCATATTCCTTCACCGAGGTCAGCTGCCGCTGAACATAAGTGAAGAACATCTAGCCACAGGCATAGTATACACCATCTAGCACCCGCTCCACCAACTGCATCTGGCCCCTTGACACCTTCTCAGGTGACTGGGACCCAAAAACCCGAACCACTCACGCCGCGATCGCTTGTATTGATGGCTCCCGTAGTTCCACCACCCAGAGTGCATTCCTCTACACCCTAGCCTCCAGACTGTAGTACCTCTCCAACATATCCTCGATATCCACATCTGCGGATACTCGTGGCTACTTATTAGCCACCCTACCCAAACAGGGCAACCCCGTTAAGAAGTATACATCTACGAGGGTGAGATCCACCCTCTCTCCCTACACCCTGAATGCATGAATGTCAAGCTCCCAAAAGCTCACTAACTGGTTTAGCATCAGCACTGCTGAACGCATCATGGGAACCTATGCGAACTTTAGCAGCCCGCACAACCCCAATGTAGACTGCACATGCCGATCCCTCCAGATGACATCCACTATGTCATTCAGGACATCCCACTCTCGCCAAAGCACCAACGGCATCCTGTCAATCACACAAGGAAAGCTCATCAGAATCATGAGAAAATAGTAACCCTTCCCCCCTGGGGGAAACCCTAAAAGCTTGATCCCAATTGAGGCTTTAGGGACCCTTGCCGCGGTTTCCGACTATGGCTGTTAGGGCTACAGTCGCGATCCGGGACCGCGCCTGTCAGAGCCAAATTCGCGGTCCCGAACCGCAAGTCCAGCATCGGAACTTGCGGTACAAGACCGCGTATCCCGACCCATCTGCGTGATCTTCCCTGGAACCCACGGTCCCCGACCGCGGTTCCACCCCACAAACCCGCAGTCCACCCCACGTGGACCATACAAAAAATCCCCTGGGACCCACTATTCCCCCAAACCCAATGAAAAATGTAGGGATGAGTTTATTGGAATACCTGTAACTCTCAGATCTAAAAACGGTCGGTCGGATCGTCCAAAACCACCAACTCAGCTCTTGTTCACCCTGATCACTAGTCAAAGTCAACAAGTCCAAATGACACTTGTCATGTTGGACCCACTTACTATTTATAGTCCGTTGACTTTTTCTTGTTTTGGCCATTCTGAACCCATACGGAGTCCATTTTTCAAATATTTTTCACCAATGGAATCAACACGATGAGACCATCATGATGGTCGACTTGTTTTCTTATTTTTTCCACATCGTTTTTTGAGCATTTTTTAGACACCACTAGTCACCTCGATTTGTGTGCCACTTTAGCTACTCTCTACTTTTTATTTATTTTATATCATCAGATTCATTTTTTCGAGCTCGTGATGATGCTTGAGATCATTTCTCGCTCTCACCCCCATATTTTTCGGGTATTTTTTCCAAAATGCCCCCTGTCGCCTCAGTTTGCGTGCCACATCGACCGTTATCCATTTTCGACACTTTTTATATCGCTAGATCCAATTTTTCGTGCTTGTGATGATGCTTGAGATCATTTCTCGCTCTCACTAGGTACAATTTCACCATTGTGTCCTGACACCTTGTTTCCTTGGTTTGTGCGCCACATCAGCTGCCATCGGATTGTTCCACATTTTTACATAAGCCATTCACTCCTTCCACACTGCAATTATTTCGTTATTTTTCCACCATTCATTATCTCACAAGGAGGCCCACCAGTGTTCCCCCCTACCCTCATTCTTGCTCATCATCAATGTTCCTTGATTGAGCACTTCCTGCTTGCCTAACCATTCCTTTTGTTCGGTATAATTTTATCCCTTTTTCGGGCCGGACAAGTCCTTTACGAAAAAGGCACTTAGGGAGTTTATGTTAATCTCTTTTCTTACTCCTAAAACAATGAAAATATCGCTCAGCAATCTTGCTTCCTTTCATGCTCGTTAAAGTACCTGAAAGGGCATCTATCTGGTATAAGTTTAACCCTTTTTCGGACCTGGTAGTCTAATTACGAAAAAAGAATACTCTAGTCACACTGGCTAGAAGACTTCTTCATTGCATCATTTTATGCTTCTTCAGGCCTTGGAGACTAACACACGAAAAAGCAACCCCCTGGAGTCTTCTTATCACTTTCAGAATCTCTAAAATTGAAAGCAACCATGAGCATGAACTGTCATGGGCACCTACAAATCCAGACGATAGTACCATTCCATTATTTTAGAGTCTTCTTATCACTTTCAGAGTCCTTAAAATTGAAAGCAATCATGAGCATGAACTGTCCTGGGCTCGTATAAATCCACACGACAATACCATTTTAAACACACTTCTTCTAGTTCCTTAACCCATGAAGAAGTCCCCCCATGCCTCTCAGCACTATGATCGATCATCTCGGCAGCACCCCTAGTAAGGTCGCCTTTGTTCAGAGTATTTTGCAGTCTCCTGCCACTTTGCACCAACTTGAGTACCACTCACCCCAGTCACTATCCTTGATCCATTACAGCTATGATCCCTTTCCCTCCAGTCATTTTCATATGATACCCGATCATCCGTCATCTTCATACTCTGACAACAGGAAGTTTGAGTCCACTCAGTCTACTTGCCCAGTTATCCCCCACGGTATGCCAATCCTACCATCAGTACTCTCACACTTCGGTTCTCCACCTTGTGCTCCTATCAAGGAAACATCATTGCCTTGCTAGTTACAGGTCTCCCTCTGTCGACGACAGCCCCTCCATTCCATAGGATAGACCCATAGGTCCATGCACCTTGGACTCATCACTATCTGTGGTGAGTGCCTATGGACCATTTTGAGAGGAGTCATCATTGCCTCTCCGAGTGGTTGTTTCTCACATGCTCGACTTCAACACCTTGATCGCATCATTGAGAATCGCGTAGGGTTTATATCCCTTCAGTTATTGGTCGAAGACCCCGGATTTCCCCCAACTCTAGCACATTGGTGAGTCACTTCGGAACACACAGTTATATGTTTCCGTGGATGTCCGGGTTGCGTACGCGATTGTATTCGAAATCCATCCAGTTATATGCTTCCTTGAGTACCCAGTTCAGTTCCAGTTCAGTGTACCATTGAGGGTATGACTCCCCGTCACTATGATCCAGCAGCTCATCAGTTCCTCTGGTACCACACTCAATAGCACTGTTGTTATGCCCTTGTATCAGTTCTTTAGCTCAGACATGGTCAGCCCAGCAGTATGTCCCAGATTTGTGTCCCCTCTGGACCCTTATGATGTACATAGTGGTTCTCCATGTATCCTTCAGGCCCCCATTTTCGGGCCTCACAATTATTTTTTATGTATCTTGATACGAGCATGGGTATGCACGCCTCGTCCATATATTGAGAGTCTTCCTCCTTTGAGGCCATGTATATTTCAGGTCCCCATTTTTTTTTTGGACCGCCTTGTTATTGTTCTATATCTTGATACAAGCATGGGAATGCCCGCCTCATCCATATGTTCAGATTATTCCTCATTCATTATTGAGGTCATGTACTTTCAGTTTTTGCAGTTTGTTCGGGACCGTTGTTCCGGGCTCTAGTTCGTTTCTTCTCCTCTCCACACCCCAGGAAAACCAAAAAAGACTTATGATGTCTATCGGCCATACGATGAGCTCCTACCCTCACACATTAGGGGGCAATCTGTTAACACTCAAAAAATGCTCACTACCTCATCTACCCCAATGCATGATTCATTTGTCCATATTTCCTACCATATATGCCTCCAAAACCTTAAAAACCCATTAAAAAGGCCTCCAAAAGGCCAAAAAACCCCTTTTTCACCCAAAATAATCCAAAATTCCTCCAAAATAGCAAAAACCCTCTAAAAAGGGAATAAAAAATACAAAAAAAAGAGGAAAAAGAGGGGAAAAGGAAGCAAAAACCCTATACAGCTAATTTAAACCTTATGGTGCCCAAAACCATGGGTCAGCACTCCACCACTAAAAACCTATAAATAGGTGATGGAGGCCCCCCGTTTCATATCCATAGTCAACCACACCCTTACTCTATCAAAATCACTCCTAAAACCCTAGCTCACCCTTGAGCTACTTTGACATTTGAGTGCCCCTTTGGCCCATTTCCAAAACCCTTTGGAGAAAGAGAAAGGAACAACACTGGAGCTTGGAAGCAACCCTCTTGGACTACTGCAAAGGCTTCATCAACCTTCACATTGGAGGTATAATCAATACAAAAAACATTTTATTATCTTGTCTTTTCTATTTATGCACATGCTTAGAGTAGTTACTGTTTTATTTACTGTCTTTTATTTACTGTATTTTCTGAACTGCTACTAAGGAGTCCCTTCTCCTTTGTAGGTTCTCATTCGCACAAGCTAGGGTTAAAACCCTAGCTACAGGGATTATCTTCGAGGTTTTGCGAGGTCACATGTAATAGCTCGCTGGGAGATCCTATAGGTTGAGAAGTAAGCTCATAATCAATCCTAGGATGCTCTTTCAAGGTTTCGTTGATGCAAATAATCATCCCTTAGACTCCATAGGATGGCTTGCTCATAGAGATGATGAATACCTACAGGAGGCTAGGCCTCCATCCAACATGAAAAAGGGTTGGCTCTATAGAGCTTCCTATGACAAGAAGAATTGAGAGATAGCACCAGTCATCGAAATGAAGAGTACAACAGCAGTGACGATGATGCTCCGTGATCCAGTGACAATGATCCAGCTCCAGTATTGAAGACTTGTGCCTAATTTTATTGATGACCTATGTCAAGCACGTGTCAAGAGAATACCTTACTAGTTAAGAGGGAGTGTTGATGTATTTGTAACTTTGAAAGATATTCACTTGTATATTATATTTATTGCATTTGTACTTTATTTTATCCCCAACGGAGATGTGTTATTCCTCCAATTCGAAGTGTCATCATTTGTATTGGAAATTGTCGCAAGTTATATTGTAAGTGTGGTAACTTATATTTGATGGGTTATTAGACCACCTTGGTGTGGTCAGCCCTGTATGAGTTAAAGGGTTATTAGACCACTCTAGTTGGGTCGGCCCAATGACAAGTGGTAATGGGTTATTAGACTGTCCTAAGGGATTTTGGCCCAATTAGCGTAAAAGGCAAGTAAAGGTAAAGTATAAATAGAGAGGAGAGCCTCTCTATTTATCCATTCACACACTCACTCACTTTGCATTAGTTAGAGACAGGAGGTGTGCGCACAAGTGGAGGAGGAGAAGTCACTAGGAGACTATCAATATATTTCGGGGTTTGATCTTTGTGATCTTTGTATTGTTGCTCATTCTATCTCTAAGGAAGTTGCAGGGTTTTTCACCTTCTTGGTTTTCGCCGGTGAAAGACTTTATGTCTCTTGTCTCTTATGTTTGACATGTTGTACATGTTGTTCTCTCAGTTAAGATCCTAGATCATATTGAATTAAGTAATGAAAAACTAACAAGTCTTTACATTGACTTCAGATGCCCAAAATACCCTTTTGATTAAGGCATTAAATTTTTATTTTGACCGTGGTTATGAATATTCTTATGTATGTAACATAGATTTCAATCCATCAATAACAAATTACCGTTTTTAAGTTTTGAAAAAAAAAATAAAACTAAAATAAAATAAAAAATAATTAAAAAAAGTAAATGATGTTAGAAATAGTAATTACTCCCACTAGATTTAGCTTTAGCTTTAGTTCTATTTTAGATGTTCAGTTAAATTAAGTTAATAAATTATGCAAGAGCATAAAGCATGCATGCAAAAGCTAGGTAAGGTTTTTATGTTTTCAATAGGTGTTTAAATACACCTTCAACCTCTCACTCTAATAGTGAATTAGATCTTCCATTTATCAATAAGCATTGAAGATCCATAACTCATTGTGCATAATATTTGTGTTTAATTATACCTCCAACCTTCACATTGGTATCATAGCAAGGAAGAAGATTGATTGGAGCAAGGAAGAAGATCGATTGAAGAAAAGAAGAAAATCTTGTGAGTGCAAGAGAAGTCGTAGCTTCGAATAATTTTGTTGGAAATTTTCATGCCCATCTCTTGTAAGAAGGCATGATAATCTCGGGCAAACTTTCAAAATAAATTCTTCCAAGAATTTTTCTTGCCTTGGTTGTATTCACAGTAGTAACAATTCTCTAAATTTTTGTTCCCTTGCAATAGCACATGGAGCGATCATGTTTTTTATTTTCGCGTGGAAGCCTCCATGAGAGACGCGAAAACTCAAAGTTTAAAATCACGTGATTTTTTTTAGCAAAATTTTCTTCATGTTATGCCTTGAGAGGATTGTGAAGGATTTTTATAATATTTATAAAAAAAGGCTCCTCCTCATGTGGTGGTTGAAAGGTTCATATAATTTTCTTATTTAAAAAAAGGTTTGGTTTAAAAGCGTTTTTTCTTTTAGTTTTTTCTATATAAAAACTTTTCGTAAAAGTTCTTTTTAAAGTTATTTTCTAAAAACATTTAGGGGAGTGAAATGGAGAAATTATTAAAAGGAAGGATATTTTTTTAACAAATCCATTGAAAGACTTTGCAGCATCTATGGCTTCTAGTAGAAACAATTAGACTCAGGTTTCTTCTCTTACAGGGAAAAAGGACAATGATGTTTAGGCCATGAGGATGGCAGTTTATCTCAGATTAGAAAATGTGTGAGAATATCTCTTGCATGGTTTTTCCGAACAAGGAGATGATGCTTATTATCAAGCCCTATCAAACACAGAAAACTTGAAAAGGATATCCTTAGGATTCATAGGAAGAAGGATGTGAAGGCACTGCATCACATAATGAACGCATTGGATAATAACATATTTCCAAAGATATCATCTTCATTGCATGCCAAAGAAACATGGGAAACGTTGGAGACCGGTTATAAAGGTGATTGTAAGGTACAAACTGGTAAAATCCAAAACCTAAGAAGATATTTTGAAGATCTAAAGATGAAAGAATGAGACACAATGGATTCTTTCATGACCCAAGTCATGGGGATTTTTAATCAGTTGAATACCTATGGTGAAAAGATTGAATATCAAATGGTGGTTGAAAGGGTTTTGAGATCGTTACCAAACAAATTTGATCTGAAAGTTGCAGCAATTGAAGAAGCAAAGGATATGAGCACTCTCTCTATAGATGAGTTGACTGAAACAATGCTATCATATGAATCCATAATCAAAACGAATGATGAGTCCTCTCTGGAGAATGCTTTCAAAGCACAAGACTCATTCTCAAAAGGCAGAGGAAGAGGCAAAAAGATTGTAGGCTCGAGAGGAAGAGGGAGAGGTGGCCGAAGCAATGGAAAGCAAGATCAAGATCACTATCATAATCATGAAGGAAGGAACTGCGACAAAAAGAGGTCAAATAAATATAATTTTAAGTGTTGTTATTGCAATAAATTTAGCCATTATGCTAATGAATGTAAAAAGAAAAAGGATGATAAGGAAAATCATAATGCTAATGTGACTAATACCTATGAGAACAAAGAAGATGTGTTATTTCTTACATTTCATGCTACACATGAAATCCCAAAGGGACTTTGGATTTTAGATAGTGGTTGTAGTAACCATATAATAGGTGATAGATGTCTAATTGAAGACCTAGATGAATCGCTGAAGATAAAGGTCAAAGTTGGAACAGATGAGGTAGTTCCAGTTCTTGGAAAAGAAGTGGTCAACATTTTGACCAAACAAGGCCAACACAAGACAATCACAGATGTATATGATGCTCCAGGATTGAAGCATAATTTGGTTATCATTGGGAAAGTTATTGAAAAGAAATACAAACTCATCTCTGATGGATCATATTGTGAAATATATGACAAACACATGAATAGAGAGTTGATCATCAAAGTACAAGTGACTACGAACATGATGTATCCACTAGTCATGAGTTGTAGAAACAAGGTAAGCTATTTTACTCAAAAATCCACATGCATGGATTATTATTGGTTATGGCATTTCAGATATGGACATCTTCACTTTGTTGGTCTAAAGTTGTTGTAGCAGAAAGTGATGGTAACAGAATTACCCCCTATGAAGGAGCAAGCAAACAGTTGTGAGTGTTGCATCATTGCAAAGTAGCATAGGGATAGCTTCCCTAAAGGTATCTCTCGAAGGGCACATGCACCTCTAGAAATTATTCATACTGATCTATGTGGTCCAATACAGACTTAGTCAATTGGTGGAAAGTATTATTTTCTTACATTCGTTGATGATTTCAGTAGAAAAGCATTAGTATATTTCGTTCATAATAAGTATGAAACTTTTGGAAAGTTCAAGGAATTTAAGGCTCTGGTTGAAAAACAAAGCGGTCATCAACTCAAAGTATTGAGATCATATGGAGGGGGAGAGTATGACTCAAAGGAATTTCATGATTACTGCAAATATCATGGAATCAAGAGGAAATTCACTACAAGATATGCACCTCGAAAAAATGGTGTTGCAGAATGCAAGGATAGAACCATCATGAATATGGTAAGGATCATGCTGAAAGGAAGGAACTTGA
Source organism: Larix kaempferi (assembly GCA_027924585.1). Lineage (NCBI taxonomy): Eukaryota > Viridiplantae > Streptophyta > Pinopsida > Pinales > Pinaceae > Larix > Larix kaempferi. The sequence continues at coordinate 1,210,062 of BSBM01000127.1, read as the reverse complement.
CACATGATTTTTGGGGAGAGGCAGTGGCTTGTGTTGTTCATGTGATGAGAATGTATTTAACAAAAGTTGTGAACAACAGAGTACCATAAAAAGCATGGATAGGTATGAGTTGTAATGTTTCTTGTTTGCATGGGATAGCTCCGCAAGAAGTAAGGAAGCCGACAAGTGTGAAAGGGTCATTCCACGAAAGAAGGACCATTCACAGTATTCACAGGAGCAAAAGAATTGATAGATTAGTTAAGTCGGTCATGTGGACCATTTTGTAATAGAATAGAAGCATATAAATAGAGTAGGATTGTAAGCCTAAGGGCATCGAAATCTTTGATGATGATCCTATCTTTTGGGTTTGGCTTTGTATTTGCAACATGATGTATTGATGGTTTCTGCGAGGTTAATTCCGCAGGTTTGGTGAATGAATGAAGATGTTCAGTTATGATTATATTGAATTTGTTGAGCTCTGCGAATGATAATTTAATAGTATGTTGTGTATGTCATAATATCTGGTTACTGCGAAGGTAATGTGTGCATATCCTCTACATCACTGTGGAAACTTGGTTCCAGCATCCCCCTTATCCATCCCGGGTGACACTGCACTTGCTCTGCAAGTGTTGTTGGGAAGGGTTGCACCGTTCCGGCTCGCTGTATAAGGGAGTTTGGCTTGATAGTTTGTTGGCAACAGTACAAAGTGAACCCCTATCGACAGACGCTGCGTCAAAAAATGGTTCCATTGCCGAGACCCTAAGGAATAAAAAAAAGAGGATATGCTATAGCATCCAACAAAACTAGAGATCCAAGAGTGGTTCAACAAGAAGGGGGAGGAATTCGCAGAAAGCGAGATCCTAAACAGATAGCGACTAGTTGGTTAGAAAGATACGTTTATTTAGCTATCCACGAAATCTTTTTCTGTGAATTCCCGGTGTTATTGCATGACTGGCTAGCACAACTAACATTCTGAAAGAACCACTACCATAAGACTGAACCTGATTGTTGGACCCTAGAGTTGGTGCGATAGATGAAACAATTCGATAACAAGGTATTGCAAGCTGTTGGTTTTTGGGTAGACATTATCCTCGAAGGGTATGTGACTGAGTTTGCGGTAGATACTATCAAGTCATACAGTGACGCTGAAATAAATTTCTTCAGAGGGCCAAGAGGAAGATTCTTGTCATCATTACAACCGTGGATTAAAATACTTCTCCGCGAAAAAGGAATATTGAGGATGTCTTCTGACAAGTAGAAGAATCGGTGTGCAGAGGGCGAAGAAATCACGTAAGTGCAAGTTTGACAGAAAGATGTGGTAGATGGACATGAGAGACGACGGATTTCTATGGGAACATGACAAAGAGTGTGGTACCTTGAGGAGTGGAGCAATATTTCAGCATCCTGAGAAGAAGAGGAGGGCTGAGAGAGAGTCTCCTGAGAGGACCGTAATAGAGAACTGTGAAACAGGACCACAAGGGAGGAAGTGACCTTATTGTAAATGAGACGTCGACAAGGATACCCCAGAGGTAGAGGGAGGTCAGATCGTAAGTTACCATGTACCTTCGACCTCGCACACTCCTTTGAATTTTATAGGAAGAAATCCAAGCTACTCGTAGAGTTTCCCTATGTGCAGCGGCAAGAGTAGCACTTCAGTGAACAACAATACTAGCAACATTAGGATGGTAGACGAGGAAAATATGCCCACCTTTCAGGGGAATGGGACCGAGGATCCTGAACAGTATTGGTTTATAGGCAAAGTAGTCTGGACCGTGAAGTAGGTTCAGGATGACACTATAAATATGGGACAGCTAGTGATGACCCTTAGGGGCCGGGCGTTAGATTGGTACATGAATTTTGTAAGGGTTCCAGCGGGAACAACAGCCAAGACATTGGCACAGGTTAGAATGACAATGATTGATGAATTTAAAAAACCAAAATCTGAGTTGCAATACATCACTAACCTTAAGGAGATTAAGAAATTCCCGAATGAGTCAATATGGGAATTCGATCAGTGGTACAAGACGCTGATAGAAAAACTAAGTTTCCTGATAAATGAGCTGTAACACAAAGAATGGTTCATCACAGGCTTGGTACTGCATATCTGAGGACCACTGATGCAACAAAAGGTTGTGACATAGGAATAAGTGTTAGAAATTGCGATGAAGCTGGAGACTTCACCAATGGGCAAAGTGGGGATGGAAATTGATAGAGTCCAGGTGCAGTTGACCAACTTAACACTTCAATTAAAGGATTTTAAGAAGGGAAAGGAAATCTACGGAGACATATGGTGCACCAGATGCTGAAGTGAGGGGCACCATAAGGGAAATTGCCCAAAATTCTATGAGTATTTGCAGTCGGGGGCACCAAACCCCCTTCGTCAAGGAGGCATGCCATGGTGTACTGTATGTCATACCAAAGGGCATCGACCAGAGGAATGTGTATATCTGCAAAAGATGGTATCAAAGCTAGCAAACTTATACTGCAAGTTTTTCCGATCGGTTGGCTATGATGAGATGGACTGCAGGGCCTATGACCTACTGCAATATTGAATAACTGACACATATTTTATGAAGGGAGAGGAACCACCGATGGTGCAATATAAATCACAATATAGTCAAGCGAAGTTTAACCAACCACAACAATATGACCAGGGGCAATACGGGTAGCCACAGTATGGGAACCGACAGTATCCACCATCGTTGTATGGCCAGCCACAGTATGGGAAGGAACAATATCAACAACCGCAATACAGGAAACCACAGTCTCAACCATATGGACCACCACGTGGAGGTTTCAGGGGAGGATTCCACAAAGGTCAAGGCACCAGTATGGGTAAAAGAAAATAAAAGTACAACAGAAAAAAATGTAGAATGGGTAAAAGCAATAAAATTATAAGAAAACAAAAAACAAAGAGAATGCATGGAGTGGAAAAAGATGGCTTGGGTGGTGCTAGAATGTTTCTCAAAATCTAACGAGACCATAATCTCAATTTATGAATGAGACTTGTCCCATCCTCTTATAGAAAAGAATAGATTATATCACTTTGGGGTCTACTTTCGTTTTCCCATTGGAGAGGCTTATTAAACATCAATATTGTTGGTGATTCCAATATAATCATTTATTGGGTGATTGGAAAATCCTCTCTCAGAATTTGTCGTCTAGAGCATTGGATCTATAGAACTTGTTCGTTGATCAACTCCTTCCCTCTTATTTATTTTGAACACATATTTAAGGAACTAAATGGAAGAGCTAACTTCTTATCTAAATTGGCCATTAGGGCTATGAATGGCTCTATCCATTATAATGAATTCCTTGAGGATCAACTGCTGGACTCTAGTTCACTTTGTCTCCTTTAAATTTCCTCTGTTATAGGATGTTGTATTATGTTGTAGTTGGTTTTTGTATCTTGTTGATACTACTTAGTCTTGTTGATGTATTTGTAAATTTGGAAGATATTCACTTGTATATTGTATGTATTACATTTGTACTTTATTGTATCCCCAAAGGAGATGTATTATTCCTCCGATTGGAAGTGTCATCATTTGTATTTGCAAGTGTCGCAAGTTATATTGTAAGTGTTGTAACTTATACTTGATGGACTATTAGATCACCTTGGTGGGATCGGTCCTGTATGAGTTATAGGGTTATTAGACCTGCCTAGTGGGGTCGGACGAGTGACAAGTGGTAATGGGTTATTAGAATCTCCTAAGGGAGGTCATCCCAGTTAGAGTAAAAGGAAAGTAAAGGTAAAGTATAAATAGAGAGGAGCACCTCTCTATTTATCCATTCACACACTCACTCACTTCGCATTAGTGAGAGAGAGGAGGAGTGCGCCCAAGTGGAGGAGGAGAAGCTGCGAGGAGACTATCTCTATATTTTGGGGTTTGATCTTTGTGATCTTTGTATTGGTGCTCATTTTATCTCTGAGGAAGTTGCGGGGTTTTTCACCTTCTTGGTTATCCCCAGTGAAATACTTTGTGTCTCTTGTCTCTTATGTTTGATATGCTATACATATTCTTCTCTTAGTTAATATCCTAGATCATATTGAATTAATTAATGAAAAACTAAAATGGTATCAGATCTATCCTGAAGGAAGGCATTGTATGGCATTTACGACACTTGTTGCACTTGCGACAAATTGGAAGCTAGGGCTTGATATAGTAAAAACTATTCATCGTGGAACTTTCGCTATAAATAAGTTTTGGAAAAGGTTAAGGGTCTAAATGTTTCATAGGCTGAATATCAGACACATATGTACCCTATGTAAAACTTTCAACCTCACATTCATTGTACTTTGTGAGATATGATCCGTAGAAGTTAGGGTTTCTATCTCTTCCAGAATGCAGCCCTAAACTAGTGACCTAGGGACAGAGGTCATATCTTGGGCTAGGAATATCCAAATGAAATTCTGTAAAAAGTGATAGTTAAGGAATAGATTGAAGTTTTAGAGGTCCTATTTGCAAAGGCCGAAGTTGAAATAGTGACACGTGGCACTCCGTACAAGTTCACTATGTTATTTCATCCCATAAACAAGTCATGTTGCGACACTTAGCATATCTCTCTCATGGAGAATCCATTGAAGCTCAGATCTGTGGGGTTGAAAACATGACAAGTCAATATACCAGAGTTTGATGTTTCATACCCTAAGGATACAAAATTTTAGATATAAATCAGAAACAATATGGCATATATTTATATCAAAACAGAATTCGATTCTGAGCACTTTCATTTTTGGCTTGTCACAACTGCGGGAAATTAGGGCTTTTGAAAGAAGTGAAATTTTTGAGTGCTCTCAGCATAGGATTGATCTCCTCAACAAAATCAAAATTTAGAGACCAATATCGAATTTTTTGGTTGGGTAGAACCCCTGGATCCATCAAACCCTAGTTCGGGTTTTGGACCAGAAAACCAGATTTTGACAGAAATTGCAGATCTGAAATTCATAGGTCATTTTTGAAGGGTCAATTTTTGAAGTTTTTAAAACATGAGCACACTAGTTTTCTCACTTCAGTCAAATGCATCTCCTTGTCTAGACAGAAGTTTGAAATTCCATGTTTGGATTTTTAAGGTTTCTCTGCCAAGCCCTAGCCAGCTCTAGATCCAGTTTTAGCAAATCAAAGTGGATTGGGTTAACACTAGAAGAGAATGAATTGGACACCTACATAAGTGAAGAAGTTCCAGTTCCAAAGGGAGGTGAGGCTAAGGCCTTACATAATAATACTACAAGCAATCCCGATAGGTATGACTTGAGGAGATACAAGTATGTTTTGAAATATGTTCATGATTAAGCTTGTCTTCATATTATTGAGGTTAGTACAATCTTGATTAATGTTAGACTTGTCTTATCACCTTAGTAAAAGTATGAATGCATGTGAATGACATAAGACATTCATTGATTAGGGTTATGATACTTATGATTGTACTAATGCACTGTGGTGTTATATGAGGATGATGTTGTCCGCTAACATGAAAGGTACATCAAGAAAGACAAATCAAGTTCTAGATCAAGAACATATGACCATGGTGACATGAATACAAAGAATCATCCATAGGCATTGATCACATAAAATCTCTACTTACGAGGTATGTATAATTTGGTTCTACAATGCTTAACTTATGAGATATGCAAGTTACTAGCACAAGGTGTCTAAATCATTGAAGAGAACAAAGAAGACATTGTTTGGGTATGCTAGACATAACTAGCAAACATGATAATCTAGGTATGTTTTTCCTATATCAAATTAGAATCCTACCTTATGTTAGGATCTTATATAAGTATATTTTTTGTATGATCGATAATGATTATTCGTGAAGTTACAAGTTTGAGTAATCATGGTTTTATGCATATTATACTTCTTACTTTGATTGATGATATGACAAACCAGAAGACCCCTATGGTCAAAAAAGAATATGCATGAGTAAAAGAAGTCATCCCTGAAACCTTGAAATACTGACACTTGTGATAAATTACCTACGTATGAAATGACCATGACCATACATGTTTAAGATTATTTAGAATCATAATGTTTTGATAGTATTGAGATTATACTAATGAATGTATGACTATGTATGAGGTCTTAAGGATGACACAATGATGACACTAGTGCACACTTAAGCATGCATAGTGGTCTAGGATGGATATAAGTTCAAGGACAGATAATCCAGGAGCAAAGTGTTAAGATTTAATATGCTAAGACAAAAAATAGCAGCATTACATTCCATTTCACAATAACAGCATATATAGGACCACTGAAGAAACAACAAGAATAGCATAAACACAAGAGACACAGATTTATCTTGGGAAACCCTCATGGGGTAGAAAACCCAGTAAAGCTTCCTCAATATAGATTACTAGCAATATACAAATATGCAAACCAAAGATATGATCTCCTCCTCTATCATAGCAGACCTCTCCTTTACAAGTGCGCCTCTCTCTCAAGTGAGTGTGTGTATCAAATGAGGAACACACCTCCTCTATTTATACACTACTCTGACATATCTTTTACACAAGCACACGTAGGCTCGTATTTAACCAATGGGTTAAATACCCCACTACAACTGACTGGGTCGATCCCTCTAGGGTAGTCTAATAACCCTTTGACCCACATAACACATACAGGGCCGACCCCCACTAGGGAAGTCTAATAACCCGAGTTACCACATTCCGATGGAGGAATAAACATCTCCGGATATACAATAAGATCTTCACAGAGGAATGAAACATCTCCGGAATAATAAAGTACAAATATAATATTCTTTGAAGTTACAATATATCAACACTCCCCCTTAACGAGAAGGATATTATAACAGCATCTTCACGAGCAAGGGGTCATCAACATCATACATGATACATCTATAAATCATTGGAAGCTTTCTCAACATCATCATTAACTCAAGCAGCTACTGGAGCATCAACATCTTCAGTACTGAGTCTTTATCTTCTGCAGCACTCGAACAGCTACAACACCATCAACATCTGGATCCTCACGATCATCAACATCGTCATCATATGATTATCAACATCAGAATCATCTCGATCTACAGCATCTGGATCATCTCGATCTACAGCATCTGGATCATCTCGATCTACAGCATTTGGATCATCACGATCTACAGCATCTGGATCATCTCGATCTACAGCATCTGGATCATCTCGATCTACAATATCTGGATCATCTGTATTAGTATCCACACCAATACATCTATCATCAAAACATGTATTCTTTCATATATCATCAATAGCATGTATTCTCACTAATACATCTATCATCAAAAGCATGTATTCTCACTAATACATCTATCATCAATAGCATGTATTCTCACTAATACATCCATCATCAAAAGCATGTATTCTCACTAATACATCCATCATCAAAAGCATGTATTCTCACTAATACATCCATCATCAATAGCATGTATTCTCACTAATACATCCATCATCAAAAGCATGTATTCTTACTAATACATAGCCGCATATCCTGCAACACACACGATCATATTACAGGATGATCAATCCCGCTCTCTTTAGGACATAGGTCCATGGATGATACAATCCAGTCATGTACCTTTTGAACCGAAGTCCAAGGACGATCCAGTCCTATCATGTACCTTTTGAACTGAAGTCCAAGGACGATCCAGTCCTAACATGTACCTTTTGAACCGAAGTCTAGGGATGATCCAGTCCTAACATATACCTTTTGAACCGAAGTCCAGGGACGATCCAGTCCTAACAATTCTCGGAGACCTCATGTCTACGGCTCAGTTCACAGGACCAAAGTCCAAGGATGATCCAATCCTTACCGTACATTTAGGACTGCGTCCAAGGATGACTTAATCCTCAACCGTACATTTAGGACCATGTCCAAGGATGACTTAATCCTCAACCATACATTTAGGACCATGTCCAAGGATGACTTAATCCTCAACCGTACATTTAGGACCACGTCCAAGGATGACTTAATCCTCCACCGTACATTTAGGACCACGTCCAAGGATGACTTAATCTTCCACCGTACATTTAGGACCACGTCCAAGGATGACTTAATCCTCCACTGTACATTTAGGACCACGTCCAAGTATGAATTAATCCTCCACTGTACATTTAGGACCACGTCCAGGGATGACTTAATACTCCATCGTACATTTAGGACCATTTCCAAGGATGACTTAATCCTCCACCGTACATTTAGGACCACGTCCAAGGATGAATTAATCCTCCACCGTACATTTAGGACCTACGTCCAAGGATGACTTAATCCTCAACCGTCCACCAAGGACTTCATTCTCGAAGACATACGTCTACGGCTCTTCTTTAGGATTGAATTCCAAAGATGATCCAATCCCCTCACATGTTCACAAAAAACTTCATTCTCGAAGACATACGTCTACGGCTCTTCTTTAGGACTGAAGTCCAGGGATGATCCAATCCCCTCACATGTTCACCAAGAACTTCATTCTCGAAGACATACATCTACGGCTCTTCTTTAGGACTGAAGTCCAAGGATGATCCAATACCCTCACATGTTCACCAAAAACTTCATTCTTGAAGACATATGTCTACGACTCTTCTTTAGGACTGAAGTCCAGGGATGATCCAATCCCCTCACATGTTCACCAAGAACTTCATTCTCAAAGACATACGTCTACGGCTCTTCTTTAGGACTGAAGTCCAGGGATGATCCAATCCCCTCACATGTTCACCAAAAAATTCATTCTCGAAGACATATGTCTACGGCTCTTCTTTAGGACTGAAGTCCAGGGATGATCCAATCCCCTTGTCACCTTTGACCCTATCTAAGGACCATCCACCAACCTCTCTGTCGGCATCACTAATATAGGTATCCTCATCATCGACCTCACTGTCGATGCAGGCAATCTCATCATGAGTTATCACATCACTCCCCCTTTCGAGGAGGGTCCTTATGAACTATATTAAGTTTGCCTCGAAAAACTTTATTTGAGGTAGAGGTTTGGTTAGTACATCGGATCGGTAGAAGTTTGGTTAGTACATTGGTAACTTGTTACAAATTCAAACTTTTGGTTCCTTTCTGCACCATATCTTGGAACACTAGATTCTCTGCCATCTTGATACAACTCTATTTGTCACATAGGATCATAGTTGGGTCTATCTCTAAGTCAAACAATCTTGAAGCCATACTGTTTCATAACTTAGCAGAGCAAGAAGCCATATATTCTGCTTGTGCTAAGAGCCACACTATATTGCTTCCTTCTAAACCATGAGATCATGGTTGATCCCAGACGGTAACATCCTCTCGATGTGCTCTTCCTGTCTGATACAATTTCTGCCCAATCGACATCTGTGTAGCCATCTGAAGTCATGATCTCTAAGATAACATAGATCAAAATCTATCGTATCCTTTAGGTATTTCATCACATGCTTTGCAACTAACAGTTTAACACATCTGGTTTTCCACTGGATACTGACACAAGGTGTTCACAGCAAAGCATATATCTGACCTAGTATTTGTTAGACACATCAATGACTCAATATTTTGTCTGTATAGAGTTCTATCCACTAACTCTGATGAGTCATCTGATAACAACTTCAAGAGTGGCCATTCCAACACATCAAGTCCATTTAATATTTCTCAGCATACTTTCCCTGGTTGAGAAAGATTCCTTCTGAGCCTTGTCATACTTCTAGACCTAGGAAGTAATGCATCAATATGAGATTTTTTCATTTTCATTTCTTCAGCCATCTTCTTCTTTCTTTTCATGATCTGTTTCTCATTCCTTGTCAGAAAGAGATCATCGTCATACAATAATGGTATGATAGGTTCATCATCCACAACCTTAAGGTAAAGGTTAGGAACAACTTTAATTTTTGTAAAGCCCAAGCTTATCAAGAAACTTTCAATTCTCCCTTTGTGACTGAACATCATTCACACTCTGCATTGAATGGTCTTCTGCATATCTATCTGTGCCATCTCTCGTTAGATGGGTCTACTGATATGAGCCTCAATATCATTTGAACTCTGTGGTGAGTTCCTTCTTGCATCCATGTCGTCTGTGTATAGAAACAATATTCAACCTTGTAGCAAAGGTTGAGATACTCATCACCCATGGTGATCATTAAGCTCATCAATTGATTATCGATCCTGGGTACCCATATAGAACCTGATTCACACTTCTTCTTTAATTACACCATTAAGAGAATGGTCTTATCTAGCCACTTGGAGCAAACATCTTATCATGATTCTCTTCCTCTTTCTAAGAGAATTTTCTATCCACAAGCCTTCTATAGTGTGTTTGATTTGTAAATCATCCATCGCTTGTTCAGTGTTCATCATTCATCATGATCTTTCCTACAAATCAAAATTAAGTACATGATTAGTAATACTTCATAATCATCAAATCATATTGACATGATAACCTATTATGCATACAGATATCATTTACATAGTTATGTAACTATTTTGACCAATACTTTGGCACAACACTTTTCCATATCCTGTATGCATACAGTGGCTATCTAGATGCCTTCCATCTCTACCAGAACATACTATTGAGAGTGTGCACAACTCTCAGCATGTCAGCAAAGAGGTTTCATTCTAGACAGGCAACAATGGAATGTTTGTCCAACTTACCAATCATATGCATATTAGTAGTATACTGTTCAATGCTCTATGAATGTTTACACTCAGCATGATATATTCTAGGAATACAAATATGCATACAAGCAATATCATTTACTATAACAACTCAAATACTTATCTTTTATGTTTGTGTGGTTGCCTCCCGCTTGATCTTCTATATGTCTTTTGAACTTATATTCATTCTGTACCACTGTGCATGCTCAAGTGTGCACTAGTGTCATCCTCATGATCTCATACACAAACATACATTCATTAGTATATTATCAAAACATTCTAAATCTAAATAATATTGAATATGTATAGTCATGATTATAGATAATATTCAAGGTTTCAGGGAAGTCTTCTTTTACTCATGCAAATTCTTGTTTTATCTAGTTAGTTAAATAATCAACCAAGATAAGAGACATAATATGCATAAACCCTTGATTACTAACTTTATGAATAATCATAACCAATCATACCAAGTACACTTATATAAGGGATCATGACATAGGAAAACATACCTGGATTAGTATACCTGCTTAGTTATGTACAACATACCTAAACAATCTCTTCAATGATTTAGAGATCCTGAGCTAGAACCTGCATGTCTCATAGGTTAAGCATAATATAACAAAGTCATACATACCTCGTAAGTAGAACAAAGACTATGGATGAGTCTTTGTCTTCATGATGTCCTGGTCATGGAGCTTGATTTGTATTTTGTGATGTACCTGTATCTTGTTAGCAGACAACATCAACCTCACACAACACCATAATGCATTAGTACAATCATATATCCCTAATCAATGAATGTCTTCGATCATTCACATGCACTCATACTGTTACTAGGGTGATAAGACAATTCTAACGTTAATCAAGATTGTACTAATAGATAACATGAAGACAAACACATTATGAACTTAATCAAGAATCAGATTTCAAGACATACTTGAACCTCCTTAAGTCATACCTGTTGAGACTTCTTGTAGTCTTCTTATGTAAGGCCTTAGCCTCAACTCCCCCTGAAACTTGATCTGGAGCTTGATTAGGGTTTGCTAGAGAAACCCTAAAAATTCAATATTTGACTTTCACACTTCCGAATGAATGGAATGATGTGTCTTGCTGAGCTGATCAAACTAGCATACTTCAATTTTGAAATCTCCAAAATTTGACCCCTCAAAATTGCCTTTGAAACTTCTGGATCTTCTGGACAAGATCCCGAACTAGGGTTTGATGAATCCCACCCTTCTGTTCAATCAAAAGGTTTGATCCAACGCTCTAAACTCTTATTTTTCTAAGGAGCTTCCAGCCGTGGTTACAGACTTCAAAAATTTCAACTTTTGCTGAAGCCCTAATTTTCCATCTTTCCGATCAAAATCCTGAGCTAGGGTTTAATCAAGCCCGATATTCTACCCAACCAAAAATTTGATCTTGGTCTCTAAATTTCAATTTTCCTGAGTAGCATTCAGCTGTGGATTCCGATTCCAAAAATTCTAACTTTCTCCGAAACCCTAAATTCCGGAAGCCATGAATAAAGGTGCTCCAAAAATAATTCTGTTTTGACAGAAATATGTACCTAATTGTTTCTACTATAACTCCAAAATTTTCTCTCCACAGGGTCTGAAAAATGTTTCTGCAGTAGCCTGACCTTTCATCTTTCCATCCTGACAGGTCTGACCTCAATTGGATTTTCTGAAAGAGAGTTATGCCAAATGTCGCAACGTGACCTGTTTTGGGATAATACAGGAGAGCGAACTTGTACGGCGTTCCACGACTCACTGTTTGAACTTCAGCCTCTGGAAAGTTTTCTTGAGATAGATCACCCTGTTATCTTTCCATATTGATAGCTATGACCTCAATTGGACTCTCTGAGAGAGATTTATGCCAAGTGTCGCAACGTCACCTATTTATGGGATAAAACAAGAGAGCGAACTTGTATGGCGTGCCACGTGTCACTGGTTCAGCTTCGGCCTCTGAAAAAGTTTCTTGAGATAGTACAGTCTGTGTAATACCTGTCATTTTTTACGAAATTTAATTTTGAGCTTCCTATCCCAAGTTATGACCTTTTTTCCTAGGTCACCTGATTTTGACTGAGATCTGGAAGAGGCAGAAGCCCTAACTTGCACTGATCATAACTTACAAAGTACAACGAATCGGAGGGTGCCCTTTGGACACAAGATACCTGGAGATGTTATCTACGACCTGTAAAGGTTTCAGATCCTAAACATTCTCCAAACTGGATTTATAGTGAAAGCTCCACGATGACTGGTTTTTTCTATGTAAAACCCTAACCTTCAAATTGTCGTAAGTGAAGTAAGTGTCGTAAGTGCCATACCTTGCCTTCCTTCAGGTTAGCTCTGATACCATGTTAAGATTTAATATGCTAGGACATAAAATAGAAGCATTACATTCCATTTCACAATAACAGCATATACAGGATCACTGAAGAAACAACAAGCATAGCATAAACACAAGAGACACAGATTTATCCTGGGAAACCCTCATGGGGTAGAAAACCCAGTAAAGCTTCCTCAATATAGATGACCAGCAATATACAAAGATGTAAACCAAAGATATGATATCCTCCTCTATCATCGCAGACCTCTCCTCCACAAGTGCGCCTCTCTCTCAAGTGAGTGTGTGTATCAAATGAGGAACACACCTCCTCTATTTATACACTACTCTGACATATCTTTTACACAAGTACACGTAGGCTCGTATTTAACCAATGGGTTAAATACCCCACTACAACTGACTGGGCCAACCCCTCTAGGGTGGTCTAATAACCCTTTGACCCACATAACACATACAGGGCCGACCCCCACTAGGGAAGTCTAATAACCCGAGTTACCACATTCCGACGGAGGAATAAACATCTCCGGATATACAATAAGATCTTCACGGAGGAATGAAACATCTCCGGAATAATAAAGTACAAATATAATATTCTTTGAAGTTACAATATCTCAACACAAAGATCAAAAGGGAGCACACTCCAGTATTTCCTGCAAGGAAGTGAAGATTGAGAAAGAGTCCACCCAACAACCAAACAAAGCTAATTATTTGAATTATCATTTCTTGTATATATGATTACTTAAATGATGTTGTTAAGTCATGTACATACTTATGTTCCTAGATTTAGGATGTATATTATGCATTTTAGAAAAGTTGCATTAATGAACAAGATACTACTAATATAGTAACAGGTAAATGGCCTATGCTACTGTACAAAATTCCATTGCTACTTATCTAGAATGAAACCTCTTTGTTGACATGTTGGGAGTAGTGCACACTCTCAACAATGTTCTAGTAGAGATGGAAGGAATCTAGAAAATTACCGTATGAATACGGGATATGGATGAATGTTGTATTGAAGCATTGGCTAAGATAATTGCATGACTATATGACATATGTCTTTATCTATAAGAATTTATTCTGAAAAAATATGAGAAGTTTCTAATCATGCAATTGAATTTGACTTGTAGGAAAGATCATGTACAATCACCTGCAAAAGAAGGACAACAACATTTATTCCAGCAATGAAGTTCAAGAAAACTACCTAATGAAGATATTGAAGAATTCGGAGTTCCTAGGATCGGGGATGCAGTAATGAAAGGATTCCATGATCAAGGAGTACCAGTTGATCATGAAGAATGGTGTATGGGATGTGGTCCCAATACCAGAAGGGAAGTATGTTGTAACTTCCAAGTGAGATCAAGCATGTTGCAGATGGTAGCATAGATAAACACAAGGCAAGTTTTGTAGCTCGTAGATTCTCCTAGAAAGAAGGGATAGATTATGAAGAAAATTTTGCACCTATGTCCAGATACGCTTCCATCAGAAGAGTACTTGATCTAGCTTTAGTGATGAAGTGGAAGATACACCAGATGGATGTCAAGACAACTTTCTTGAATGGTGTAGTTGAAGAGGAAGGGTATGTGGAGCAGCCACTCGGTTTTGAGACACATGACAGGGATTCATATGTTTGCAAGTTAAACAAAGCCTTGTATGGCTTGAAACAAGCACTCAGGACATGGTATGGCACGATAGATAGATTCCTAAACAGTTTGGTCTTTACCAAGAGTAAAGCGGATTCCAACCTTTACTACAAGGTTGAGGAAGGAAATCTAGTGATACTCCTACTATATGTGGATGACCTATTTGTGATAGGTGAGGATAGGTTTATTTATGACACGAAGAGGAAGTTTGCTGCCGAGTTCGAGATGAAGGACTTGGGTATGATGCATTACATTCTAGGTATGGAGGTATGGCAGAGAGCAGATGGAATCTTCCTTAGACAAGGGAAGTATGCAGTAGATATCCTGAATCGGTTCTGGATGATGGACTGAAGGCCATAACCACACCTATGGCATCAAACCTGAAGATATTGAGCGATGCTTCATCAGAGTCGATTGATGCCACAATGTATCGCCATATGATTGGGTCCTTGATGTACCTGACAAACACGAGACATGATATTTATTTTGATGTGAACACCTTGATCCAGTTCCTGATGGATCCTAGACATGTTCACTTGATTGTTGTCAAGCATATTCTGAGGTACCTAAAGGGTACAATTGATTATGGGCTCAAGTATGATGCAAATCAAAAGATTAACCTGGAGGGTTATGTTGTTTCAGATTGGGTAGGCAGTGCTGCGGATAGGAATAACACTTTAGGGTGCTGCTTCAGTATGGGATCAAATGTGATCTCTTCGTTTAAGAGGAAGCAATCCCGTGTAGGACCGAGTACAACTGAAGTAGAGTATGTCGCAGCTTGCTCGACTAGTTGCAAGGAAGTATGGCTAAGGAAGCTACTGTCAGACTTATTTGATCTCCAGTTTGATGCTACTTGTATCTTCTGTGACAACCAGAGTGGTGTGAAGTTGTCATAGAACCCAGTGTTCCATGACAAGTCGAAGCATATCGAGTTCAAATATCACTATATTAGGGATATTGTGTAGAGAGGAGCAGTAAAGCTCTTGTATGTTGCGCAGATGAGCAAATAGAAGATGTGTTGACCAAACCACTAGCAAGAGTGAAGTTTGAGTACTTCAGAGAGAGGCTTGGTGTTCTCTAGATTGAAAATACTTCCAGGAGGAAGTGACGTGACACAGATGCGAGAGCCATTCCTAGCATGGTGGTAGGAGGATCCTTCCCATGGCTGTGGATGTAAGTGTTGTGTGATGAGCATTAGGACGATGCTCCGAATGATGTTCTATATGATGATGATCAGTGTGATCAAGTGATGATGTGCATCTGGGTGATGCTCTGTATGATGATCAGGATGATCATGTGATGATGATATGCATCAGGGTGATGCTATGTATGATTTTGATCAGGATGATGCTATGTATGATGATGACCAGGATAATCATTTGATGCTGATGTGCATTAGGATGATGCACTGTATGATTATGATCAGTATGATCATGAGCAGCAGGATGATGCTCCATACGAAGATGATCAATGTGATCATGAGTATCAGGATGATACTCTGTGTCCGTGGAAAGGTTGTGCAATAGCATGTAATCAGCCATGGGATATCCTATAGCTTGAGAATTAAGCTCTTAATCATACCTGGCATGCTCTTCAAGGTTTTGCTTGGTAGCATGTAATCAGCCCTGAGAGATCCTATAGGTTGAGCAGTAAGCTCGTAATCAGCCCTAGGATTCTCTTCAAGGTTTTGCTTGGTCAAATGTAATCAGCCCTAGGAGATCCTATAGGTTGAGCAGTAAGCTCGTAATCATCCTTGGGATGCTCTTCGAGGTTTTGCGAGGTCACATGTAATCAGACCTGGGAGATCCTATAGGTTGAGCAGTAAGCTTGTAATCATCCCCGGGATTCTCTTCGAGGTTTTGTGAGTTCAAATGTAATAGCTCCCTAGGAGATCCTATAGGTTGACCAGTAATCTTGTAATCAGTCCTGAAATGCTCTTTTGAGGTTTTGTTGATGCACATAATCAGCCCTGAGACTTCACAGGATGGCCCACTCGTAGAGATGATGAAGATGTACAAGAGGCTAGATCTACATCCAGCATGAAAAAGGGTTGGCTCTGTAGAAATTCCTATGATGAGAGGAATTGAGAGATAGCACCAGTGATCGAGATGAAGAGTACAGTAGTAGTGACGATGATGCTCCGTGATCCAGTGGCGATGATCCAACTCCAGTATTGAAGACTTTTTCCTATTTGTATTGATGACCTATGTCAAGCACGTGTCAAGAGAATACCTTCCTAGTTAAGAGGGAGTGTTGCTCTATTTGTAACTTTGGAAGATATTCACTTGTATATTGTATTTATTACATTTGTACTTTATTGTATCCCCAACGGAGATGTATTATTCCTCCAATTGGAAGTGTCTTCATTTGTAATTGTAAGTGTCGCAAGTTATATCATAAGTGTCGTAACTTATACTTGATGGGTTATTAGGCCACCCTAGTGGGGTCGGGCCAGTGACAAGTGGCAATAGGTTATTAGACTATCCTAAGGGATTTCAACCCAGTTAGAGTAAAAGGAAAGTAAAGGTAAAGTATAAATATAGAGGAGAACCTCTCTATTTATCCATTCACACACACACTCACTTCGCATTAGTGAGAGAGAGGAGGAGTGCACACAAGTGGAGGAGGAGAAGTCTCTAGGATACTATCTCTATCTTTTGGGGTTTGATCTTTGTGATCTTTGTATTGGTGCTCATTCTATCTCTAAGGAATTTGAGGGGTTTTTCACCTTCTTGGTTTCCCCGGTGAAATACTTTATGTCTCCTATCTCTTATGTTTGATATGTTGTACATGTTGTTCTCTCAGTTAAGATCCTAGATCATATTGAATTAAGTAATGAAAAACTAACAAGTCTTTAGATTGACTTCAGATGCCCAAAATACCCTTTTGATTAAGGGATTAAATTTGTATTTCGACCGTGGTTATGAATATTCTTATTTATGTAACATTGATTTCAATATATAAATAACAAGTTACAGTTTTGTTGTTCTGAAAAAAGATAATAAACTAAAATAAACTAAAAAATAATTTAAAAAAGTAAATGATGCTAGAAATAGTAATTACTCTCACTAGATTTAGCTTTAGCTTTAGTTCTATTTTAGATGTTCAGTTCAATTAAGTTAATAAATTATGCAAGAGCATAAAGCATGCATGCAAAATCTAGGTCGGGTTTTTATGTTTTCAATAGGTTTTTAAATACACCTTCAACCTCTCTAATAGTGAATTAGATCTTCCATTTATCAATAAACATTGAAGAGCCATAACTCATTGTGCATAATATTTGTGTTTGATTCTACCTCCAACCTTCACATTGGTATCAGAGTAAGGAAGAAGATCGATTAGAACAAGGAAGATGATCGATTGGAGAAAAGAAGAAAATCTTGTGAGTGTAAGAGAAGTCGTAACTTCGAATGATTTTGTCGGAAATTTTCATGCCCATCTCTTGTAAGAAGGCATGATAATCTCGGGAAAACTTTCAAAATAAAATTTTCGAAGAATTTTTCTTATCTTGGTAGTATTCACAATAGTGACAATTCCCTAGATTTTTGTTCCCTTGCAATAGCACATGGAGCGATCATTTTTTGGATTTTCGCGTGGAAGCCTCCATGAGAGACGCGAAAACAATAAGTTTGAAATCACGTGATTTTTTTTTAGCAAAAGTTTCTTCATGTTATGCCTTGAGAGGATTGTGAAGGATTATTATAATATTTATAAAAAAAATGCTCCTCCTCATGTGGTGGTTGAAAGGTTCATATAATTTTCTTATTTAAAAAAAGGTCTGGTTTAAAAGCGATTTTTTTTTTGTTTTTTTTATATAAATATTTTTCGTAAAAGTTCTTTTTCTAAAAACGTTTAGGGGAATGAAGTGGAGAAATTATTAAAAGGAAGGATATTTTTTTAATAAATTTATTGAAATACTTTGCAACACCTATGCCTTTTACTAGCAACAATCAGTCTCACGTTTTTTCTCTTACTGGGAAAAAGGACAATGATGTTTGGGACATGAGGATGGCAGTTTATCTCAGATTAGAAAATGTGTGGGAATATGTCATAGATGGCTTTTCCGAACTAGGAGATGATGCATATTATCAAGCCCTATCAAACACAGAAAACTTGAAAAGGATATCCTTAGGATTCAAAAGAAGAACGATGTGAAGGCGCTGCATCACATAATGAACACATTGGATAACAACGTATTTCCAAAGATATCATCTTCATTGCATGCCAAAGCAACATGGGAAACATTGGAGACCAGTTGTCAAGGTGATTGTAAGGTACCAACTAGTAAAATCCAAAACCTAAGAAGATATTTTGAATATTTGAAAATCAAAAAATGAGACACAGTGGATTCTTTCATGACCCAAGTCATGGGGATTTTTAATCAGTTGAATACCTATGGTGAAAAGATTGAATATCAAAGGATGGATCAAAGGGTTTTGAGATCCTTACCCAACAAATTTGATCTGAAAGTTGCAGCAGTTGAAGAAGCAAAGGATATGAGCACTCTCTCTATAGATGAGTTGACTGAAACAATGCTATCATATGAATCCAGAATCAACACGAATGAAGAGTCCTCTCTAGAGAATGATTTCAAAGCACAAGTCTCATTCTCAAAAGGCAAAGGAAGAGGAAAAATAAGTGTAGGACAAGAGGAAGAGGAAGAGGTGCCCGAAGCAATGGAAAGGAAGATCAAGATCACTATCATAATTGTGAAGGAAGGAACTGTGACAAAAAGAGGTCAAATAAATCTAATTTTAAGTGTTGTTATTGTAATAAATTTAGCCATTACGCTAATGAATGTAAAAAGAAAAAGGATGATAAGGAAAAACATAATGCTAATGTGACTAATACCTATTAGAACAAAGAAGATGTGTTATTTCTTACATTTCATGCTACACATGAAATCCCAAAGGGACTTTGGATTTTAGATAGTGGCTGCAGTAACCATAGAATAGGTGATAGAGATCTAATTGAAGACCTAGATGAATCGATGAAGATAGAGGTCAAAGTTGGCATAGATGAGGTAGTTCCAGTTCTTTGAAAAGGAGTGGTCAACATTCTGACCAAACAAGGCCAACACAAGACAATCACAAATGTATATTATGCTCCAGGATTGAAGCATAATCTGCTTATCATTGGGCAAATTATTGAAAGGAAATAAAAACTCGTCTCTGATGGATCATATTGTGAAATATATGACAAACACATGAATAGAGAGTTTATCATCAAATTACAAGTGACTACGAACATGATGTATCCACTAGTCATGAGTTGTAGCAATAAGGTAAGCTCTTTTACTCAAAAATCCACATGCATTGATGATTATTGGTTATGGCATTTCAAATATGGAGGGGGAGAGTATGAATCAAAGGAATTTCATGATTACTGCAAATATCATGGAATCAAGAGGAAATTAACTACAAGATATGCACCTCAGCAAAATGGTGTTGCAGAACGCAAGAATAGAACCATCATGAATTTGGCAAGGAGCATGCTGAAAGGAAGGAACTTGACCCATGATTTTTGGGGAGAGGCGGTGGCTTGTGTTGTTCATGTGATGAGCATATATTTAGAAAAATTTGTGAACAACAGAGTACCTTAGGAAACATGGATAGGTATGAGTTGTAATGTTTCTTGTTGGCACGGGATAGATCCGGAGGAAGTGCGGAAGCCGACAGGTGCAAAAGGGTCATTCTGCGAAAGAAGGATCATTTGCAGTATTCACGGGAGCACAAGAATTGATAGATTAGTTAGGTCAGTCATGTGTACCATTTTGTAATAGAATAAAAGCTTATAAACATAGTAGGATTGTAAGCCTAAGGGCATCGAAATCTTGGATGATGATAATATCTTTTGGGTTTGGCTTTGTATTCGCAACATGATGTATTGACTGTTTCTGTAAGGTTAATTCCGCAGGTTTGGTGAATGAATGGAGATGTTCGGTTATGATTATGATGAATCTATTGAGCTCTGCGAATGATAAGTTAATAGTATGCTGTGTATGTCATAATCTCTGGTTAGTGCGAAGGTAATGTGTGCATATCCTTTATGTCACTACGGAAACTTGGTTCCAACATCCCCCTTATCCATATTGGGTGAGACTGCACTTGCTCCACAATTGTTGTTGGGAAGGGTTACACCTTTCCGGGCCGGTGAATAAGGGAGTTTGGGTTGATAGTTTGTTGACGACAGTGCGAAGTGAACCCCTGTCGAAATACACTACGTCAACAAACAGTTTCGTTGTTGGGACCCTAAAGAAGAAAAAAAGAGGATATGTTATGGTATCCAACAAAACCAGAGACCCAAGAGTGGTTTGACAAGAAGGTGGAGGAATTCGCAGAAAGAAAGAATTGAGATCCTAAACAGATAGCAACCAGTTGGTTAGAAAGATACCTTTATTCAAATATCCATGAAATATTTTTCTGTGAATTCCCAGTGTTATTGCATGAGTGGCTAGCACAACTAACGTCCCAAAAGAATCACTACCATAAGACTAAACCTGATTGTTGGACCCCAGAGTTAGTGCGATAGCTGAAACAAGTCAATAACAAGGTATCACGAGTTGTTGATTTTTGGGTAGATAGTATCCTCAAAGGTGACGTGACTGATTTTGCAGTAGATACTATCAAGTCGTATAGTGATGTCGAAAGAAACTTCTTCAGAGGGCAAAGAGGAGGATTCTTGTCATCATTAAAACTATGGATTAAAATGCTTCTATGCGAAAAAGGAATATGGAGCATGTCTTCTGATGAGCAGAAGAATTGCTGTGTGGAGGGTGAATATATTGCGTAAGTGTGAGTTTGATAGAAAGATGTGGTAGATGGACATGAGAGACAACGAATTTCTAAGGGAGGCTGACGAAGAGTGTGGTACCTTGAGGAGTGGAGCAATATTTCGGCATCCTGAGAAGAAGAGGAGGAATGAGAGAGAGTCTCTTGAGAGGACCGGAAAAGAGAACTACAAAATAGGACCACAAGGGAGGAAGCGACCTTATTGCAAAGAAGACGTCGACCAGGTTACCCTAGAGGCAGAGGGAGGTTAGATCATAAGTTACCATGTACCTTCTACCCCACACACTACTCTAAATTTTATAGCAAGAAATCCAAACTACTCACGGATTTTCCCTATGTGTAGCGGCAAGAGTAGGGCTTCAGTGAACAACAATAGAAGCAACGTTAGAATGGCAGATGAGGCAAATATGCTAAACATTGAGGGGAATGGGACCGAGGATCCTGATCAGTATTGGTTTATATGCAACGCAGTCTGGACCATGAAGCAAGTTCAAGATGACACTATAAATATGGGACAGCTAGCAACAACCCTTAGGGGCCAGCGTTAGACTAGTACATGAAGTTTGTAAGGGTTCCAGTGGGAACAACAACCAAGAAATTGGCAAAGGATAGAACGACGATGATTGATGAATTTGAAAAACCAAAATCTGAGTCCCAATACGTCACTGAGCTTAAGGATATTAAGTAATTCCTGAATGAGTCAGTATGGGAATTCGATCAGTGGTACAAGACGCTCATAGAAAAAGTGATTTTCTCGATAAATGAGCTGCAACACAAAGAATGGTTCATCGCAGGCCTAGTACTGCATATCCTAGAACCACTGATGCAAGAAAAGGTTGTGACACAGGCAGAAGCATGAGAAGTTGTCATGAAGTTGGAGGCTTCACCAATCGACAAAGTGGGGCTAGGAATGGATAGAGTCCAGGCGCAGTTGGCCAACTTAACACTTCAATTGTAGGATTTTAAGAAGGAAAGGAAATCTATGGAGACATATGGTGCACCAGATGCAGAAGTGAGGGTCACCATAAGGACAATTGCCCAAAATTTTGTGAGTATTTGCAGTTGGGGGCACCAAACCCCCTTCGTCAAGGAGGCATGCCATGGTGTATTGTTTGTCAGACTAGAGGGCATCCAATGGAGGAATGTGTATATCTACAAAATATGGTGTCAAAGCCAACAAACTTATACTACAAGTTTTTTCGATCGGTTGGATAGGACGAGAAGGACTCCAGGGCCTATGATCTGCTGCAAGATCGAACAGCTGACACGTGTTTTATGAAGGGAGAGGAACCATCAATGGTGCAGCAGCAATCAGAGTATAGTCAAGTGTAGTTTAACCAACCATAGCAGTACGACCAGGGGTAGTATGGGAAGCCATAGTATGGGCACCCGCAGTATCCACCATCGCCGTATGGCCAGCCACAGTATGTGCAGCAACAATATCAGCAACTGTAGTACAGGAAACCATAGTATCAACCATATGGACCACAACGCGGAGTTTTCAAGGGAGGATTTCATAGAGGTCGAGGTGCCAGTATGGGATGCAAAGGAGCTGCTGGATGGGGAAGAGGACCAATCATCTATTACACTTATAGACACTTGGGGCACTACCAGTGGGATTGTCCAAACCCTATGCCACAATGTACATACTGCAGTGTTGTAGATCATAGTATGGAAGACTGCCCTCAACTTATTGCAAAATGGAAAAATAAGCATCCACCACAAAACCAAAACCCAAATAATCCGAATGCGCCACCTGTTGTATAGATGATTTCGATAGAAGCCAGAGGTAACCATGCAACAGTCGGGATAGTGACACAAGGAGGGGCGGAAACAGATGGCGTTAAGCCACACACCAATTTCAGAACAACACAAACAAAACGGAAGTAGGTCACCGTTGGCACAAAAGTGGAGAAGGACATCTTTTTGAAGGCATAGGATGCAATGAGGAATAAGAGATGGGTACTTCTTTGAGAAGAAATCTATGACATGCCACCGACGTTCGACTCGACGAAGTCGCAAAGGAAGGAAAACACTCTAACAACCTTCTTGGGGAGTTTCCTGGATTTGGAAAAGGACCCAGATGTATTGGAAGAGATAGCTAGTTTACTACAACGATGAGGAGGTGCACGACTGGAACAGAGAGTTAATTGCATACATAAAAGAAAGCAAGGTAGGGATATGCAGATGTCAGCACAGATTGGAGAATTGATGTTGAATCCATCATTCTGGATTTGGGTTCAGACATGAATATCCTAACTAAACAGACATGGGAGACAATGGGGAAGCCACGGATGAGCTGGTCACCAGTAAAGCTGCAACTGGAGAACTAGAGCAAGGTCACCCCGCTTGGTTAGGTATGTCAACTTCTGGTTGAAATTGAAGGGATGAGAATGTATGCGGATTTTGATGTCATTAAAATTGTGGATAACACCAGTCCCTATTTGGTACTGCTGGGGATAGGCTGGGCCATGGAGAATCAAATAATTATCAACTTTAAGAAAAGGATAATGTCATTCGAGAATTAGGAAATAAGGGTTATCGCACCACTAGATCTCGCGAAAGGGCTGCGCTATACGGAGCCAGGCAGAGATGAGTTTATAGAAGGATGGCACAATTTGTATAACATTTATGAGGATTATGTTAATCCTACCATGAATGGAGAACTAGGATGGCGCAGTGACAGCTCCGCATCCTCTGATTCAGATGAGTCCCTTGAGAATTGGCAGAACCGGTTACATGAAGTGTCCTTTCGAAGATGCGCACGGATAACACAATCCCTACGAAGGGTAGCCACGGAGGAGTATGTGTTACCTACCTATGCGGGGTTTCCCAACTTAGGTACATTTCTCACCGAATTTGAGGAAAATGTGGTAGAACCACAAGGTCTCCTAGAACTGGAGAAATCCCTAAAGGCTACTCTTACGCGATGGTGGGCACCGCATAAATAAAACATCACATCTTGGCCACTATGTCGATGCCTAATGGAGGTTCGGTTCGACAAAGTTGCGAAAGACAACCATATGAGATATGATGGATGTGGAGACCCGAAGGCACATCTGAATGCATGTCAACATCAATGGGGATCGAGAGCACGACAAGAGTGGGTACATGCATTCGTACACACATTAGATTAGGCACTGCAGACCTGGTATGTTGCAACAGAACTGCGACATGGGATGAAATCTTGGGAATAGCTTACCATTGGCTTCAACCAATTGTTCGCATTCTCAGACGAAAATCTCTTGATCCACACCGCACTATAGGAAATCTGCAAAAAAATATTTGAAGGAGCACCGACTGGACAACCAATGGCACTCCAATGGACTACGACACCAGAAATGTTGATGGAGTGTTAAAACGTCACTGGAGAGCCCGTAGATGATGGTGACCCCAGGGAAATGTATGTACGTGGTATGTAACAGAATCAGAGCGTAGTCGCAGTGTTGTGGCACTAGATATACCGTCGGACAAATTTCAGCAACCATTAAAGATCAAGAAGGTGAACATTGGGTCGGAGGAAAACCCGAAGTTCACAAGCATAGCTGACTACTGGGACGAGTCGACCATTGTGAAGATGACTGACTTACTACATGAGTTTCAGGATTTGTTTCCAATGAAATTCTCAGAGAGGAAGGGAATTTCTGGAGACTTAGGGGAAATGAGGATCCCCCTAAAACCTGATGCAAAGCCGGTTAAGCAGTGGTCATATCGATTGAACTTGAGATACAAGGAACGAGTGCAAGCCAAAATTGAAAGAATGCTAGAGGTAGGCATTATAGAACCAATGGATGAATCAGAATGGATCAGTCCAATGGTTTTCCAAGACAGGTAAACTGACGAATGATGAATATGCGTTGACCTAAGAAAATTGAACAATTCATGCCTACATGATCCATTCCCAACCCCATTTACAGATGAAGTGCTCGAAGGAGTAGGAGTTTAGGAGATATATTCCTTTACAAATGGATTTTCAGGCTACCACGAAATCAAGATTGCGAAAGAAGATCGACACAAGACTACCTTCGTCATAGAGTGGGGATGCTTTTAGTACACGATGATGCCATTTGGATTAAAGAATGCTACCGCAATATTTTCCAGAATAAGGGGTAGCAGGCTTCAAAGATTATATTTATAAGTTCCTCGCTGTCTACATGGATGATTGGACAGTATATGGGTCAGCCAAGGATCATGTTACGAACTTAAGACTCATGCTAGAGCACTGTCAACAACACCAAATTTCCCTGAACCTCAAGAAGTGTATCTTTTGTGCTCCGTTCGGAATTCTGTTAGGACACATTGTCTACAGAGAAGGAATGTTGGTAGATCTGGTGAAGATTTCCAGCATTGTCGACCTCCCACCACCAACGATGGCCAAACAACTACGAGCGACATTGGGACACATAGGTTACTACAGGAAATTCATCCAAGGATACACAACTATCATAGCACCCATGGAGAAGTTACTAAAGCAAGATGCTAAGTTCGAATGGACCAAGGAATGTTAGAAAAGCTTGGACATATTGAAAGAGAAGATGGTCGTAGCGCCAATCCTCACATTTCCGGATTGGATGAAGGAATTTCAAGTACACGTTGATGCGTCGTCAGTTTCACTTGTCTTAATCTTGGCCCAACCAGGAACCGGTGACATTGACCACTCGATAGCATTCGCAAGTAGAAAATTGTCTACTTCGGAGAGGAACTATACAACCATCGAGCGAGAAGGGATGGCGATGGTCTATGCTTTTCAGAAATTTCGGCATTACCTCTTAAGGGGCCACTTCAAAATGTTCACAGATCATTCTGCACTGAAATACTTGGTGAACAAGCTTGTGTTGGGGGGAAGATATGCTGCTGGCTATTGTTGTTTCAGGAGTTTGATTTTGAGATTATCCTAAAGCTGGGATGATTGAACATGGGACTTTACCATCTCTCATGGATAGAGTTAGGATAAGAACCGAGGAGTATCAATGAAGGATTACTGGATGCTCAGTTTTTTAGGATTGGCATGGTCGATAACCACTATGAACAAATTATTGATTTTTTGGTGACAAGGGAGGCGCCGGCCGAGTTCACCACCAGCCAAAAGAAGTAGCTAGTTGTTTGAGCTACATATTTTAAGCTAATTACATGAGAATTATATAAAATGGGCCCAAATGAGATTCTGGAACACTACGTCCTGCCGCATGAACAAGAAAAAATTATGTCGGAAGTTGATGACGAAATTGCTGGGGGACATTATGGTGGACGAGAAACTGCTAGGAAGATCCTTCAAGTAGGGATATGGAGGCCAACCTTGCATGGAGATGCCACGGACTTTGCCAAAATCTGGGACATATGCCAACGAACCGAGAATCCCTCACGTTGAGACGAAATGCCACTGGTACCACAAGTAACGCTGTAGGCCTTCGAAAAATGGGTCATTGATTTTGTGGGACCCATCATCCCACTTGGGAAGAGAACAGGGTCGCGTTACACCATCACTGCAACAGACTACTTGACGCATTGGGAGGAAGTTGTACCAGTGAAAGCTTGTTCTGTTGTGACTGTAGCACGATTCCTATTTGACAATGTGGTCACTAGGTTTGGTTGCCCAAAAGTATTATTAACCGACCAAGGGATGCACTTTGTCAACCAAACAAATGTCGTGCTGACAGAAGAGTTTCAAATCCAGCACAAGAAGAGCACACCTTACCACCCTTAGGAAAACGAGACAGTCGAGCCATTCAATAACATATTAGAGCATTCCCTCACCAAGGTGTGCAATGTGAACCGCGATGACTAGGACCTAAAAATCCCAGCGGTCCTTTGGTCATATCGCACCACATGAAAGCGATTGACTGGCCATACCCCATTTAAGCTCGTTTACGACCATGAAGTAGTTATGCCGATGGAATACATAGTACTGAGCTTGTTCATCACAGTAGAAACAGGGATAAGCGATGCTGGTGCATTGGAGGACCGGTTGACACAACTAATACAACTTGACGAATATCGATTCATCACAGGGTTCCATCAGAAGGTAGAAAAGGACCTCCAAAAGGCATGGCATGACCTCCATGTCAGGACGAAGCACTTTCAGAATAGGGATATAGTTCTGTTGTATGATAGTAAGTTTGAAAAACACCCCAGTAAGTTGGGAATGCACTGGTTGGGACCATACGTTATCACTTTTGTCACCAACGGAGGCGCAGTACAGCTACAAAGTCTGGATGGAGTACTGTTACCTAAATTAGTCAATGGGAATAGGATGAAGCCCTATCACCATGATATGACACAGAGCGGATGAGGACTGATGGTGCAAAAAAAAAAAACAGGATACCAGGTGGCCATAGGGCACACCATCCAGGAGAAAATGAGAAAATGGGAGTGGTTATGTCGCAGTTCAGGTTGCGATAGTTGCATGGTCACGAGCCTGTCAAATCAACAATCATTTCAGACCATCAGTAGATGGGACTCTTTCAGATGATCGGTCTTGTTGGCAGGTATGATCGCTATCTTTCCTGGATTGGCATCGTCATCAAACACATTTGGCACATGGGAATGCACTATGGCTGCATGGCCGGTGGCACCATGAGAAACGGTTCACACGATTTTGCAACAAAGGGAAGCTGGGAGCAGTATGGTCTCCCATCACGCATGTAGGAAGTCCGGTCTCAAATCGTAGGAAACAAATGATGACAGAATTGGCACATCAGGTGAACGGATCTGTGAATGATCTCCAAAGCAAGCGGCTCGGAAGGTGAAATGCATAAATACAGACACTAGTGGCTAAGCAGAGCTAAGTGGAATTTACCAGACGAGAGAAATACATGCTGCGAGTAGGTCAGGTAATTGGATAATCCAGGAATTCCAAGGAGGTTGTGGAAATGATCCATTTCATTTCGTGCAGTAGCACACCAGGTGTGCTGTGGGCCCGAACGACGAGTGTGCATGAGCGCCTTGAGCAGGAAGAGGCATGGGTACTCGAGTGTCACAAAGGTGAAGTTTCATCCGATATGTCTAGGTATGTGGTAGTATTTCGAATCCTCGTGGTCCTAGAGACCACCAGAATGACAGGGGCGGTACCCCTCTGGCCCCGGTAGGAAGCAATACAAGGTGTGAAATAGATGCGCTGGAGCAGTTGGCCTATTTCCCATCTTGGTGACATCAATGATCTTCTCCCCAATATGGAACGAACATGGAGCAAACCAATAGACTCCGAAGAGGTAGACGATGAAGGTTTCTAAAGACTAGAGGATGAGTTCAAGAAGTACATGACAGCGAACCAAAGATCGACGGATGAAGATGAGAAGTACACAACAGCGAGCTCCAGATGGCAAGAATAGTTTTAGAAACAGAACACAGCGAAGGATGGGTACAAACCAGCAGTGTCCAGCTAAGGTGGCCCAGGACAAGCCACAAGTTTTTGTTGGGGACCTATTGGCACGAGATATATCTACAGGAAGTGCGGAAGGAGACATGTGCGAAAGGGTCATTCCGTGAAAGACGGATCATTCGTGGTATTCACGGAAGCACAAGAATTGATAGATTAGTTAAGTCGGTCATGTGGACCATTTTGTAATAGAATAGAAGCATATAAATAAAGTAGGATTGTAAGCCTAAGGGAATCAAAATCTTGGATGATGATCCTATCTTTTGGGTTTGGATTTATATTTGAAACATGATGTATTGACGGTTTCTGTAAGGTTAATTCTGCAGGTTTGGTGAATGAATGGAGATTTTTGGTTATGATTATGTCGAATATGTTGAGCTCTGCAAATAGCTTAAGATGTGAATGATAAGTTAATAGTATGCTGTGTATGTCATAATATCAGGTTAGTGCGAAGGTAATTTGTGCATATCCTCTACATCACTGTGGAAACTTGGTTCAGCAGCCCCCTTATCCTTCTCGGGTGAGACTGCACTTGCTCCGCAAGTGTTGCTGGGAAGGGTTACACCTTTCCGGGCCGGTGTATAAGGGAGTTTGGGTTGATAGTTTGTTGGAAACAGTGCGAAGTGAACCCCTATCGATAGACGCTGCGTCAACATTTCTCATTTTAGAACATTTGGTTGCATTCCTTATGCTCATGTTCCTAAATGGATAAGAAAAAATCTAGATGACATGAGTGAGAAATGTATCTTTCTTACATACGGTGAAGAATCTAAAGCCTACAAACTGTATAACCCTATTACCAAAAAGGTTATCATCATCAAAGATGTGTTGTTCAAGGAGGACGAGTCATGGGATGGAACTACATACAAGGTTGTGGGAGCTACAATACCCCAACCTGAATATGAAGAAGAAGAAGATTTGATTGGACTGTAGGTTCTAGTAGCATCTTCACACTAGTAAATATTCCAGCAAGGAAACCTAGAAACTCAGTTCGAAGTGAAGCATCAAGATCAACAAATCGATATTGTCCTAGTCCACAATCAGATAATGAATCTAATCATAGTAATATAAATACTAGAAGATTAGAAGATATTTATCATGAATTGGATGAAAGTACCAATTTTTATTGTATTGCTAGTCAACCTATGTTTTATGAAGAAGCAGTAAAGAAGAGGATTGGGTAAAAGAAATGGACAAAGAGATAAATTCCATTGATAGAAATGGTACATGTGATCTAGTTGACCTACCAAAAGATAAGAAACCTATTGGTGGGAAGTGGGTATATATGACCAAACTCAATAAAATAGGTTAGATTGATAGGTACAAGGAAAGGTTAGTAGCAAAAGTTTTCTCACAACAACAAGGAATTGATTTTGGAGAAAAGTTTGCACTAGTGGCAAGATTGGACACATTGAGAGTAGTCCTAGCAATAGCAACTCAGAACAAATGGAAAGTGTATCAGATGGATTTCAGGTCAGAATTCTTGAAGAAAACATTTATGTGGAGCATCCACAAGGGTATGAAATCAAATAAGATGAAGATAAAGTTTACAAGTTGAATAAAGCTATATATGGGCTCAAGAATTCTCCAAGATCTTGGTACAACATAATTGATTCTTATCTAATCAGCAAGGGTTTTAGCCGAGGAACCAACGAACCAACTCTTTACACAAAAGTAAATAAGCATGGAAAAATATTAATAGTTTGTTTATATGATGATGATATGATTTTTACAGGTGATGTGTTAGTAGATGAGTTAAGGAAGTTATGAAGAAAGCGTTAGAGATGATAGACCTTGGATTAATGAAGTTCTTTCTTGGCTTAGAGGTATAATAGTCAGAAAAATGTATATATATCTCTCAAAGTAAATATGCTAATAAATTATGTGATTCATAATGCTTAATTGTAAACCGACACCTACAGTAGTGGAAATAGGTACAAAGTTGAGCAAAGAAGATGTATGTCCCAAAGTAGATCCAACACTCTTTAAGAGATTTATAGGAAGTCTCGTGTATCTCACAACTACGAGACCAGATATTATGTATGATGTGAGCTTGATTTCCAAGATCATGGAGTCTCCTAATGACTCGCATTGGCAAGTTGGAAAAAGGATATTATGATATGTTGCAGGGACTTCAAGTTATGGAATTTTATACTCAAGCACTAAGTATGATGCTTTGACAGGTTTCACTGACATTGATTTTGCAGGAAGTTTAGATGACATGAAGAGCACTTGTTGTAATGTTTTTCACCTTGGATCAGGGGTGATTTCAGGGAATCAAAGAAGCAACCCATTGTGACTATTTCATCGGTAGAAGCAGAATATGTAGTAGCAACATTAGCAACATGTTAAGAGGTCTGGCTACACAAAGTTTTGGAAGGTATTCAACAGAAACAAGAAGGAGAAACAACAATCTATTGTGACAACAATTCAACGATCGCCCTATCCAAGAACCATGTATTTCACTAGAATATCAAAAAGCACATTGATACTAGATATCACTTCGTAAGAGAACTTTTGAACAATGGTGAAGTTCAGCTTGATCATTTTAATTTAATTGATCAATTGGTTCACATATTCACAAGGCCATTAATAAAAGAAATTTATGAAACTCGTAGAGATAATTGAGGCATTGTAAAAGCTACAGTAGTCAACAATCGTAATTAAGAGGGAGTGTTAGAAATAGTAATTACACCCACTAACTATTGCTTTAGATTTAGTTCTATTTTAGAAGTGTAGTTTAGTTGAGTTAATAAAGCATGCAAGAGCATAAAGCATGCATGGAAAAGCTAGGTTAGGTTTTTAGGTTTTCAATAAGTGTTTAAATATGCCTTGAGCCTCTCATTGTAATAATGAATTAGATCTTCCATTTATCAATAAAGATTGAAGAGTCATAGCTGGTTCTACATAATATTTTTGTTTTATTCAGCCTCCAACCTTCAAATGAAGGCTTTAAAGGATATCATTACGTTAAAAAACCATTCGTTTTAAAAGAACTTTGGTTTCTTAAAAGCCATCAAGCATGGATGAAAACGTTTTCCTCAAGGACTAATTGATAGAGACTTTTTTACTTACCCGATGTCCTCGCATCCACTACAATATTGTCCCCCCATGAATTCATTAGAATCCTGAAGTTTATAGTCCTTATCTTGTGTGTTCGAATACTTGAATGTTATGTATACAATATTTTATTTTGTGCTGCTAGAATGCATGAGTACTAACTAATATACATGTGTGAATCGCATGAAAACAATATGGCCTCTTAGAAACATTTAGTGAGAAAGGATAAAGTTGAAGGACTTAGTTGAGAACAAGAAGGACAGTTAGATTTAGAAATAAAAAATGTTATTAATCCTATGTAATGCAATA
The DNA here is from genome assembly GCA_027924585.1 of Larix kaempferi. Lineage (NCBI taxonomy): Eukaryota > Viridiplantae > Streptophyta > Pinopsida > Pinales > Pinaceae > Larix > Larix kaempferi. The sequence goes on along the minus strand of BSBM01000127.1, from coordinate 1,177,949 downwards.
CCAAATGAAACTTGGAACTCAATGGAAATATACCGGAGAAGGATTTATCAGATGTTCAGTGATGAATATTATGAGAACACATTCCCAGCAAAGATAAGCAAATCCTTGAAAATAAGGTACTTCATAACATTAAGAATTCCATCTACACAAAAACATGGAAAGCCTTGAAAACAAGGTACTTCATAATATTAAGAAGTCCCATCTACATAAAAACATAGAAAGCCCAACAATAATGCCATGCACATATATTATTTCATGGTTGATAGATCACAATGACATTAAGAATAGGTTGATTAGTAACAATGAAATGAAGAATGGGACCAATATCATTCATATGTAGGCCAATAGGTACATACTCAGTTGTAAATGTTAAGCTTCCTTATGCTATGCAATTTCTCTTATCAATGCAATATATGGTAAAGAGGATTCAAAATATGTCAAATATTCTTGGCTCTTGCTCATGTGCCACATATTTACAAATGCGGATATTTTCAAATAGTCAGCTATTTTTTCCACCATCATGAGAGATGCACTTTCTATGAAAAAGTATCAAGCTCCACGTATCTTCAGGTATCTCATTTGATTTTTTTATGTCCTCTTACTTACTAATGTGATGTGCACAATTAATATTTTCCCCTCATTACAATGGAGGTAGAAACTAAGTGATCATCTATTTCACGTATATTATTAGGTTATATCCAAACATATGTATATGAGAAAGTACATGCACATTTGTGATCATTTTTTAGCCCTAGTGTATAAGCTTTTATTCAATAAGACAATCCCATGTATGACAGAAGAAGCAATGGGGGTGAAGAAGTAGTGGGGGTGATAGGAAAGTTAGGGGACTAGTACATGCTTCCTTCACATACATCAAGGTCTTTGGATCCACCAAACCCCCACATTTTTTGCTGAGGTTTGTGCTAGATAAACATATCATTCATAAAGTTGTTTACCAATCTTATCTTTTTAAATTTGGAGTTTCTCTTAGCATGGTGAAGAAAGTTCCATCGCTCTCTCTCCCATTATATGTTGGACAATATGGTGTAAGTAGTGCAAAGGTATCCAAAATGGAAGGCGAAATATTATCGGCTTTATCATTTTGCCGAGTTGAGGTTTCAACGTTATAATTTTCTTGATGTGCTATCTAAACACATTGTAGAGGTCTAGTACCAATGGCCCTATAAACATGAATGTTGACAGGAGGAGTAGTTTCATATGAAATCCAAGTCTTATGAGGATGTCATGATTTGAAAATATCATCATTCCATGTTGCAATTAAGGAATACCAAAAATAAAATGACAAAGCAAGCAACTAAAGTTAGCGAAATTAAAGAAAATTTTGAAAATGAGAAAGACGTAAATGTGTCGATAGTGCCAGAGGAAATACAAAAAGACAAAAAGATACATCTAGAAGAGAGGAAAAATTGAAGTTGAAAAAGAGGATGATGGACAAGCAGTACAAAAATATTAAATCTATCGAATAGAGTGGGAGGTTCCTGAAATTAAAAAAAAAATACAAATACCGCATATGTGTGAAGATCCTGAAAACTATTCAGACGCATGAGTTCTTGTTGGAGGATATATGCACTCTTCCAGTAATTGTAATTCGCAACATTTCATGTGGTTTAATTGTTTAAGTTTGACATAAAAAATTTGAGGGCTATCAAATAGTTAGAGAAGAAGAGGAAGCTAAGTGAAAGGAAAGATTTGGTCATCCCTACTAAGGTAATGGTCATGGATATCAAGGATATTGATCTAGTTGCAACAAGTACTATCACAATTTCTTTTTTCAAGGTCACTCTATGTTCCCTTCTCAAATTTAAGAAATAATTATAGGAAATCAAGAAACAAATTGATATTTTGGAGAATGAAGTGGTCTACTACAAAGCAAAGCAACTAGGGGAGATCCGAGAGAAACCATATGTTATTTTTTACTGTTAAAAATTGAATCAAATACTACAATAAATGATTTCTATGATAAAACAAAATCTTTTCCTAATATTTGTCGCCATCTTGTCCATGTATGTAACCATATTCAAATATAAAGATTGAGGTAACAAGAACAACAAATTGAATTTGATACACTTAGTAGATGGAATAGGAATTTATTAACATTCTGTCAGATATTCCTATATTATTGATGGGTCCCTCTTTTTCCCATCTTATCTCAAATTTTAAGCCTAATTATGTATGGGAACTAGAAATTTTGACTAGTTTGGTGTAGATCAATTTTTCCTTTTGGTTCCTAATCTAACATTTTGAGGAGATTATATTATGGAGGTTTAATCAAAATAATTTTGCATTAATTTTTAGTTATTTTTAACCCTTTTATGAATTCAAAATCATACTCGGACTAATTACTTGGTTTATACCTTGTTGTGTTGGGAACTGTTTTGGAAGCTCTGCGAAAGAGGAATCATTGATTAACATAAATGTGGGCCTCCATTGCAAAATCCGTCACATGGGTTTTTAAGGTTGATGTTTCTGGATGGTGTGGTGTTCGTGTCAACTTACCTAGTTGCTGAAAATCATCCCTAAATATTAATCAAAGCATCCAATTACATGTTAAAGATAGCCCAAGAATCTAGCAGATTGTTGGAGTATGTAGTTACTAGAAGAATCAACAAAATATTTGGTGTAATGATTTCCGCATCTGATTAACCTCCAATCTAATGAATTTCGTCATTTCTCGGAAGGGCATTGCAAAGGAATTTTAACTGTTTCTAATATTGGAATTTTGTATTGATTATCTTGTAGGTTGAGTCATTGATTCGATGTGTCTCCTCAGCCTTTTGTAAATGCTATAAAATTCAGAAAATGGTATTGTTTTTGGTTAGGAGGGAGAAGAGTCTTAGCATCAGATCAACACTTGTAATGTCCCCATCTTGACCCTAGTGCATTAAAATTGTAAATGATGGAAATATTGTTATTAAATCATGGTGAGGAGCTCAAGGCCAAGGCCCCTCCATCGATTTACCGTTTTATGTATCAACAATTAAAAATAGATGCCTATGGTTCTTGTGCTAGACAGGCACAATGTAAATTAAGATATCATGTAAATATGAATTTTAATGAAATGCCCGCAACTGGCTATGCAATGGAACAAAGAGACGGGGGCATGATTTTTACAAGGAATAGGGAGGGAAATTATTCAAACCCTTGAGCCAATGGTGTTAATCCAATTGTCAATGAAGGAACTCATAAACCCTCAACTACCCATTTTGACTTATGCACCCATTCATTTAATTCTTCCAAGAGTTGGTTGAGGTAGTGAATGCCTTGGGAATGGAAAGGTATGGCCGCCAATTTCGTGTATGGGAAATCCATCAATCTAGGAAATCGTATTTTTTCTTCTTGGGAAAGAAAACACCCATGAAATTGTTCCCAAAGCCATCGTTCACCCATGGAATTTACTCTCTCACGCAGTCTGAGCTATCTAGGGCTTTCTCCTTCACGTTTTCCATATTTTTCCTACATTTTCCATGGCTGTGAACTTGTTTTTGTATTGCACAGTGGTTGGGAGTCACGATTTGGGGGTTTATGGAGGCCGTTTCTATCCCTTGAATGCCCATAAACATTTTCTCGAAACAATTTTTCTCTCCCAGGGTTGATTCCCCAATTGCCATTTCGTTTTTGGTTGCCCATGTTTTTATTGGAACTAATGGAAACTCATTATCGACATCCCACTATCAAAATGTATCTATTCATGCCCAACATTTGCGATTTTGCTGTTATTTGAATACTTGTTTTGGTTTGAAATTTTGTGCAAGAAATTATGAGTGGAAGTGGACCAGAATTGGCTTGATAAACCTTGTGAGGAAGGTAACCTCTCAAGAAGATCAAAAGGGCTGGCTACTCTTCTATGCACACCCTGAACAGTACTGGATTGGAAGGTATCGCCCGAGGGATTGTGTGGTAGTCAAGGGAACACTTCCTTGTGTCGGGTGTGTAGGCATTATGGAGAACCAAGCTGGATAGATCTTGGTGAGGTATCCTTAGCACCATGGTTGATCTCACTAGCTTAGCAATTCTTCCTTTTCATTTCCTTAGTATCCTGATAAACCCAACTGTAGATTGACTTGGATGATTTTGGTGTATATCTAGTTATGTGTGAGTCTATTGTTCCCTTTTACCTTGTAGAAATCATGCCCAGCTCGGGGGTGGCAGTTGTGTTGAGAGATCTATGAGCACAACTGGCCTATGGTTGGGTGGAACATTGCAGCGACATAGCTAGTTGCTCGGGACTACTGTGTTTTAAGATAAGCACTCTCTTGCTTTAATTCTGTAATGTATTTATTTGATGAGTATCATGAATATCTTGAATGTATGCTAGATGAGTAATAGATTTAATTCCATTGTGTTTCTTGTACATATATATATATATACATTTGCATATGTCTTTTTATATTATCAATGAGTTAACGTAATAAACATGGGGCTAGATGCCCAGCTTTAGCATCACGTTCTCTCCATCGCATTGGTATGATGGGAGGGGACGTTACATTTTGGTATCAGAGCCATAGGCTACAACATTGGGCCTCTATGAGCCAAATCTGATAACAGTTACAGGGAATACCCCTTCCTGATCACCACAGGTTACAACGTTGGGCCTAAACAGGCTAATATTGAATAGTTTGCAGAGGAAAGATCACCTCCTCTTGAGAAATGATTATCATAGAAAGAAGGAAAATTTTCAAAATTTCTCTAAGTGTTTTTGAAATTTTGCTTATGGTTGTGTCGGCAAAAATTATGCTATTTTTCTGTGATGCGATCAGCGAAAAATATGCTATTTTTTCTGTGATGCGGCCCGCGAAAAATATCCTACTTTCTCCAAAAACGATCGGCGATTTTAGGCTTAAATTTTGTGATGTGGATGACAATTTTAGGCTTAAATTCTTCGACGCGGGCGGTGATTTTAGGCTTAAATGTTGCGACGCGATCAACTATTTTAGGTTTAAATGCTACGACATGGGAAACGATTTTAGGCCTAAATGCTGCGACGTGGGAGACTATTTTAGGCTTAAATTTTGCGACGCGGGCGAGGATTTTAGGCTTAAATGATGCGACATGGTTGGAACGCTTTAAGACAGATCACACGGGGAAAATACAATAGCTTTTCAGTGAGATCGAACCACCCTGCATTGGCGCAGGGAAGCCACAAGGGGGCAAGCCCCCTTGACCTGCATCGTCCCTGTGAGATAGTCATTGATTGTGAGAAAAATCTATGATTGGACAAAGTTGTCAATATAGGATTTTCCCATATACATGCAAATAATCTATGGTAATATAATGCAGCTAACAACTGTGTCGGCAAAAATTATGCTATTTTTCTGTGATGGGAGAAGGAATCAAGAGACTCCCCCAAGTATTGCAGCCACCATGAGGAGCCTAAGGGTGGAGTTGCAAAGTTGCAAAGAAGATAATGAAAGGATGATTAAATCTCAGGAAGAGAAAAATCAGTTGAATGCCGCCATGCTGCAGAGTTTGACATACATCCCAAGGAAAATAAACTTTGGGCATCAAACATCAAATCCAAAAAGGAGTGGGAGTAGTTCAAGGAGGAATTCCCGCAAGAGGGCCAATAGCTCAAGAAGGGTTTCTAGAGATAGAACATATACTCCATAAATCTCTTCTAGTGGATCATCCGACTTTGAGGAATCCATTGAAGGTTCAAGCTCTTCATCTCACAAGAGTAAGAGGAAGAGACATCACAAGAACACCTCACATGCGGAATTTAAGAAGGAAAAACCTCCTACATTTGATGGAGAGGTAAAGTGTAACATCTCGAAAAATACCGAAAATTTAAAAAAATTTATAATAGCAATAATTATCGAAATCAGTAATGCAGAATAAATAAACTAATTAAATCTTGTATCTAGAATAGTCGAACATGGTAACATGTCGAAATTAATACATATAAAACATAACACTAAATGAATTGCTAATGCACAATTTAAGTAGATACTAATATTTGATCGCAAGATGTTTTATGATTATAACATCATTAAATGTAGTCTTCACCTTTCTGAGTTATAAAAGTACTTCTATGTTGTACATATGCTTATATTAATATGCTGCAATTGATGACGTACTAACATTTTGCTTGTATGATTATGAAGGGGTCCTACGAGGTACCCTGGAGTTTACTTAGCTATGATTAGATAAGGCATTTGAAACAAATTCCATGTGCAGACAACAAGTAAGAATTCTACGGCAACAAAGTTAGAGTATCATTCAATTCATCGTCAAAGTAGAATTAAATGCTAAGTGCGTCCTTGTGAAACAATTTGCTGGAGGTATGAATATTTTTGTTTCCAAACAAGTCAACGTGCTGAAATACAAACTCTTCAATGCTATTGAAAACACTTCATCAATTGATTGATATAATGTTATTTAATTTTATCGTAAGACTCCTATCTTTATCATGAACACCTTTTAATTTATCATTAAACTTTGCATCTACAGAACTTAGATTATTCTAAGTCCTGAATTCATTATTCGATTATCAATGATCTACAATGTATTTGAATGGTCTGGTGATTAATGTTATGAACTCTACATTATAATGTATAATGCAATTTTTTTAAAATGATTCCCTTGGCATCATGCTTATCCATGTACCTATATGGCTAGTTCTTATTAGTTACTATGCATTTACAAATTTCAATTCTATGTAATTCAAATATTATAGTGCCTAATCCTTGAATTATATGAACTATGCACATAAATTATAATACTATGAATTTCAAATTGCAATGATATGTTTATCACTATATGATGTAATCACTATCATATGCAATACTATAATTACAATATGCAAACTATGGAATACGATGTAATTCTATCTATGTATATACTTAAGCAATAGTTGAACCAATGATATAGTGTCTCCAACCTTTGAAAACCAAGACTATAGCAATGAATGGAACTATGCTGTTATACCTAGCTCTTACCCTAAGTATTGACAACGTATCAAACTAATTCATAAAGGAGTGATGAGTTTGACGATTAGTAAATGTTATCTGCAGGTTGACAGTGTCCCGATCGGTAATAAATATGCTAACCAAACTCCATTATGGAAAGTATGGGTGTCCAACCACATAGTCCCTTCACGTGAGCTTTGGTTGGTTTTAAAACTAGGAATCCTGGCTAGCATGGTTTTCATGATGCTTCTCCACCGAGATGTACATGGTAATATCTCTTGGCAGGTAGTGTTGGCACTGTTGTGGTTGATGTAATTAATGGGATATTAATGCAATGTTGCTCGGCTTTAAACCTAGCATCATTGGCATCTCCATGCTCATTGACTCATCAAATCTCGATCGTTGATGTTGTTACCCTAAACCACGTTGTATGTAATGTTTTTCAAGCTTCTCAGTCTTCATTTTTATGCTAGGTTAAGGCCGACAGGTTGCCAAAATGTAGGGTTTGGCAAGAGTGTCTCTCAGGGTTTCGATCTTATGACCTGTGAGTGGTAGTTTTATAAATAGTTACAGGCATTAAACCTTCTGCATTTAAGCTACGATACCAAAATAGTGATAGGGTGTTCTTCTTCCAGTGTAGCTGAAGCATTTCAAATAGGGTTCGATTCTCCTACGGTTGAGATTGGTATGCTGAGATAGCTTTAGGGTTGTTGTCAATACCAACTTGCTTCGTTGTTTGATGGTGTAATGGATTGATATTTTGAAATGCCAATTTTAAAGGTAAATATTTGAGAACTGTAACATAATACTGTAATACTTGATTTGGTCCTGCATAATCTTGTTTTAACCTTTCACTTCATGTTTTGGCAGGTACTCGCTCGAATGAGGTTGCTGTGTGAAGTATAGGAAACTGGATATTGCTACGGTTTTCCTGGTAAGCTCCGGTGATTCACAAAAAACCTCGTAGCTGCCTTGGATGGTGTTTACTATATGCCGAGAGTTGGAAACATTTTTCTTATTTCATTGATGGTCGACTATGAAGTTTTTAGTTTGACTTGCTTTGATGTCAAGATGTAAGAGGTTGATCCTTAGTCCTTTTTAATGCTCAGCTTAGTAGGTTTTTACTAAAGCATTGGGACCAACTTCAAGTTGGTCTTTACATTTTTGGATGTTTGAGGGAAAAGACCTTTTGTGTTTTTGGAAAAATTTAAATGGAAAGTAATACAGCCTCTTTCATGTTTTAACTATGCTGTTGGGAAATCTTTAATGGAGTCGTGTTTATTTTCACTTGCCTCTGAGCTATTGGTTTTGATAAATGTATAAGATTGTTTTGAATATTGTTGAATCGAGTCCGAAAATGAAATTATCTCAGGTCTAGTGTAAATGATTGCTTTCTATTCTTCGTCAATGATGTCGATAGTTAATTTTTTGAAGGAGTGTGAAATGAGTTCGAATGTCAAGAAATTCTGCAAAAGATAGTGCACAAGGTCTAAATTTGAAATGTAAAAGTGTTCTACTTGTACCTTTGATTTCTATTTGACTTGCATTAAGCTATGATTCCATAAGCTTAACCTATGTATAAATAAATTTGATAGTGTGACTGTTTTCAAATGTTGAGATGTGTTCTACTAGGGTTATGAATCCTTGATAAACAATGGTAAAGAATCGTGCTTTTTGCTGTGTGAATTTACTATCTTGAAGAGGTTTCGAAATGCTAGATAGGGTTTGAAAAAGAAATGTTTAGGATTCGCCATGAAAGGCTTGAGCATAAAAAAATGATGGACTGTGTAATTAATTATAGGGTTTGATACTACTTTGAGATATTCAATGATTGAAAACAAAAGTATAAATATTGCATAAATGAAATGTGAATATTTGTACTAGATTGATACAGAACTAATCATTGAAAATACAGTTGTACTGAAAACATATAAAGTATTAATGTGCATTTGCTTACTATCTTAAATGAATAGAGACAAGAGAATATATGGAACTGTCAGAAGCATACTGTGTTTTTCTTTCAATTAATATTTACATGAATTCTATACTGCAATTTGTGCTATACTATAATGTTTACTGTGTTTTAAAAAAAATAGGACATAATTATAAACATAACACTTACTGAAATCATTTATCCAATCAATGGCAATCTGACTATCTCTCATTTATCATTAATTTGCTTCTCTATACTAGAGTACTGTGTAGACAACAACACAGGGAAAAATATAGAGATTGTTATCTAATCAGGTCTTTAAAAAAGCTTTATCGTTCAGAATTAAACATAGATCAGAATATAAAATAAATTATTTTGCAAAACAGAGTTTTACTAAGCAGAAACATTAAGATATAAACAAAGTAGGAACAATGAAACCTGGTTAAGTGTAGGTAAACAAATAGCCCAAGGAACCTGTTCCACCCAACCAATTCCTGAAGACAGCCAAGTTACTTGCCTTAGGACCCCCGAGCCTATTCACTGAACCACTAAGAGGAAGAAACTTAGAAGCTTAGGACCTCAACTGGCAGTAGAATTAGTTATCCAGTCTTAAAGACTTAGCAGCCAAAGGGACCTGCCCCAACACCTCTGGATCTCCTTCTCAGAATAATTTGCAGACTTACAATTGCACTCTCACATAGCCTCCCTATTCGAATCTCTCAGTGATCACCTGATGCACTTGAGGAATATTTCTACAGAAAATATTGTAAGAGCTGCCTGCTCAATTCAAATTTGCCTTATGTAGGATGTATCGGCCTTTTAGTGGTTAACTGGTCATTTAATGAGATGCCTGCTCACTCCCACCACCTGGGGGATAATGCCACATTTTTAGGGGTAGTTGTCCCATAACCAACAGCTAGTGGTGAAGTGCAATTGCTGCCATCTGTCCCATGCCTTATAACCGCTTCCATTCCTCCTAGTGGGTCAATGAACACTCATTTAACAGTTCCCTTGGGTGTTTGCCTCCTACTTTAATTTATTAAATAATAATAATCAGTAATTACAATCATCCTTGACCAAACTTGGTCATAATTACAAAACTTTGTAATTAAAATTTAACATAAAATATTTTGCCAATAAAATAATATTTTCATAATTTGGGTAGGTGACATAAAGTCTTGTCAAGAAGCTGAAGCTTGGCTTCTTGGGATGAGAAAGTAATTCTAAGTGCAAGACTACTCTGGAAATATGACAGAAAGGGTATCCATTTTTAACTTGAATGGAAGAGCCTCTATATGGTGGGATCATATCAGGCGAGTGAGGAAGATCAATGAAAGAAAGATTGTGTTAAAGCAGTTCAATAAATACTTCAAGAAGACGTACCTCTCTGATAGGTACTATGATGATAAGATCAAAGAGTTCCATGAGTTGAGATTGGGACAATTGACCATGGAAGAGTATGCAAACAAGTTCTTGGAGTTGTTGAGATATGTCAGGTATATTCGAGATGATAAGCTGAAAATTCAACATTTTCTATGTGGGCTGCCTCAGTCATATAAAGATAGGATTGAATTTGATGAAACTTGAACTCTAGAGGAGGAAATAAGGAAGGACAAGTATTGCTATGATCAAAACAAGAGCAAACCTGATTTCCATAAGGCATGGAAGGACAAGAAAAATGAGAAGTTTGACCAAAGGAAGAAAGGTTTTAAACCCTCTTGATATCATAAATCAACAAAGGTAGCCATCACAGGTTGTGACTAAGCCAACTAGGATGATGGGAGACAAGCCAAGAGATCCAAAGGAGCCAAGGGAGCCACTTCAATGTTGGGGTTGTGGAGGAGACCACATGCTTACGAACTGTCCACATCGGAATGGGAATGCAAATCAAGTTCACAACATCCAAGGAGCTGAAACTGTGGGTCAAGTGGCGAGGACAATCCCTAGAAACTATGCAGCACTAGACGACCACCAGGTCGATCATCAATCAAATGTTGTTGAAGTTGAAGGTAAGATTGCTAAGCAATATGTTTCTATTTTGATTGATCCTGGATCTACTCATAGTTATATCACTCCTAAAATTGTTGAGATTTATGCTTTTAAGAAATCAAAGCATAGTAAATAATGGCTAGTTCAACTAGCCACTAGAACCAAGAGAAAGGTTAATGAAACTGTAGAGAAATGTCCCTTAGAGATGGATGGGCTATTCACTTATGCAAATATGAATGTTTTGCCACTTGGTTCCTATGATATTCTTATTGGAATGGATTGGTTAGAAGCACACAAGGTTAAACGTGACTGCTACAACAAGACATTTGAATGCATGGATGAAGAAGGAAACCCAAGAGTTATAAGAGGCATTCCAAAGGTGATTTCTGTTAGATAGGTTTCAGCCATGCAGTTGAAGAAGTTCTGTAGAAAGGGTTTTCAATTGTATGTAGCCCATGTTTTGGAGGCAACAGAGAATGAAACTCTTAAGTTGGAGGACTATCATGTGTTGTAGGAATTCAAGGATATTTTTCCCGATGAGATTCCAGGACTTCCTCCAAAGAAAGAAATTGATTTTACAATTGAACTTGTGCCAAGAGCTGCACTAGTGTCCAAGACACCCTACAGGATGAGTACAATGGAATTGCTAGAATTGAAGATGCAATTACAAGAGTTGTTGGAAAATAAATATATCAGGCCAAGTGTGTCCCCCATGGGGAGAACCTATTCTATTTGTGAAAAATAAAGATGGAACACTCAGATTATGTATTGACTACAGGAAGTTGAACAAAGTTATTGTGAAGAACGAATAACCATTTCCCCGAATTGATGATCTTTTTTATCAAATGAGAGGATAAAATGTATTTTCAAAGATTGACTTGAAGTCTGGTTACCATCAGGTAAGAATCAAAGAGGAAGATATTCATAAGACAGCCTTTAGAATAAGGTATGGGCACTATGAGTTTGTGGTAGTACCATTTGGTCTCACAAATGCACCATCTACATTCATGTGTCTCATGAATAACGTTTTTAGCAAGTATTTGGACAAGTTTGTTCTTGTTTTTCTAGACGACATTCTCATCTATTCTAAGAATGAAGAAGAGCATGAAGAACATTTGAGAATGACATTGCAATTGCTAAGGGAGCATAAGTTGTATGCACAGCTAAGCAAATGTGACTTTTATAAAGATCAAATTTATTATTTGGGTCACATCATCTCAGACAAAGGAATATTTGTGGACCCTGAGAAGATTGAAGCCATTATGAACTGGCCAACTCCAAAGAATGTGATAGATGTGAGATCCTTTATGGGACTTGCAGGGTACTATAGGAGGTTCATTGAAGGATTCTCCAAGGTTTCACATTCAATCACTTCTTTGCAAAAGAAGGGGATAAAGTTTGAATGGATGCCAAGATGTGAAGCAAGCTTCCAACGGTTGAAGAATATTCTTACGAGTGCACCAATTTTGAAAATTGCAGACCCAGAAAAAGTCTTTGTGGTGTGTACGGATGCATGCAATCAAGGACTTGGAGGAGTTCTTATGCAAGACAACCATGTGGTATGCTATGAGTCGAGAAATTTGAAGGCGCATGAGAAAAACTATACTACTTATGATTTAGAACTTGCAGCCATAGTACATGCTTTAAAGATGTGGAGGCATTACTTAATGGGAAGGAAATTTGAGTTAAGGACAGACCATTGTAGTCTAAAATACTTATTTGATCAACCAAATTTGAATGATAGGAAACCTAGATGGTTGGAATTTTTGTGTGAATTTGATTTTGAAATCAAACACATAAAAGGGAAAGAAAACAAGGTGGTTGATTCACTCAACAGGAAAGTACATGAAATGCATGTGGTAGCACTTAGTACTTACCAACTAGATTTGAGACAACAGATTGTTAACCATATTATTGAGGATGAAGTGCATGTGCAGATAAAGGACAAATTGCAGTAGCAAGTGTTGATGTATATGTAACTTCAGAATGTATTTCATATATATATATTGTACCCTTATAAGAGATGTGTTATTCCTCTAGAAGGAAGTGTCGTCATGTGTATTGACAAGTGTCGCAAGTGTGTGTACTTGCCGATGGGTTATTAGACCACCATGTGTGGGGTCGGCCCTGAAATATATATTATATTGTCAATGTACCTAGATAGACAAGTCGGCCCCATAGTGTAACTGGAAAAACAGGTTAAGTATAAATAGATATCGGGAGATCTCTATTTGATCACTCGAAAAACTCACACTTCTCTCACTCAAAAAGTGGCGCACTAGTGAGGAGAAGGATCATCTGATACTAGGAGACTATCTCAGTGTATTTTGGTTGTACTTTGGTTGAGCCATTGCTCTCTCTATCTCTGAAGAAGTTGTGGGGTTTTTCACCTTAGGGTTTTCCCCACGGAAACTCTGTGTCTCTTGTCTCTCATGCTTTTGATTCTTGTGATGCTTGTGATGCTTATTATGATTGTTATGCATTGATATACTACACATGTTATTCTCTCAGTAAAGATCCTAGAGTATGTTGAATATTGTAACTTCTAAGAATATTATATTTGTACATTATTTATTCCGGAGATGTTCCATCCCTCCGAGGTGATTCTATTATGTATCCGGAGATGTTTATTCCTATGAGGAGTTGTGGCAACTAGGGTTATTAGACCCACCATGTGGGGGTCGGCCCAGTCAGTTATAATAGGGTATTTAACCTAATGGTTAAATACGAGCCTACATGTACTTGTGTAAAATATATGTTAGAGTAGTGTATAAATAGAGGAGGTATGTTCCTCATTTGAAACACACACACACTTGAAAAGATGAGCACTTGTCTGGGATATTTGCTAAGGAGGATTAGAAGGAGGGAGCACATATTTTATTTTGGTTTATCATCTTATTGAGGAAAGCTTTGCTGGGTTTTCTACCCCATGAGGGTTTCCCAGGATAAATCTGTGTCTCTTGTGTTTATGCTATGCTTGTTGTTTCTTCAGTGATCCTGTATATGCTATTATTGTGAAATAGAATGTAATGCTGCTATTTTCTATCTTATCATATTGAATTTTAACATGGTATCAAAGCTAACCTGAAGGAAGACAAGGTATGGCACTTACGACACTTGCTTTACTTACGACAATTTGAAGGTTAGGGTTTTACATAGCAAAAACTAGTCATCGTGGAACTTTCGCTATAAATCCATTTCTGCGAAGGTTCAAGGTCTGAAAAGCTTACAGGTCTAAGATAACATCGCCAGGTACCTTGTGTCCAAAGGGAACCCTCATATTCGTTGTACTTTATGAGTTATGATCAGTACAAGTTAGGGTTTCTGCCTCTTCCAGATCTCAGTCAAAATCAGGTGACCTTGGAAAAAAGGTCATAACTTGGGCTAGGAATCTCCAAATGAAATTTATTAAAAAGTGACAGGTATTACACAGACTGTACTATCTCAGAAAACGTTTTCAGAGGCCGAAGGGGAACCAGTGACACGTGGCACTCCATACAAGTTTGCTCTCCTGTTTTATCCCATAAACAAGTCACGTTGCGACACTTGGCATAACTCTCTCTCAGAAAATCCAATTGAGGTCAGACCTATTAGGATGGAAAGATGACAGGTCAGGCTACTGCAAAAAAAGGTTTCAGACCCTGTGGAGCAAAAATTTCAGAGTTATAGTAGAAGCAATCAGGTGCATATTTATGTCAAAACAGAATTATTTTTAGCACCTTTATTCATGGCTTCCGGAATTTAGGGTTTCGGAGAAAGTTGAAATTTTTGAAGTCTGTAACCACGGCTGGAAGATCCTCAAAAAAATAAGAGTTTAGAGCCTTGGATCGAACCTTTTAATTGGACAGAAGGGTGGGCTTCATCAAACCCTAGTTCGGGTTCCTGTCCAGAAGATCCAGAAGTTTTGAAGGCAATTTTGAGGGGTCAAATTTTAGAGATTTCAAAATTGAAGAATGCTAGGTTGATTAGCTCAGCAAGACACATTCTTCCATCCATTCATAAGTATGAAAGTCAAAGATTGAATTTTTAGGGTTTCTCTAGCAAACCCTAATCAAGCTCCAGATCAAGTTTCAGGGGGAGTTGAGGCTAAGGCCTTACATAAGAAGACTACAAAAAGTCTCGACAGGTATGACTTAAGGAGGTTCAGGTATGCCTTGAAATCTGATTCTTGATTATGTTCATAATGTGTTTGTCTTCATGTTATTTATTAGTACAATCTTGATTAATGTTAGTAATTGTCTTATCACCCTAGTAACAATATGAATGCATGTGAATGATCGAAGACAATCATTGATTAGGGCTATATGATTGTACTTATGCATTATGGTGTTGTGTGAGGTTTATGTTGTCTGCTAACAAGACACAGGTACATTACAAAAGACAAATCAAGTTCCATGACCATGACAACATGAAGACAAAGACTCACGAGGTATGTATGACTTTGTTATATTATGTTTAACCTACGAGACATGCAGGTTCTAGCTCAGGATCTCTAAATCATTGAAGATATTGTTTATGTATGTTGTACATAACTGAGCAGGTATACTAATCCAGGTATGTTTTCCTATGTCATGTTAGAATCTTACCTTGTGTAAGTATACTTGGTATGATTGGTTAGTAATCAAGGGTTTAAGCATATTATGTCTCTTATCTTGGTTGGTGATTTAACTAACTAGATCAAACAAGAATATGCATGAGTAAAAGAAGACTTCCTTGAAACCCTGAATACTAATGATCATGACTGTACATATTCAAGATTATTTAGACTTAGAATGTTTTGATAATATTGAGAATATACTAATGAATGTATGTTTGTGTATGAGATCATGAGGATGACACTAGTGTACACTTGAGCATGCACAGTGGTATAGAATGAATAGAAGTTCAGAAGACATACAGAAGATCAAGCGGGAGGCAACCACACAAACATAAAAGATAAGTATTTGAGTTGTTATTAGAAATAGTAAATGATATTGCTTGTATGCACATTTGTATTCCTAGAATATATCATGCTGAGTGTAAACAGTCATAAAGCATTGAACAGTATACTACTAATATGCATATGATTGGTAAGTTGGACAAACATTCCATTGTTGCTTGTCTAGAATGAAACCTCTTTGCTGACATGCTGAGAGCTGTGCACACTCTCGATAGTATGTTCTGGTAGAGATGGAAGGCATCTAGATAGCCACTGTATGCATACAGGATATGGGAAAGTGTTGTGCCAAAGTATTGGTCAAAATAGTTGCATAACTATGTAAATGATATCTGTATGCATAATAGGTTATCATGTCAATATGATTTGATCATTATGAAGTATTACTAATCATGTACTTAATTTTGATTTGTAGGAAAGATCATGATGAATGATGAACTCTGAACAAGCGATGGATGTTCAACAAAAGATTTACAAATCAAACACACTATAGAAAGCTTGTGGTTAAGAGATTCTCTTAGAAAGAGGAAGAGAATCATGATGAGATGTTTTGCTCCAAGGGACTAGATAAGACCATTCTCTTAATAATGTAATCAGGTTTTGTATGGGTTCCCAGGATCGATAGTCAATTGATGAGCTTAATGATCATCATGGGTGATGTGGATCTCAACCTTTGCTACAAGGTTGAATATGGTTTCTATACACATATGACATGGATGCAAGAAGGAACTCATCACAGAGTTCGAATGATTTTGAGGCTCATATTAGTAGACCCATCTGACGAGAGATGGCACAGATAGATATGCAGAAGATCACTCAATGCTGAGTGTGAATAATGGACAATTGACAGCTTCATGACAAAGCTTGGGCTTTACCAGAAGTAAAGCTGTTCCTAACCTTTACCTTAAGGTTGTGGATGATGAGCCTATCATACCATTATTGTATGACGGTGATCTCTTTCTAACAAGGAATGAGAAACAGGTCATGAAAATGGCTGCAGAAATGAAAATGAAAGATCTCGGATTAATGCACTACTTCTTAGGTCTAGAAGTATGGCAAGATCCAAAAGGAATCTTTTAATTCAAGGTAAGTATGCTGTGAAGTTTCTAAAAAGATTTGATATGTTGGAGTATAAAGCCATGGCCACTCCCATGGACTCCAACTTGAAGTTGTTAGTTAATGACTCATCGTATTTAGTGGACCTAACCCTATATAGACAAATCATTGGGTCATTGATGTATTTAACAAATACTAGGACAAATATATGCTTTGCTGCAAATACCCTAAGTCGGTATCTAGTAGAACCTAGAAAGGTTCACTTAATAACTACAAAGCATGTAGTGAGGTACCAAAAAGGTACATTAGATTTTGGTCTATGTTATCTTGGAGGTCATGAACTCCGTTTACATGGTTACTCAGATTCTGATTGGGTAGGAAGTGCCTCAGACAGAAAGAGTACATCAGGTGGATGTTATAGTCTTGAATCTGCCATGATCTCATGGTTCAGCAAGGAACAATCTAGTGTGGCTCTCAGTACTGCTGAAGCAGAATATATATATAGCTGTCTGCTCTGCCAGCTGTGAAGCAGTGTGGCTTTAGAAGCTATTATATGGAGTGTTTGACTTAGAAATGAATTCCACTATGATTATATGTGACATTCAAAACTGCATCAAGATAGAAAATCTTGTATTCCACGATAAGTCAAAAACACATAGAGATACGATACTTCTATATACGAGATATGGTGCAGAGAGGAGCTATCAAGCTCGAGTATATAAGCACTGAGGATCAGATTGCTAATATCTTGACTAAACCTCTGTCTCGAGTAAAGTTTGAATACTTCCGAGACAAGCTTGGTATAGTCCAGAAGGACCCTCCTCGAAAGGGGGAGTAGCATAGTATCTGATAACAAGTCTGTCTCATCAATGATGAGGTTACCTATTTACTGCACCTAGCTACTTAGAATTATTTAGATTTAGGAATCTTATATTTTTTCTTTTGATGATAGATGTATACATGCTTTTGATGATAGATGTTATGCTTGTTTTGATGATGAGGATACATGTTTTGTTATACATGTTTTGATGATGAGGATACATGTTTTGTTATACATGTTTTGACGATGAGGATACATGTTTTGATTATGAGGATACATGATTGACACATGTTTTGATGAAGTTCTTGGTAAACACTTGAGGGGATTGGATCATCCTTGGACTTCAGTCCTAAAGAGAGCCGTAGACGTATGTCTTCGACAATAAAGTCCTTGGTGGACATGAGGGGATTGGATCATCCCTGGACTTTAGTCTAAAAGAAGAGCCGTAGACGTGTGTCTTTGAGAATGAAGTTCTTGGTGAACATGTGAGGGGATTGGATCATCCCTGGACTTCAGTCCTAAAGAGAGCCGTAGACGTATGTCTTCGAGAATAAAGTCCTTGGTGGACTTGAGGGGATTGGATCATCCCTGGACTTCAGTCCGAAAGAAGAGCCGTAGGCGTATGTCTTCGAGAATGAAGTTCTTGGTGAACATGTGAGGGGATTGGATCATCCCTGGACTTTAGTTCGAAAGAAGAGCCGTAGACGTATGTCTTCGAGAATGAAGTTCTTCGTAAACATGTGAGGGGATTGGATCATCCCTGGACTTCAGTCCGAAAGAAGAGCCGTAGACATATGTCTTCGAGAATGAAGTCCTTGGTGGACTTGAGGGGATTGGATCATCCCTGGACTTCATTCCTAAAGAGAGCCGTAGACGTATGTCTTCGAGAATGAAGTCCTTGGTGGACTTGAGGGGATTGGATCATCCCTGGACTTCAGTCCTAAAGAGAGCCGTAGACATGATGTCTCCGAGAACAAAATCCTGAATGAACAGGTAAGGGGATTGGATCATCCTTGGACTTTGGTCCTGTGAATTGAACTGTAGACATGAGGTCTCCGAGAATTGAATAAGACTGGATCGTCCCTGAGCTTCGGTTCAAGAGGTACATGATAGGACTGGATCGTCCCTGAGCTTTCGTTCAAAAGGTACATGATAGGACTGGATCGTCCCTGGACCTCGGTTCAAAATGTACATGACAAATCCTAGAATTGTTCTAGGTTACATCCAGCATGAAACAGGGCTGGCTCTGTAGATGTGATACATCCAGCATGAAACAGGGTTGGCTCTGTAGATATGATACATCCAGCATGAAACAGGCTGGCTCTGTAGATGTGATACATCCAGCATGAAACAGGGCTAGCTCTATAGATGTGATACATCCAGCATGAAACAGGGCTGGCTCTGTAGATGTGATACATCCAGCATGAAACAGGGCTGGCTCTGTAGATGTGATACATCCAGCATGAAACAGGGCTGGCTCTGTAGATGTGATACATCCAACATAAAACAGGGCTGGCTCTATAGATGTGATACATCCAACATGAAACAGGGCTGGCTCTGTAGATGTGATACATCCAGCATGAAACTGGGCTGGCTCTGTAGATGTGATACATCCATCATGAAATAGGGCTGGCTCTGTAGATATGATACATCCAGCATGAAACAGGGCTGGCTCTGTAGATATGATACATCCAACATGAAACGGGGCTGGCTCTGTAGATGTGATACATCCAGCATGAAACAGGGCTGGCTCTGTAGATATGATACATTTAGCATGAAACAGGGCTGGCTCTATAGATGTGATACATCCAGCATGAAACAGGGTTGGCTCTATAGATATGATACATCCAACATGAAACAGGGCTGGCTCTGTAGATGTGATACATCCAGCATGAAACAGGGCTGGCTCTGTAGATGTGATACATCCAGCATGAAACAAGGCTGGCTTTGTAGATGTGATACATCCAGCATGAAACAGGGATGGCTCTGTAGATGTGATACATCCAGCATGAAACAGGGTTGGCTCTGTAGATGTGATACATCCAGCATGAAACAGGGTTGGCTTTGTAGATGTGATACATCCAGAATGAAACAGGGATGGCTCTGTAGATGTGACACATCCAGTATGAAAAAGGACTGGCTCTGTGGCGGTAAATCCTAGATCTGATCTAGGTCACATCCAGTATGAAAAGGGACTGGCACTGTGGTTGGGATTGGATCGTCCCTAGACATGAGACTTGTCTTAAAGAGATAAGGATTGATCATCCTGGAACTTGATCTGGATTGCATCATCCATGGACCTATGTCCTAAAGAGAGCAGGATTGATCATCCTGTAATACGATCGTGTGATGACGATGCTGATCGTATGATGACAATGTTGATCATATGATGACGATGTTGATCGTGTGATGATGATGCTGCCAATCGTGTGATGATGATGTTGATCGTATGATGACAATGCTGATGATCGTGTGATGATGATGTTGATGATAGTGTGATGACGATGTTGATGATCGTGTGATGACGATGCTGATGATTGTGTGATGACGATGCTGATGATCGTGTGATGATGATGTTGATGATCGTGTGATCGTGTGATGACGATGATGATGACGATGCTGATGATCGAGTAATATCAACTCTGATGATGTTGATGTTCCAGTAACTAGTTGAGTTACTGATGATGATGAATTGAAGAAAGCTTCCAATGATATATAGATGATGTAGTCAATGACTCCTTGCTCCTGCAGATGTTGTTATAATATCCTTCTCGTTAAGGGGGAGTGTTGAATATTGTAACTTCTAAGAATATTATATTTGTACATTATTTATTCCGGAGATGTTCCATCCCTCCGAGGTGATTCTATTATGTATCCGGAGATGTTTATTCCTCCGAGGAGTTGTGGCAACTAGGGTTATTAGACCCACCATGTGGGGGTCGTCCCAGTCAGTTATAATAGGGTATTTAACGTAATGGTTAAATACGAGCCTACATGTACTTGTGTAAAATATATGTCAGAGTAGTGTATAAATAGAGGAGGTGTGTTCCTCATTTGAAACACACACACACTTGAAAAGAGGAGCACTTGTCTGGGAGATTTGCTAAGGAGGATTAGAAGGAGGGAGCACATCTTGTATTTTGGTTTATCATCTTATTGAGGAAAGCTTTGCTGGGTTTTCTACCTCATGAGGGTTTCCCAGGATAAATCTGTGTCTCTTGTGTTTATGCTATGCTTGTTGTTTATTCAGTGATCCTGTATATGCTATTATTGTGAAATAGAATGTAATGCTGCTATTTTCTGTCTTAGCATATTGAATTTTAACAGAGTATTGTGAATTAATGCTCAAAATTAACATGGTATCAGAGCTAACTTGAGAAGAAGACATTATACAGTGACAGAAACTAGGGTTTATCTCCACATATTTTGGAAACGCAGTATAGTAGATTGACTCTACTCATCAAGGAGAATCTATCTGTCTAATCAGAATTCAATTATGAGCATTTTTAGATTTGGCCCTAAAAATTAGGGTTTCCTCAAAAATAGGAATTTCTGGAATCTGAAGACATAGCTGGAAGCTCCTTGCCAAAATCAAAGTTCTAGCTTTGGATCGAGGTTTTTGGCTGGGTATATCTCCGGGAAACTCAAACCCTAATTCAGGGCTCTCCTAAGTGAATCCGAGAAGACAGAAAGGCATTTTTGAAGGGTGTAGCTTTGCAGATCTCAAATTCTGAATACACCAGGTTGATCATCTCATCAAGGCGCATCTTTCTATCCTTTCATAAAGTTGAAATTCATATTTTGAATTTTTAGGGTTTTTTCGACAAAACCTAATCCAGGACCAGATCCAGTTTTCAGCAATTCAAGTGGTAAGACCTAAAACTTTTCTATTTCCATTTAAAGTACTCTTTAAGATGTCTCACCACACCAAGCTTGAGGATAAGCTTGAAGGGGCTGATAACTTCCAAGCTTGGAAGTATAGGATTGGGTTAATCCTAGAAGAGAACGAGTTAGACTCGTATATAAAAAAAGACATCCCTATCCCAGAGGATGAAGAGGATAAGATATTGCATAAGAAGAACTTGGTCAAGGCAAAGAGAATCATTGCTGATTCTATCAAAGACCATCTTATCCCCCGTGTGTCATCTCTGAAGACACCCAAAGAGATGTTTGACTCCGTGACCAAGTTATTTGAAGGGAAGAACATAAATCAGAAGATGACTCTGCGGAATCAAGAAAAGGGTCAAGATGTTGAATGGAGAAACCATTCAATCTTACTTCTCCAAGGTCTCTCAAATCAAGGAACAACTTGAAGCTGTGGATGAAGTAGTGGACAATGGTGAAGTTGTTATGACCACTCTGAATGGCCTACCTAGGTCATGGGACTCCTTTATTCAAGGAATCTGTGCAAAAAAGAAATTGATCTCTTTCAGTAAACTGTGGGAGGAATGCTCTGAGGAAGAAGCTAGACTTGTAGCTCGTGAAGAAAAGATGGGAGGTGAAGATCAAGCTCTCGCAGCTCACACCAAAAGAAGCAAGCCCAAGAAGGAGCACTCTCACTACAAGAAGTCCACTCACTATCACAAAAAGAATAAGAAGGATCTAAGGTGCTTCACATGCAATGAGAAGGGTCACTTTGCTTCAGATTGTCCCAAGAACAAAAGGGATAACAACAACATCTCCAACAAGAAGAAGAAGGGAAGCAAAATAAAGTTCCATGCTCATGCTACCGAAGATGATGAACCTCCAAAGAAGAAGGCTAGGGCAGAAAGTGATGATAGTGATGATGACTCATCAAGTGAAGAAGAGTATGTTCTAATCTCTGCTCTCACAGGTACTATATCCCATGGTTGTAATGATTGGTTAATTAACAGTGGGGATTCCAAACACATGACTGGGTTTAAGGAATATTTTGTAAACCTATCTGAACATGAATCACCCCATAAGGTTAAACTTGGGGATGATTATCAATACCCAATCAAAGGAAGTGGTGAAGCCTCCTACAACTTAGATTCTGGAAAATCTTTGAAGATGAAAGAAGTCCTTTATGTACCTGGGCTCAAGAAGAATCTTCTCTCCATATTTGCATTGGATGCAAAAGGCATGAGAGTTGCATTTGTAGATGGCCATGTCCTGATGTGGCCAAAGGGTAAAACAATCGATGATGCAGTAGTGATTGGAGAGAAAGAGGGAGGATTGTATAAATTGAAGGGTCAACCTAAACATGCCATGGTACATGACTCCATGGAGCCAAGTGAACTTTGGCATATAAGACTTGCTCATATGCATTATAGGGCACTTCCAATTGCAAGCAAGGCTGTAGAAGGTCTTCTTGAAATCAAGACCAAACATGAAGGTGTTTGCAAAGGATGTGAAAAAGGTAAGAACAATAAGAAGGATTTCCCAAGTAGTGAAAGCAAGGCAAAAGTTATCCTGGAAATCATTCACTCAAATGTATGTGGTCCTATGTCATCTAGTTCTCTGAGTGGGTATGTTTACTATGTCTCGTTTATCGATGATTTCTCTAGGAAGACTTGGGTATACTTCTTGAAGAACAAAGATGAGGTGTTTGATAAGTTCAAGGAATTCAAAACCTTGATGGAGAATAAAAAAAAAAAGAAGATCAAAACATTCAGATCCGACAATGGTGGAGAATTCACCTCAGGTGACTTTAAGAAGCTTTGCAATGATTCAGGGATTAAGAGAGAGTTGACTGCTCCCTACAATCCACAACAAAATGGAGTTGTAGAAAGAAAGAATAGAACAATCATGGAAGCAGCAAGGGCAATGCTGCATGACCAGGATCTACCTATGCATCTATGGGCAGAAGCAGCTAGAACAACTGTATATGTGTAGAACAGAACACCCCACAAGATATTGGACAACAAGACACCATAAGAGGTCTTCTCTGGTAAAAAAACTGAAGTTAGCCATCTCAGAATATTTGGTTGTCCAGTATACACTCATGTCCCAAAGGAAAAGAGGAACAAGCTAGATCCTTCAGGAAAGAAGGGTATCTTTGTGGGTTACAGTGAAAGCTCAAAGGCTTACAGAATATACTTTCCAGGGTTCAAGAAGATTGATGTCAGCAGGGATGTGACATTTGATGAAAACTCAGCATTCATCAAATCAAGAAAGACACCTGTTGAAGTTTATGAAGAACCTAAGGAAACTAGATTTCAAGACACTACCATGACTGAAGCAATTCCAGATGTTGATCGTGAAAATGAAGATCCACAACAACCTATAGATCCACCCCGTGAGGATAAATCTCACAAGAGGAAACCTGCATGGGCTAGAGAGCTCATTCAAGATGCAGAAAGATTTGGCATTCCAGAGGAAGAACATAGAGCAAAGAAAAGAACCAGATCACATACCAGCTATGTTGTTTTACTCTGTGACATTATGAACAAAGAACCTTCCAATTATGAAGAAGCAGCAAAAAAGAAAGAATGGAAGGATGCCTTGGTTGAGGAATACCAATCAATAATGAAGAATGATGTTTGGGATGTTGTCCCAAGACCTAAAGAGAAGTCTGTTGTGACTTCTAAATGGATCTACAAAAGCAAGCATGCTGCAGATGGCAGTGTAGAGAAATACAAGGCAAGATTTGTAGCTCGTGGCTTCTCTCAGAAAGAGGGAATAGATTATGAAGAAAATTTTGCACCTGTAGCCAGGTATACTTCCATCAGAACAATACTTGCCCTAGCTGCAACAATGAAATGGAAAATACACTAGATGGATGTCAAGACTGCTTTCTTGAATGGTGTAGTTGAAGAGGAAGTATATGTGGAGCAGCCACTTGGTTTCGAAACACATGATAGGGAGTCATATGTGTGCAGATTGAAGAAAGCGTTGTATGGCTTGAAGCAAGCTCCCAGAACTTGGTATGGTAGGATGGACAGTTTTCTATCTAGTCTAGGCTTTACCAAGAGTAAAGCAGATTCCAACCTTTACTACAAGGTTGAGGAAGGGAATCCTATGATTCTACTCCTGTATGTGGATGACTTATTTGTAACAGGAGATGACAGATTGATTGCAGATACAAAGAGGAAGCTTGCTACTGAGTTTGATATGAAGGACCTGGGGATGATGCATTATTTCCTAGGTATGGAGGTGTGGTAGAGTACAAATGGGATCTTTCTTGGACGAGGGAAGTATACTGTAGATATCCTGAAGAGGTTCATGATGATGGATTGCAATGCCATGGCCACACCTATGGCATCGAACCTGAAGCTTCTATGTGAAGCTTCATCTGAGCCGGTTGATGTCTTTATGTATCATCAGATGATTGGATCCTTGATGTACCTGACAAACACGAGATCAGATATTTGCTTTGTAGTGAACATATTGAGCGAGTTCCTGACGGATCTGAGGAGTGTTCACCTGTTTGTTGTAAAGCATATTCTGAGGTACCTAAAGGGTACAATTGATTATGGACTTAGGTATGAAGCGAATCAAAAGTTTAACCTGCAAGGTTATGTTGATTCAGTTTGGGAAGGCAGTGCTGCAGATAGGAAGAGCACATCTAGGTGCTGCTTCAATATGGGATCATGTGTGATCTCTTGGTTTAGCAAGAAGCAGTCCTGTGTAGCACTAAGTATAGCTGAGGTAGAGTATGTTGCAGCCTGTTCAGCTAGCTATGAGGTAGTATGGCTTCGAAAGCTACTGTCTAAGTTATTTGATCTCCTGTTGGATGCTACTTGTATGTTCTGTGATAACCAGAGTTGTGTGAAGCTGTCTGAGAACCTAGTGTTTCACAGCAGGTCGAAACACATAGAGATAAAATATCACTATATCAGGGATATGGTGTAGAGAGGAGCAGTGAAGCTCCTGTATGTTGCGACGGACGAGCAGATTGCAGATGTATTGACGAAGCCATTAGCCAGAGTGAAGTTCAAGTACTTCAGAGAGAGGCTTGGTGTTCTTCAGATCGATGACACTTCGAGGAAGAAGTGATGGAGACATTTGCTGAAGCCATTCCAAGCATGTTGGAAGGAGGATCCTTCACATGGCTATGGATGTAAGCAGTGGATGATGAGCATTAGGATGATGTTCTAGTTTCTGCTCTGTATGATCAGTTGGATCATTTACATTTGTCTATATATGCATCAGGATGATGTTGGATATGATCAGTTGCATAATTTATATGTATATGTATGTACGCATCATGTTGGATGCTGGATATGATCAGTTGGATCATTTGTATGTATTTTGTATATGCATCATGTTGGATGCTTGGACCATGTATCTGTATTTTTATGAGGTGGATACATTGTATGATCACGTAGATCATGTATGTTGATATGTATCAGGTATGATCAAATGGATCATGTATTTGTTTGTATCAGGTGGATCATGTATGATGATATATATCAGGTAGATACTTGGTATGCATCAGGTGGATGCAGTGTATGATCAGGATGATCATAGATGACGAGCTTCAGGATGTTGCTCCAGATGACATGCGGCAGGATATTGCAGTGATGATGATCAAGATGATCATGTGTACATCACGATGATGTATGGTGAGTATCAGGATGATACTTTATGACCGTGGATCAGGTTATGCAGATGAGCATGTCTGGGAGATCCTATAGGTCGGAGTTGTGTATCCGTAACAGCATGGGATGCTCTTTCCAGACATTGCTCTAGGAGGACATGTAATTTGTGCCCTCGGAGATTTCAAGTCGGAGTTGTGTACCCGTAACATCCTGAGATGCTGTTGTGAGGTTTTGTCCTATGGCATGTAATTTGTGCCCTGGGAGATTTCAGGTCAGAGTTGTGTACCTGTAACATCCTGAGATGCTCTTTTGAGGTTTTGCCATGACCACATGTAATTTGTGCCCTGGGGAGATTTTAGGTGGGAGTTGTGTACCCATAACATCCTGAGATGCTCTTGCTAGGTTTTGTGGTGACCACATGTAATTTGTGCCCTGAGGATATTTCAGGTCGGAGTTGTGTACCCATAACATCCTGAAATGCTCTTGCTAGGTTTTATGGTGGGGTCACATGTAATAAGTCGTGGAGATCTAGACAGGATGAAAAAGGCCTCAGATGCTCTTTAGGGTTCTTGCTAGGCAAGAGACTCTTTAAAGGTTTTGTGGCACACGTAATAAGTCCTGAGGATTCCACAGTATGGCCAATCATGACGAAGACCTGTAGGTGGTGGGCCTACATCCGGTATGGAAAAGGACTGGCTCTGTAGAAATTTGTATGACGAGTAGAGTCAGAGATTGGTTGAGATAGCAGTAGTAGTGACGACGATGATGATGATGCATTGATGACAATGATCCTGTGAAGAATACTTTTCTAGCAGATCTGTGTCGAGAAATATCTTCCTAGTTAAGAGGGAGTGTTGATGTATATGTAACTTCATAATGTATTTCATCTATGTATTTCATATATATTTATTGTACCCTTATAAGAGATGTGTTATTCCTTTATAAGGAAGTGTTGTCATGTGTATTAACAAGTGTCGCAAGTGTGTGTACTTGCCGATGGGTTATTAGACCACCATGTGTGGGGTCGGCCCTGAAATATATATTATATTGTCAATGTACCTAGCTAGACAAGTCGGCCCCATAGTGTAACTGGGCAAACAGGTTAAGTATAAATAGAGATCGGGAGATCTCTATTTGATCACTCGAAAAACTCACACTTCTCTCACTCAGAAAGTGGCGCACTAGTGAGGAGGAGGATCATCTACTACTAGGATACTATTTCAGTGTATTTTGGTTGTACTTTGGTTGAGCCATTGCTCTCTCTATCTCTGAGGAAGTTGTGGGTTTTTTCACCTTAGGGTTTTTCCCACGGAAACTCTATGTCTCTTGTCTCTCATGCTTTTGATTCTTGTGATGCTTGTGATGCTTTATATGATTGTTATGCATTGATATACTACACATGTTATTCTCTCAGTAAAAATCCTAGAGTATTGTGAATTAATGCTCAAAATTTAACAGCAAGACCTTGAAAATAAGTATAAAGGCTATCATTTGGAAGAAGACGAACTTCTTACTTATAAGAATAGAGCCTATATTCCAAATGTGGAAGAATTGAGGAGAATTATTCTGGATGAAATCCATAAAGCTCCGTACTCTCATCACCCAGGATATCAGAAAACAATTGCTACAACAAGAAAATATTATTTCTGGCCAGGGATGAAGAAGGATGTCACTCAATACGTTTCTAAGTGCATGAAATGTGAGCAGGTGAAGGTTGAACACCAACGCCCAGCAGGTTTATTGCACCCAGTTCCAATTCCAGAATGGAAATGGGAAGTAATTTCCATGGATTTTATTACAGGATTGCCAATGACTGTGAGACAACACGATTCCATCATGGTTGTGGTGGACAAGTTAATAAAGGCAGCACATTTTATACCAGTCAAGTTTACGTATAAAGATGATGCCATTGCAAATATTTTTCATGAAGGAATGTTATAGATTACATGGATTTCCTAAGGCAATAATTCCTGACAAGGATACCAAGTTCACTTCCAATTTTTGGAAAGGTCTCTTTGCAGATTTGGGTACACAATTGAGCTTTAGTACCGCGTACCATCCTCAAACAGATGGGAAAACGGAAGGAGTAAATCAGGTGCTTGAAGACATGCTTCGCATGTATGTAATGGATAAACCATCCAAGTGGGAGGATTATCTACACTCGGTAGAGTTTGCATATAACAATGGGCAGCAAGAATCATTGGGAATGAGTCCATATGAGGCTTTGTACGACAGAAGGTGTAGGACACCAATTACTTGGGACAATCCAATGAACAGAATTATACTTGGGCTAGAATTGCTTCAGGAAATGGAACAAGAGGTTGCAAAGATCAGGAAGAATTTGAAAATAGCCAAGGATAGACAAAAAAACTATGCAAATAAGCATAGAGTGCATAGGGAATTCAATGTTTGGGATCATGTGTATCTTAGAGTGAGGTCAAGGAAGAGTTCCTTGAATCTTGGGAGTTGTGCCAAGCTATCACCTAGATATTGTAGGCCATTTGAAATGCTTGAAAGAATAGGGTCAGTTGCATATAGACTTGCATTTCCTGCTAGCACTAGAGCTCATAATGTTTTTCATGTCTCTTTGCTTAAGAAATATGTACATGATTCTAACCATGTGATTAATTGGGTGTGATCCAGGTGGATTCCAAGGGAGAGTTCCAAACTGATCCATTGTGCATCCTAGACAAGAAGATAACATTGCTCTGTAACCAAGACATCAGACAGGTAAAGGTGCAATGGAAGCACTACGGTCCCGATGAGGTTACATGGGAGCTGGAGGATGCCATGAGAGCGGCATATCCATTTTTGTTCAATTTTGATGAGCATTGAGGACAATGCTAATGCAAGGGGAGGGGAATGTAATGTCCCCATCATGACCTTGTTGCATTAAAATTGTAAATGATGTAAATACCGTTATTAAATCATGGTGAGGAGCTCAAGGCCAAGGCCCCGCAATCGATTTAGAGTTTTATGTGTCAGCAATTAAAAATAGATTCCTATGGTTCTTGTGCTAGACAGGCACAATGTAAATTAAGATATCATGTAAATATGGATTTTAATGAAATACCCACAACTATCTATGCAATGCAACAAAGAGATGGGAGCATATTTTTTACAAGGAATAGGGAGGAAAATTATTCAAACCCTTGAGCCAATGGTGTTAATCCAAATGTCAATGAAGGAACTCATAAACCCTCAACTACCCATTTTGACATATGCACCCAATCATTTAATTCTTCCAAGAGTTGGTTGAGGTAGTTAATGCCTTGGGAATGGAAAGCTATGGAATCCAATTTCGTGTATGGGAAAGCCATCAATCTAGGAAATCGTATTTTTGCTTCTTGGGCAAGAAAACACCCACGAAATTGTGCCCAAAGCCATCCTTCACCCATGGACTTTGCTCTCTCACGCAGTCTGAGATAGCTGGGGCTTTCTCCTTCACGTTTTCCATCTTTTTCTTGCATTTTCCATGGCTGGGAACTTGTTTTTGTATTGCACAGTGGTTGGGAGGAAGGGAGTCACGATTTGGGGTTTTATGGAGGTCGTTTCTATCCCTTGAATTCCCATAAACATTTTTTGGAAACGATTTTGCTCTCCCATGGTTGATTCCCCAATTGCCATTTCGTTTTTGGTTTCCCACGTTTTTACTGGAACTAGTGGAAACTCATTCTGGACATCCCACTATTAAAATGTATCTATTCATGCCCAGCATTTCTGATTTTGTTGTTATTTGAATCCCTGTTTTGGTTTGAAATTGTGAGCAAGAAATTAGTAGTGGAAGTGGACCAGAATTGGCTTGATAAACCTAGTGAGGAAGGTAACCTCTCAAGAAGATCAAAATGGCCGGCTACTCTTCTATGCACACCTTGAATAGTACTGGATTAGAAGGTATGGCCCGAGGGACTGTGTTGTAGTGAAGGGAATACTTCATTGTGTCGGGTGTATAGGCATTGTGGGGAACCAACATGGATAGATCTTAGTGAGGTATCCTTAGCTCCATGGTTGAGCTCACTAGCTTAGCAATTCTTCTTTTTCATTGCCTTAGTAGCCTGATAAACCCAACTGTAGATTGGCTTGGCTGGTTTTTGTGTATATTTGGTTATGTGTGAGTCTGTTGTTCCCTTTTTCCTTGTAGAAATCATGCCCAGCTCAGGGGTAGCAGTTGTGTTGAGAGATCTATGAGCACAACTGGCCTATGGCTGTGTGGAATGTTGCAGTGGCATAGCTAGTTGCTTGGGACTACTTTGTTTTAAGATAGCTACTCTCTTTCTTTAATTTTATAATGTATTTATTTGATGAGTATCATGAATATCTTGAATGTATGCTAGATGAGTAATAGATTTACTTCTGCTGTGTTTCTTGTATATATATATACATCTGCATATGTCTTTTTATATTATCAATGAGTTTACTTAATAAACATGGGGCTAGATGCCCAGTTTTAGCATCATGTTCTCTCCATCGCATTGGTATGATGGGAGGGGATGTTACAACACTCTGTAAACTCAATCTCTTTCACCGAGAATTGAATTCCCAGGAATAAATTCTATGTATAGTTTGTGAAATCCCCAAGGATTGGCCAACCTTATGGATCTAATGTGTGTTTTCTTCTACAAATTTAATCTTAGATTTTGTACAAGTATTTATTTTGATTGCCAATTTGTATAATAGAATCAATTTCTGTGAGTAGTTTGGAAAAAACATTTTTGAATTTCTGGGTATAAAATTCATACCCGCTATCAATTTTGTACTCAATTTCAATTTTGAAATCAATTCCAGAATTTGTATTAATATATTGTGTATCAATCAAATTTCTGGTTGTAAAAATCATTTCCAAAATCAGTTGTTGAGCATGGAAATTGTAAGATTATATAAAAATGTTTTTGGAATTTCATTTTGCATAAGGTGTGGTTTCTTGTGAATTTGTGGACTCATGCTCTATTTCTGCAAATAACAATGTGTCTCTTCCAATTCTTAGATTGATCTTCCTTTTAATTTTCCTTAGCTAGTATAGTTTAGGTTCTTCCTTTTTAATTTGCATTAGTGATTCCTCCTTTCATGCTTGATTTGCTATGCAATTTTTGGTAGATTTGACTAAACGTAGCATATTTAATTATAGGATTTCTTCGGGTGATTTTTTATAGTGATTGTCTTCCTTTGAAATTTGTTTTGTTTTGATAGAATATTTTGGTAGTTGTTAATAGAATATTTTAGTTTGAAAATTGAATCTATTGTAGACTCCATTAGATTTCCATATTTTGAATAGATAGGATTAGAATTATGTCTTTGACATACATTTGTGTTGTAAGATTTATGTGTTTTTGAGTGTGAATTTAGGTACTTAGTTTGTGATTATTCGAGCTTGTTTCTTTTTGAATTGTGAAGTTCATCTCCACATCCATAGTCTAGCGTAGAGTTTATAGTCATATTTTTCATTTTTGTTCTTTGTACATTTATGTTTTTGAACAAATTTAGATTCCACACAGTAATGCATCTAGAAACAAATTTAAGTACTACACTTGGATTTCATTTATGCATAAAATTTAGAATAAAACAACCTCTAGAGATTATCCTATAAGGAATGTAGTTATAGAACATTTTTCTCATGTAGCAAGCCTTCATCAACGATAAATCATTCCACGTCAATATAAACACCTTTATTTCATATCTTAAACTTAATTAACATCTTTCAACTCAATAAACCTCTCTCATATCCATACTACGGAACTTTAATCTATAGATGCATACTCTCTAGATTAGACAATAGAGGGTAGCTTTCTTGTATGTAATCTACTTTAAGGGTAATTAATAGAGGGTTTTTCTAGTAAGCATTAGATCAGTTTGATTAGACTAAGCTAGGTTAGCCTTCACTATGCATATACAGTCCTGGCACCTCAAAGTCTACGAGCCTCGAGTTGACAATTTAGTGTCGAATTAATTATCATATAATTTTCCCGACAATTATGAGTCAATTAAATTCTCAACATAGAAATGGAATTTCATGATATGAGAACCTGTAGTACAAAACTGATGTACACAAATAATTTGGTGATAAGGAGAGATTGTGGAAAGAAGTGGAGTAAGTGACCAATAAGTGTAATTTGCAAAGATTTGGGGCATGGAAGCCCTTTATGCCACAAGATAAAGTGAGAATATAGTTGTTTGATAAAGTGAGAATAGAGTTGGAAAACAACATTAAAGTAGCAGATTAGTCTATCCTACTCATCTCCAATTTCAACATCTCATAACTCAAAACACACATATAAGCTTTAACAAAAAAATAAGGATAATACAAAATCTCACTTGGAAAATTAGAGAAAGCTATTTCAAAATTGAAGCAAAATCTTTCTATGATAAGTATTCTATTAGAAGAACAATATTCTATTACAAGAACACACATTTCCATAATGAGACTTTTCACGCATGGACATTATAGGGATATCCATATTTAAGGATGGGAAGCAATTACACAAAATCATGACGTTTCAAATGGGTGAAGAAATTGTGTTGTAATTTAAAGTTGATGTGATATCTATAAGTAGAGAAGAAATATATTTAATATTCATATACTGTTTGTTGAGTTTATCCAAAGAAAGCCTTTTTGCACTTAGATTCCTTTTTGGTAAAGAATATATTTTTACTTGTGTTTGTCTTTCATCTTTAGCTCAAGAAATCATAGATTATTTTTAATAACTTAGATTCTTTTTTGGTAAAGAATATATTTTTACTTGTGTTTGTCTTTCATCTTTAGCTTAAGAAATTATAGATTATTTTTAATAATTGCTTAGTTATTGTGTATTATTATTAATTTTTATAAGAATTTTATTTGTTAATAGAATAGTGACAAAAGATTTGAATTGTGTATTTAATGTTATTAGTCATTCGAAGTGTGTCTTTAATGTCATTAGTTTTTGAATTGTGTGTTTAATGTCATTAGTCATTATTTCTACTTAAGATTTGTAAGATATTTTTCATTTTAGATATAGATTGGTTATGCATACCTTTAGTGTTCAGAATTTCATAAACATCATTTAGAACCAATAATGATTGTTAGATTCTCCACACAAATATTTTTACTCTTATCAATAAAAATAAAAACACAATTTCATTTTAAATCTCTTCATGAAATATGCAATCATTTTCATTGTTTGTTCATATAATTTCATAGTTCTGTGAAAATTTCTATAAATTCAAATACTATAATTGTATTACTCATTTGTGAGATGTTTGACTTTGATAAAAAAAACTGTCAAAAAATATCTCCACATTACTAACTTTCCTACCAAACATAATACTCACTCTCCTCCCCATCACAAGAAAAGAAATCGAAATCAGTTCATTGGCTACCTTAACATGTGTTCACTTTACGTGTCCAAACAAGTAGGCTCCATAGTATGCATGCAATACTGCCACAAATTTATATCTTCACAAATATTTTTGACACTTCATGCCAGCCTGGTATGTTTCAGCTATTGGGCCTGTATTTACACGCTGCATTGAGCTGTAGCAGATGCTTTGTCTGGATTGGCGTTGTCTCTGAATCAAATCGATCCACTTTCTTTTCTTCAGGGCTTCGTTCCTTCCTGAACATACAATACGCACGCACAGAATATTTGGACACTCAGTTTTTACACACGAATCTTTAGCTGCGATTCTATGTAAACATGTCTATAGATATATGGAGAAAAGGTTTCCGTATATTGTTGTTACCGCTGAGATGAGATTTTTGTCCAAAAGGAAATAGTTCATCCATAAATAAATATAATATCAATGAGTGTGAACAGGAGGAAATGGATAAGCATAAACTCTGCACTACCCATCCCTGTGTACGTTATACGGTGGAATCTCAGTAAAGTCAAAGCGTATTTGATGCAAATATTACAGTAAAACCTTATAGATTGAACTGACAATCATCCTCCATGATGGAAAGTGGAAAAAACAGGGTGACGATCATCCCCCGGGATCTCGTCGGGCATTTCGATCTGGTGGTGATGATAAGAGCAAGTGGAGAAACTGTTGAGATAAAGGTAAACATCATCACCAATTTTAACTGCACAACAAGCAATCAATTCAATATATTCATGTCAATTTAGGCAGCAGCAATAGTATGGACAAAGTTGGTAAACGTCCCACAAATATTATCTCCATTGTAAACTGCACAACGAACATTCAATTCAATATATTCATGTCAATTCCAGGAGCAGCATTGGTATGGACCAAAGTTGACTGGACGCAGCTAACTCATAAGTGGTCACACCGACGTCAGTGGAATCCTTTTGGATTGGATTGCTCCGAGTGCATATCAGTATCTTTGGTTTATTAAGGATTTGTTAAGACCATGAGGAAATAAAAATAACTTTTCACGTTCAGAGTCGTGAATTAGTATCAATTTATAAGATATAAAAAGTTAGAGCATTGCAGACAAGGATGACAGAACGTGAATTGGTATCAATTTATAAGATATAAAAAGTTAGATCATTGTAGATAAGGATGGCATAATTTAAAGTAGATGTATAAATATTACTACAGTTATTTAATTATTTATGGACTTTTATTTATTTTTTTTTTTTTAATTTAATCGAGGAAAAACATGAATGATAGTGAATCCCTGATTCTAAGATATAAATATTTATTTATATAATAAGATATAAATATTTATCTATATAATTAAATACAATTTGATTTTTTTAATTTGTTATTTACTAATCTCATAATTTAAAATTTATTAATGTTTAAAATTTATTTTGATTTACTTTTGGAATACCCTTTTGTAAATTATTGTCTATATATTCATTTATTTAAAATATTTTTTATTTAAATTTATTATATATATATATATATATATATAAAATTTGAATGAATGAGTTTAATAGTTAGGAATATTTTTCTCTTTAAGAAGTTCAAATTTAAAACAAAAAAATATATTATTTTGTAAGGAATTTATTTAGATATAAGTTATTATTTATTTAATTATCAATATAATATCAAAATTTGATTTATTATTTTTTTGGAATTCATTTAATAAAGTATATCAGTTTTTTTTTATGGTTTTGAAATATTTTGGTAAATAATTTTTATTCAAATATTAAGGGGTTTTTAGTTCAATATATGATATGTTATTTTTAAGATGATTTGCATCGTGTAAGTTATTCATTTTTTATTCAAATCCTATGAATATAGTCACACTTAATCCATTTTGATCATTTTGAATAGTCCAATAAAATAGATCTTATATATATTATTAAAAAGATTAAATTTAATATTTTTAATATTTTAAAATTATATACATAAATACAAAATTATGAAATTATTATTTATTTAATTATTAATATGATATCATGGTAAAACAGTAAAAGTTAAAGTAAACATTTATATAAGTATTATCTTCTTAGATAATAACAAGGAGGACATGACAAAGAGAATTTAGATGTGGAAATAAAAAATTAAAATTAAAATCTGAAAAGAGGGATGACATGATTTAAACTAATTGTAATAGAGTAAAAAAGTCAATAAAATTACTATCACATCTTTTATTGAAGTTAATTTTAATTTAATATTTTTTAATATTTATATTTATTTCAATAATGATGGTTTTTAATGTCTAAACAAATTTGGTTTATCATATTCTAGGAGAAAAGACAAGTCATAATTATTTGATTTGTTTTAAAATATTATTTTTATATTCAAAAGGATTAAAGAGGAGTATCCTTAGTTCACAATAGTTTTGAGGAGTTAGAAGGTTACAGACGTGAGAGGTCAATGTTGGAGCATAGATTATGGACCTTAAATATGATGTGGGTATAGGCAAGGAATTCTAAGAGAAAATGATTTTCATCTTCAACACTCATAGACTCGCAAATATGACAAATCCTTTCAACCAACGATGTTTTACGGGTTGTCCAATGCCGAGTTTCTGTAAGAAGTTCATGAGAGTTCATTCTAATCTTGGAAATATTAATTTTTTTCTTTGATATCGTTAATATAGAAAGATAATTTTGATCCTCAAGCTTATGGGTAATGATCTCTTTATAATATCACAATTTTATTTTACCCTCTAAAACTTTCTAGCAACACATTTTATCTTTGAATGTAGAAGTAATAATATTTTTGATGTTATGGATATATTGCAATGTGGTAATTTTGTCGATCGCCGAATAATTTAACCAAGCCATGGCATCTTTAAGCCACCCCTACTTGAAGCGTAAGTGGTTTTGGTTGATATTAAGAGCAATTTTAGGAAGCCGCTCGTCTCCTATATTGTTTAATTTATACTTGTACATTAGATATATAATCATATCCATGTTTTCAATAGGGGAGAGCGCCACTTCTAAGAGGAGAATATGATTGTGTGTATTCCTCTTAATTTTAAGATTATAAGTAATAAACTGCTTTTGGATTTGCTCAATCCTTCTCCATGATTCTCTGAAAATGGTGATGCATCCCCACGCTTCATGTCCATATAAGATAACATGAGTGATGATTGTTTAAAGAGGAAATTCTTTCTATCCCACATCACAAGGTTTGTCTATTTATAGTTGTTTTCAAGACCAAAGTAGGATTTCCACCCTCCATTAATCCTCTTCTCAATGCTATAGGTCCAGTTGAGCTTATGATCGATGTCAATTCCTATATATTTATAAGAAGTCACTTCCTTCAAGTCTCAATTGTCATAAGTACCCTTATTGGATGTGATAATCCCGACTTTTGTTTTGTCGGTGTTAATGGTCATTCGCATATTGGAGTAGAAATCCCTGATAATTCTTAATTGCTTCTCAATAGCATAGGGGAACCTTGCCATAAGAATGATATCCTCAACATAGAGACGAAGCATTATGACTATTCCTTCTAAGTTTGTGCCAGCATAACCTACTCCTTCTAAGCAACCTTCTATCTTATCAATGTAAATGTTGAAAAGGGTAGGGAAGAGGGGGAGCCCTTGATTAACTCCAATATTACAGTTTAATATCGTACAAGAAACACTTAGTGTTTTTGAATTTGGCAATAACATTGTCATATAACATTACAGTCGTAGCCCTTTGCTCAAAAGAAACCTTTAACTCTTCTAATCTATTCCATAGGTTTTCTCTAGGAATTGTATCAAACGTTTTTCTAAAGTCCAAGCAACAACAAAAACAGATTGGATTTATTATTATGAAACTCCTCTGCAATGATCCTAAGTGTAACTAGGTGGTCAATGGTTGAGTGATGCCTTGAAGCTTTCCTAGCCTTTAGCTCGGTTTCATTCATTTTATATCCATATGAAACAATACCCCTAATTTCACAAAATATTGGAAAATACCTTCCAAAATCATTTTTTTAAACCCCCTCCATACAGGCCTTCCCAATTTAAAAAAAAACCCTATTTTTACTAGATATTGTATGTATCAATTTTTTCATTAACATTTTTTATACCCCTTTATATTTCTACCTAGTATATTGATATGATACCCCTCTTATGACCCCACATGCATTATACAATGCACCTTGCTTCTTTCGATGTATATTGTGGATGCACATTACTTCACCCATAATGCAATTACTAACCACATATCATTATGATTTGCAACATATAATGGTCTAATAAAGAGATAGGAGATCACTTCTTGTATGTCACTAGAGCCAATGCACATAGTACAACATTTAGATTGCATTTTGAAGTTCCCCAATCGCTGACTAAGCCTGTTGTGGGCTACGTATCCAAGCCCCCAGGGCCTGTAACAAGCTCTAGGAGGCTGACTAAACCTCCCAAGGCCTATAATAGGAACGAGTGGTTGGGTATTCAAGCCCCCAAGGCCTATCAAGGGCCTATAACAGGCCATGGAGGCTTAGATCCTCCCAAGTCTATTGGTAACAACTGGTTGAGTGTTATTGGTAACAATTGGCTATCAATGACCACTATCTCTCGACTATGATCGAATAGCAACCCACTTCACCATGAAACCCCTAGCCTCAACTATGCCTCAAGATGCGATTTCCCTGTGTACTGTTAAGCTCGAGCCTTGCCTTAACCCGATTTCTCATCCGGTCGTGATCCTGCCTTCTCCATTTGGATGATATTTGTCATCCTGCCCATATAAAAAAGACCCCAAAGAATTTTTGTATTACTACATTAAATAAAAAAATCCCTTTGCCCCTTAATATATAACCAATATAATTTTTAGGTTTTCATGAATATTTAATACCGCAATATGAATGAACATGATATTATATTGCGTTCTCGTGAAGCCGCTGTGGGTTTACAATACTTTCTATTTTTAAAACCCTAAAGAAACTCTCTACCTCCCTATCGAGAGTTACTATTTTTTCTAGATTATATTCCAAGAGAGCTTTTTCTTTCCAACTCTTCGACTCCTACAAACTTGTAACTCCTTCCTAGAATAAAGCAACAACTCCTATTTTAAGAAAGCTACTCTTAACCCTATCTATGACTCATTCAACTACTTCATGAGTCATCCCTACATTCCAGGGATTGGTTACATACTAACCCTACCTTGGC
Organism: Larix kaempferi; assembly: GCA_027924585.1. Classification (NCBI taxonomy): domain Eukaryota; kingdom Viridiplantae; phylum Streptophyta; class Pinopsida; order Pinales; family Pinaceae; genus Larix; species Larix kaempferi. Next base: position 1,139,283 of record BSBM01000127.1, on the reverse strand, counting down.
ACCTATCAACCTAAGCATTTATTATGTTTATGCCTCCTAGGAAAATAAACCTTTTACAGAATATGTTTACAAGACTTTTTCAATTGGCCCTTCCTTAGCTAGTGTTAGACCTTTAGGTTTGACCATTCATTTAGTGTTTGAACCGGAGAGTGAATGCTCCTGCATCAGACTCCCAAAGTCGAAAGAAGAACATGATCTCCTGATCATGAGGCTTCAATCTTCATCTTTCCTCCAGTTGCAATCTTCCAGGCTTCCACACTTTGTGCTGTAATACTCCACTGTCCTTACCTTCACTATTCTTCACTTTCCCATCATCTTCACAGTGGAATGATTCCTTCATTATGCTATAGCTCTTCTTAGGTACCTGCATTTTCTCCCATAGTTCATCTATGATCTTTTCCAATTCAGTTTGCTACTATATAAAACTCTTGTCTTCTTCACTATGCCACTGCACTCTGCTGCACTTTGTCCATTCATCTCGAAACTGCTGATTGTTTTTCTCAGCTTTCCTTGCCTGAACTTCTACTTGAGAAATATTCTATCAATATTTTCAATTTCTTTCATCAATTCAATTTCTACTTGAATTCTCACAAGCACAACAACACTATACTTCCCAACATTTCCAACGTAATGCTCCTCCTCTTTCTTGAGAACATCCAACAATTTCCTTTCAGCTTCTTGACTGAATCTAGTAACCAATTCAGCCTCTTCCAGTTCTAGAACTGATTCCTCTTTAGTCTAAGACATAGTTGTCTCACTTTCATCTTCATTGCTACCTCCTTCCCTGTCATAAATACAATCTCCCTATGACACTACTTCTTCATTCTTCATCCAAATAAAATTCTGATTTCTCGCTTCTGTGACAGCTCTAAGTGTATGTCCAACAATCTTTTCTTGGTCATGCAGACAAACCAACTTCTCCCTGTCCTCAACAATAACACATTCTTCATATGGGACATGAATGTCTCACCTCCCTTGGAGATGCTGCCCTCATTAAGTAAGGAATCAATAAATTCCTTCTGCTACAACAACTCAACTTGGTCTTCATTAGAAAGACATTCTTCATCATACCTAGCTTGACAATTCTCAACTTCCTTCAAGACAGCTCCAAGAGATGGATTGCCTTTTGCCACACTTGCAAACACATTCAAATTGTCAATTGCAAAATCACAAGACCCAATGGTCTCCCTTGATGATTCAGTCATTGAATCTTCTTGTTGTTCGAAGTCTTTCTCAGGACCTAGAAATCCTTCAATGCTCTTCTTCTCAGCTTCCTCAAGCATGGCATTTGAATGATTTCTATCTTCCTCTACTTCTTTTTGTTCTTGGCCATCATCATAGACCAATCTTTCTCTGCTTTCAACTCCTGCTATATGTTGAGAAGAAACACCTTCCCTCAACTGTGCATGTGCATTTGAATGAGACTCAACTGTCCCATCTTCTTTCAAAGTATAAGAAGTAAGATTTTGTCTATCTCCTTCGTTCTTTGTGACAATGTTAGAAAACTGTCCTTCTTCCTTCTTTTCACTTGCCTCGAGTATCTCATCTTCCCATTGAACATTCATGAGTTGCTCTTTCCTCTTCTGTAGCTTATGCCACATTATCTTTCTTCTCATAAGAAAACCGTATCTCTGGTCTTCCTCCTCCTTCTGTGACAACTCCATCAATACTCCTAGACGGACTTCTATCTCATCCTTCTCCCTCTCATACTCTTCATCAGTCATCTGCTTCCATATGCCATTTGTCTTGGCATCTTCCTTCTCCACTTTGTGGCTGTATCCTAAACCTCTACAATGACTTTTGATAGTCATCTTCTAAGAGCTGCTCTCACAACTCTCCTACTCTTGAGGACACAATTGTCCTCTAGTGTTTCAACCTTCAGTTGAAACACTAGGTCCAAGCAACACTTCTCCTCCTAGAAACCTTCACCGGCTTCCTTTATCAGTGGGACTGTGCCCTTCTTCTGCTGAGATTTTTCTCCTCTACTGTTGTTACCTCTTGCATGCATACACTCCTCCTCCTTACAGACTACAACTCTGTCTTCTTGCTTCCACAAAAAAAAATTTCTTGTTCCTTCTCTGATACGAATTTATGCAGACCCCCAACACTAGGGCCTCCCTATGCCAAGGATTCACTATACGCCCTACAGGAAGCGTCCATTCTCTGTCAACAATTCCTTTGACCACTTATTACTTATAGTCTATAGCAATATGTAAACTTGCCTCTTTCTAGAAGGAGATATTACAATATGTCTCAATACAATAAATTCCAAATATTGATTCTCCCCTTCACACAACTATTCAATGATACTCACTCAAATAATTGATTACAATAATGCAGTCTTATTACAATGGGAACTTCCACTTGAAAACAAAATAAATCCACCACTCGTCACTTGATTTGCAAAACTATACCTTCACTTAAAAGCTTGAGAGGTTTGCAACCATTTATCAATGACAGGCTCTTACAGCTGCATTTATCAATGGCATACTCTCGCAGCTCTTCACTTGAATCCCACACAGCCCAAATCCACCTCTCTCAGCCTTTGTTTCAAATGGAAACTCTACGCAGTCTCCACACATCAATGAATAGTGAACCCACTCTTTACGAGGGAGAAATAGTAATCATGCTCCACTCAATATGGAGTCTTAATAAAAAAGAGAATTTCCTTCAAAGTTATGAGGTTTAGTCTTCACCGTGGAGGTTGCAACACCCAAAAGGAGGTCGCAACTCTGCACTCACAACTCATTCAATGATTCGAGCTCTGTCAAGATTCGTATAATGGCTTAAAACTAACAGGTCACAGTAATTCACAGTAGTCGTTGAATGAAATACCAAGGTTGCAACACTCAAATGGTGGATACCCACTCCAGAGTGAAAGATAACATATCACATCAACTCAACTTTTCATATATTCACATTCAATGTGTCCCACAAGACTGAGCTTGTGAGGCTGGAAAGGAAATCACAATCTCAAATAGGTTTAATGATGTTCTTTTAGGTAATTTCTGGAAGCTTACATCTCTTCTCCATCTCGACGTCCTAGTGTGTAATCACACATCATCATCTTGCCTCTCCAAAATATATAGGGCCTATGCTCTTTGTCCATTCTTCGGACTATTCGACTACACCATCGCATTACAGAGACACTCCTCTGTCTACACGCAGATTACAGTCAGTTTACATAGGTTATGGTGTTCACGCTTGTCATGGTTGAACACCCCCTTCTGAGTATTTTCAATATTCATTGTATTTTCCTTGTACATAACCCTTTGGCTCAATAGAGTTTTCTTAAGCTTAAAATAAGTTTCTATAGGCTTAGAAGTCTGGCTCTACTCAACCCATTCATTTATTGGAGTCTCATATGCAGAGATTCTGCCTAGTTTTACCATTGTCAACCCTGCATGTACACGCTTAGCTTTACATAGAACTACAACTATTCACCAACGTTGCTTCAATCAGATTGCATATACAGGTTGCAAAAAGAAACAATAACACCCAGTAGTTGATAAACCTATTTCTCATTCAAAGAATAAACTGTACATGCATTCCAGAGCTAAGCTCTCACTCATTCTCTGAGACCTCTAACGTACTCTTTCTTTCCTGAATTATCTTCCTTCCTGCAGGATTACAATACTTTATATTTTTAAAACCGTAAAGAAACTCTCTACCTCCCTTTTGAGAGTTACTAATTTTTCTAGATTACATTCCAAGAGAGTGTTTTCTTTCCAACTCTTCGACTCCTACAAACTTGTAACTCCTTCCTAGAATAAAGCAACAACTCCTATTTTAAGAAAGCTACTCTTAAACCTATCTATGACTCATTCAAATACTTCATGAGTCATACCTACATTCTAGGGATCGGTTACCTACTCACCCTACCTTGGCACCTATCAACCTAAGCATTTATTATGTTTATGCTTGCTAGGAAAATAAACCTTTTACAAAAGATGTTTACAAGAGTTTTTCAATTGGCCCTTCCTTGGCTAGTGTTATACCTTTAGGTCTGACCATTCATCTAGTGTTTGAACCGGAGAGTGAATGCTCCTGCATCAGATGCCATGCTTGACTACTAGATTTTTAAGGTTTCTGCTTAGTACCCATCAATGTATTTATTTTTTCCATTAGCTAGGTCCTTAATCTCAAAGGCTATGTCTTCTAAAGAAAAGACTTTCTCATCTGTAATGAGGGATTGCATACTATCAATGACATCACGGGTTTCATAAATATTTTTAAAATACGATTTCAATCCTCCAAAGAGATCTTATTATTTTCCTTAGTTTTTTAAGTTAGAATTTGCCTCCATAATTTCTTAGGAGCTGTTAGATAAGTGTAAATGTTTTTCATGTCTTTTATTTATATAGTATGTCTTTTTTATTTTAATTAGTGCCTTGTACTTATTTATCTTGTTGATTTTCAAGGACTCGTCATACCAAGGTTTGATTCTTCTGTTCTCCTTTTTACTAGAAATTTTGAGAGAGAACTTGTTGATGGCAGAAGGAAGGGAAGTAGTAAAATTATAATAGATGTCTTCTATATTGGCCTTATTAGAAAGAGGCAAAAAATTCTTCATTAAATCATTTAGAAATCTATTCATATTATTTCTATCAAATACCAAGTTCTTTTGTCTTTGATAATTTTCATGTATAGGTGCATTATGGATGGTAAGACTGAGGGTTTTAATTAAAGGTTTATGATGTGAATCCGGCTCGTGGTCATTTAAGATGTCAAAATTTCTTATTTTGTTGTACATAGTATATCATAAATGATATAGTGGACCACACTACTTCCAACACCATGAATGCAAATCATCCTATTTAGATTTGGCCACTTCTTTAGGATGTTGAAGATTATAAGGGCTTGAGCAGTATAGATCTTGAATAAATCTGAGCTGAATATATTTTTTCCTAGGTCTTCAAAACTTCTATTTTACCTACTAGTTGAAGCAAGATATTCGTCTAACTAGAGAGGATTAGGGTTGGAGTAACTGCTTAAAAGAATAGCTTCATTGGTTAAGGTTAGAGCATTAAATTCCCCCATTAACATGCTATTTCCAGCATTTATGGGGCTAGAAATATCATGCTATAAGTCATTATAGAGACAATTTTTATCTAAATTGTATTTCTTATCAAAAAATAGAATTAATAGGGGTGAAGTAGCATATCACTATGTAGTTTTTTTCTAGCATTGATGTCTGTGATTTCGATCCAAATATATTGATTGGAAGGGTCTTTCTTATCAAGTCTAAAAATGGGAGAAATTATTTTTTTGATGTAGCAAGCTATGCCTCCAATCACACTACGAGAGGATCACTTGTTTCATGCCGACGATAGGACAAAACCATACATGTTCGGAACCGAATATTGATTGTCCTCCCAATTTTAAATGAGTAAAATAATATCATTGTCTCTCATGATCCAACATAATTTTGGGCCTCTATTCCATGGGAAGCTCGAAATTTACAAGAAAGGATCTAGACTGTGTCAAATTGCTATTTAGCGGTATCTTCTTGGTTTCAATCTTGAATGACAACTTTTCTATTTCTAATGATCTCCCATTTTTGTTTTTTCTTGGCTTCTTTTACCTTTTGAGCATCCTTTCTTAGTTCAACTTGGTCTTCTAGAATGACTTGTTTGTTTATGAATATTCCTAATCCTTTTAGTTTTGAACTTTTACTAAGTATCCCAAGTCTATGGTTTTTAGAGCTAATATTAGTCATGATTAGTATATTTTTATTTTCAATTAGTTTTCCACATCTCTTTGCTTCTATAAAACATCTTGTATCACTTTGTAACCTATTATGTAGTTATGTCTCGATTATGGCTAGTGTATCCTCTTCTACCACTTTTTTTAAAAGAAAATTTCCAAGGTTCAAGGCTTGTATGTGGCGCTCATGTTCTTATTCTAATAGCTTATTCATATCCTCCTTAATGGGTTTGATATCTAATTGACCTTCTAGACTATTTAAGTTTAGAATTGTTGTTACTTTTTCTTGGGGTTCATTAAACATTTCCTTCAATTTAAGATTTTATAATGAATCAACATATGCTTGATTGTTTGACTATTTGGTTTTTTGGATTTGTTTTTCCATTACCTATATTCTAACCTCCATTAACTCCATCTTATTCTCCGTCACTTTTATCTTATTGTCTAGTTGTCTTTGAATATTACTAATCTTCAAAGGATGCAAATTTATTAAGAAGAATGGTTGAAAGTTTATTTTTAAGTGAGGCTGGAAATTTATTATCGTGCATGGATGCAATTTTATTTTTGAGCATGGCTGTAAATTTAGTTTTAAGCATGTGTTCTAAATTTGTTTGATGTTAGACGTCTATTTCTTCTTTACTTTTATCTAATAAGTCTATAAGATCACTAATGATTTGTAGGGTCATTTTGCTCGGTCTCCCTTTTGTATTTTGTGGTATATGTGTTGAATTATTCATATTTCGATGATATATATACAAGAGCAAGTACAGAAAAAAAACTTGTGCACCTGATTTTTATGGTGCAAGTGGATGCATGGAGAGATGATACCTTCACTGGATAAACCCTTCACCTTCATTGACGATAGTTTGAATGTAGCCACATAGATAGTTTGGAGATTCTGATTGAACCTTATCATGCCTCATAACCATGCCTCGGATATACACATATATTTCACATAGAGATTTCACCCAAAGATTTCATGCCTCAAATATGATGCACACCCTAGCTTGGAATAGAGATATCACCATAGATGCATAGGTGTGTATATATCATCGCATATTACAAATACTTACGCTTGGATTGTTCACTAGAATGAAGCTACAAATGTTCACTTGGATGGAGTTGTAGATAGACTATCCGCTTAAATGTATTATTCATTTGAATGTGTTAAGAATTGTAATCTCACTGGTCAATAGTGCATTAATTAGTTGAGTGATTAGTCGGTTAGTTTGACTAGGACACTTTAATGTCCCATAGTATTTTTTGTTCCATGGTATTTACCAATAGTATTTATGTGATGTAACCCTATATCAAATTATGGTTAATAATGAGAAGGAAATCAATATGTCAATTGTTGTTCCCTCCTGTATTGAATTACAATATTTAACATGGTATCATAGTGCATGACCTGATCCATACTTTTTGTATTGGGTAAGACTTTTCACAAAGTGGAAAGAACACACGTATATGCATCTTCTGGATGTTGCAGATCGAGATCGGAACACATCAGCGTGGAGGAGTTTTTCTTCACATCATCAGGGTCATACGAATTTATCTTTTTTTATTTTATTTTTCCTTGGAAGCGCCGATGCACCTGTCCCTATCGAGAACTATGTCATCATTCCATTGATGCACCTACTGCTAAGGAAAACTGTGTCACTGACACACCTATTGTTATGGGAAAGTGCAACACTAACACACTTGTTGTTAAGCAAAAGTGCGGAAAAAACTATTCACTTATGTGAATTTTGAGTGACGCATCCTATGACGCATTGTGTCAGTTAAACTATTAGTGGAACTATGTTTAAAGGATAGTCATATAATATGGCTAGTACCAGTATGAAGCAGATATTTGGACCAATGTTGACTGAAAACAACTATGAATTTTGGTTAATCAAGATGGAGACATTTCTCCAACTCAAAAAATGTTGGGATATGGTTGAAAATGACTTCAAAGAACCAGATGCAACCACTTTTTCTACTGTGTCTAATGTTGACAAGAAATCCCTTGAATAAATTAGATATCGAAATTTAACTGCAAAATGGTTGATCCAGAGTTGCATTGAGGATTCCATTTTCCCGTGGATCCCAGGAGCCACCACCATGTATCAAGACTAGAATCTCCTTTCATTTTCATACAAAGGTAATGACAGAGTTAAAACAGTAAGAATCCAAACCCTTCGACTTCAGTTTGAAACTATTAAAATGAAGGAAACATAAACCGTAGATAGGTTCATGACTTGGGTTTCTGGTATTGTGACTCAATTCCAAACTTATGGCAAGGTTTTGGAACAAAACGTTGTTGTTAAAAAGTTCCTCAGATGTCTCACTAAGAAGTTTGCTATGGTTGTTACTGCTATAGAAGAATCTAAAGATCTATCCAAATTTACCCTAGAAGAGTTAACTGTTAAATTTTCAGAATTTACTTCAATCTGATCTAAGATCTTAACTGAGAGAACAACATGTACAGCATATCTACAGCATATCAATCATGGATACAATAATGCAAGCACACAAGAGACACAAAGGTTTACTTGGGGAAAACCATAAAGGTGAAAAACCCCAATAACTTCCTCAGAGATAGATAGAGCAATGATCCAACCCAAACATGAGAGATGGACATATCCTAACAGCAGATCCTCCTCCTCCATAAGTGCACCACTCCTCCTTGAGTGCATGAGTGAGAAGTGAGTGAGTAAATAGAGTGCCTCCCGCACTCTATTTATACTTGACTTGACTTGCCTTTTACATAAATCATGTAGGCTCGAGCTTAACCACATAACATAATGCTGACTGGGCCGACCCCCAAAAGGGTGGTCTAATAACCCTTTGACCTAGATGGCCGACCCCCAATAGGGTGGTCTAATAACCTTTTGACCCACATGACTTATACAGGGCCGACCCCAATAAGGTGGTCTAATAACCAATCAAGTATAAGTTACGACATTTACAATATAAATGACGACACTTCCGTATAGAGGAATAATACCATCTCTATAGGAGTACATACAACATACATATATGAAATACATTCTGAAGTTACATATACATCAACACTCCCTCTTAACTAGGAAGGTATTTCTCAGCACAGGTCTTCTAGCACAAGTCTTCTTCTCTAGATCATCATCACTGGATAATCGTCATCGAGATATCATCATCGTCACTGTTGCTGCTATCTCAATCAATCTTTGAATCTACTCATCATAGGAAGTTCTACAGAGCTAGTCCTTTTTCATACTGGATGTAGGCCCACCACCTGCAGGTCTTCGTCATCATTGGCCATACTATGGAATCCTCAGGACTTATAATGTGCATCACAAAACCTGGCTGCAGCATCGCAGGCTATTACGAGCACACAGCTCTACCTGTAGGATCTCCCAGGAGCACATTACATGTGACCCGTCACAAAACCTGGCTTAAGCATCCCAGGCTGTTATGAGCACACAGCTCTACCTGTCGGATCTCCCAAGAGCACATTACATGTGATCTCACCACAAAACATGGCTGAAGCATCCCAGGCTGTTACGAGCACACAGCTCTACCTGTCGGATCTCCCAGGAGCACATTACATGTGGCCCACCAAAAAACCTGGCTGAAGCATCTGAGGCCTTTTTCATCCGTTCCAGATCTCCCAGGAGCAAATTACATGTGGTCATGGCAAAACCTAGCTGAAGCATCTGAGGCCTTTTTCATCCTGTCCAGATCTCCCAGGAGCAAATTACATGGCATAGGACAAAACCTCGAAAGAGCATCTACCAGATATCCCAGGGCACCGAATTACATGCCATAGGAAAAACCTTAAAAGGCTATCTGTAGATCTCCCAGGGCACAAATTATATGTCCTCCCAAGCAAAACCTCAAAAGAGCATTTTCCAGATGTCTTAGGGCACCGAATTACATGCCATAGGAAAAACCTCGAAAGACCATCTGCAAATCTCCCAGGGAACAAATTACATGCTTACCTGCACAACCTGATCCACGGCCACAAAGTATCATCTGATACTCATCATACACCATCCTGATGTACACATGATCACCTTGATCATCATCACTGCAACATCCTGCTGCATGTCATCTGGAGAAGCTCGTCATCCACGAACATCCTGATCATACAATGCATCCATCTGATGCACACCAAGTATCTACCTGATACATATCATCATACATAGTGTATCCACCTGATACATAGATACATGATCCACACAATGTATCCATCAACATACATGATCTACCTGATCATACCTGATACATATCAATATTCATGATCCACCTGATACATATACAGATACATGGTCCAAGCATCCAACATGATGCATACATACATACATAAAAATGATCCAACTGATCATATCCAAGTAGAAACCAGAACATCATCCTGATGCTCATCATCCAGTGCTTACATCCACAGCCATGTGAAGGATTCCCCTTCCAACATGCTTGGAATGACTTCAGCAAATGTGTCCATCACTTCTTCCTTGAAGTGTCCTCTATCTGAAGAATGCCAAGCCTCTCTCTGAAGTACTCGAACTTCACTCTGGCTAGTGGCTTCATCAGCACATCTGCAATTTGCTCATCCATCGCAACATACAGGAGCTTCACAGCTCCTCTTTGCACCATATCCCTGATATAGTGATATTTGATCTCTATGTGTTTCGACCTGTCATGAAACACTGGGTTCTCAAACAGCTTCACACAACTTTGGTTATCACAGAAGATACCAGTAGCATCCAACGGGAGATCAAATAAATCAGACAGTAGCTTCCGAAGCCATACTGCCTCACAACTAGCTGAACAGGCTACAACATGCTCTGCCTCAGCTCTACTCAGTGCTACACAGGACTGCTTCCTGCTAAACCAAGAGATCACACCTGATCCCATACTGAAGCAGCACCCAAATGTGCTCTTCCTATCTGCAACATTGCCAGCCCAATCTGAATGAACATAACCCTGCAGGTTAAACTTTTGATTTTCTTCATACTTGAGCCCATAATCCACTGTACCCTTTAGGTACCTCAGAACATGCTTTACAGCAACCAGGTGAACACTCCTCGAATCCGTCAGGAACTAGCTCAATGTGTTCACCACAAAGCAAATATTTGGTCTCGTGATCCTCAGGTACATCAAGGACCCAATCATCTAACGATACATAGTGATATCAACCAACTCAGATGAAGTATCACATAGACACTTCAGGTTCGATGCCATAGGTGTGGCCATAGCCTTACAGTCCATCATCCAGAACCTCTTCAGGATCTCTACTGCAAACTTCCCTTGTCTAAGGAAGATTCCATCACTCTTCCACACCTCCATGCCAAAAACAAATAGTGCATCATCCCCAAGTTCCTCAACTCAAACTCGGCAGCAAGCTTCCACTGCGTGTCGGCAATCAATCTATCTTCACCTGTAACAAACAGGTTATCCGTATACAAAAGTAGTATCACTGGAATGCCTTCCTCAGCCTTGTAGAAAAGCTTGGAACCCGCTTTACTCTTGGTAAAGACCAAAATGGATAGAAAGCTGCCTATCCTACCATACCAAGTTCTGCACATATATGATTTCCTGTCATGTGTCTCAGAACCAAGTGGTTGCTCCACATACACTTCTTCTTCAACTACACCATTCAAGAAATCTGTCTTGAAATCATCTGGTGTATCTTCTATTTCATCACTTTTATATTTCTCTATGCTACTGTCTGCAGCATGCTTGATCTTGATAAATCCATATGGAAGTCACAACAGACTTCCCTTCAGCTCTTGGGACTGCATCCCAAACATCGTTCTTCATGATTGACGGATCATGGCATTCTTCCCGTATCCTAGGAACTTCAATATCTTCAATAGATAATTTTGTTGCTGAACAAATGTTGTAGTTCTTCTTTTGTAGGTGATGGCATACGATCTTTCCTACACAACAAGTTAAATTGCATGATTAGAAAACATCTCATAGTTTTCAGAACAAATTCTTACACATAAAGAAATATGTCATACAGTCATGCAATTTTCTTAGCCAATGCTTCAATACAACATTTATCGATATCCTGTAACTTTCTAGATGCCTTCCAATCTCTACCAGAACATTGTTAAGAGTGTGCACAGCTCCCAACATGTCAACAAAGAGGTTTCATTCTAGATAAGTAGCAATGCAATGTTGTACAATGCCATAGGCCACTTACCCATGCATATTAGTAGTATACTGTTCATCAATGCAATTATTCTAATATGCATAATACACAACCTAATTCTAGGAACATCAGTATATACATTATTGAACAGTATTATTTAAGAAATGACAATTCAAATACTTATCTTTGTTTGTTCTTTGGGTGGACTCCCTCTGAGTCTTTGCTTCCTTGCAGGAGCTACTGGAGTCTTAATCTGAAGTAGCTTCTTCTACACCTTTTTGATGTGGAATGTAGAGAGATGGTCAACTCCCTCTGAATATCTGCATCCTTGCAGAAACCACTGGAGTGTACTCCCTCTTGATCTTTGCTTCCTAGATTACTTGTCCTTGAACTTATATTCATTCTCGATCCCTATGCATGCTTGTTAGTATCACCATTGTGTTATCCTATAGATCTCATACGTAATCAAACATTCATTAGTATAATCACAATAATCTCAAGCATGTATAGTTAGGATCATTTCAAACACAGATAATAAACATTAGTGTTCAAGGTTTCAGGGAAGTCTTCTTTTACTCATGCATATTCTTATTTGATCATAGGACTCTTTTGGTTAGTTAAATCATCAATCAAGATAAGAGATATAATACGCATAAAATCTGTGATTACTCAAACCTATACCTTCATGATTCTTCTGGTTAGTCATATCATCAATTACAATATGCATACAACCATGACTATTCAAACCTATGACTTCATGAATAATCATTATCAACAACACAACAGTATAAGATCCTAATACAAGGTAGGATTCTATCTTGATATAGGAAAAACATACCTGGATTGGAATGCTAGCTAGTTATGTCTAACATACTCACATGATGTCTTCTTGTTCTTCTTCAATGACTTGTGTTAGTAACCTGTATATCTCATAGGTTAACCATTATAAAACCAAGTTATCCATACCTCGTAAATGGATCTTCTATGAGATCCATGACAATGGATGAATCTTTGTCCTCATGTCATCATGATCATATGTCCTTGAACGAGAACATGATTTTTTTTTCTTGGTGTACCTTTCATGTTAGTAGACAACATAAACCTCATACAACACCATAATGCATTAGTACAATCATAAGTGTCAACACCCTAATCAATGAATATTTTCTATCGTGCATTCATAATTTTATTAAGGGATACAACAAGTCTAAAATCAAGATTGTACTAACCGTAATAACATGAATACAAACATACAATAAACTTAATCATGAACAAATCTCAAAACATACCTCGATGAGTCATGCCTGTCGAGATCGCTTGTAATATTCTTATGTAAGGCCTTAGCCTCATCTCCCTCTGAAAGAGGAACTTCTTCACTTATGTAGGTGACCAATCCATCTTCTTCTAGGATTAACCCAATCCACTTGATTTGCAAGAACTAGACCTGGAGCTGGATATGGGTTTGTCAGAGAAACCCCAAAAATTCAAACTTTGAATTTCAAACTTTCGAAAGGATAGAAATATGAGCCTTGATGAGCTGATCAAACTGGTATATTCAGAATTTGAAAACTGCAAAGTTTCACTCCTCAATTTTGCCTTTGAAACTTCCGGATTCACTGGACGTGACCTTGAATTGGGGTTTGATGAAGTCCAATCTTCTGCCCAATCAAAAGGTATGATCCAAAGCTCTAAGCTTATATTTTCCTGAGGAGCTTCCAGCCGTGGTCACAGATTTCAAAAATTCCCATTTTTACAGAAGCCCTAATTTTCCACTTTTCCGATCAAAGTCCCGAACTAGGGTCTGATCAAGCCCGGCCTTCTGCCCAACCAAAAATTCTGATCTTGGTCTTTAAATTTTTATTTTGATGAGTAGCATTCAGCTGTGGTCTCCGATTACAAAAATTCCAACTTTCTCCAAAGCCCTAAATTCCGGAAGCCATGAATGAATGTACTCAAAAATAATTTTGTTTTGATAGAAATATGTACCTGATTGTTTCTGGTCTAACTCCAAACTTTTCGATCGACAAGGTCTGAAAACGGTTCCTAAGATAGCCTGACCTATTATCTTTCCATCCTGATAGGTTTGACCTCTATTGGATTCTCTGAGAGAGAGTTATGCCAAATGTCGCAACGTGACCTGTTTTTGGATAATACAGGAGAGAGAACTTGTATGGCATGCCACGTGTCACTGTTTGAACTTGGGCCTCTGAACAATTTTCTTGAGATAGCTCATCCTGTTATATTTCCATCCTTATAGGTCTGACCTCAATTGGACTCTCTGAGAGAGATCTATGCCAAGTGTCGCAACGTGACCTGTTTAAGGGATAATACAGAAGAGTGACCTTGTACGGCATGCCACGTGTCATTGGTTCAACTTCGGCCTCCGAAAGAGTTTCTTGAGATAGTGCAGTCTGTGTAATACCTGTCACATTTTACGAAATTTCATTTGGATTTTCCTAGCCCAAGTTATGACCTTTTTCCCAAGGTCACCTGATTTTGACTCAGATCTGGACGAGGCAGAAACCCTATTGTATAGATCATAAATCACAAAGTACAACGAATTAGAGGTTTTCCTTTTGAAACAAGGTACATGGGGATTTAATATTCGACCTGTAAAGATTTCAAATCCGAAAACTTTTCCAAAACGGATTTATAGCGAAAGTTCTACAATGACTGGTTTTTGCTATATCAAACCCTAGCATCGTAAGTGCAACAAGTGTCATACATGCCATACATGCCTTCTTTCAGGCTAGCTCTGATACCATGTTAAATTTTCAGAATTTACTTCAATTTGATCTAGGATCTTAACTGAGAGAACAACATGTACAACATATCTACAGCATATCAATCATGGAGACAATAATGCAAGCACACAAGAGACACAAAGATTTACTTGGGGAAAACCATAAAGGTGAAAAACCCCAATAACATCCTCAGAGATAGATAGAGCAATGATACAACCCAAACATGAGAGATAGACATATCCTAGTAGTAGATCCTCCTCCTCCATAAGTGCGCCACTCCTCCTTGAGTGCATGAGTGAGAAGTGAGTGAGTAAATAGAGTGCCTCCTGCACTCTATTTATACTTGACTTGACTTGCCTTTTACATAAATCATGTAGGCTCGAACTTAACCACATAACATAATGCTGACTGGGCCGACCCCCAATAGGGTGGTCTAATAACCCTTCGACCCACATGGACGACCCCCAATAGGGTGGTCTAATAACCATTTGACCCACATGACTTATACAGGGCCGACCCCAACAAGGTGGTCTAATAACCAATCAAGTATAAGTTATGACATTTACAATATAAATGACGACACTTCCATATAGAGGAATAATACCATCTCTATAGGAGTACATACAACATACATATATGAAATACATTCCGAAGTTACATATACATCAACATTAACAGGGTCCCTTCTATCCCAGAAATCTAGACTCGGTCAAGAAGAAGAGTCTTTGTCAAGTGCATTCAGCACGAGTTCGAGGTAGAGGAGGTATAAGATGAGGTAGAAGAGGAAGAAGTTCTCATTCTTTAGTGAAACTATTGCGAGCAGTATGGTCACTATGAACAAGAATGCAGGAAGAAGAAAGTAGACCATAACAGTGGTAGATCCCATGACTCCAATGTTGAAGAAATATCATCAGAAGTCATGTTTCTCTCATGTCAAGTGATTGAAGAAGAATATCATTTGGATGTATGTTTGTTGGATAGTGGCTGTAGCAATCATATGACAGGTAACAAATCATTATTTTCTATCCTACATTCATCTGTCAATACAAAAATTAAGCTTGGTGATCACTCTCGAGTTCCTGGACAAGGACAAGGCATTCTTCTTGTTCTTACTAAAAAAAATGAGAGGAAGTCTATACATAATGTATTCTATGTTCCTAATCTAAAATTGAATGTGATCAGTGTGCGTCAAATGATTCAGAACAACTATGATTTTAGATTTATCGATTCTGATTGTGTTTTCTATGATAAAGCCCCCAGTAGAAGACTCTTAGCCAAAGTAGAAATGACCAAAAATAGTGTTGATGTATATGTAACTTCGGACTGTATTTCACCTATGTATATTGTACTCCTATAGATATGGTATTATTCCCCTATATTGAAGTGTCGTCATTTGTATTGACAAGTGTCGCAAGTGTCGTAACTTGCTGTGATGGGTTATTAGACCACCAAGTGTGGGGTCAGCCTTGATTAGTATAACCATGGGTTATTAGACTAAGTTAGACAAGTCGGCTCTGCTAGCTTATTAGGTAGGTCAGGTCATGTATAAATAGATATCGGCAGATCTCTATTTGATCATCTCATTACTGACTCTGACATCACTCGAAAAGTGGTGCACTAGTTGAGGAGGAGGAGTAACTGCTAGTAGAAGACTATCTCTTGTACTTTGGTTGTACCATTGCTCTTTCTATCTCTGAGGAAGTTGTGGGGTTTTTCACCTTTATGGTTTTCCCCAATGAAACTCTGTGTGTCCATTATCTTATGTGATTTCTTGATATGCTTGATACATGCTTGATATGATTGATATGTTGTACATGTTATTCTCTCAGTAAATATACTAGACTATGTTGAATTAATACTCAAAATCTAACATGGTATCAGAGCTTCCCTGAGAAGAAGACATTGTGCATTGGCAGAAACTAGGTTTTCTTTTTTATTGGGTTTCTCTCCATAGATTTTGGAAAAGAAGTAAGGTAGATTGACTCTACTCATCAAGGGGAATCTTTCTGTCCAATCAGAATTCAATTTTGAGCACTTTCAGGTTTGGCCCTAAAAATTAGGGTTTCCACAAAAATATGAATTTCTTAAATCTAAAGACATAGCTGGAAGCTCCTTGGAAAAATTGAGGTTTAGAGCTTTGGATTGAGATTTGTTATTGGGTGAAGCTCTGGGAAACTCAAACCCTAATTCAAGGTCCTCCCTAGTGAATCTGGGAAGACTAAAAGGCATTTATGAAGGGTGAAACTTTGCAGATCTCAAATTTTGAATATATTAGGATGATCAGCTCATTAAGGTGCATCTTTCTATTCTTTCAGAAGTTTGAAATTCAAATTTTTAATTTTTAGGGTTTCTCTAACAAACCATAATCCGGGACTAGATCCAATTTTCAGCAAATCAAGTGGTAAGACCTAAATCTTTTCTATTTCCATTTGAAGTACTCTTTAATATGTCTCACCACACCAAGCTTAAGAATAAGCTTGAAGGGGCTGATAACTTCTGAGCATGGAACTATAGGATTGGGTTAATCCTGGAAGAAAATGAGTTGGACACTTATATAAGTGAAGAGGTCCATGTCCCAGAGGGAGAAGAGGCTAAGGATCTTCACAAGAAGAACTTGGTCAAGGCAAAGAGGATCATTGTTGATTCTATCAAAGATCATCTCATACCCCATGTGTCATCCCTAAAGACACCAAAGAAGATGTTTGATTCCCTGACTAAGCTATTTGAAGGGAAGAACATAAATCGGAAGATGACCTTGAGGAATGAATTGAAGAATGCCAAGATCCATAATGTAGAGACTATGCAGTCTTATTTCTCAAGGGTCTCCCAGATAAAAGAATAACTTGAAGTTGTGGGAGAAGACATAGAAAATGGAGAAGTGGTAATGACCACTCTTAATGGCCTTCCTAGGTCATGGGATTCCTTCATCCAAGGGATTTGTGCTAGGAAGAAACTTATCACCTTCAGTAGACTGTGGGAAGAATGCTCACGGGAAGAAGCTCGAATTATAGCTCGAGAAGAGAAGATGGGGAATGAAGACCAAGCTCTCACAGCACACTCCAAAATTCATGGTGACAAAAAGACTCACCATCATGGAAAGAAAGAAAGACATCACCATCAGAATCAGAGGGATATTCCCAGAAATCGAAGAAATATGACCCATGACCATTGCTATACATGTGATGAGAAAGGACACTATTCCAGAGATTGTCCCAGAAATAAGAAAGATGGTTCTCACAAGAAGAAGAACATCAAAAGAAGACATCATGCTCATGCTGTAGAGGATGATGAACCTCCTAGGAAGAGGGCCAGAGAAGATAGTGAACATTCTTCAAGTCATGATGTTTTGATTTCTGCTCTCACTAGAACCATTACTCATGGAAGTAATGATTGGCTTATAGATAGTGGGGCTTCTAAACACATGACAACATTCAAGGAATCCTTTATGAACCTATCTGAACATGAATCACCCCACAAGGTGAAACTTGGGGATGACTACCAGTATCCAACAAAAGGGAGTGGTGAAGCCTCCTATAAACTAGACTCTGGAAAGTCTATGAAGATGAAAGATGTACTATATGTTCCAGGTCTCAAGAAGAATCTACTCTCCATATCTGCATTGGATGCAAAAGGCATGAGGGTTGCATTTGTAGATGGACAAGTCCTAATGTGGCCAAAGGGTAAGACTATTGATGATGTAGTGGTGATTGGAGAGCAAGAGGGAGGATTATACAAATTGAAGGGCCAACTAGAACAAGCCATGGTCCATGATTCAGTAGAGACAAGTGAGCTTTGGCATAGAGGGCTTGCACACATGCACTATAGGGCATTACCAATTGTAAACAAAGTTGTAGAAGGTATTCCTGAAATCTAGACAAAGCATGGAGGCATTTTCAAAGGTTGTGCAAAGGGAAAGAACACAAAGACGACATTTCCAAGCAGTGAAAGCAAGGAAAAAAGAATCTTGGAAATCATCCACTTTGATGTATGCGGTCTGATGTCATCCAGTTCTCTGAGTGGATATGTATACTATAATTCCTTCATCAATGATTTCTCTAGGAAGACTTGGGTTTACTTCTTGAAGAACAAAGATGAATTGTTTGACAAGTTCAAGGATTTCAAAGCCTTGATAGAAAACCAAACTAACATGAAGATCAAGATCTTCAGATCCAACAATGGCGGAGAATTCACTTCAGGTGACTTCAAGAAGCTATGCAGTGATTCAAGGATTAAGAGGGAGTTGACTACTCCTTACAATCCACAACAGAATGGGGTTGCGGAAAGGAATAATAGAACAATCATGGAAGTAGCTATGGAAATGCTTCATGACCAAGATATACCTATTCACTTATGAGTTGAAGCAACAAGGACAGCTGTATATGTGCATAATAGAACAGCTCATAAGATACTTGACAACAAAACACCAGAAGAAGCATTCACTGGTAAGAATTAGCCAGAAGTTAGCCATCTCAGAATATTTGGTTGTCCAGTATACACTCACATCCCAAAACAAAAGAGGATAAAATTAGATCCTTCAGGAAAGAAGAGCATATTCGTGGGTTACAGTGAAAGCTCGAAGGATTATAGAATCTACTTCCCAGGATTCAAGAAGATTGATATCAGTAGGGATGTAACATTTGATGAAAGATCAGCATACATCAAATCAAGGAAAACACCAGTTGAAGATAATGAAGAACCCAGAATATCCAAAACTCAAGACACCACCATGAATGAAGCAGTGCTCGAAGAAGATCGTGAAATGGAAGATCCACAACAACCTGTAGATCGACCCCATGAGAAGAACTCTCACAAGAGGAAACCAACATGGGCTAGAGAGCTCATCCAAGATGCAGAAAGGTTTGGAATTATAGAAGAGGAACATGGAGAAAGGAAAAGAACTAGATCACATACCAGCTATGTTGCTCTACTCTGTGACATAATGAACAAAGAACCTTCTAGTTATGAAGAAGCAGCAGAAAAGAAAGAATGGAAGGATGCCATGGTCGAGGAACACCAGTTGATCATGAAGAATGATGTTTGGGATGTGGTCCCAAGACCAAATGGGAAGTCTGTGGTGACTTCCAAGTGGATCTATAAGATCAAGCATGCTGCAGATGGAAGCATAGAAAAATATAAAGCAAGGATTTTAACTCGTGGATTCTCCCAGAAAGAAGGAATTGATTATGAAGAGACCTTTTCTCCTGTGGCTAGATACACTTCCATTAGATCAATACTTGCTCTTGCTGCAGTGATGAAATGGAAGGTATACTAGATGGATGTCAAGGCTGCTTTCTTGACTGGTGTAGTTGAAGAGGAAGTGTATGTGGAGCAGCCACTCAGGTTTGAGACACATGACCGAGAGTCACATGTGTGCAAACTGAAGAAAGCCCTGTATGGTTTGAAACAGGCACCCAGGACCTGATATGGCAGAATAGATGGCTTCCTATCCAGTTTGGGATTTACCAAGAGTAAAGCAGATTCCAACCTTTACTACAAGGTTGAGGAAGGAACTCCAGTGATACTACTATTGTATGTGGATGACCCGTTTGTAACAGGTGAGGATAGATTGATTGCCGACATGAAGAGGAAGCTTGCTGTCGAGTTCGAGATGAAGGACTTGGGTATGATGCACTACTTTCTTGGTATGGAGGTGTTGCAAAGTGCAGATGGAATCTTCCTTGGACAAGGGAAGTATGCAGTAGAGATCCTGAAGAGGTTCGGGATGATGGAGTACAAGGCCGTGGCCACACCTATGGCATCAAACCTGAAGCTTCTATGTGATGCTTCATCTAAGCCGGTTGACACTACGATGTATCGTCAAATGATTGGGTCCTTGATGTACTTGACGAATACAAGACCAGATATTTGCTTTGTGTTGAACACCTTGAGCCAGTACTTTACAAATCCAAGACATGTTCACCTGATAGCTGCAAATCATATTCTGAGGTACCTGAAGGGTACAGTTGACTATGGGCTCAAGTATGAGGCGAATCAAAAGTTTAACCTGGAGGGTTATGTTGATTCAGATTGGGCAGGAAGTACCATTGATCAAAAGAGCACTTCGGGGTGCTGCTTCAGTATGGGATCCGGTATGATCTCTTGGTTTAGAAGGAAGCAGTCCTATGTGTCACTGAGTACAGTCAAAGTAGAGTATGTCGTAGCTTGTTCGGCTAGTTATGAGGTAGTATGTCTGAGGAAGCTACTATCTGATTTGTTTGATCTCTAGCTGAGTTCTACTTGTATATATTGTGACAACTAGAGTTGTGTGAAGTTGTTAGAGAACCCAGTGTTCCATGACAAGTTGAAGCACATTGAGATCAAGTATCACTATATCAGGGATATGGTGCAAGGGAGGAGCAGTGAAGCTCCTGTATGTTGTGACAGATGAGAATATAGCCGATGTGTTGACAAAGCCACTTTCCAGAGTGAAGTTTGGATACTTCCGAGGGAGACTTGGTGTACTTCAGATCGAGATACCTTTGAAGGGGAAGTGATGAGTCTGGAGACACAGATGCACACGATCCATTCTCACATAGTGGTAGGTTGGTCCTCCTATGGTGTAGATGTTAGGGCTGGAGCCATTGTCACATAGTGGTAGGTTGGTCCTCCTATGGTGTAAATGTAAGGGCTGGAGCCATTCTTACATGGTGGTAGGTTGGTCCTCCCATGGTAAGATGTAAGGGTTGGAGCCATTCTTACATGGTGGTAGGTTGGTCCTCCCATGGTAAGATATAATTGTTGGGCCAGTCCGACATGGTTGTAGGTTGATCCTCCCATGGTCGTTGATGTAAGCGCTGGGCCATTCCGACATGGTGGTAGTTTGGTCCTCCCATGGTCGTTGATTTAAGTGTTTTGCCATTCCGACATGGTGGTAGGTTGGTCCTCCCATGGTCATTGATGTAAGTGCTGTTAGCCTTTCACATATGGTAGTAGGTTGGTCCTCTCATGCTGGTGAGTGTAAGTGCTATGTGTGTGCATCTGGGTTATGCTCCGTGGATGATGACGATGATCTGAAGACGATGATGTGACAGTATGGTACACAGGTTTTGTAGAGGAATATGATCAGTCCTGAGATGCTCTTACAGGTTTTGTAGAGGCAGTGTAATCAGTACTGGATGCTCTTAGAGGTTTTGCAGAGGCAGCGTAATCAGTGCTGGGAGATCTTGCCGGTTTTGTAGAGGTAGTGTAATCAGTCCTGAGGTGTACCTACTTGATGGCTTGCTCATAGAGATGTTGATGATGTTCATCCATCATGAAAAAGGGATGCCTCTGTAGATGATGAAGACCTGCAGGTGGTGGGCCTACATCCAGTATGAAAAAGGACTGGCTCTATAGAACTTCCTATGACGAGTAGATTGGAGATTGATTGAGATAGCAGCAGTAATGACGATGACGACGATTTGGTGATGATGATTCGATGACGATGTTCCAGTGATGATGATCTAGAGAAGAAGACTTGTGCTAGCAGATCTATGTCGAGAAATACCTTCCTAGTTAAGAGGGAGTATTGATGTATATGTAACTTCAGAATGTATTTCACCTATGTATATTGTACTCCTATAGAGATGGTATTATTCCTCTATATGGAAGTGTCGTCATTTTTATTGACGAGTGTCACAAGTGTCGTAATTTGCTGTGATGGGTTATTAGACCACCAAGTGTGGGGTCGGCCCTGATTAGTATAGCCACGGGTTGTTAGACTTAGTTAGACAAGTTGGCCCTGCCAGGTTATTAGGCAGGTCAGGTCATGTATAAATAGAGATTGGGAGATCTCTATTTGATCATCCCATTACTCACTCTTACATCACTCAGAAAGTGGTGCACTAGTTGAGGAGGAGGAGTAGCTTCTAGTAGAAGACTATCTCTTGTACTTTGGTTGTATCATTGCTCTTTCTATCTTTGAGGAAGTTGTGGGGTTTTTCACCTTTATGGTTTTCCCCAGTGAAACTCTGTGTGTCCATTGTCTTATGTGGTTGCTTGATATGCTTGATACATGCTTGATATGCTTGACATGCTGTACATGTTATTCTCTCTGGTAAAGATCCTAAAGTATGTTGAATTAATGCTCAAAATCTAACAAATAGAATATTCCCACTCAGTCAGAGAAGTGTTATCATATCACAATCATATGCACATATTGTTTCCATTCGAGAAGAAACCTGGTTGTGGCACTGTAGGTATGTTCATCTACCCTTCTAGAGTCTCAGTCTTATGTAAAAACAATCCATGGTCAAGGGGTTTCCAGTCATGCATGAACAATCCAGTTCTTGTGAAGACTGTATGTTAGGGAAACATCAAAGGGACAATTTCCCCACTTCCACATCTCGAGCCAAAGAAATCCTTGATTTAGTTCACACATATCTATGTGGACCCATGCAAACCCAATCCATAGGAGGAATTATTTATTTTATGACCTTTATTGATGATTATAACATGAAAGCCTAGATCTACTTTCTTAGACACAAATCAGATGCCTTCGCCAAGTTTAAAGAATTCAAGGAATTGACTGAAAAGTAGTCATGTAAATCCATCATAATGCTCAGGTCAAATGGTGGAGGTGAATATGATTCACATGATTTTTTTAGAGTTTTGCAAACAACATGGAATCAAACACTAGTTCACTACTAGATACACTCCACAATAGAATGGAGTTCCTGAATGGAAGAACAAGACCATCATGAACATGGCCTGAAGTATCTTGTCATATAAGAAGTTGTCAGATGATTATTGGGCTGAAGCTGTTGCATGTTCAGTTTACTTACTAAACATATCTCCTACTGTGAGTGTTAAAGATAAGATTCCTGAAGAAGCATGGAGTATCACTAATATTAGTGTCTCACATCTCAAATTTTTTGGATGTGTGGCATTTGCACACATACCTGATGAATTAAGGAAAATGTTGGATAAAAAGAGTGAAACATGTATCTTCACTAGCTACAATGAACATCACAAGCCTTACAAGCTGTATAATATTGTCACCAAAATGATTATGCTGAGCAGAGATGTGAAGTTCCTTGAAGACAAATGTTGGAGTGATCCTCAGAATGCTTTAGAAGATATTCAACAAAAATAAAGTTCACTATTGCCAGATATACCACTCAAAATGCCCAGACTGGAGGTACAACAACAACAACCAGAAAGAACATTAACAGACATTCCACCATAGAGAACTAGAATTTTAAGGGAGTTATATGAGAAGAATCCTGTTATTGGTGAGAAACTACAGTATGCTATATTTTCCTGTCAACAAACATCTATTGATGAGGTAGTAAAGGATGCATAGTGGGTACAAGCAATGAATGAAGAAATTAATTCTATAGAAAGGAGTCAAACTTGGGATCTTTTTTATCTCCCATCAGACAAAAATAGTATTGGAGTAAAATGGGTCTATAAGACCAAACTCAATGAAAAATAAAAGATAGAGAATCATAAAGCAAGGTTAGTTGCAAAAGTATTTTCTCAACAATATGGTGTGGACTATGATGAAACCTTTTCTCTAGTAGCAAGGATGGACACCATCAGATTTGCACTTGCAATAGCATCTCATAATCAATGGCCTGTTTATCAAATGGATGTGAAATCTGTCTTTCGAAATGGCATAGTTGAGGAAGAAGTCTATGCAGATCAACCACTTGGATATGCTATAAAAGGTCAAGAGCACAAAGTGTGCAAAGTGAAAAAGGCCTTGTATGCTCTAAAACAAGCTACACGAGATTGGTACAACAAGATTGATTCCTATCTCATCAAGAATGGGTTCAACAGTAGTAGTAATGATCCCACTCTATATGTCAAAACAAATCAGCAAGGTAACATTCAGAGTGTATGTCTTTATGTTGATGATGTGATTTATATTGGAAATATGAAGCTAGAAGAATTTAAAACACCCATGAAAAAAGAGTTTGAAATTACTGATATTAGCCTTATAAAGTACTTCCTTGGTATGGAATTTGACCAAAGTGAAAATGGAATTTTAATATGTTAGCATAAGTATGCTACAAACATTTTGGAGATATTTAGAATGTATAAATGAAATCCAATAGAAACCCCCTTTGTTGTAGGCACAAAGTTAAGCAAGAATGAAGATGGACCAACAGTGAAATCTACAATATACAAAAGATTGGTAGGTGGTTTAATGTATTTGGATGCAACTAGACCTGATTTGATGTATGCCAATAGCTTGATATCTATATTTATGGAGTCTCCCAAATACTTGTTGGATATGGTTGTCATTGATGTCAAAGGAGTTCAATAATGAAAAAGGAATAACCGAGGATATTATGGCAAGGTGAACTTAGTGAAAGACAGAAGGAAGCAACTCGGTTTGTATTAGGTTCCTGTGTGAATAAAGAATGCTAATTAAGCTATCTTTGTGTGTAAGCATGAATCTATGTATGAAGTGTTAAAAGTTGAATATTTGTGCATCTCTATATCAATGAATCAATTGGCAATTTGGGATATCTGTGTAAATTCTTGATTAATCACTGAGTGTATGCGTAACCTGAGTAAGGGATTCTAAGGATTGAATGTTGTAGTGGATGTATGAATGATCTCTGTGTGTGTAAAACCATGGATTCGATGTGAAAATCCAACAAAGGAATCAAGTCCAATGATGGTCTATTGAGTGATTGATTCATTCTCGGATCAATCAATGTAGAATCATAGAGTTGCAAAGATTGAAGTTTGCAGAGATTTGGACGATCCAGATTAAAGGAGAAAATATGGATCAACGATGGGAAAGATATCATGAGGTGAATGTGAACAGAAGATAAGAAATCCATAAGATTAAGTGAAGTTCTGCTGGAGACAGTGGATCGATGGATGAGATCAAAGACACAAGAGATCTAACGCCCCAGAGAAATTCCGCAAGAGAAAGGTGTAAGGAATATAACAGATCTGCAAAGATAAGGTGATATCCGCAACTGATCTTAGATCGACGGTCAAGAAAGAACCGACAAGAAATCAAAGGTTGTAAAGAGTTGTGGAAAAGGATTTGCGGGAGGGAAATTGCGGATGCCCATTTCGGAAAAAGTTGAAGGCACGTCGGTAAAGATTATTGCAGAAAGATAAATTACGGAAGACAATTTGTAAAATTTGAAATATAGTTCCGCAATCCACAAGCTAGGGAAAGAGAATTCACCGTTGATCAAGATCTGACGGTCCATTATCACTACGGAAAGAACCTTGTGGAAAGAGACTTGTGGAAGAAGTCTTGCGGGAGACAAATTGCGGAAGCTAGTTTGTAAAAATCGAAATATAGTTCAACAATCTGCAATCCACAAGCTACGGAAAGAGAATCCACTATTGATCAAGATCTGACAGTCCACGATCACTACGGAAAGAACCTTGTGGAAAGGGACTTGAGGAAGAAGTCTTGCGGGAGACAAATTGTGGAAGCTAGTTTGTAAAAATTGAAATATAGTTCTGCAATCCACAATCCACAAGCTGCGGAAAGAGAATCCACTGTTGATCAAGATCAGAGGGTACACAATCACTGCAGAAAGGAGATTGCGGAAAAGTCATTGTGGAAAGGAAATTGCAGAAAACCACTACGGAAAGGAAATTGGAAAGGTCACTATGGAAAGGAAATTACAGAATGATTTTTGTTGTGGAAATATCACTACGGAAAAAGGAAAATTCGGAAAGAATTATGGTGCAGAATTATCATTGCGGAGAGGCAATTTTGGAAAGATTTTTGTTGTGGAAAGTCATGACTGATAAACCTTAATAGAGTCAAAGAATTATTAAAATGAAGAATTGTGTTTTCATGAAGAGGAACGATCTAAGAATGAAAAGGTGCAACTGTGAGAAGATGCATTCGTAGAAAACGTGTTAGAAGGTATTTATAGATAGAGTGCTAAGTGAATGAAGTCATCTCTATGATATAGGTCTATGTAGTAGCAGCCGTAGAGAGATACCAAAGAAAGAAAACCCGTGATAGGTTTGAAAACATCAAGAATATATGGAAGTCTCATGAATTCAAATTAGGGTGGCAGGGTGGTGTTAGGGAAATAAGTAAGCGTGCAGGAGGTCGTAGCCTCCTTCGAGTGGTAGCTAGAAAATAGGGTGTTGTTGCATCCTTGTCTATAGCAGTAGACAAAATATTTGGGGTTTTGTAGCATCCTCGTTTGTAGCAGCCTAAAAAACCTGGGGTCTGAGTTGCATCCTTTCTGTAGTAGCAGATAAATAATCGTGTAAAATTCATCTTATTAATGAGTATGAGTGTGTGGTTTGCTCTTTGAGGTTTCCACGATAAAATCTTGTTTCCTAACTTGTTTGATTATTTGTGTGTCTTGTACTAATTGTTTTAATAAAAGGAAAAAGAACACAATACTGATTCACCCCCCCTCTCAGTATTGTTGAATATTCCAACAATTGGTATGTGAGCAGGATCCTTCATCACAGTTTAATCACTGGAAGGAAGATCCTCATTAAGACCACAATGGATCAACAGGAAGGATTAGCTACCAACAAACCTCCACTATTCATAGGAAGTAACTATGCATACTGGAGTGCAAGAATGAAGTGTCATCTAATGGATCTTGGATGGAAGGTTTGGAGAGCAGTTGAAAAGAAGTATAACATAGGAGATAACCTACCTATAGACCAAGAAGAACTTGACCAATATGAGGCCAATTCAAAATCTCTGAAAGCAATCCTGAATGGGTTAACAAACTCATTGTTTGTGAAAGTCACGCAATGCAAGACAACCAAGGAAGCTTTGGATAAATTAAAAATTGTCTATGAAGGAGCATCCAAAGTCAAACATGAAAAACTTCAAACATACAAAGGACTGTTTGAAATCCTAAAAATGAAAGAGGAAGAAAATATTGCAGAATATCTTCTAAGGGTAGATGAAATTGTTAATGTTATTCGAGACCATGGAGGAGAATTAGAGGAGCAAGAAGTAGTGGGAAAAAGTACTAAGAACCCTGCCAATGAAGTATGACTCAAAAGTATCTTCTCTAGAAGAACGAGATGATCTTAAATACATGACAGTATATGAACTACATGGGATTCTCACTACTTATGAGATGAGAAAATCACAAGATGGACAATCAAAGAAAGAAGCAACATTGAGAGTCTTATCCAAGAACCAATCAAGAAATTCAGATGATGAAGAAGCAGTTTTCATCAGGAAGATTGAGAGAGGTACTGGAAAGTATAAGGGAAATCTACCTCTAAAGTGCTTTAACTGTGGAAGAATTGGACACTTTGCTACAAAATTTCCTTATCCTTAAAAAAATGGAAGTGATGAGAAAGAAGTCTCAAAGAAGTTCAAAAAGGGGAAAACAGGAAACAAAAAGAAGATTTTTTACACCATGGAAGATAGTGAAGATGAAGACACAAGTGAAGCTGAAGAAACATATATTCTATTTATGGGATTAGAAGCCCAAGCTCAAGATGATGAATCAATGGAAGAAGGAGAAATATATCTAAGAGCTGAATTAATCAGTGCTCGTGAAAAACTTGATAAAAGCAGGAAAAAGGACAAACAGTCAAACCAATTCATTAGTAACTTGAAAAACCAGCTTGAAGAGGCCAAGAATATTCAAGAGGATCTAGTTTTAATGCTCAAAAGGAGAATGCAAAAATCAGAGAAGCTTGAAGGAGAGATTATGCAGCTTAGAAAGAAGCTCAATGAAGAAACTATTAAGTCAAAATATGAAAGCATTTCAAATATTTTAGATGATATCTTGAGTAGCCAAAGACCATTAAGTGATAAAACTGGATTAGGTTATGACAAATAAAAAGATTCAAAATATTTTTCCTCTACACTCCAAGATAGAAATGAAAGAAGCTATGCTGCTGCACTCAAAATCCAAATTGAGGAGAATAGTCAGAAGTCTGGTCCCTTATCCCATAATAAAGGAAGAACTGATATGATACCTAAAGGACCAATGACAAGTAAAGCCCAACAGATATTTTTTGGCCATTGCTACACATGTCATAATTTTGGACATAAGGCTAGAGAATGAAATCTAAGGAAGAATTGCTCAACAGAATATCAAGAACAAAAGAAGGAATGGAAGAAGATGGAAGATATGAAGCAGGAAGATAAAAAATTCCTCAAACATAAAAGAAAATTTTATGGATATTGTCACTACTGTCACAAATTTGGTCACAAAGTTATTGATTGCAGAACCAAGAAAAGGGATCAAAGTAAGGAACTCAAGGAACACAAAAGATTAGTAAGCAGGGTACTTCATGGAAAGATGTGGAGAAAAAGAGAAGATAACATTTTTTTAGAGGAAACACAATTTCAAAGCATCAATGAAGATGATGATCAGCATAATAGTGTTGCAGATGAAAATGACATCCATTATGATGGAAATGAAGATGAAAATGAAGAACTCACCAATGAAGAGAGAAATCATGAAATTATCTTCTATAATTCTCATGACCTAAAAAGTGAAATTATAAAACTAGCATTAGAAAGGATTATATACTCAAGGGGAGTAAAATGTGTTTGCAAGAGGAGGAGCACTGTGATAGCGGGATTCCATGAACTTATCACAGAATTACTACAAGAAGGTAAAGAAGGATGATAACTAGATCATCAACACCAATACCAAGTTAACTGGAGGAAGAGAAGAAAAAGAAGGGCAGTTGCCTAAAAGAGAATGATTGGAAATTCTACCTCAAGATGATTACAGTAAAGGCATAATAGTTTATCCTTTGTCATTGTTGTCAAAGGGGGAGAATGTGTAGGTGTTTCCATTAATTCCAAAGGGGGATAATGTTGGATATGGTTGGCATTGATGTCAAATGAGTTCAGTAATGACAAAGGAATAACCAAGGACATGATGGAAAGGTGAACTCAGTGAAAGACAGAAAAAAAAGCAACCCGGTTTGTATCAAGTTCCTGTGTGAATAAAGAAAGCTAATTAAGTTGTCTCGGTGTGTACACATGAATCTATGTCCGAAGTGTTAACAGTTGAATATTTGTGTATCTCTGTATCAATGAATCAATTAACAGTTTGGGATATCTGTGTAAATGATTGATTAATCATTGAGTGTATGTGTAGCCTGAAGTAAGGTATTTTGAGGATTGAATGTTGCAGAGGATGTATGAATGATATCTGTGTGTGTAAAACCATGGAGTCGATGTGTATATCCAACAAGGGAATCAAGTCTGGTGATGATTGATTGAGTGATTTCTTGATTCTCTGATCAATCAATGTAGAATCGTAGAGTTGCAAAGATTGAAGTTTCTAAAGATTTGGATGATCCAGATTAAAGGAGAAAGGATGGATCAACGATGGGAAAGATATCACTAGGTGACTATGAACGAAAGATAAGAAATCCAAAATATTAAGTGAAGTTCAACCATAGATAGTAGATCGATGGATGAGATCAAAGTCGCAAGAGATCTGATGCCCGAGAGAAATTCTGCAAGAGAAAGGTGTAAGGAAGATAACAGATCCGTAAAGATAAGGTGAGATCCGCATCTGATCTCAGATCAATGGTCAGGAAAGAACTCACAAGAAATCGACGGTTGTAAAAAGTTGTAGAAAAGGAATTACAGGAGGGAAATTGTGGAAGCCCATTTTGGGAAAAGTTGAAGGAACATCCGCAATCCGAAATATGCAACCCTACTGCGGAAAAAGAATTAAGGAAAGATAAATTGCGGAAGACACTTTGTAAAATTTGAAATACAGTTCTACAATCCGCAATCTACAAGCTGCGGAAAGAGAATCCATTGTTGATCAAGATCCGACGGTCATGATCATTGTGGAAAGAAGCTTGTGGAAAGAGACTTGCGGAAGAAGTATAGTGGGAGACAAATTGCGGAAGCTAGTTTGTAGAAATCGAAATATAGTTCCGCAATCCACAATCCATAACCTGCAGAAAGAGAATCCACCATTGATCAAGATCCAACGGTCCATGATCACTATTGAAAGAACCTCGTGGAAAGAGACTTGCGAAAGAAGTCTTGCAGGAGACAAATTACAGAAGCTAGTTTGTAAAAATCGAAATATAGTTCCAAAATCCGCAAGTCGTAAGCCACGAAAAGAGAATGCACCATTGATCAAGATCAGGTGATCCATGATCAATATGGAAAAGAGATTGTAGAAATGTCGTTGAGGAAAGGAAATTGCAGAAAATCCACTACGGAAAGCTCATTGTGGAAAGGTAGTTGCATAATTATTTTTGTTGTGGAAATATCATTGCGGAAAAAGGAAAATTCAAAAGGAATTCTGGTTCAGAATTATCATTATGGAGAGGAAATTTTGGAAATATTTTTGTTCCGGAAAGTCATGAATGATAAACCTAAATAGAGTCAAAGAACTATTAAAATGAAGAATTGTGTTTTCACGAAGAGGCACGATCTAAGAATGAAAAGGTGCAACTCTGAGAAGATGCATTCATAGAAAACGTGTTAGAAGGTATTTATAGACAAAGTGCTTAGTGAAAGAATTCGTCTCTGTGATCTAGAAGATCTATAAGTCTTATGAATTCAAATTAGGGTGGCAGCCTGGTGCTAGGGCAGGTAGTAGGCCTGTAGAAGGTCGTAGCCTCCTTCTAGTAATAGCTAGAAAATAGGGTGTTGTTGCATCCTTGTCTGTAATAGCAGACAAAAGATCTGGGGTGTTGTAGCAGCCTCGTCTGTAGTAGATGGAAAAACATGGGGTGTATTTGCATCCTTTCTATGGTAGCAGATAAACAATTTTGTAAAATTCATCTTATTAATTAGTATGAGTTTGTGGATTGCTCTTTGAGATTTCCACGATAAAATCTTGTGTCCTAACTCGTTTGATTATTTGTGTGTCTTGTACTAATTGTTTTAATAAAAGGAAAAAGAAGACAATACTGATTCACCCCCCCTCTCCGTATTGTTGAATATTCCAACAAGACTCTCATTAGAAAGTTGGTAAAATAATTCTGAGATATCTTGCAGGCATAGTTCATTATGGACTTTGGTACTCTCATTCACTAGACAGTACTCTTACAGGGTACAATGATAGTGATTATGCAGGAATTATTGATGATAGGAAAATCACATCTAGTTATGCTTTCCATTTGGGTACCAATATGATTTCATGGGCCTCTCAGAAATAACCCATTGTGAGCATGTCTTCCGTAGAAATAGAATATGTAACAACAACTACAACAGCATGCCACTCAATTTGGATGAGAAGATTTTTGAAGGATATGGGACACACAAAAAAAGAACCAAAACATATTTATTGTGACAATAATTCTACAATACAATTGTCCAAACATAATGTGTTTCATAGAAAAAGTAAACACATTGACACTTGCTATCACTTTATACATGAGTTCGTCAATAATGGAGAGATCACTTTGATGTGTTGTGGCTCTAAGGAGCAATTGGATGATATGTTTACCAAACCTTTGGGAACATCTGCATTTGAGTTTTAGATAAAGCACTTAGGGATTGATAGTGCTGAGGATATTGTCCCAGTTAAGATTAAGGGGGTGTGTTAAGAATTGTAATCTCACTGGTCAACATTGCATTAATTATTTGAGTGATTAGATGGTTAGTTTGAGTAGGACACTTTGATGTCCCATAGTATTTTCTGTTACATGTTATTTACTAGTATTATTGATATGATGTAATCCTATATAAGCTTATGGTTAATAATGATAATGCAATCAATATGCCCATTATTGTTCCCTCCTTTATTGACTTATAATCTTTAACAAAATGGAGCTGTAGATCTTCACTTGAATGGAGCCAATGATAAACTGTTCGCTCATTGAATGGATCAGAAGATCACTTGGATGAACAGATCTTTGGAGAAATGGATCCACGGATCTTAAATGAAAATCGAAAAAAAAAGATTGAGTTAATGGATCTTAGAGCTAGATCGCTTGGATAGACAGATCTTTGGAGAAATGGATCCATTGATCTTAAATGCAAATCCAAAAAAAACACTAGATCGAGTTAATGGATCTTAGAGCTAGATCACTTGGATAGAAATAAATTTGGAGAAATGGAGGTGTAGATCTTTGCTTGATCGATCCACATATCTTTGCTTGATGGGGTCACTAATGGAGTTGTATATTTTCAGATTGTTTGCTGAAATTAATTGTAATAAGTAAAGTATGATTTGGATTAATTGTAAAGTTGTTATTTATTTAATTAGTAATAGGATATCTCGGTAGAATATAGTTAAGGATTACTTATATAAATTTTTGCATATTGGAGTTTTTTATTTATATAATGGTTTTTAATATTTAAAATTATAAAGATACATAAATAAAATATTATAGGAAGTAACTGAAAAAATAGTATTTGTTTAATTAGTAAGATAATATCCTTGTAAATATTCTTGGGTAGTCCATAAAGGATTAGCCATATTATTTTTTTTGTATTTCATAACCCTAAGAAGAAACAAAATTTCATATGTTTGATTGTGGCATAAAGATAACTAGATTTGGATGATTTTGTTATTTTTTTGCATTTTCCATGCTTCTCATTTTCGATGCACCCATCCTTTATGAGTTGTAAGATTATGTATGAAACCTTATCAGCCATCTATTTTTAGTAAATGGCTGGGCTTCTCCATCACTATATATCGAGACACTCCTTCACGTTTTTTTCATATATCAAACAATAGATCATTTCTTATCTCTATAGGAGGTTTTGGTATAATAGTTTCTTGGTGTACCTATGTTTTTTTCACATGGTATCATATTTGGTACAACCCTTACACGAGTTTCTCATGAGAGGGTTTGTGATCCAGCTAATATCTATCGTGTGAATTTCAGTTCTCTCCACAAAATTCTATTTTCCATATCGTGGCTTGAGTTCAATTTTATGCCCTGAGTTTTTTGTTGATGAATTGGCACCTTGGGAACCATAGCTCAGATTTAAAGGTTTGTTAGAGACCATTTGGTTAGATCATGGTTCTGATCTATCTTGAAGGAGATTATCCAAATTATATTTCTTTATGACTATTCTTGGGTTGCTGGGAGCATTCTTATAGAGGGAACGATATGGTTGGGATCATTACTCAGTGTGGTTGTTCAGTGATTTTTTCCAATGCTTCTTATTCCTTTTCCAAAGGTACTCTAATCTACGCAATTCGAGATGCTCCTAGTTTCATTGCAACTCACAACCCTAATTTTAGTATTTGATCTTCCTTTCAGGGCCATTAATTCAGGAATATGGCTCCAACGTGGATTTGCATTTGGTATCTCTTTTTTCATTCTTTGGTGTTGATGTCTTTGTAACTTCGGAATGTATTTCATATATGTATATTGTATTCCTATAGAGATGTTATTATTCCTCTATACAGAAGTGTTTGTATTCCTATAGAGATGTTATTATTCATCTATACAGAAGTGTCGTCATTTATATTATAAGTGTCGTAACTTATACTTGATGGGTTATTAGACCACCTTGTTGGGGTCGGCCCTGTATAAGTCATGTGGGTTAAAGGGTTATTAGACCACCCTATTAGGGGTCATCCCTGTCAGCATTATGTTATGTGGTTAAGTTAAGTCTGACCTAGTAAAGGTTATTAGGCAAGTCAAGTCAAGTATAAATAGATTGCAGGAGGCACTCTATTTCATCATTCACTTCTCACTTATACACTCATTGGAGAGTGGCGCACTAGTGGAGGAGGAGAAGCTACTGCTAGGAGTATATCTCTTATGCTTGGGTTTTATATCATGGCTCTATCTATCTCTGACGAAGTTGCGGGGTTTTTCACCTTCTTGGTTTTCCCCGGTGAAATTCTGTGTCTCTTGTGTGCTTGCATTATTGTGTCCATGATTAATATGCTATAGATATGATGTACATGTTGTTATCTCAGTTAAGATCCTAGATCAGATTGAAGTAAATTCTGAAAAAACTAACATGGTATCAGAGATAGCCTGAAAGAAGGCATGGTATGGCATTTATGACACTTGCTGCACTTGCAAAGCTAGGGCTTGATATAGTAAAAATCAGTCATCGTAGAAATTTCACTATAAATCAATTTGGAGAATTTTTTGAATCTGAAAGTTTTGCAGGATGAAGATAAGATACCAATGTACCTTGTGTCCGAAGCACAGCATCTAATTCATTGTACGTTTTCTTTTATGGTCCGTACAATATAGGGTTTTTGCCTCTTCCAGATCTCAATCATAAACAAGTGACCTAGGAAAAAAGGTCACAACTTGGGCTAGGAAGATCTAAATGAAATTTTGTACAAATTGGCAGGTAGGGAACAAACTATACTTTCACAGGTCCAATTTTCAGAGGCCAAAATTGAACCAGTGACACGTGGCACTCCGTACAAGTTCGCTCTCTTGTTTTATCCCATAAACATGTCACGTTGCGACACTTGGCATAAATATATCTTAGAGAATCCATTTGAGATCATACCTATGGGTTTGGAAATATAATAGGTCATGCTACCACAGGATGAATTTTCAGACCCTGTAGATCTGAAATTTGAGAGTTACACCAGAATCAATCAGGTGCATATTTCTATCAAAACATAATTGGATTTTGAGCACCTTCATTCATGGCTCTGGGAATTTAGGGTTTCAGAGAATGTTGGATTTTTTTGTATCAGAGACCACGGCTGGATGCTCCTCATCAAAATTGAAATTTAGAGACCAAGATCAAATTTTTTGGTTGGGAAGAAGGATAGGCTTGATCAAACCCTAGTTTGGGACTTTGTTCAGAAAAGTGGAAAATTAGGGCTTCTACAAAAGTTAGAATTTTTTAATTCTGTGACCATGGCTGGAAGCTCCTCAAGAAAATCAAATTTTAGAGCTTTGGATCAAACCTTTTGGTTGGGTGAAGCTCCAGGAAAATCAAACACTAATTCAGGGTCCTCCTAGTGAATCCAAAAATCTAAAAGGCAATTTTGAGGGGTGAAACTTTGCAGTCTTCAAATTTTCAGTATACCAACTTTACCAGCTTAGAAAGATGCATCTTCCTACCCTTTCAGAAGTTTGAAATTCAAAATTTAAATTTTTAGGGTTTCTCTGACAAACCCTAATCCAGCTCTAGATCTAGTTTCAGCAGATCAAGGTGGATTGGTTTAATCCTAGAAGAGAATGGATTGGTCGCTTGCATAAGTGAAGAAGTTCCTATTTCAGAGGTAGATGAGGCTAAGACCTTACATAAGAAGATTACAAGCAATCTCGACAGGTATGACTTATCCAGGTATATTTCGACATCTGTTCATGATTAAGTTTCTGGTATGTTTTTCTTCATTAAGGTTAGTACAATCTTGATTAACATTAGACTTGTCGTATCACCTTAATAAAATTATGAATGCAGATATTCATTGATTAGGTTTTTGACACTTATGATTGTACTAATGCATTATGGTGTTGTATGAGGATGATGTTGTCCAATAATATGAAAGGTACATCTAGAAAGAAAAATCAAGTTCTAGATCAAGAACATATGACCATGGTGACATGAAGAGAAAAGACTCATCCATAGTCATGGATCACATAGAAGCTCTACTTACAAGGTATGTATAATTTGGTTCCACAATGGTTAACTTATGAGATATACAAGTCACTAACACAAGTCATTTAAGAGAACAAGAAGACATCATGTGGGTATGTTAGACATAACCAGCTAACATATTAATCTAGGTATGTTTTTCCTATATCAAGTTAGAATCCTACCTTGGGTTAGGATCTCTTATATAAGTATACATGGCATGATTGATAATGATTATTCATTGAAGTTAGTAATCATGGGTTTAGGCATATTATGCTTCTTACTTTGATTGACGATATGACTAAAACAAAAAATTCCTATGGTCAAATAGGAATATGCATGAGTAAAAGAATTGTGATGAAATGACCTTGATCATACATGTTTAAGATTACTTAGAATCATAATGTTTTTTATGCTAATGTATGTATGTATGAGACCTCGAGGATATCACAATGATGATACTAGTAAGTTCTAACATCCCAATATTTTCATAAAAATTAAAAAAAAAAAAAATCGCCATTAAAAGCTAATATTTGTAAAATGCGGAAATAATAATAATTAATAAAGCAGTAATTAATAAATGCGACATTTGGTAGGAAAAATTTAACAGTTGTGTCTTTTTGTCTTCTGGTGGTGTATCGTGTCAGCGACACGACATGAATCCAATTAATGATTATGTCCTTTATTTATATGTTGGAATGATTGAAAATTGTGATGCATTTGGGAAACAGAATTCTTCTCGACAAGTACTGACAGTTTAATTTTTCTAGATGATGATGAAAGGGGTCCCACGAGGTGCCCCAAGGCTTACTTAGCTACTTGGCTAAAGCATTGTACTCGTCCTTCATGCGCAGATTCGTAGGTAAGAGATAACGATAAAATTCAGAGTGTTTAATAACCGTGATATAAATAAAAACTGCTTATGATTTTGACGTTACAGGTATGGTTTCCTTCCAATTTGTAAGATGATTTTGACTAGCTCAAAAACTGCAGATATTGTCAATCTCAGAGTGGGATTGATATGAATGTTTTCATTAGGCATTTATGACTTCACTTGTTGTCATTCCATGAATGACTTGCGGCTGTTAAAATAATTCTTTTATAAATTTCGACGGTGACAGGTTTAAGACAAGGACACCTGGTCCTAAGCATACCATAGAAAGAGCAATCAGGTGGTTCTAGTTCTC
Source organism: Larix kaempferi (assembly GCA_027924585.1). Lineage (NCBI taxonomy): Eukaryota > Viridiplantae > Streptophyta > Pinopsida > Pinales > Pinaceae > Larix > Larix kaempferi. Next base: position 1,102,101 of record BSBM01000127.1, on the reverse strand, counting down.
TATTACCTGGGAAATTATAATAGTGATGCATTATGCAATAATACCCTACCATGTAATCTGTACGATGGTTCCAAGGGTGGCAACTATACCCTATGGGTGTAACCTTGTGAATTTATGCAATGGGCATAACTTGATGAACTTTATAATGAATTTTTATATTAATTGGGGCAGAGTCAATCCATACCTTAGGATCGAATGTGACCTAGGTGGATGTTCTATACTATGAGCATACTTATATCGAATTTCATGGAACATACAAAGTCTTTAATCCATGCTACCGGTGAATGTTTAGCCTTGGTATAATTTATAAAGTCGATGCTATTGACGTTGATCCATATGGTTGGCAGGTGGAATGATGGCACTGCATAAAGCCTGCGTACGAATTCAAGGGTGTAGTAAATGATTGGGTTTGTAATCAATTCCCTAGCCACCGTGTTAAGGGTAATATTATGTGAATGTCGTGACAGGTGTTCAGCATGTGATAATGTTTGGCAATGCTGAGTTGTAATGGGCCTCCTGCCCTGGTGTCAACAGAGTTGGAAACTTCATGGCTTGGGAGATGGAGGGGTGAGTTAATGCTGCATCTACCACCCTCCATCATGGCTTAATGAAATTAGATCTCCGTTATTGATTGTTGTGCGTTGGGATTGTGATGAACCCTAACGTAACTTATGGGATAATGTAACATTTTCTTGGTCATTGTTCCGGTGGTAGGGTTTGGGGTGAGGCCAACCTGCTGAGAGGCACTTAGGGTTTTGATGTTTTTCTAGCCTTCCTCGGGCTCAATCCTGAGACTGGTAGCAACCTACAGAATGTAAGTGAATGCTAGCAATGGAGGCCGATTCTGGAGTTGAAAGGTGTGGCAATTCACAGGTGGGATGAGTGCGGCCGTTATGGCGTTGTAGTGACTTGCAAGTCTACGGTTTTGATCGAGTTGTAAGTTTCAAAGGTATCCCATGGTGTGGCCTTCAAGTTGAGTGCTTCTCCTTCGCAGTGGATGGATGGATCGCTTCGTCAATCTTTTGTTCATGACTCAGGTACATTAAAGTTGCAAAAGTTTTAAAGTTTTCTTGTTGCATGCACCATTATTTCATGATTGATATTTAACTCAGAGTATGGTCGTTTGGTAGGTAGCTCTTCGGCGAACAACAGGATGCTGGGAAAGTTGATGGGGAGAAGAAATATAGAAAACCCACTAGTAAGCTTCGACTGTATCCCTCCCTTGTGGTTCTCCTGGAATCAGACTTGATGAGCAGGGTGTTGGTAGCATGCCTTCTCGGCAGTGGAATTGTCTCACCTGCAGCATTGGGAAACGTTACAGTTTACGTTTTGTTTGTTTAGTGTAGATGATGTGAATATTTCTTAAAATATATGGACGTCCATCCCCTGGCTCGGCGAACTTGCTAGAGCTTAAACCCTCTTGTTTGCAAAGAGCTTCACAGCATTAAACATCTGATGTCTATCGTTTGGCACTTCTAAGTCGATGGAAGAACAAGTGTGAAACTAAAGGGAAAGAAACGTTGTCTATAGTTTTGTTTCGGCATTAGCTGCGTAGTGTAAAAAAGAATTGGGTTTTGAATGGAACCTTGAGTAAACAATGTGGCCATCTGTAGGATGTTGCCATCGTAAATTTAAATGGAAATGTTTACTATTAGGGTTTAATGCTTACGTATGGTGTTCTGAACTCTCGTCTCGAATTGTATATGAAGGCCTGTTTCAGATGTTTATTTAAAGAGTGGCTATAAGCTGATAATAATCTACTTGGCTTACGCTACTTTTGTGCATGCTCAGTTTAAGCTGATAATAAAAAAGGTGTTAGTTTTGTTTGAATATAGTTGTGATGATGTTAAACCCTAGCCTGTCGATGATAATGAAATATGTTGGGCTGTATTTGATGTTTAAAAAGAAAGAATAATAGATCTTGATTCTAAAGTTAGCATATCTACGATAATGAAGCATTTGATTTGGCAGCTGTTAAATGTTTGTAAATAATAGTATGATGAGAATAGGTTAACCCTGGTTTGGGTGTAGAGATATTGTATTTTTCTCTGTCAATTCAATAATGCTATTCTTTTCTTTGTTTTTAATAACAAGATACTCTGTGATGTAAATTCTGCCACATACAGTTGATAATACAGAAACAAGAAAATGACAGTGCATTCGTTAGTTAATTTAATTGCTTATGAATATAATAGTTTTTCTATTTTAATTCTATCTCCATGTAGTTGTCCAATTGGACTTCTGGAGAAAATGAAAGAATGATACAGTACTCTTTTTTTGCATAAAAAGAATACAGTGATGACAATAATTTCTATAAAGATCAGTCAGATTCAAATAACGAATAAAAGAATGGGTATGTGGTTAAACATAATGCATGATGTTGGTTTCTTTGGAAGGAATAACTAAAGATCAGTAAACCCTAGATGTTAACACCATGTCCACCTTTTTATGATTTCACTTGTTGTCATTCCATGAATGACTTGCGGCTGTTAAAATAATTCTTTTATAAATTTCGACGGTGACAGGTTTAAGACAAGGACACTTAGTCTTAAGCATACCATAAAAAGAGTGATAAGGTGGTTCTAGTTCTCTATTACCTGGGCAATTATAATAGTGATGCATTATGCAATAATACCCTACCATGCAATCTATACGATGGTTCCAAGGGTGGCAACTATACCCTAAGGGTGTAACCTTGTGAATTTATGCAATGGGCACAACTTGATGAACTTTATAATGAATTTTTATATTAATTGGGGTGGAGTCAATCCATACCTTAGGACCGAATGCGACCTAGGTGGATGTTCTATACTATGAGCATACTTATATCGAATTTCATGGAACATACAAAGTCTTTAATACATGCTACTGGTGAATGTTTAGCCTTGGTATAACGTATAAAGTCAATTCTATTAACGTTGATCCATATGGTTGGCAGGTGGAATGCTGGCACCGCATAAAGCCTGTGTACGAATTCAAGGGTGTAGTAAATGATTGGGTTTGTAATCAATTCACCTGGCCACTGTGTTAAGGGTAATATTACGTGCACGTCGTGACGGGTGTTCGGCATGTAATAAGGTTTGGCAATGCTGAGTTGTAATGGGCCTCCTGCCCTGGTGTCAACAGAGTTGGCAACTTCGTGACTTGGGAGATGGAGGGGTGAGTTAATGCCGCATCTACCACCCTCCATCGTGGCCTAATGAAATTAGATCTCCGTCGTTGATTGTTGTGCATTGGGATTGTAATGAACCCTAACATAACTTATGGGATAATGTAATGTTTTCTTGGTCATTGTTTCGGTGGTAGGGTTTGGGGTGAGGCCAACCGGCCGAGAGGCACTTAGGATTTTGATGTTTTTATAGCCTTCCTCGGGCTCGATCCTGAGACCGGCAGCAACCTCCAGACTGTAAGTGAATGCTAGCAATGGAGGTCGAGTCTGGAATTGAAAGGTGTGGCAATCCACAGGTGGGATGCGTGCGGCCATTATGGCGTTGTAGTGACTTGCAAGTCTGGGGTTTTGATTGGGTTGTAATTTTCAAAGGTATCCCACAGTGTGGCATTCGAGTTGAGTGCTTCTCCTTCGCAGTGGATGGATGGCTGGCTTCATCAATCTTCTATTCACGACTCAGGTACAGTAAAGTTGCAAAAGTTTTAAAGTTTTCTTGTTGCATGCACCATTATTTCATGATTTATATTTAACTCAGAGTATGGTCGGTTGGCAGTTATCTCTTCAGCGAATAGCAGGGTGCCGGGAAAGTTGATGGGGAGAAGAAATATAGAGAACCCGTTGGTAAGCTTTGGTGGTATCCCTCCCTCGTGGTTCTCCTGGACTTGGACTTGATGAGCAGAGTGATGGTAGTACGCCTTCTCGGCAGTGGCTTTGTCTCGCCTGCAGTATTGGGAAATGTTATAGTTTATGCTTTGTTTGTTTAGTGTAGATGATGTGAATATTTCATAAAATATATGGCCGGCCATCCCCTGGATCGGCAAAATTTCTAGAGCTTAAACCCTCGTGTTTGCAAAGAGCTTCACAGCATTAAATGTCTGATGTCTATTGTTTGGCACTTCTAAATCGATGGAAGAACAAGTGTGAAACTAAAGGGAAAGAAACATTGTCTATAGTTTTGTTTCGGCATTAGCTATGTAGTGTAAAAAGGAATTGGGTTTTGAATGGAAACTTCAGTAAACAATGCGGCAATCTATACGATGCTGCCATCGTAAATTTAAATGGAAATGTTTACTGTTAGGGTTTAATGCTTACGTATGGTGTTCTGAACTCTCGTCTCGAATTGTATCTGAAGGCCTATTTAAGATGCTTATTTAAAGAGTGGCTATAAGCCGATAATAATCTACTTGGCTTATACTACTTCTGTGCATGCTTAGGTTAAGCCGATAATAAAAAAGGTGTTAGTTTTGTTTGAATACAGCTGTGATGATGTTAAACCCTAGCCTATTGATGATAATGAAATATGTTGGGCTGTATTTGATGTTTAAAAAGCAATAATAATAGATCTTGATTCTACAGTTAGGATATCTACAATAATGAAGCATCTGATTTGGCAGCTGTTAAATGTTTGTAAATATTAGTATGATGAGAACAAGTTAACCCTAGTTTGGGTGTAGAGATATTGTATTTTGCTCTATCAATTCAATAATTCTATTCTTTTCTTTGCTTTTAATATCATGATACTCTGTGATGTAAATTCTGCCACATACAGTTGATAATATAGAAACAAGAAAATGACAGTGCATTCGTGAGTCAATTTAATTGCTTATGAATATAATAGTTTTTCTATTTTAATTCTATCTCCCTGTATTTGTCCAATTGGACTTCTGGAGAAAATGAAAGAACGATACAGTACTGTTTTTTTTTCATAAAAATAATACAGTGATGAAAATAATTTCTATAAAGATCTGTCAGATTCAATTAACGAATAAAAGAATGGGTATGTGGTTAAACAGAATGCATGGTGTTGGTTTCTTTTGAAGAAATAACTAAAGATCAGTAAACCCTATATGTTAACACCATGTCCACCTTCAGAAGTCGGGAAAGAACCTACTGCTATAACTAATTTCTGGTATGTTGTTTCACCATACAGAATTGAATAGTAAAAACAATGCATGCAGAGATCTAATCTACAGCTGCTAAAATATAAGATCCATGGGGAACATAAGTCTGTGCATGGGTGGTCTCTTGGGTTTATATATTTAGATGCAAGCTAGGTTTCACTTTTAACTGAATAGATTTAATGCTACCTCTTTGTACTTGAGTACGATGCAACTTCACGCAAGGGGAAAAATGCAAAGGAGTCATTTTATCAGTTCAACAAATCTAAATTAATTAGGACTTAACATTTTACTACTACTGATCATTAATAACATTACTAAACCATTTTCTGAGAGCATTCATATGATTGGAAACCCCAAAAAAATAAAAGAAGAGAACTTGAGTGTGCTACGAGGAACAAATCACTCAAGAAGCTTGTTCCACCCAACCTGCTTCCAAGCAGCCAAGATGTCTTCTTTAGGACACCCAAGCCTGTCCACTGATCCACCAGGAGGAAGAAAGTTCTGAAGCTTAGGATCTCTACTTGTAGCAGCAAGAAATTTTATCCAGCTTTACAGGCTTAGTAAGCAATTGGACCAGCACCAGCACCTCTGGTTTGTCCTTCTCATAACATTTGTAGTCTTACACTTGCACTCTCGACAGCCTCCCTATTCGAATCTCTCAGCCATCACCTGATGCCCTGAGGAAATGTTTCTGCAGAAAACATTGTAAGACATCCCTGCTCAATTCGAATTGTTTTTTATAAGCTGCCTAGGTCTTTTTGTAATTAACTGGTCATTAGTGAGGTACCTCCTCACCTCCCTCCACCTGGAGGGGGAAATGCCACAAAATTAGGGGGATTTGTCCCATAACAACAGTCAATGGTAGAGTGCAAATTCTGCCATCTATCCCAATCCTTCCAGCAGCTTCCATTCCTCCTAGTGGGCCAGTGGACTCTCTTTTAATAGCTTTCTTGAGTGTTTGTCTCCCATTTTTATTTATTAAATAATAATAATGAGTCATTACATTGATCTTTGACCTAATTGGTCATAATTACAAAACTTGTAATTATAATTTATCACAAAGTACTTTTGCAAAAAAAATAATAGTAGAAAATAATTATTCACAAAAATTGGGTAGGTGACATAAGTATGCATAGTGATCTATGATGGATATAAGTTCAAGGATAGGTAATCCATGAAGCAAAGATCAAGAGGGAGCACACTCCAGTAGTTCCTACAAGGAAACAAAGATTGAGAGGGAGTCCACCCATCAAACAAATAAAGATAAGTATTTGAATTATCATTTCTTGTATATTTGATTGTTTAAATAATATTGTTCAATGATGTATATACTGATGTTCCTAGACTTAGGTTGTGTATTATGCATATTAGAATAATTGCATTAATGAATAGTATACTACTAATACGCATGTAATGGGTAAGTGTCCTATGGCACTGTACAACATTCCATTGCTACTTATCTAGAATGAAACCTCTTTGATGACACGTTGGGAGTTGTGCACACTCTTAACAATGTTCTGGTAGAGATTGGAAGGCATCTAGAAAGTTACGGGATATGGATAAATGTTCTATTGAAGGATTGACTAAAATAATTGCATGATTGTATGACATATTTCTTTATGTGTAAGAATTTGTTCTGAAAACTATGAGATGTTTCTAATCATGCAATTTAACTTGCTTTGTAGGAAAGATCGTATACCATCACCTACAAAAGAAGGACTACAACATTTGTTCCAGCAACGAAGTTCAAACTATCTATTGAAAGATATTGAAAAATTTGAAGTTCCCATGATACGGGATACAGTAAAAGGATGCGATGGTCGAGAAGTACCAATCGATCATGTTTTGGATGTGGTCCCAAGACCTGAAGGGAAGTCTGTTGTGACTTCCAAGTGGATCTATAAGATTAAGCATGTTGCAGATGGTAGCATAGAGAAATACAAAGTGAGGGTTGTAGCTCATGGATTCTCCCAGAAAGAGGGATTGACCATGAAGAGACTTTTTCTCCTGTGGAAAGATACACTTCCAATACATCAGTACTTGCTCTGGCTGTGGTAATGAAATGAAAGATACACCAGATGGATGTCAAGACAACTTTCTTGAATGGTGTAGTCGAGAAGGAAGTGTATGTGGAGAAGCCACTCAGTTTTGAGACATATGATAGGGAGTCATATGTGTGCAAGTTGAAGAAAGCCTTGTATGGCTTGAAGCAAGCTCCTAGGACTTGGTATGGTAGGATAGACAGCTTTCTATCAAGTTTGGGCTTTACTAAGAGTAAAGCAGATTCAAACCTTTATTACAAGGTTGAGGAATTCAATCCGGTGATACTACTCCTATATGTGGATGACCTGTTTGTTACAGGAGAGGATGGATTGATTGCTTATACTAAGAGGAAGCTTGCTGCCAAGTTCGAGATGAAGGACTTGGGGATGATGCATTATTTCCTAGGAATGGAGGTGTGGAAGAGTGCAGATGGAATCTTCCTTGGACAAGGGAAGTATGCAGTAGAGATCCTGAAGAGGTTCGAGATGATGGACTGCAAGCCCATGGCCACACCTATGGCATCGAACCTGAAGCTTTTATGTGATGCTTCATCTGAGCCAGTATATGTCACGGTGTATCGTCAGATGATTGGATCCTTCATGTACCCGATGAATACAAGACTAGATATTTGCTTTGCACACATTGAGCCAATTCCTAATGGATCCCAGAGGTATTCACCTAGTTGCTGTAAAGCATATTTTGACGTACCTGAAGGGTACGGTTGATTATGGGCTCAAGTATGATGTGAATCAAAATTTTATCCTAGAAGGTTATGTTGATTCAGATTGGGAAGGCAGTGCTGCAGATAGGAAGAGCACTTCTGGGTGCTGCTTCAGTATGGGATCAGGTGTGATCTCTTGGTTTAGTAGGAAGCAGTCCTGTGTAGCACTGAGTACAGTTGAAGCAGAGTATGTTGCAGCTTCTTCAGCTAGTTGTGAGGCAGTATGGCTGACGAAGCTACTGTTTAAGTTATTTGATCTCCCGTTCAATGCTACTGGTATCTATTGTGACAACCAGAGTTGTGTGAAGATATATAAAAACCTGGTGTTCCATGACAGGTCGAAGCACATTGAGATCAAATACCACTATATCAGGGATATGACGCAGAGAGGAGCAGTGAATCTCTTGTATGTTGCGACGGATGAGCAGGTTGTAGATGTGTTGACGAAACCACTAGCCAAAGTAACGTTTGAATACTTCAGAGAGAGGCTTGGTGTTCTTCATATTGAAGATACTTTGAGGAAGAAGTGATGGGACACATTTGCAGGAGCCATTCCAAGCATGGTGAGAGGAGGATCCTTCCCATGGCTGTGGATGTAAGTGCTAAGTGATGAGCGTCAGGACGATGCTCCAGTTACTGCTCAGTATGATAAGTTTCATCATGTATATATATGTGTGCATCGATTGGATGCTTGGTATGATTAGTTGGATCATGTATTTATGTATCAGGTAGATACTTGGTATGCATCAGATGGATGCATTGTATGATCAGGATGATCATAGATTACGAGCTTCAGGATGTTGCTCCAGATGATATGCATCAGGACGATGCAGTGATGATGATCAGGATGATCACGTATGATGAGTATCGGGATGATGCTATGATGATGATCAGGATGATCATATGAGATGATATGTATCAGGTGGATACATTACATAATTAGTTGGATTATGTGTGATGAGTTCCAAATACACAGATGCACATGGGATTTTTCGGACATGGTTGTAGATGTGTTCTCCCATGGTCGCAATATAATTGTTGGGATTTTCTGACATGGTGGCAGATGTGTTCTCCCATGGTCATGATGTAATTGATGGTGCCATTCTAGCATGGTTGTAGATGTGTTCTCCTATGGCTACGATATAAGTGTTGTTCCATTCGAGCATGGTTGTAGATGTGTTCTCCAATGGTTGCGATATAAGTGCTATGCCATTCGAGCATGGTTGTAGATGTGTTCTCCCATGGCTACGATATATGTGTTGTGCCATTCGAGCATGGTTGTAGATGTGTTCTCCCATGGCTGCGATATAACTGTTGTGCCATTCGAGCATGGTTGTATATTTGTTCTCCCATGGTTGTGATATAAGTGTTATGCCATTCAAGCATGATTGTAGATGTGTTCTCCCATGGATATGATATAAGTGCTATGCCATTCTCGCATGGTTGAAGTGTGTCTTCCCATGGCGTAGATATAAGTGTTGATCCTTTCACACATGGTTGAAGTGTGTCTTCCCATGCCAGTGAATGTAAGTGTTGTGTGATGTACATCTGGGTTGTGCTTTGTGAACAATGTTATGATCAGTATGATCATGAGTATCATGATGATACTCTGTGGCCGTGGACAGGTTCTGTAGTAGCATGTAAAATATCCTGGGAGATCCGATAGGTTGAGCTATGTGCTCGTAATCAATCTTGGGATGCTCTTTAGAGGTTTTGTTGACTCATGTAATAAATCCTGACGATTTCATAGTATGGCTAGTGATGATGAAGACCTACAGATGGTGGGCCTACATCTAGCATGAAAAAGGGCTGGCTCTGTAGAACTTCCTATGATAAGTAGATTGGAGATTGATTGAGATAACAGCAGCAGTGACGATGATGATGATTCGATGACGATGTTCCAATGACGATGATCGAGAGAAGAAGAGTTGTGCTAGCAGATCTTTGTCGATAAATACCTTCCTAGTTAAGAGGGAGTGTGATGTATTCGTAACTTCGGAATGTATTTCATATATGTATATTGTATTCCTATAGAGATGTTATTATTCCTCTATATGGAAGTGTTTGTATTCCTATAGAGATATTATTATTCTTCTATACAGAAGTGTCATCATTTATATTGTAAGTGTCATAACTTATACTTGATGGGTTATTAGACCACCTTGTTGGGGTCGGCCCTGTATAAGTCATGTGGGTTAAAGGGTGATTTGACCACCCTATTGGGGGTTGGCCCTGTCAGCATTATGTTATGCGGTTAAGTTAAGGCTGACCTAGTAAAGGTTATTAGGCAAGTCAAGTCAAGTATAAATAGAGTGCGGGAGGCACTCTATTTCATCATTCACTTCTCACTTATACACTCATTGGAGAGTGACACACTAGTGGAGGAGGAGAAGCTGCTGCTAGGCGTATATCTCTTATGCTTGGGTTTTGTATCATGGCTCTATCTATCTTTGAGGAAGTTGTGGGGTTTTTCACCTTCTTGGTTTTCCCCGGTGAAATTCTATGTCTCTTGTGTGCTTGAATTATTGTGTCCATCATTAATATGTTGTACATGTTGTTCTCTCAGTTAAGATCCTAGATCAGATTGAAGTAAATTCTGAAAAAACAAACATTTGGCATGGCTCTAACATCTACATTTCCTTTCCAAATCATTGCCTCTTTTTGTTGAGTATGTGTTATATTCTTTGCATGTGTGTGTGGGAGGGGGGTGTGTATTTGAGCGTGCGTGAAAATCCCCTCCATCTAGTGCTTTGGTGTATGCATCGAGCGCTAGCTCAGGGGGGGGTTTGGGGGGGGCGCATGCCGACACCATCCCACTTCCACGAAGTAGACATTGGGAATGTGCATTAACCCATTTCTGATAAGAGCGAAGCGAGTTCAAAATTTGTTTGGACTATTTTCGGCCTATGACACATCCCCACCCATCATACCATCCAGTGGAGGGAAAATGAATGACATATGGAGTGCTAAAATTCTCCCTTAATGCCATATTATCCAATTCATTAACATCTCAATGTGTGTGAAAATGCACAATAACATATACAACGGAATTAAACTCTATTAATGCACACACAACATGCATATACCAACATGCTCATCATATGCATAATAGGAAAATCATGCACATAAATAAACTCATCTCATGCTATTCACATGCATTCAAGTTTATCAATTCAAATTGGATCACTTCATTCAATATCAAATAAACAAATATTCATTCATAATACATAAATTAGGCATAATTAGAAACAACAGTGAACACTTATCGTTTAATTAAAATCACCCGTGCAACTGGATATGGAAGAGAAATGTTCCACCAGACCATAGGTCTCTTCCCAGCCTCTATTAATTCAGCTGAGATACCACCCCTGATCCAGGCTATGTCTCCACTAAGGAGTAACTTCTTAGGCCCACTCACAGCCATAGGCACAATCATTTATGCTAAGTTGGTGCACAACTGGGTTGTCAAGCATGCAAGGAGATAGAGAAGGATAACGTTAATCCAGTGAGCTCGCCCACAGAGCTACATGCATCTCGATTGATATCAGTCATATTTGGAAACCACAATACATACAACACCCGACACAAGGAATTTCCCCTTCTCTTCTACATAGTCCCTCAGGCACCCCTTTGCTCCAGTGCTTTTAAGGTGGGCATAGAAAGCTCCAAGCTGCAAAAATTAAGAGATTCTCTCCTTAAGTGAATTTATCAAGAAATTATTGTAATATCACTTATATTATATCAAATATATAATCTCAATTTGGAATTTAAAAATTTAATTAACACCTGAATTAACTTATACCAAAACTAGTTGAAAAACTAGTCTTGGACATAATTGGATTCCCCCCCAGGGTTAGGAATTTGTAAGGTTTAGGATATGAAAAATATATGGGTGGATGTGTATTAGAAAGGATATCAGTTTCAGGTCCAACTTCCGAGTCCTATGAAAAACGTACTAGGGCCATTTACGTTTCAACAATAGTGGTGACTGATGTCTACTTTGAGGATTCCTGGGCACTCCAACATATGCAAACTAGGATCAGTGCTTACACCTGAATGTAAAATAGTGGAATAAATCAGTTATTAATTTCTTAATTAGGTGTTGGAAAATTTATTCTGGGAATTTGGGAGGTTTTGGTTGGATTTGGGAACAAAAGAGGCAAGTGCGCTATGTTGGACTGCTCAACTAGTGGTTTTCCAAACTCTTCCAAATAGTCTAAGATGTCTTCAAATCCTCAGGGAAAGTATTTAGGATGCTTCAATAAGGTATAAATATTCCCAAATAACCATTAGATCATAGAATAGGTTCATACATAACTCTTAATTACAAAAATGGTAAAACTAGTCAATAAAAATTGCTCAAAGAGCTAATCTTCGAATTGCTTGATCCAAATTGCCTTAAAGGCTTACCAAAATCACTTATGGAGTATATGAGGTCTTGGATATAAGTTTATGAAAATAATCAAGTTGAAATTGAATATATTGAGAAGAGATTAGAGGATTTATTACATTCATATCTTCAAGGAGTCTCCAATGCTAGAGAAATCTTACAAACTGGGAGAATGAGTCTGAGAGGAGGAGGAGAAGATGAAGTTTTGCACTAGATATGTACTTTGGATGAAATCAAAGCTGGTAGCTACAGATGGAGGATGCACTAAAATTCATGAGCTGCATAGGGGTGCCTTCACTGAAATGGATCCTTCGTCTAGATGAAATCCTTCAAGAACTCTTCCAAGGGAATTGTGACTGAGGATCTCTCTATGGATGGTTAAGATTCTTCAATAATGGATTGATATAGACCTGTATTTCAGAATTCCATGGATCTGGATCTGATCATGGACAAACTGGAACATGAATGGCACTGGGTGTTATAGGTCAAACCTGCACCTCTCCGTCCGTAATCACCTTGAGCTGTTGATCACACAAAAGGACAACTTGGATGGAGGAGCATGTTGATCTTAGATGAGACTTCGATTTACTCCACCTCCAGACAACACTGAAAAAACCCTAAAAATATCATTCTGAGATATGAGCGCTACTCTACTTAAATAGACTTGCGCCTATACGCTACTCCAGTGTATAATAGTAGCGCTCAAAGCTTTATAAGCGCTACTCCTCTTCAACATAGTAGCGCTCAACATTTAAAATCAATGAGCGCTAGTTTACAAGCAGCATAGTAGCACCCTAAACGTTACTTCACTGAACAATAGTAGCATACATCTCAAAAGATGATTAAAAAATAATTAATTTCACGTAGAGGATTAGTTGCTGGTAGTTTTCCAACTTCCCCAACTTCCTCTATAACCATCTCTCTACCTGAACTGCTTCTCTGATCCTATAAATATAGGGAAGAATAAAGAGAAGGGTTAGATGGAGAAACTGAGAGACATGAATGTTGTGAAGAGACCTTAAGGAGAGATTTGCATTGGAGGAGTTTATGCTGGAGGATATCCAAGTTAGAGAAGAGCAAGAGCCCAGAATCAAGTTGCAGGAGCATGTCACAAAATCAAGTATATTTGTAACATCGATTTGCATTTGACAATAAAAGGTTGAAGTGTCTTTCTTGTCCCAAATTAAGTGTTCTTTGAAATAATATATTAATTTGGATCTATTTTGGTTAATATCGAATGTTTAAAATTGCTTTTGCTTCTTTCAATCATTATATATTATCCAAGATACTCTGAGAAAGGTATTTGTATTGCAGGTTTACTGAACAGAAGGTGGACTTGAGGATTGAGCGCAAGATCAAATAAAAGCTAGGATCGAACGTCGGTTAAAAGGTATGTTCTCAAGGTCTATAACTTATTTCTTTTCATAAATATCTCTGTAATACAGTTAATACACTTACCTGTCACCCCATTCCAGTTGATAGTATCAGTTTCCTTTCTACAGGGTAGTTTTGCCCACCAACAGACTGGCGACCATACCAGGGATAGTTGTGTTTTTACTTTAGGAAACCTTTTCTTGTTTGTCTTCCCATAACTGTTTTGACTCCTTTTATGTGCTGAGAAACCCTGTAGGTACCCCCTGCCTGTTTTTCTCTGCTTCAATCAGTCTTTTTGCATCTTTTCAAAGTCAGTTTTTAAACTTTTAAGATATGAGCGCTACTTTGTTGTACATACAGTAGCGCCCATATGCTACTGTGCTATACATACAGTAGTGCCCATCTCTGCAGGAGCGCGAGTTTCCCTACTGCATGGTAGGGTACATTTCCTGAAGCCTTCTGTTAGTGGTCTGCTTGAGTATTTAGCCTTTTTGGTGGTCTTCTGACTTTGCTTTTAGATATCCTTGACTGGTGTATGAGGTTTTTAACTTTTTTTTAAGTCATAAAACCTTTCTTTGAGTCTTTTTACCATCTTTGGATCGCTTGTTTACCTTTGGAATGTTTGGACTGTTTATAGCTTTTTTGGAAGACTAGGTTGTGTTTTGTGGTGAGCACTTCCGTTTTTTAGGCCCTGACTGTATGTTGCTGGTTTACAAACCTGCATTTTTTTGTATCTGCTGTTTCTGGCAACATTTGTCTGCTCTTTACCTATCCTATCCCTTGTTTTAGGGTTTGGTCTGTTTTAGAGCCTCTAGGGTGTCTTCCGAACTTGTTGATTTCCAATCTTCTTGGACTTCTTGTCTTTTTCTAGTTTCAAGTGTATTTAAAGTGCTTTAGGCTGATTCATTTCTCAGTTCCTTGTGTTAGTAGGGTAATTGATAGCTTGCTTGTCTACTTTTTACTTGGCATAGTGGTCTTGCTAGGGTTAGATGCTTTAGGTCAGTCCTCTTGTATCTATCTCCTTTGTTTTCTCCCACTTTGTTTCCGACTATAGAGGCTTTTTCTTTGCAAAAAACCTGTAGGTCAAGTCTTTTTTGAGCTAGTGCCTTAACAACTATAAGCTTAAGAACCATTTTAAGCCATACTTATACATTGCACACAAGTCTTATTTTGCTTTCCATGTTTATGGTTCTTTTTCGTTTATGATAACAGAAAAAGCAAAAAAATTTGGTAGTTTAAGTTTAATAAGGCTTATTTTTTGTTACAAGATAGCATAGGTTATTTTGTGTACAATTTCAAAAAGAAAACAAAAAAGAGATTTAAGTAGATTTGCTCAATTTTTCAGTTTGGAAAAGAAGTTTAAATGAAAAAATAAAAAAAAAAGAGCTTTGTTGTCGAAAGTTGGAATTTATGCAATTTTGCTTTCTTGTTGCAACCACGCTACACAAATGCACTACCTTTTGAGTAATAACAGCCCTAAATTTTTTTTTTTAATAAAATGAAATAGAAACAAATTTTTTTTTTTAGGGATACACTACACCAACTAGTTTTGGTTAGGATCTTGAGTTTAAATCACCTTAAACCACTCAAGATCACACATTACGCAAAAATCGTAGTTCGACTATCACAGGTAAATCCATTTCACTCAAAGCTTTCCTAGGATTTATGCAGTAGGTCTTGTGAGATCAGATTGTTGGGAATACTCCTCCTACTTTCTGTTTCGAGCATATATCAGGATTGGATCATGTATGGGGACTCTTTAGAGTTTCGGGCTCAGTTACCCTGCCCACGCCTTCTGGTTCAACCAGCGACTATTCCCCCAGGAGTTTTCGGTGTTGTGGTATCCTTAGTATCTGAGTTTAGGTTCATACAAAGGTGACAGCAGAGGGTATATCTGTTATACCTAAGATAGATGTGGGAGAAAATCCCTTGCAGGTCTTTGGGAGGGCGGTTGGGTGATTCCAACGCTTGCACCCTAAGTCATTGTATTGTGTACCCCGGGTAACTGTCTTTCTTCCTTCGTTGATCTATTTTGGGCCCTCATCATCCCAAACTCTTCTCCAGAAGGCATCTCATTTTCCTGGTTTGCATACTTAGGACTTTTTTTAGTTGGCGTGTTGTTTGCTCCCTAGTCGTAGTGGCCATTAGGTTCTAGTTTGTTATTTTGTATATATAATCACGGAGAATCAAGAACTTCGTAGATCGAGAAGGCTTCAAAACCTTCCACTAGTTAGAACAGAACCTTTACCGCTAGCTAGACGGCAGCAGGTAAACCCCAGTGTTTCTTCAGAAACCATTCCTGAAACAGAATTTCCTGAGGAAAGTTTTACAACAGAAAATCTTGAAATAGGAATTCCTAAGGAATTACCACTTGAAGTTGAGTTTTCTGAAGAACAAAAAATAGCAATAGAAAAACCTGAAATAGAGGTTCCTGAGGAACCGCAACCAGGTACCCCAGATCAGCAATACTTAGTTCAGTTGAGATTGAAGATCTTACTTCTGTGGAGTATAGCACTCCCTTCAATCCTCCTCTGACCAATCCTAGAAATCCGCTTCTGTTACCTGTTGGTTTTTAGCAGCCCCATTACAATGCATATAATTCCTTTCCTGGACATCTGATGTCTACTCTAGTAGGTGAACAGGGAGTTCCACAAACTCCCACCATAGGTATGAAAACTAACACGGTAAATCCTACTTTTACTGCTACACCGAGTCTGACACAGACAACCTCTGTGTCTACTCCGTCTTTCAGTTTTAATACTGGTACCTTAGGTATGCCAAGTTCAACAACTATGACACCTACCTCTACACCTACTGTTGGACCTAGCAGTACAACCAATTTAGTGACACCTACTGCGTTTCAACCGTTATATCAGATACCCAGTACTTGGATTTCCACACCCGCTGTAGGGCCAAGTGCTTCTGCAACTGTGCCTATCATGAGTACCGTGACTGCACTGTCTACATCATCTTCTACTGGTTTCAATACCTTTGCAGGTCCCAACATGAATCAATGTAATATGCCTGCAGGTAATGTCCCTTTTTACTTATTTTTAGGGGGAGGGGGCAATATTTTTAACCAACAATATGGTGGGGCTAATACCCAGCCACAGTGGACGAACCCATAGAGCACTAACCCACTTTCATATGGGTGGAGAAATTTCAATAATATTTTCGCGCAACAACAGATGGCAGGGGGCAACCCCTACCAACAAGTAGCTGGGGGCAACCCCTATCAACAGATGGTAGGTGGAAACCCCTATCAGCAGATGGTCGGTGGCAACCCTTATCAATAGATGGTTGGGGGAAACCCCTACCAGCAGACGGCTGGGGAAAACCCCTACCAGCAGTTCATGGGTGAAACTATGGGTGGTTCCCCTTTTTCGACCCCAGCTTATCAAGTACCATCTTACCGGCCTCGTTTACCATTTCTGGCAACTTTGAATTTGCCAGATATTTCCAAACTGACCAACGATCTAGTGTATCATAACGCTACATGGCCACCAGTTCCTACCAAGTTACCTTCAGACATTCCAAAGTTCGAAGGCAAAACAGGTGAAGACCCTGGTGACAATGTCACTACTTTCCATTTATGGTGTTCCTCGAACTCATTAAATGAAGATTCCATTAGATCGAGACTGTTCCAAAGGACTTTAATTGGTGCTGTAGCCAAATGGTACATTGAGTTACCTGCAACTACATTCTCTAATTTTGGGGATCTCACGACTGTCTTTTTGAATCACTTCCAGCTTCCTATTCAGTATGATGCCAGAACAGACCTTTTGTCTACATTTAGGAAAAATAAAGCCACTCATTTATCTGACCACATTCAGGAGTGGCAAAGACGGAAGAGGCTCATTAAAGCCAACATACCTCCAGAATTCCTTCTTGAGTGGTATTTGGAATCACTCCTTCCTTACATTTCTAAGGAAGTAGCTACGTCTGGAGCGTCTAACGAGGAAGAAGCCATCCTACGGACCCAGCAATTAGATCTCGTTTATGCACAATCAGGGTTACTGTATGAGATCATACCTGATGCACCGCGATCGAATACCGATATGAGTAGACCTAAACCTGGACCACATGCTGACGGCATAGTGGGTTCAGTTGACTCTGCAGCTTTCGAAGCATTGACCAAACAGGTTCATGCCTTATCGGTTAAACAATCAACTGCAGAAGTTTCATCCATCACAACCTCTCCTTCTACTTCTGAGCCTATCAACCAGGTTCAGAACAATCAAAAGGGCCCTCGGTAGCCCAATAACAAAAAGAAGGGCAATAAAGGAGAGGGGAACCAACAAAAGCCCAAAAAAGAGAATGCCGAAGAGGGTAACAAAGAGAAAAAGAAGGTTAAGTTCCCTTGTAAACTTTGCAAGTAGGACCACCTTACTCACCAATGCCCTCTGCTTGGAGAAGCCCAGAAGCTATTAAGAGAAAAGAAGCTTGCCATACTGAAAGATCCATTCCCGAAAGGGCAGAGCTCAGCTTTTGGCACCTCCAACACTGGGGGCACTACACATGCTGCGGTTGATCAAACTTTTATTAACATGGTTAATTCGGATGCACTCTTACAAACGAGAGCCAGGAACTATACCCCAGATGAACAAAAAAAGGATAAAGAGATTCCAGAATCCTCCACTCCACTCCACATACCTGTGGACCCAATGCCCAAGATACCGAAAGGTGTCTTGAAATGGGCATCGCACAATCCCAACACTCGGGTTGCTTCCAACTACAACATGGTTGAAGATTTAGCCCAGACCCCTTGTGCCATGTCTACTTTAGAAGTCTTGCAAAGTTGTCCTTTACAACGAAATGCACTTCTGGCAGCTATTGGAAGTATGGAATCCTCTAACATGTCTGGGCGATTTGATATGACTGATGTTAAATATCGGTTTCCCTACCACATTGCTCTTCAGATTGAAGTCGTCCATGGCCCAATGACCATCAGACAAGCTGTCGTAGATGAGGGCACGTCAACCTGTGTAATGTCAATTTCCTATTGGAAAGCATTGGGTTCCCCCGAGTTATCCCCTTCTAACACACTACTTACTGCATTTGATGGCAGGAATTTCCGCCCACATGGGGTTTTGCCATCATTCGATGTCACATTGGCCGGTAAGACAGTTGCTGTAGAAGTAGAAGTTCTGGACGCTCCGCTTGATTACAATATGTTATTGGGAAGGAGTTGGACATATGCCATGCGAGCCATTACATCGACATTTTTTCGAGTTGTTATGTTCCCATTTGAAGGTAAGGTCGTTACAGTCGATCAACTTTATTTCTCTCAGAGAAACAACTAGACTTATTTAGAAACCACAGTTCCCCTAATTGATCAAACCACCCCGGTTGGTGAGAGTTTAGGAGCAGGACTTTACGGGTCATTAATTGGCACTTTTGACCTACCAGCTCCTACCTTATTTGTTGGTACTAAGGGATGTTCATCGTCTGAAACTTCCATGGTTAGTTTAACAACTGATTCTGGGTTTCTCCCAACTAATACAAACCCCTCCGTGCCCACTCCTGTTGCATAGGTTACCCATTTGGATTCTTATCAAACTGCAACAGAATATATGTTGACTCCATTGGTGTCTGTTGAATCAAATATGGATTGTGCTACTCAATCACCAGACCCGATCCACTCTCTTGATAGTTCAGATACTACTTTACCTTCTGAGGAGGAAATGTTAGAAACCATGACTAACCTGGACCATCATCGTGAACATATAGATCCCGGGTCCTTCCTGTTTCCTTTTCTTAACTTGATAGAGAGAGGCGAGTTTTTTCCAACACCCAGTGGAAATACTAATTTCACTTCTACTTCACAAGTTGGTTTTGTTGAAGAGGATAGATTGAATACCTTGCTGGTCAACATTTCCACTGGGGTCACCGAAAACATTTTTGTTGAAACGGGATGTTATCTCGATGAGATCATTCCATATACCAATCTTTTCCATGATTTCCATGACACCTTTACCCAACCTCACGAGGAGGATCTAGGCATTGACTCTACCTGAAGAAGTACTACGCTTAGGCTGAAGTACTTTTTCTTGTAACATAGCTGTATATTTTTGTAAAGCTAGTTTTTGTTATGCTTGTTAGTTAATCTTATGTGCTTTTTTTTTGTTTCGTGTACCAGATGTCAACCGAGCATTTCTTAGGATTTGTTGATGGCCCCAGTTGCCACACCTGTCAGTTGGATGCAGCAGCTTGGGTCATTTATTCACCTGCTGGCCAACTTGTCTCCTCAGGGGGGTTTGTTTGGGTCCTACCATGAATAATGTGGCTGAATAAAGTGCAGTTATAGAACTTCTCCGAGATGCTCTCAGTCATGGCATTTCACATTTGGAGGTAAGACTTGACTCACAATTAATTGAATTTCAGTTAACAGGTGTCTACCAGATTAGAGATCCTGGTTTGCTACGTCAATTTCTACGAGTTAGACTGTTGGAAAGACAATTTGACTCTATTATATAGGAACACATTCCAAGAAGTTTGAACGCATTAGCTGATTCTTTAGAAAACTATGTGTTAGACTGGCATTTGCATCATACACTTTCATAAACAACATTACATACATAAATTTCAAACACATACATATGTAAATAACCGATACTGTATATAGCCGATACTATATCAAAAAATATATGAGTTTTGGGTCACAAGTCTATCAAGTCAAGTCATAAAAGTACAAAAACTGGGCATAGTAGCCTCAAAAATATATACATAGAATGTATCCCTCTCCTATGGAGAAGGAGGGACCTCATCATCATCTACTGCATTGTGATAGCATATGACTAGCCTAGCTATCTTCCGTAGCATACTAAGCCATGCTGGGGGCACCCCAACTACATCTTCCTGCATATCCATAGGTATCTAATCCATACGGCATGTAGGAACTTCATGAGTCAACCGACTCACTTTTCTCTCTATGGTCCCCAGCATAGCATCTGTTGCAGTAATATCAGCTGGCCTCACAAATATGGTAGGATGTCCCTCAGGACGAACAGGCCCAAGATCTGCATATGACACTTGATTAGAACTTCAAAATTCATTCATAAAAATCAAATACTTAAATTTTTTTGAAAAAATTAAATAAATTCTCAAAATTTAAACATACCAACATCTCCCCAGGCTCCACCTGGAGGAAGCACCAGTTCTGGATCATGACGGAAATCCAATCCAGCATATGGAAACTGCTTGAAAGCGGGCGCTTGTCTCTCCCACCACCCCCAGAAATCATCAGTATGATAACAGTAGTGACTTTCCCCACCACCCTGGCGGAGGAATATGTCACCCCAACGGCCTAGTCTAGGCTCACGGGGGTTAACCTGAGGTAGAGGCATCCCCAAACTGATAGCAGGCATCCTCTCAAAGAAGAAAGTACACAAAATGATACCGTGCCCAAAATTCTTCATTGTGCCGGATTTGCAACCTGTCAATTGAGATTTCATGATTGCCACTAAACTAGTACACCAATCATAGACATGACTATGTAAGCATTGTACACCAATATGCATAGAGTGCTTGGAAGCTAACTGTAGTGAAGCACTACCTGCCACTCGATTGATCATGCTCACTATCACTTTCAAGGGGAGGCCTTCAATGGTTGAAATCAAGACTTGGCTTCCCGATTTCTCAGCTCCGGCAATACAATATGAATTCACGTACTCTTGCACAGATCTTACACCCACACGAGAAGACCCTTTCAGATCAATTACATCTCCTCTCCATGAGAGACCAATAATGAAATATATTTCATCAACTGTAAGCTCCAAAGTTTGCCCACGGATGACAAAAGTATTGGTATCCACATCCCAGTACTGAATAAGTCTTCGAAACAGTTTGTTTAAAGCCCTCATGTTTACGGTTTGGTAAAACTTCAATAAACCGCATCTTCAGAGAGCGTGGAGAGTGGCCGGATATTGCATGGCCAACCTATCCATGTCCTCATGTTCTCTCTCCCTCCATTGAAGAACCATCCTGCACAAAAAATGACAATTCTTTGAGTCTTGGCGCTTGTTTATAGGTTTTCAAGAGTGAGCGCTACTGTGTATACTACACAGTCACGTATGGGCGCAACTCTGCTTGAGCACAGTAGCACTCATCTTGTTTACACACTACTGCTATTGTTACACAGTAGCGCCTATGCAGTAAAGGTTGTGAGCATCACGTTGCAAGCAATTTTTCGCTCAAAAAATGAAAACTAAACCATGAACATGAAAGTAGGGTGAAGTCTAACTTACTTGGTGGAAGAAGAACGACGTTTGGATGCTTGGTTTGATCGCCACGAAGATTTGAAAATGCAAAAGGTTGCCCCAATATTTGCCCTACAAAACAATTTGGAAATGGAATTTTTTAAATGAAATTATATATATGAATTGGAGTTTGATTTTTACGCACCATTGTTTAATTTTCTATAGTTTCAAAAAATTTCAAAAAATACCCAATTAATCAATTGGAACACACATATGGTGCATTACTAATCCAAGCTCAATTTTCCTTTAATTTTTGTAGGATTAATATCATAAGTTTAAAAAATCTTGATGTTAGACCTTGTCAACTAATTAATAGTTCAAATTCATATATCATTCGAGATTTTTTGTCGCATCAACTAATATTTTGTTGAAGACCTAGTTTTGGCAGAGTATGAAGCTATGATCCTAGAAGCTGACCTTTAAGTCATTTTAAGATCTTGTTTGGACTATTTAAACCTAAACAAGATTGCCGAGCAAGCTTGTCCTCTTCGAGCTCGTTAAAGTAATCGAAGGCTCATCCACTCAGGTATAGAATTACCCCTTTTCCGGGCCTAGGTGGATTAACTACGGAAAAGGTATACTCTAGGTATACTTCTGTATGCGCTAGGAGAGTTCTTCTTCAATTGTTTTATACTTTTTAGGGGGAGGAGAGTAACTGTACGAAAAAGGACCTTTTGGAGCCTTTCTTTATGGTTTTCAGGCTCTCTAAACATGAAAATACTAAGTGAGCATTCACCTACTCGGGCTCGATGTGAAATCCACAAGAGGATAAGTAGAGGACTGTTTAAGTTTTTCAACTCTATAAACAAGAAAACACCGCTGAGCACAGACCAATCCGGGCTCGATATAAAATTGAAGGATAGGTGAAAAGAGGATTGTTTAAGTTTTTCAGACTCTATAAACAGGAAAACACTGGCGAGCATTAATCTGCTTGGGCTCGATACTAAAATCCACGAGCAGATATACGGAGTTATTGTTTAAGTTTTTCAGACTCCTTAAAATTGAAAACACTAGCGAGCAAGAACAGATCTCGGCTCGATATTAAAATCTAGAGATCAGTAATATAGAGTAATCTTCTATCTCTTCTTCAAACTTTATAAATAATGAAGAAGGTCCTGAGTCTTCTTCCCATGGGCTTGTTAAACTTTTTACATGGTTGGATCTATTGAGTTTTCATTCTTTCTTGGACTCATTAAAATAACAAGAAAGGTATTCTTTTATCTAAAAAGAATAAGGGATGGGAAAGACGTATCATATCTTCATTGTCAAAGGCAGTTCAGTCAATTTTATCCTTGAACACAGCACCTACTTGAGTCTATCTTGTCAGTTGGGTTTAGTTTTTGACCTCAGGGTGAACTTGTCCTCTAAGTTGTTTACTCCCCCGGTTGTTTATTCTTCCAACCATATGGAGGGTCTGATAATGTCTCTTACATTTCAGGCTTATCATTTACCCCATTATGTCGAAAACTGCCTAAGTCACTTTGTGTCGTGCTCAATGTTCAAGGATATACCCTTTGTCGTCCATTCTGTAGTTTACCTTGACCTCATGTGTCGGCCATCCTAGTGTCAGTCTTGTTACATATTCCATATCAGCTCTTACCAGTTGAGTGTTCCTCGAGTTGGATAATGGAGGATGCCTTAAGGCCTCCCTTCCAACGAACTTCTTCCCATTGACATCAACTCATTTTACTCTAGGAATGAAGTTTAGAGTTTCGGTTAGTACCTTGGTGTGATGTCCCCTTCTCCTTAGAACAACAGGGAAGGAAACATTAACAACATACCGGGCTATTAACTTAGCCCCAATATTTTTGCACATAAATTCCTAACATTTTAAAACTTATGTATGCAGATTCGACTTCAATAAAACACAGCGGATCTTAAACGTAATAACACACATGAGAACAAACCGAAGATGATTCCATATGCAGGGTTCAATCCCATTCATATGCTATGCACAGACTTCATTTCAATTTCATTAACATGAAGAATAATCATTCAATTAACACATTACAGAACCCTGATATATATATATACAAATTAAAGTCACGGAGAGCACTTATCTTGTAATGCAATATCCAACGACTGGCTACGTGAGAGCAACGTTCCACCCAACCATAGATCTCTATCCAGCCTGTATTCTTTCAGCTGAGAGATCACCCCCGAGCTGGGCTGTGTATCCACTAAGGAGGAACTAGATGGCTCACTCACAGTCAGGGTTTCAATTAAACAGCCATGCTAAGCCAACACACAGTTGGGTTTCTCAAGCATGCAATAGGAGATGGAGGAGGATGCTAGTCCACTGAGATCAAACCCAGAGCCACATACCCTCCAAAACTAGACTCAGCAATCCCATCCTCTATTCATATATCCACAATCGGATTTCTCACAAATCTGTCACAAACAACCCAAATCCGTCACTGATTTTCTGGGCCATTAAAACTGGGTTTTCCCATGGCTTTTGGGGTAGCTATTACTCCCAAATTCGCCCCAAGGTTCCTACCAATGGATCCCCCATTGGATTTCTCTGTCCAATACCAAATCGGGACGTTTTTGGCTTCCCAAAACGTGGGTTCTCTCACAGTCGCGATTTTCGGTTTTCTCACTGTTGGGAGCTCGTTTTTGGGTGGAGAAAAGATGTCCCATACTTCCACAATGGAATGGGGATAAGGATGGAGCAACCCCCAAGATGTAGAGTGACTTGTGGGACAAGTCAAAAGAGCCCATACCTTCCCATACGAATTTCAGGGCTGCCCATACTCCATCAAAGTCATTGACTTAATTCTTCAACCACTTCTCACAACAGGAATAAATGTCATCTAGAAAGATCAAAGGGTTCTCATACTGACATATGGCAGCCTAGGGTTCATTCCCATAGCCCCCTCACCACTCCCTAGTGGATACATGTGGCCCCTTCTCATTCGTTGCCTCCATAGCCAGTCTTGGATTTTTATATTGCCTGATGTTTATTTACATCCTATTACAATTTCCATGGCTTAAGAGCACATGGTATCAAAGTATCAAATACTTGCCCTTTAAATAAAAATCGGCTTTCACTAGCGGGGCCTTGGCCTTGAGCTCCACGCTAGGAAAACATACATCACATATACACATTATTTCCATTAAAGGCTAATATATCCTAAGGGTCGAATTGGGGGTATTACACTTGGAGATTGCAGTCACCAGTGGCAATTTTCCTTGCTGTTGAATGATGAGAATACATCAATGTCTCTTCTTCGATAGGATTCCCAAGTGTTCGACTCCATGTCCATCTATTCACACTTGGCGGATTGTACTTGGTACCTTGGACCCCATCATCATTATCGGTGGAAGTCCTCGCATTTGTTAACGGTATACATCAATGACCGGTAATCAAACGATACCCCCCATGTTCGACTGTCAGCTCATCTATTCACATGGTTAGGGTTTGTACCCAGAGTTGTTTTGGATGAAGACCTTGGGATTTTGGATGACATTACCTCATTATGTTATCACCCAAGTTGCGCAAGATTGAGCCTCACTTATATTCGGCTCTCCATGAGACATAGATCCAGTTTGTTGTTATGGCTATGATCTCTCAGTTTGACATAGATCCACGCTTGTATTCCAAGTGGCCATGCT
This sequence comes from Larix kaempferi, assembly GCA_027924585.1. Classification (NCBI taxonomy): domain Eukaryota; kingdom Viridiplantae; phylum Streptophyta; class Pinopsida; order Pinales; family Pinaceae; genus Larix; species Larix kaempferi. Next base: position 1,076,627 of record BSBM01000127.1, on the reverse strand, counting down.
ATATATACATCTACTTGTTATGTATTGGAGATCATGTTGTACCACATTTCACATCTATATGATGTCAAAGATGTAATTGCTAGCTGACCTTGATCTTTGTTGCAGGTGTTCTTGTGACTTTTTTTCTGCGGCTCTTTGCTCCTCCTCTGGCTTTGGATTATAATGTATTTCGGCCATCGTTTCTCTTTGACCTCACACATTAGGGGGCATCTGTTATAGGTCAAACATGCACCTCTCCATCTGTGATCACCTTGAGCTATTGATCACACAAAAGGACAACTTGGATGGAGGAACATGTTGATCTTAGATGAAACTTTGATTTACTCCACCTCCAGACAACACTGAAAAAACCCTAAAAATATCATTCTGAGATATGAGCGCTACTCTACTTAAATAGACTTGCGCCTGTACGCTGCTCCAGTGTATAATAGTAGCACTCAAAGCTTTATAAGTGCTACTCCTCTTCAACATAGTAGTGCTCAACATTTAAAATCAATGAGCGCTAGTTTACAAGCACCATAGTAGCGCCCTAAACGCTACTTCACTGAACAATAGTAGCGTACATCTCAAAAGATGATTAAAAAATAATTAATTTCACGAAGAGGATTAGTTGCTGGTAGTTTTCCAACTTCCTCTATAACCATCTCTCGACCTGAATTGCTTCTCTGATCCTATGAATACAGGGAAGAATAAAGAGAACGGTTAGATGGAGAAACTGAGAGACATGAATGTTGTGAAGAGAGCTTAAGGAGAGATTTGGATTGGAGGAGTTTATGCTGGAGGATATCCAAGTCAGAGAAGAGCAAGAGCCCAGAATCAAGTTGCAGGAGCATGTCACAAAGTCAGGTATATTTGTAACATCGATTTGCATTTGACAATAAAAGGTTGAAGTGTCTTTCTTGTCCCAAATTAAGTGTTCTTTGAAATAATATATTAATTTGGATCTGTTTTTGTTAATATCGAATGTTTAAAATTGCTTTTGTTTCTTTCAATCATTATATATTATCCAAGATACGCCGAGAAAGGTATTTGTATTGCAGGTTTACTGAAAAGAAGGTGGACTTGAGGATTGAGCGCAAGATCAAATAAAAGCTAGGACCGAACGTCAGTTAAAAGGTATGTTCTCAAGGTCTATAACTCATTTCTTTTCATAAATATATTTGTAATACAGTTAATACACTTACCTGTCACCCCATTCCAGTTGATAGTATCAGTTTCCTTTCTATAGGGTAGTTTTGCCCGCCAACACTGGGGTTCATCTCTCAAGCATTGGTTGAGCCACATCACTCAACTATGAGTAGCATAAGCTCTCAAGACACAAAAATAATTGGCCAAAAAGATGTGAATGGTGTGCATGGGCATTTGTTTACAACTTAGGTAGCTTCCTAGACAAGCCATTAGCACGTGGGAGAGGTGAGGGTGCATTCCTTGAGAGAATTAGCAACTATTATGCTTTGTAAAACTTGCTTTCTTTGTGTCTTTCAACTGAATTTGGCAAGTGCGCCCTACTTACATTTTCTAGATGTTGCCTTATTTTTCAAACTAGTTGCTTTCTGCACTTTCCTTTTTTTTTTACTTTCCTGCTTTGTGCTTTTCCTTGTTTTTCTTACTTGTGCCAGTTACTATCTTTTTATGCTACGACCTTGCTTTTAGCTGACTCATTGTTTTTTCTAACTTTTCCACTTAAGTAGCTGAGGTACACCTTGTCCTCATGCACCCTCCTAGCCAAGTGAACATCATTTATTTCAAACAAATTGATTAATAATGAAAATGAATTAATTATAACAATAATTAAAATTCAGAATATTAAAATTATTAATTACTATAGGCTTTGTACCAAAAATTCATCCCAATTAATTATTCTCAATTTAATTCTTCTTCCTATCCCCTTAGAGATTGGAGGGTCTGATTATTGACCAAATGGCCAATCGGGAAGGGAAATGACAATTCTGACCTCTGATCTCTCTCCCAATTGAATCCTCTCTTGGATTTTCTGAATTTTCGCCACGTGACTCTCGATCACGAAATTCAACTTCTGGGATTCTAAATCTGAGTCTTCCTATGGATTTTCGGGCATTTAACACTCTGAAATTCCCCCTCAGGGTTTATGTCTATGGAATCCCCATTGGATTTTGGTGCTCACATTAACTTTTCTCCATTTTTGACACTCTAAATCGTGGCTTCTTTCCTGGTTGTGATTTCTGCAATTTTCACTGATGGGAATGCATTAGATGCTGAGAATTGATGTCTAGTTGTTCCACAATGGAATGGGGATGATGGAAAACAAATTCCAATGAGGAAATTAACTTCTGGGTCAATGAAAATGATCCCATACCCAACCATATGAATTTATGAGTTTTCCCATGCTCCATTAAATTCATGGGTTGATTTCTCAGCTTCCTCTTACAACAAAATTAAATGTAGCATATCTAGTGAACTCAGGTTCGCAAGAGGAAATTTGGAAACAAAGAATTCAATCCCCAACCCCTGAACTCTCCCTAGTGGATACATATATAACCCTCATTTTTAGTTTCTTCCATATCCAGCTCTTACAATTTTGATTTGCATTATAAATATTTACATGTTTTTACAATCTCCCATGGCTTACTAGCACATGGCTCACAAAATATAAGAATACTTGCTTTTTAAAGCCAAGCATTCACTAGTGGGGCCTTAGCCTTGATCTCAACGCTAGTAATTTATACATCACATATGCATAATATTCACATATGAATCCAATACATTCTAACGGTAAAAAATCGGGGTATTACAACCTATTTTTAGGTTCTTTCTAAAAATATGTAATTTAATCCAAGTTAAGGGATTGGAGTCTATTTTCTAATATGGATTAATGTATTAGCATTTTTTATGTTGTGGAATACCTATATTTGTATTGTGAGTGGTTAGTAATCAATATGAGGAAATAAGAGGTGCAACTCTAAGTTTTGTTCGTTTTCTCGGTTAAGGGATTCCAGGCTAAATCTTTATATATTATGTGTGAATGTTGTGGTGTAATATCTATTTTTATTAAACGAATATGCATTCTTTGCTTCTATACAATAGGTTTAAAAATTACATGTGGTATCAGAGATCAATTATTGGATTCATGGGGATGCCATTGTTGTTGAGGGCTCGATGCGGTTGATAGATCTCAAGTCTATGATAAATGTGGGTTTGTGTGGGAGTTTTGCAGTGTTGCATTGTGCATTCAAAGAGAATGGCGAGAAGTTCAAGAATTGAAATCGAGAAATTTAACCGCTAGAATTTTGAGCTATGGAAGCTCAAAATGAAGGATCTTCTTGTAGATCTTGAACAATGTATTTTTGTGGATCGAGGTAAAAAAAACCACTAGAACGTCGAAAGAATATTGGGAGAAATTAGATAGAAGGGAGAGGAGTAGAATCTGGCTATGCTTATGAGAATATGTGTTGTTGAACGTAACTTGAGATGATAGTGTGGTAAATATTTGGATGAATCTAGGGAGTTTGTATTAATGTCACGTCCCCATTTTGACCCCCTTTTGTAAATGATGTAAATACTGATATTTAATCATGGCGAGGAGCTCAAGGCCAAGGCCCCACCATTGATTTAGCGTTTATGTATCGGCAATTAAAATAGATGCCTATGGTTCTTGTGCGAGATGGGCACAATGTATATAAGACATCATGTAATTACGAATTTTTAATGAAAAACCCACAACCGGCTATGCAATGCAACAAAAGAGACGGGGCATGGTTCTACAAGGAATAGGGAGGGAAATTATTCAAACCCTTGAGCCAATGGTATTAATCCATGTGTCAATGGGGAAACCCATAAACCACCAACTACCCATTTTGTCTCATGTACCCAATCATTTAATTCTTCCAAGAAATTGGTTAAGGCAGTTAATGCCTTGGGAATGAAAGAGTATGGGCAAGCCATTTTCGTGCATGGGCAAGCCATCAACTTGGAAAATCATGTTTTTTGCTTGTGGGGCAAGAAACCACCCACGAAATGGTGCCCAAAGCCATGGGGAATGGGCAGTCTTCATTCATTCACGCAGTAGGAGCTATCTGGGTCTTTCCCTTCACGTTTTTAAGCAAAATCCTGCATTTTTCCATGCCTGGAAGTTCGTTTTTGTATATATAGCAGTCTGGGAGAGAAGGGCCACGTTTTTGGGGACTATATGGAGGTCGTTTTTGCCCCGAATTGCCCAAGGACGTTTTTCTAAAAACGGATTGACCCCACAGGGTTGTTTCCCAACTTCCCATTTCGTTTTTGGGGGTTCCAACGTTTTGCTGAGCAAGCTGAAACCCCATCTCATGCATCTACCTGTAAAAAACGTTTTATCCTGCCCCATGATTGTGTTCTGCTGTAGTGTGCATCCCCATTTTTGGTTTGAACCTGTGAATTGAAGTTTTGGAGTGGTAGTGGACAGAAGTAGCTTGATAAACCTAGTGGGGGAGACAACCTCTCAAGAAGATCAAGAGGGCTTTGGTTACTCTTCTATGCATACCCTGAGAGCACTAGATAGGGAAGGTATGGCTTGAGGGACTGTATAGCAGAGAAAAGAATACTTCCTGGTGCTGGGTGTGTAGGTAATGTGGGTGCCAAGCTAGATAGATCTTGCAAGGTTATCCCTGGCTCTGTGTTGGAGCTCACTAGCTTAGCAACTCTTCCTTTCCATCTCCTAGCAGCCTGATAAACCCAATTGCAGATTGGCTTGGCTCATCTTGGTGTATGCTTGGCTATGTGTGAGTCTGTTGTTTCCTGGTTCCTTGTAGAGATCATGCCCAGCTCGGGGGGTGGCAGTGGTGCTGAAAGATTGAGGAGCCCACTGGCCTACGGTTGGGTGGAACGTTGCAGTTGCATAGCCAGTTGCGTGGGACTACTTTTGTATAAGATAAGTATTCTCTTGTGTTAAATTGAAATTACTTATTTGATGAACATCTCAAATGTATGATGGATGTGAAATCCTTAATATTCCGCTGTGATTTTCTTAAAACCATACAGTTCCATCTATCTCTGTTATATTATGTTCATGCTTATGATTAAATGTTTCATAGGGCTAGACGCCCAGTTTAATATCACATCTGTTATGCGTTTGTGTATGTATATATTCTTATTCATTCGAATTTGAATGCTTGCTTGCTGAATGTATATGGGGGCTAGATGCCCAGTTTAACCGTCACGATCCTCTCCATCTAGCTGGTTGGATGGGAGGGGACGTGACAATTAATCAAAATACTTGGTAAACAAGTTGTTTCTGCAAAAGAAAGTGTATCACCTTAGAATGGATGAAATTGGCATAGTTTCAAAGCATCTAAATGTCTATAATAGTTTGGTAACTCAAATAACCTCTTTTGGCATTAAAATGGATGGAGAAGATAAATGTATTACATTATTTTGGGAATAGGTAGTGTTAGTCAAGAAACCTTAAAATTTGATGAAATAGTATCATCCTTGTTGCCAAAAGAAATGAAGAGGAAATCCATTGATAATCATAGAATGGATTTCATATCTGTGAGAGGTCACCCCCAGGAGAGAAATAAAAATAAGGGACCTGGGGGGAGATCTAAATCCCCAAGAAAATTTATAAGGAAGTGTTGGAAATGTAGTAAAGATGGGGACTATAAAAAGGAATGCAGATCTAAGAATGTTGAGAAAGAAAAGGGATGTAAGGATGCCCCATCCACGTAGGAAAAGACCTCCTCAAAAGAATGAGGGGATGTGTACCTAGCTTCCATAGGTAATCGTTTAGATTTTGATATATGGTTGATTGAATCATGTGCATTATGTCATATGACCCCTCATAAGGAGTGGTTTTGTGAATATGAAAAGTACAATGGAGGATGTGTGTTCTTGGGTGACGATTCACCATTCAATATCATTGGACCTGGAAGATTTAAAAGTTGAAGTTCAAGGATGGAAGGATTAGAACTCTCCATGGAGTACTAAACATTCTAAATTGAGCGAGAAACTTGATATCTATTGGAAATATGGATGTTGCATGTGTACAGAGTGTGTGTGGAAATGGAAAATGTAAACTGGTTCGAGGATCAATGGTTTTAATGAGGGGAGTTCATAGGGGAAATTTGTATAGACTATTGGGAAGCACCATCATAGATAAATCTAACCATTATGTAGTGCTTGAGGGAGGAGATAAAGAAGACAGAACGCTGACTGCATCAAGCAAACAGACAATTCTATGGCATCAAATATTGGGGCATATCGGAGAAAAGGGACTTTGAGCATTACAAAGTAAGGGTATCGTTGAAGGTATGTTTGATTGCACTCTATATTTTGAATTCTGTGAACATTACACATATGGAAAACATAATCAAGTAAGATTTGCATCTAGTGCTACAAGAGCAAAGGGAATTTCAAATTTAATACATAGTGATATGTTTGTACCTGTGCTTGATGCATTGTTAGGAAGATCTATGTATTATGTTTCATTTAAAGATTATTTCTTAACGAAAATGTGGATTTATTTCCTTCGAAAGAAATCTAAAGTATTTTCTAAGTTTAAAGAATTTAAGGCTCTTGTAGAGAATCAAACAGAAAAGAAAATAAAGGTGTTGAAGAAAAATAATGGTGGGGGGTTCTAGAGGAATGAATTTGAGGAATTTTGTAAGAAGTGCAGTATATAAAGGTAGAAGAATACTCCATACACACCTCAATAGAATGGAGTTGCAGAAAGGATGAATAGGATGTTGATGGAAAAGGAAAGGAGCATGCTCAATAGTTTCGGGATAAGACAAGAACTTTTGGTAAAGGGAGTGGATAGTGCATGTTACTTGATAAATCGATCACCCACATCAACAATGGTTGAGAAAAATACACATGACGTATGTATTGGAAAGAAACCCTCTCTTAAAGATTTGAAATTTTTTGGTTGTGATGCTTATGTACATGTTTAAAAGGATAAAAGGAGTAAGTTGGATAATAAAGCTAAAAAATGTATCTTTATTGGTTATAAAGATGGTGTGAAAGGTTATAAGCTTTGGAATCTTGTAACTAAGAAGACTGTTTATAGTCGAGATGCTTTCTTAAGAGAGATCAAAGAAGTTCCCAGACAGGAAGTGATTGGACAATGGAAAAGGAACCAGAGAAAATACAAGCTGAGTTAGAATATGAGGAATCAAACTCAAGAGAAGAAGCTGAAGAAGAAGAAGAACCTCGTACCCCAGTTTTGAGGAGATAATATCAAGAAAGAAGGAAAATAGAAAGGTATTCCCCTTCCTATTTTTAGTCTAATTATGCTTTATCTATTATTGATGACGATCCTAGAAAAATGAAAGAAGTGATTTAGAGGATAGCGATCTATGGAAGAAGGCTATGGTTGAAGAAATGGATTCCTTGGACAAAAGTGAAGCTTGGGATCTAGTTCAGTTACCATATAGAATAAAATTTGTTGGAAACAAATGGATGTTTAAAAGGAAGTTAAATGCAGAATGTAAAGTGGATAAGTACAAATAACACTTGGTAGAAAGGGATATTCTTAGGTAGAGAGAATTGATTTTGGTAAAACATTTTCTCATGTTGCAAAATTAACTTCTATTAGGTTCCTTCTTGCTATTGTTGGTGCTTTTGATCTTGAAGTAGAGAAGATGAATGTGAAGACAATGTTCCTGCATGAGGACCTGAAAGAATAAATCTACATGAAGCAACCTGAAGGATTTATAGTAAAGGAAAAGAAGGAGCTTGTTTACAAGTTGATGAAGTCCATTTATGGTCTGAAAAATGTCTCCAAGGATGTGGTACCAAAATTTCGACACATACATATTAGGACTGGGATTTGTGAGAAGCAAAGATGATCATTGTGTCTACTACAAGTAGGTTGGAGAAAATTTTGTTTAGGTAGTGTTGTTGGCTATGGAGCCTAATATTACTTTCAGAGGTCGTGTTTCATCCATTTCTCGATCCCACCCCATGACGAGGGGGTTTGGGGGGATCCCCACCCCCCACCCAAATATAGTCGCCTCCCCCCTAGCAAGAGTTCAGGGGAAGTTCCCCTCTAGTGAAAATTTTGAAAAAAAATACCTTCTAAAATGTTGTAATTTCATAGTCATGACCTAGTCAATAATGAGTGATTTACGGGCCCATGGTATTGGGTGTTCCATAGTATTTTCCCATTGTGATCCTTCTTTAAAAAGAATCAATTACAATATGGTTGTGTATTGTAGCATTGTAAAGATCTCTATGATTGTGTGTGAGAGACTGTGAGATATTGAAGAGGAAATTGCAACGGATGTGTTGTGGGTTTCATCCCTTCATTTTGTTGGACAGTATAATAAAAGCACTGGAAATTTATTCATGTATGTATCCCATATTGGGTGAACCACGTATATTGGTGTCTCTCTTGTATTGATTTTATGTGATTTATAGTTGCATCTTGTTTATATTTATTTCTCTACGATCCTATTTTTCTAACAATTGTTGTATGTCAATGGCATGTTGTTGGGTGGGAACAACATGAAGGTTATCAAGGAGGAGAAAATGCAGCTATCCTCCAAGTTCGACATGAAGGATCTCAATGTTACTAATTTCATATTGGGGATGGATATGAAGAGAAACTGTGTAGTAAGGAAACTCTCACTGAGCTAGAGAAAATATCTGGAAACAATACTACACAGGTTTAATATGTAGGAATGTAAACAGGTAAAAATTCTTATTCCTGTAGGTGTGAGCTTATCTACAGAACAATGTCACAAGACTTGAGAAGAAAAAGAATACATGTGCCAAGTTCCTTATGCTATTGCACTTGGAAGTTTATTGTATGCCATGGTATGCACTAGACCATACATTGCCTATGCAGTCGGAGTTTTGAGTAGGTATATGTCAAAACCAGGAAAGGAGCACCATAAAGTAGTGACGAGAGTGTTCAGGTATTTATGTGGAACAATATATAGTACAATATTTTATCAAGGAAGAACTGGATAGGACAAAGTGTTGAATGTAAATGGCTTTGTTGATGTTGACTGGGATAGAGATATGGATCATAGTAGATCTAGAAGTGGGTATGTATTTAACCTATTTGGAGGTGCTATCAATTGGATGAGTAAGAGACAAGTTGTAGTGGCACTATCAACTACAATAGTTGAATACATGCTAGCCACTCATACAAGTAAAGAGGTTGTATGGTTGGAGAGAATGTGTTCAGACATTGGTTTTGAATAACAAGCTGTAAGGTTAGATTATGACAGTTAGAGTGAAATATTCCTAAAAAAGAACCCTACTTATCATTGGAATCCCCATCAATATTGGTGCACAAATCAATTCAAGTTTAGAAGTGGTCCCCCACCATCCCTACTGACTCCATGAATGTCTCGCATTGTATATTTATGGATGCTCTTATCAGTACCATCGTCCACAACGTTTTTTTACAATGCAACCACATGACCAACATTCTAGTATCATGTTTTGTTCATATATATTTGCACTTATTGGTGGATTTTAGGATTATCTCTTATGTGGATCCTATATTTCTTTAGGGTTTGCATATATGTCAATTGCACAAGTTGAATGTGATACATACTCATGGTAGTCACCTACATATCATGAGATTTGAGTCACCTACATATCATGAGATTTGAAGTGCAAATTCATCCCTTTTGCTTTACCTTTGATGTAGCATCTCTATTTTTAAATACATTCATGAAACCCCTTGCATTTTCATTTTTTGAATGAGAATTGTGAATATTTGTTTCTTCCTTTGACTATTATGGAGGAAACCAAGGTTTTATTTCCTTGGTTGTTATTTTAGTTCATGATAAAATAAATTTATGTGTTATGGACGAGACTAGATGGTTCAATTCCATTGGTCAACAAAACATTTGAATGTATGGAGTTCAATTTTTGAAAGCATTTTGTCATATTTGGCCACCATAATGTGCTTCGCTCATGAAAATCCCAACTGTCAGCTAGTCATTGATGGTGTGGCAGATTCTCTTCAAGACAACGTGAAAAAATTTATTGGTCCTTTAACATACCATGTGCACATGTATTATTGTAGTATAACTAGTAAGAGGGTTGTATATGATAGAGGAGACTAGAGATCTAACCCATGATCATCATATTTTGATGCTTCGAGGCAATTTTTGTCACAATTCTTTTCCAATTATTGTATTTTTATACATTCTTGAAAATACTGTTTTTCCATAACTTTCCACGGGAGTCTCTGTTTCAAATTTTGTTTGAGGCATTCTGAAGAGCATTTTTCACTCTTCCCAACAAGTGGTTGAACACACCATTTATTTTCTTATTTGAGATTTTTCTCTCTTCATGATTCCAATGAACATGCATTAATTCCTCGATTGTAAATGGGTACATAACATGGTCGTGTTTTTCGGGACCCATATCAAGTATTGTTGTCCATAATTTCTACTTATGGAATCTCTCATTATGCACCTTTGAGTAGTGTATACGATGCTACTCATGCATATAGTATTAGGAGGCTAACCGGACATTTGTATCCCCATGCTACCTTGTTTTGCAGTGCCTTGGATCTTGTCAATTTGGAGTGCTACTCATGCGGATATTATTAGGAAGGTAACCGGGCATTTGTTTCCCTATACTACCTTGTTTCACAATGTGTTGAAGCTTGTCACTTTGGAGTGTTTCTTGCTTATATTTTTATGCATATTTTATAACTTTAGCTTATACTCCATACTTTCACCTTTAGCTGTGTGATCCATTGCTGTCATATTTTCCACTCAGTTCAATATTTTGGGGGATAGTATGCAATGCTTCATCTGGTGATTTTTTATTCACCATTTTCGATCGAGATCAAGATTATTCATAGTGATCCTTGTACACATCATTGGTTCCTATATTAAATTGGTGGTTGTAGCTATTAACGACCCATGAATTATTGTGACATGGATTAGAATCCATATGAACACTTAGCATCTGATGTTTTTTGGGTTGAGTACCTCATCATGCCTTTTGAGCCAAGGTTCATTCTAAATAATTACTTTTTTTTTACAAGTGTGCATTCAACTCTTGTTTCCTTAGTAGTCAGAAATGTCCCTTAGGAAGTTGAAACATGCTACTTCGATTTCTAAATGTATCTTTGGAGGCACTAAAAGCTTGGAGTTTTCAGGCCCTCTATAGATTTTCGACCATTCTTTATGTTCGACCATTCTTCGTGTTTCATTTTTTAGTGTCAATGGGCCTCATTGATTATATGATGGTTGATGGTGTTCGCTTATGTTTGAAGCCTTGTTCTGGTTACTAACCAATAGCTATATCTTTCGAGAATTCATGTGATGATTGCCATTGTTTATTGTTTTTGTGCCTCTGCAACCTATCCACTTCTTAAATATTCAACCATGTTCATTGAGGATATTTGGCTCAGTTCTTCTTTAGAGTTATGTTTGGATCTTTTACCCTCCATCAGTCTCCTTATCTTTCCATTCACTACATCATTGTGATATCTTCTCTAGTTTTAGCTAAGCATTTGCAATTTTCTCTCTTTTGGAGAGGATTTTTTATCTTACTAGTTTTCCTCATTTTACTTGGTTATGAGAGTGTGTACATGGGTACCTCATCGGTCTTAGTTGTTGAGACCCATATTTGTTTTCCTTTGTTTCCTCCCTTCATGTTTTCTTTTGCGGGGTTGTTAGTGTTTGTATTTTCCATGCATCTCATTTCCAAGACACCCAACCTTTGTGAGTTGTAAGTTGATGTAGGAAACCTTATAACCCAACTATTTTTACCAAATGGCTAGGCTTCTGCATCACTATACATGATTCCTTCACATATTTTTCATATTTCAAATCAATAGATCATTTATTCTCTCGATAGGAGATTTTGGTATAGTAATTTCTTCGCATACCTATGTTTTCTTTTCACATATTTACTCTGCTTCGATACAACCCAACATACACTAATCTAAAGTGTTCCATTTTTAAATTATAAGTGTTGGATAATAGTATTTGATGAGCTATTTGGTGGCCCATTTGGAATTTTTTAAACCTCGACACAAAAACATGAAGATATTTGTCTATAATTGATGGTAATACAATAGTGGCCTCCAAAAAAAAGTTCATCTTGTAAACAAATCTAAAGAAATGGTTATAGAAGCGTGTTTTATTGGGCTTGTTGTGCATCCAAATATAGTAAAATTGGTTATATCCTTAGGTAATGTCATGGCTTAGACTACTTGCATAAAGATATGGAATCCTAAATAATAATATGAGACCTTAAAAAATCTAGCATTCTCTGTGAGGGGGACACCAATACAAAATGAACAAGTTATACAAATTGATGAGAACCCGACATTTTTCTCGTTTTTGGGGGGTCAATTTTAGTAGCTTTTTAACCTTCATTTTAAAATGTGTGTATATTGGTAGCACCATTTTTCATTTTGATCCATTTTTTTGCAATTTTGAAACTTATTGGTCATAATAAAACTATAACTTTTATTTACAAGGGTGTTTTTTCAAAGTTTACAAAAAGATATACATTTAGTAGCTAGTTATATTTCAAAAATACATACATTTTTGAATTTTTTTTACCATTTAGAAGCTAATTAGAATGAAAAATATAAACATTTTGGAATTTTTTCTCTAAAATTTTCTCTTAAACAAGTCATTTTTGGGGGCAAATTTGTAAACAAAATCAGAAAATAAAGATATTTCAAACAATTTTTTTATGTATTTTCAGAAATTTTATGTATAAAAATGATATTATTTAGCATTATTTCCATAAAATGATGATTCACATAAACTCAAGAAAAAGTATACCATATATTTGTAAATAACATATTAAAAACATAATATTTATTCTCAAAATAAAATCTTAAAGTGGAAGAACTACAAAATACCTTATAAATTTTTTTCCAAATTTGACAGTTTCCTCGACAACACGAAACTAATAAAAAAACTTTTAGGCCAAAATATTCATCGAAATTGACATTTTCTACAACTTGGCTCTCTTATTGGACCTCAATATACTATTAATAAACTTTTAAAATTATATTAAATTATTTAAACACACTAATAAAATATTAAAACAAACAAATATAAAAATACATAATTTAAATTTAAAACATAATATCATAAAAATAACTCATAATAAAAAAGTTTTAAATATGTTAATGGTTTAAAAGTTACAAAAAACAATAATCAAAATAACATATAATAATCTATATAAAATATAACATATAATAAATAACATAAAATATATAAAATAAAAAACAATACAAAATATATATATAATATAACATATAACAATTAACACAAAATTTAAAAACTAACAAAATACAAAATTATGTTTTATGTTCACATTGAATTTTTATGTGGTAAGGGGGGGGAAATGGGGGAGTTCGATTCTCAGAATCACACCACCACATAAGTGGTGGTGCACCACCACTTGGGGGAGTTCGATTCTCCGAAGTCCACAACTTTTCTTAAGTCCCCTCACTCACTGTGATAATGCCGATTCTCCCTTCCCCCACGTTTTTTCCCATCCCTTAACCCGGTTCCCTTTCAGCTCTTTACCTTTTGGAATCCTGATCCTCCGCCACCTTAACACAGTTAACAACCACCCCTCACATATGCTCCAGACTACCACTGTACCTTCATGGTAATAGATGAGGTAGACTACGGGTCCGACTCACCTGACGGATCGATTTTTTGCATAGATTGACAAATCCACTGTGAGGCGAGCACAATGCGCACCGTTTATCTTTCGCCCACGTCAGAACCCCCGATCCTTTCATCCCATCATCCCCTTTCCTCCCCTCCCCTCGACACATCTCCCAAAATTGTACTCACGGCGGCATCCCCACCTCCTTTCTATGGAACTCCATTAAAATTTTTCGGTACTACCTCTCCCTGCAATATTGAGCAAAGGTACGGCTTGCAACAGAAAAATCGCCCGGTTAAATGAAGCATCAAGCCAAAAAAAAATTAGCACCGAACTGGTTGTAGGAAATGATATCAGGCTCCAGGAAATACCTGAATATCTGAAATACACACTGGTAGGTGGTTTCTGCGGGAAATTAACTTGCAAGGAATCCCTTAATGTTTGGATGGAGTAGAATTGGCTTCCATTACTTGGATACGTTCCGGATTTCCATATCTTACCATGTGGCTGGTTTTTATTCAAAGTTCGCATAGAACAACATGCAAATTCTTTCCTAAACCAACAGTGGAATTGGGGACCCTCGGGCCTAATACTAAAAGCATGGTCAGTAGATTTCAATGAAAACAGAGAACCCCATAATCTTCAACGAATATGGGTCATACTCTCTGGATCACCAATGATGTTATGGCAGGAGCAAATTCTAAGAGCAATTGGAGACAAATTAGGGAAGTTCATCGCGTTGGAAGATGACTGGCATTCTAAAACTGACAGACGATATGCCTGCATTCTTATAGAGATGGATATAAGGGATAGACTAGCAGAGGAAATCAAAATTGAAATGTGGGGGAGCTCCTAGACACAATGGATCGACTATTGGAAATTACCATTCACATGCTTCAATTGTAGGAAAGTTGGACACTTGCAGAAGGATTACACAACACCACAACCAAACAGACTTCCATACAAAAAAGTCTGGGTTAAGAAAAACAATGATACAAGTGGCAGAATAAGAGAACCTTTGGTAGACATGATGGGAATTATGTCCAAAGCATGCAGTCCGATAGACAATATCCTAGTAGCTCCTTTGGATACTCCAACGGAAAATTCAACCCCGGCATGCAAGATGATAGATCAAGTTTCTCAGGACACTGCATGCGAAAAGGTCGAAACAAACGACGAAGTCTTACCACCCAATGCCAGCTTGCAAGGAAATGCCAGCTCAGTTTATGATGAAGCTTCTAAAGGTATTCACGCAAAAACCTTCTCCTCTCTTTCTTTTCCCGTTATGAATAATTGTTCCTCTCCAGCAAGGCCTCACTTAGCTCCTGACTCCCCTCCCCAACTCCCACACTGCTCCCAAAGTACTGCTACATATGTACCCTCCCTTCCAAAATGAAAATATAACCTCCAGTCTTCCTCTAACACAAACACTCCCGTAATTTCCACTGGGGGAATCGCGCCAGATCCAACACCAAAACTCTAGGTAGGAAGGAAATCCTTTATCACCAAAGCTCAACTTCAGGCAACAAAAGATGTAAAAAATGGAAAGCAAAGAACTATTGGCAGGGTTCTTAGAGTGGAAAAAGCCCTCTCAGAGGGTTCTTAATGCTATCCCTTTCCTTAAACATAAGGGGTCTAGGGGGAAGGCCCAAACAACTTTCCCTCAGAAGGCTAGTAGAGCTACAAAACCCAAAAATTCTCCTATTACAGGAAACGATGATGGAGGGTTATAAAGCTGCTAAGGTGTTTAAAAACGTTTTCAAAGATTGGCATGTGGAAACCTTGGATGCAGATGGCCACTCTAGGGGTCTTCTCACAGCTTGGAGCCCAGACATAAATCTCCTCTCCACTACTTATTCCACCTAAGCCCTCAAAACAGAACTCAAAATTCCAGCTCTAAATCTTCAGCTATCCTTTCTAAATGTTTACGGTCCTTTCCACGACCGGAAATCCTTCTGGGAAACTCTAAGTCTCTCAGGAGTTTTGGGCACAAAAAAATTCATCCTCACAGGCGACCTCAAATTGACCCTTGGAGCCAGAGAATTTTGGGGTAAGAACTCTTGTGCAGACTCTCTAGCTCCCTTCTTCATTAAGCTTTTCAAAGAAAACTTCCTGATTGATGTGCGACCTTTAAAAATCTCTCCAACTTGGAGGAACAACAGAGGAGGAGATAATGCAATAGCCAAAAGGTTGGACAGATTCCTTGTTTCAGAGGACCTGCTACAGTCAAGGCTAATCCTATGCTCGATAGTGGAAGTAGGGGGCTCTTTAGACCACAAACCTATCACCCTGTCTTTCACAGTTCCGAAAAAAAGCCTCCGGTGCCCTTTAGGTTCAACTCTTCGTGGCTTGAGCATGAGGATTTTTGTAACCTTGTGAAAAATAACTTGCGATCCATAACTCACTCTACATCAATCTCCTGTATGAAACAGTTTGAATCCAACCTTACACGTGTTAAAACACTAGCCAAAGAGTGGGGCAAAAAACAAGAGGAAAACAACAGAAGAGCTTTAAAAGAAACAAAACTCAAGATTTTAGATCTACACAATTCTCAGACTGATGGAATTTTCTCCAGTGAACAGTTACATTCCTTGAAATCACTAGAAGAAAGGAAGGCCTCTTTGTTGGCCAAAGAAGAGGCTTTATGGAGGTTGAAGAGTAGAGCACTATGGATAAGAGAAGGGGACAAGAATACCAAGTTCTTCCACCGTTTTGTGACCCACAGGAAGAACACTAACACCATTATAGAGGTCAAGGATGACAATGGGAATATTGCTCAATCCTTTGAGAAAAAGGCCAAAGTAGTGGAGGGCCATTTCAAAGCTCATTTTATGGCTTCTCTAGGATGTCCCATTGAAGAAATCCTTGAGGTAATCAATCTCTTCCCTTCCCTAATCACTGAAGAAATGAAACTTGATTTATTAAGAGAAGTCAGTGAAGAAAAAGTCCACTCAATACTCAATTCCTTTCGCAGAGGGAAGAGTTCGGGACCTGATGGGTTTACAGTTGAATTCTACCTGGGATTCTATGAACTGTTGAAAGATGATTTACTAAAAGTGGTACAAGAATCCCAACACTCAGGCAAAGTCTTAAGGTCTTTTAACCCTACTTTCATAACCTTGATCCCCAAAGTCCATTCTTCTGTAACTTTTGATGATTACAGACCCATAGCCTGCTGTAATATGATTTACAAACTAATTTCCAAGGTCATAGTGCAGCGCCTTAAACCAATTATCATCCAAACTATCACCGAAGAGAAATTTGGTTTCCTCAATAATCGCCAAATTCATGATGTTGTGTCTATTGCCAAGGAAGTTTTTCACACCATCAACAAAAAGAAATTACCAGCTCTAGTTCTAAAACTTGATCTCTCCAAGGCCTACGACCAGATCAACTGGACCTTTATCCAGCTTCTTTTGATATAGATTGGAATTCCTCTACCTGTAATTGATTGGATAATGGGTTGCATTCGTTCTACCTCTTATGTTGTTCTGATAAATGGATCCCCTTCTTCCTTCTTTCATCCTACAGAAGGTATACATCAGGGATGCCCTCTGTCCCCATTTCTATTCTTGCTAGTAGTAGACGCTTTAAGCTAGATGTTACATAAAGCAAACAGTGAAGGGACCTTAGAAGGTATAAGCATTTCCTCTACAGTTACACTGACTCATACCTTATTTGTCGATGATGTTCTTCTATTTGGAGGAGGCACCCAAAACACTTTCAATACCTTTACAAAAGTTTTCGACCTTTACAAAAAGGCCATAGGCATGGTAATCAACACTAGGAAGTCCAGACTGGCCTACAATAATCTCTCAGACTCTGTAAAATCCATTTTGGCCCACTCATCTCCTTTTCCCCTTTCTCCTCTTACAGAAGGTTTGAAATACCTAGGGTTCACACTTAAACCTAATGCCTATGGTTTTCAAGACTCGCTTTAGCTCTAGAAAAAAATCGAGAACAGAGTCTCCTTATGGGAAAATCGCTTCCTTTCAAGAGGGGGAAGACTAATTCTTCTGAAATCGGTACTTCAAAGTATCCCAATCTACTGGGCCTCGATTTCTTACATTCCTAAAGGCATTTTAGTCAAGATCTAGAAAAAATGCTTCTCCTTCCTTTGGACAGCCAACAAAAAAAGAGAAGGCATTCCTTTAGTCAACTCGGAAACCATTTCTAAGCCTAAGTCATTGGGTGGATGGGGGGTTAAAAACCCTACTCTCTTCTGTCAAGCTATAGCTGCAAAAAATTTATGGAGGCTGGCAGAATCTCCAAACTCTCTATGGGGTATAACCCTTCTATCCAAATACTATCACCCTCTCACCGTCATTGAATGGTTTGGATAACCCAACAAAGGCTTCAAAAACTGCTCCATAGGATGGAAGGCACTAGTACTAGCATTTCCACTAATTGGAAACTGGGTGGCATGGAACATTGGCAATGGAAAAAGTGTACGAATTGGAGAGGATCCTTGGGAAGGGGTAGGAGAACATTACAGGTAATCTACTGATCTCCTCAATGAATTACACTCCAAGAATATTTACACACTCCATAATGCATACAACCCCGGAATAAGTAGCTCTTATAAAGGAAAGTGGAAATATGCCACCATGCTGGGCCTAGGAGGAGTACAGAAAGAGGAATGGAACCAGTATCTAAACCTTCTGGAGAAAGACTTCATTCTTCTAAGAGACGATGAGCCAGACAAACTAATTTGGACCAAGAATAGCAAAGATGGCACTTCCTTGGATAAAAATTTGTTATGAAGCTGCCATTGTCCTATTGGCACAGGTTGAAACTCAGCCCTGGTGGAAAAAAGTATGGAAGACATTAGCCCCTCTTAAAACAACCATCACTCTCTGGCTAGCTTTAACCAATAAACTGCTCACATGAAACAATATGCAAAAAAGAGGTTTTCAAGGACTGAGGATATGCTCTCTGTGTAGCAATGGTGAAGACACTATCTCACATATTTTTTGCCATTGCTCATATGCATATTATGTATGGAAAACTACAACTGAGAAACTCAACTGCACGTCTCTGCTACAACAGAATTCAGTGGAAAAACTGGACATGGACTAGTGGAACAATCGCAGGGTATGTTTACACCAAGGAAACCCTGCCCTTTTTATTTTCACAATTTGGGAAGCCAGAAACAAACGGATTTTTCAGGACCTCCTCATTCCTCCAGATATCTCTGTTTTGCTACTTTTACAGAAATCAAGCAAATTTAAAACTCAACCTTCAGTTAAAGCACCAAGAGTTCTGGTACACCCAACCATCAATCAGGAATTCCCGTGGGCTTATTTCGATGGAGCTAGCCAAGGATACCCTCCTCTAGGAGGAGCTGGTGAAATTATTCACTTCTCCAACAATGAGAAATGGCATATAAAATATGCTCCTGTACATGCCTCCAATAACAAAGCAGAACTTTCAGCATTATGGGTCGTCTTGATGATTGCAGCAGAGCACCATGTAAATAAGATCCAGGTCTTTGGAGACTCAAAAATGACCATTGATTGGGAAAATAGAAAAATTCAAATTCAGGCACCTCATCTGCAGCATCTTCTTCAAGCAATCAAAGCTCTAATTTCCAAATTTGATCACACCCATTTCACTCATATTTATCGAGAACTAAATTCTGAAGCTGATCATCTTTCGAAGTTAGCAATCACTTTACCTCCTGGCAAACTAGAGGTATCAGGACTCCTCAATAATCAGTCAACTTTTCATCATTGGATGGACATATAGGACTAGCAAAACTTGATGGATATACAGTCATTTTTGTTTTGTATGTTTTGGTTGCCTAAAAGGCACTCAGAGTTATGAACTCATGATCATTAATGTAATTTTCATTTTGATATATAATGAAGTCCCCTGAGGACAGCCCATGATCACTTTTTATTTAAAGTGATGGATATTTTCCTATGGGAATATATATATATATATATATATATATGTATATTTGTTTTTTATTATTTATATATATATATATACATATATATATATATATTTTTAATGTTTTTTTTATTATTGTTAGTTATATATATATATATATATATATATATATATATATATATATATATATATATATTAATGTTTTGTTATTTTTTTATTTGTTTTCGAGTTTTATTATTTGTGTTTTTATATTGCTTTGTTGTTTTATTTTATTATTATTTTGTCTTAATAATTGTTTTTTCAAACATTTTGTTATGGTATTAAAGTGTAATGTAAAAATTTTAAATCTTTTTTAGAATGATTTAATTTTTGTAATTTAATTGTATCTCAATATTTTTTTAGTTCTTTTTTGTTATTTAATTTTGTTAAGGTGTTTTATGTTTTTTTGTTTGTTTGTATTTTTGCATTTTTTTATTTTTATTTTAGGAGTTTTGATTGAACGATGTTAGTTGCTAGGGTCACAATTTCGAACAAAGCGCAATTTTAAGTCCCTCCCCCCAAAAGGTGATTCTGGGAGAACTATTTTTTGGTTGAGTGGTTGATTTCTGGTTTTGATTGCAATCACATCGGTTGGGATTTCAAAAAAATTGTAATTTTAGCTCCGAAAAAAATAAGGGCGCTACTAGTAGCACCACTTTTCAAATCGAAGGTTGTTTTTGTTGTTTTAAACACAAAAATATGAGTTTTTATGGCTAGAGTTCTCGTTTTGAGTATAAAGTTATCGTCAAGTTGTATAACCTATTAATGTTAGATAGATTTTCAGATGGTGCAATTTAGTGGAACTAAAAAAAATCATAATTAATAGGCAAAGGTAAGGAGATAGGTAAGGAGATAATTTAATAATAGGATGCAAACTTTTATATATAATAACCATTTGCGATATAGATGAAAATTATTTATATTGAAATGATCAAAATATTAAATTGATATATGTATTCTCACATAGAATTTAAATTTTTATTTATTTATTTATTTATTAAATTTTAATTGTTCATTAACTCGAGAATTTGTAGGGATGTAATTAGGGTATTTTTTAAGGATTCTAATAGTATAATTAAGTGTAGTATTCTAGGAGATTATTTTGGATTGTCAAAAACATATATATATATAGGTAGGTGAATATTAAATATGAAACATACTATTTACTATTGAAAACTATAGTTTTTGGCAATATTATGATAAAAAAAACATATTTTTATGCAAATATAGGCGATATTAAAGACTAAAAATGACCAAATAACTAATTTATTTTTTGAAAGAAAGCCCAAAAAATAGCCAATTGCTGAAATTTCACCCCTAAAATTTACCCTAGATGTAATTAACATTTGATAATTGAAGTAGATTAGTAACGGAGATTTGTAAATTGGGGTGGAATTGTAGGAGGTGGTAACAATTAGGCACGGGGGCTTCACTCAATAAACCACTATCATAGCACGTTCATTCGTGGCATATGAAACAATACCCCTCATTTCACTAAATATTGGAAAATACCTTCCAAAATCGTTTTTTTTAACCCCCCTCCCAATATGCCTTCCCAATTTAAAAAAACCCCTATTTTCACTAGATATTGTATGTATCAATTTTTTCATTAACATTTTTTATACCCCTTTATATTTCTACCTAGTATATTAATATGATGCCCCTCTTATGACCCCACATGCATTCTACAATGCACCTTGCTTATTTCAATGTATATTGTGGATGCACACTGATTCACCCACAATGCAATTACTCAACCACATATCATTATGATTTGCAACATCTAATGGTCTAATGAAGAGATAGGAGATCACTTCTTGTATGTCACTAGAGCCAATGCACATAGTACAATATTTAGATTGCATGTTGCAGTTCCCCAGTCGCTAACTAAGCCTGTCGTGGGCTAGGCATCCAAGCCCCCAGGGCTTGTAACAAGCTCTAGGAGGATGACTAAACCTCCCAAGGCCTATAATAGGCACGAGTGGTTGGGTATTCAAGCCCCCAAGGCCTATTGAGGGCCTATAACAGGCCTTGGAGGCTTAGAGCCTCCCAAGGCTATTGGTAACAACTGGCTAAGTGCTATTGGTAACCATTGGTTGTCAATGACCACTTTGTCTCGACTATGATCGACTGGAAACCCACTTCACCATGAAACCCCCTGGCCTCAAGCATGCCTCAAGACACGATTTACCTGCGTATTGGTAAGCCCGAGCCTTGCCTCAACCCGATTTCTCATCCAACCATGATCATGCCATCTCCATTTGCCAGATATTTGTCAACCCACCCATATAAAAAAGACCCCAAAGTATTTTTGTATTGTTACATTAAATAAAAAAAAACCTTTTCCCCTTAATATATAAGCAATATAATTTTTAGGTTTTTATGAATATTTAATACCGCAATATGAATGAACGTGGTATTATATTTCCTTCTAGTGAAGTCCCCGTGCAATTAGGATACTTATAGTATGTTGGTATCTTTATGAAACTTTTGAAAAATATGGAAAGTTACTGTTTAATATTATTATTTATGAAATTACTTATGTAAGTAGCTCGATTTCCTCTTGTTACGTTTGTTTTAAGTGATTTAGTGGTTGATTTTCTTAGTCAAATTATAATTAATTTTAAATCCACATAACCCATGGTATGTTTGTTTCTTATACCATCTATGACTTTCTCCATACTATCTACGATACTATAATTTTGTACTCACACACTTGCGCATCCTATGTAATCCTGCAGTTCAATATTTGCGCAACTATCACAGATAAACTACATCATCTTGAGCACCATCGACAATTTTTTTCTTTTGTTCATCTACACTTAGATATCTACTATATCATGCTATTCTAGTTCCATGAGTCCTTGATGCCCCAATATAAAAAGCTTTCCAAATCTGTAACTTCCAGTCTCAAGCTTACAAGCTTACCTCAACTCTCCAACTTGACCTCTTATTTATAGTTGTCCTACGTAGACGGTATGTTCACAAGTTGGTCTTAGCATCCGTTCTTCTTTTCTTCACAGTTCCACTTACTTTATGATTTTTCCACTTGTCATGATCTACGCCACTGAG
The DNA here is from genome assembly GCA_027924585.1 of Larix kaempferi. Taxonomy (NCBI): domain Eukaryota; kingdom Viridiplantae; phylum Streptophyta; class Pinopsida; order Pinales; family Pinaceae; genus Larix; species Larix kaempferi. The sequence goes on along the minus strand of BSBM01000127.1, from coordinate 1,054,046 downwards.
GTGTCATCTCTTGAGGGTCTAGTGCATACTTGGTCCTTCACACTATGGGTCTCACACACTTGGTGTGTCATCTCTTATGGGACTTGCACACCTGACTTCTCCAACTAGTACTTTCTTCCAGTGCACTTGTGTGCTTCAACGACATATTCTTCTTATGATTGGTGAATCTTGCGCACTTTTAGAACTTTCTTACATGTTCAACCTCTTCTTGTTCTTAATCCTCTTGCACACTCCCGAAACTTGTCCAGCCATCTCTTTGGCATATATTATTGAATTACTATGAGTGGGTGGACTTGAGACCTACACCTGTACCTTATGTACCTCTTCAAGATGAATTTACTTCTGTATATGCTTCTGTAATCTGGATGCACTTCTTGAAACTAGATTCCATATACTTCTTTAAACTCGCACAAGAATACAGTATTCTCTTTGACATCAATTGACATCAATGACAACCAAATTTCAACAATATACAACTTTGGCATTGATGTTAACAACTCATGAATTTTTTCATGTCAATCATCTCTTGAATTTGTGTGTTTCATCTATTTTGTTTGTAGTACTCCCCCTGTGTTCTTCCCAATTTGAGCCTTTACTTATCTGTGCATCCCACTATCAGTGCTCTTCTATTGTCTTTCATCTCTTTGTTGATTTATTCTATTGATGCATGCTTCCCCTTTCTTTCCCCCTTTCTTTCTTTTGCGCTACATGGATCCGTTCTTTTTTGTTTCTTTTCATCTCTACGTTGATCGCATGCTTCATTATATTTATATGCTTCTTCAATATATTTCTACATTGATCACAGCGTTCATTATATTTATCCCCCTTGACATAAATGGCAAAGAGGTGAAATCACTATGCAATTACAGATTTTCATTTCTTTGTTTTAGTGCTAGCCTTCAAGAATCTTCTTGCTTGGATTACTCCCGCTGTCTTTATGCCTTGTTATCTTCTATTTCACTGTAGTTTCTTCGTAGAGTACAATCATATTGCAATATGTACATTCGATGTTTTTTATGTAGCTATCTCAGATATGCTCCCCTTGTACAGTTTCTATCGTCCTTTTGACTTGATTTTTTGTTCCTGTCATATTCACTAATCAATCGCACTTCTTTATTTCTTGCGCAATATGCCATCTTCCTGTCATATTCATTGTGCACTATAGACTTCCATCTACTTCCGTTTTGCAATGTCTTCCATGTTAACTTACTCCAGCATCCAATTGTTCCTTTTGTTGCTTTATTGCGCTGTAACTAATCATCAATACCTTTTTATAATGTCGCATATCTCACCACGGCAACCAAATATCTTTTGCACATATTTCCATCTATCAACCATCATGGAAATAAGGTGACATGACGAATAACTTGTGTGGAAACTTGACATATCCCTTTCGTACTTGACCCTTTTGGGAAACATCATTTCAGTCGAATGGAATAATGAATTGGATTTCCACTTTTTGTCCTTTTGCATGAACTCATAACTCATGGAATAACTTTTTATGTCTCCGTAAACATCTTCGAATCGCTCGGACATGAATGTCATTAATTCCACGTCTCTTCAAATTTTTTGCATGCGCATAGAACCACCTTTCAATTCTATAAATGGGCTACGAATTTCCTAGCTCACCATCCTTGTTCCTTCACTATCTAGCTTGTTATGCGTCTTGTTGTCTCTTAGTCTGTCACCATCTCTTCCTTCTTCCAGATATTCAATGACTCTCTTGATAGTGTTCTCCTAGTTGGTCAGTCACAAGAAGTAGAGTTCACATGAGTAAGGGTGTACATGCGCATTTGGAAACCCCAATTGAAGGAGTCTGAGTTCAACCACTAGTACACGCAGTTGTAGGTTAATCATAGAACTGCTAAGGGATTATCCGGTATGAGCATGAGAGTTGAATTCCTGGATAAATTGCAATAGTGGATTCTCAACATGTTGGACTTGATTCGAACTAATCATTTTGTTGCACAAGCATCATCTTCAACTTTGAAGCTTTGTCCTCTACATCCATCCTCTAAATTCAACAAGCTAGTTCCAATGAATATTGAGGTTCATCTTGCACAACAACCAACAAACCATGATGTTGAATTAGAACTCGAGTTGCAACTTTGAATTATCTTTGTATTTCTCAATTTTGCTGGAAACGGCTTCCATCGTTGTTTTATACTTCAATTGTCTTTAGAACTTGCCATGTTGCCTCTTTTGTACTTCAACTCTATTCTCTGTGACAGAGGAGTCATGCAATTTTGTAACTGCACAATTTTGAATATAATACAAGATCCATTTATGTATATACATACATTTGAACTCTCCTTATGTTTTTTAATCAACAATACACATTTGAATTCTTCTTTTTATGTATGATCTCTTTTATGTGACAATCCAACACATCACAATAAATAATTGATTATATTCACATATCTTCAAATATTCTCTAACTACAATACTTGTTATGAAACCAAGTCCTATATATAGCATAAAAATAGCATAAATAGACCAAAAGAAAGTAATCAATGCATTAATAATGAAGAACTAAGATAAATAACAATCCTCTTCGAGGGAGGAACCTCCTTACAAAATGTACTAAGTACATAAGACAGGGCAAGATACAATTATGACTAAAATGAAAATGTCTCCTTCCTATATATAAGAGACAAAGGAGTACAATAACGACTAATAGACCCACTAGTAGACCTAAGCCGACATCAATAATATGTAATGCACCATAATAAAGGGGGTAATGTGCCAATATTTAGCGCTTAACATGAACCTCCCCTTTATACAAGTGTTGTCCTCAACACTATATTATTTGTGGATGATTTTGTATGAAGGACACATCTTCCCATGTTGAATCTTCCACTGGCAGGTTCTTCCATTTGATGAGGTACTCCGTAATAGCCCGATTTCGTAGTTGTTTGGTTCTTGTTTCAGTGATTTTTTTAGGTTCCAATATGACTCTTCTTCTTCATCAAGCTTGGGAAATATTGTTTGAATTGGGATCTTGTCAACTATTACCTTTTTTAATCAAGAAACATGAAAAACTGGATGCACTCTTGAAGATGAAGGAAGATCCAATTTGTAAGCTACACAACCAATCTTCTGCAACACCTTATAAGGACCATAATAATTAGGTGTTAATTTACTGTCCTTATTTTGTTGCTTGAGGGACATGTTCTTGTAAGTTTGTAGCCTCATAAATACCCAGTCCCCTTCTTCGAAACTCTTTTCACTTCGATGTTGATCAACTTGTTTTTTCATCCTATTTTGTGACATAGCTAGGTTTTCCTTAAGCAGCTAGAGAACTTGTTGTTGGTGATCTATGTGATCTTCCACGAATTGAACTTCAAATTTTCCCTTTAACGGAGATGTGATAGATGGAGGATGGTACCCATAAAGTTCCATAAATGGACACATTTTTTATGATGTATGGAAGGAAGTATTGTACCACCATTCTGCCAAAGATAACCATTTCACCCACTGTGTTTGTTTATCAGATGAAAAGCAATGAAGATATCTTTCGAAATATTTGTTCACTATCTTAGTTTACCCATCAAATTGAGGATGATAAGATGAACTGTGAGCCAATTGGGTACCCAAACAAGAAAATAATTCATTCCAAAATTTTCCAATGAAAATTGGATCTCTATCATTTACAATAATCTTTGGATTTCCATGTAACTTTTGAAATGTTTCTAGAAAAGTTGCAGCTCCTATACTTGCATTAAAAGGGTGAGAGAGTGAAAAACAATGTGCATACTTCGTGAGTCTATCAACAACCACCATAACAAAATTATTTCCTTAAGACTGGGTAGACCTATGATAAAATCCATTGAGACTTCTTCCCAACACTGGCAAGGTGTGTCTGATGGTTGTAGAAGTCTTGTGGTCTTAACTGTTTTGACCTTATTCTGTTGGAAAACCAAACATTCAAACACAAACCTTTGAACATCATATTTAAGACCTTCCCAAAAAATGTCCTTCTTGACCGTGTAGTAAGTTTTCAGGAATCCAGAGTTCCCACCTATAGGAGAGGTGTGTAATTCGAAGAGGACCTTTTGTTTGAGTTGAGAGTCTTTGCATAAATATAAGTGATCCTTATACCATAGTGAATCATTTTTCCACACAAAAGTATCTAATACACTAGGATTTTTCTCTAGCTTTTGAATGAGCATCCACACATATAGGTCATTTTTCCATTCTTCCCTAGTTGCTACTACCCAATCGGGTTGTATAATGGAAATTGCACAAAGTAATGCCCCGATATCTTCATGTTTTCTAGAAAGGGAATATTCCGCCACATTATGTTTCCATTTTCAATAGATGATTTCAAAATCATTGCCCAATATCTTGGTTACCCATTTTTGTTGCTCTTCCGTGTGAAATTCTAAATCACACTAGATCATGGAGTTGAGTATACCTCACAAAAAAAGAATGAGCAGAGAAATTGAGTTACAGTGAAAAAGAGTAGACAATTGATCATGCATGAGAACTCAGATAGGAAGAGAATAATGTCACATGATCCAATAATCAAGATAGTAAAAAATGATGTTACAATGGAGAGAATTTGAATCACCTAGCAGAATTCTAGTCTTAGTTTGTGTAGCATAGGAATCACCTAGGAGAATTCTAGGAACTTTTGGACTTCTTCACAATGTGGGAATTATTTCATGAAATGGTTGTCACTCCACAGTAAGAAGGGATACTTAGCCTTCGTTCTGGGTTTGGTGTCAAGAGTGTCGAGATGTTTCTTATGTTCCTCCTGGTTAGAATATTTCTTGGATTTCCCTTTGTTTTTCTTCTTGCCACTGGATTTCTGAGATGAAGCAGATTGGAATGAATTCACCTCCATGGTGGGATCAAGACTGGGTGTCTAGTTGGTGTTATTTCCATCCTCTAATGATGTGGGGGTTGGACCCATGTTCTTCTGTGATATAACCGATGAAGTAGCAGGATGGGTATGAATGAAACCAATGATGTTGTCGGCATGTGATCTTGTGGGGGGTTTTGTTGGGTCGTATATAGGGCGAGGAGCATTAGGACCTATGTCATATAATGTGCCAGATTGAATGTAGATGAAGTCTAAGTACTGGGAATGCAAAATGGCTTGTTCTTCTGTAAATTCCCTGCCTATAGCGATGTATTTGGCTATGATAGGTAACAATGACTTGGTAAACCAATCAGCCAATAATTGATCCAGAATGGGAGCTTTAATGAGCCATTGTCTTCTTATCCATTCATGAATATGATAATAAATATAAGTGGAGGTTGATTTTCGGAAGGAAGTTAAAAGCCATACCGGTTTAATTGCGGATCGACAATTGGAAATGTGTAAAAAAAGCCATAGCCAAAGATTGAATATTGACGAAAGAGTGTGGCAGTAACTCGATGTACCATTTGGTGGTTGAGCTGGTGAGGATGCATTGAAAGAACCTCAAATGGATAGAATCAACCATCAATGAGTTCGAGGAACACCACAAATGATAGGTCATTACATGGTTTTTGGGATCCTCACCTGGTTTTTCGTCAAATTTGGGTATGTCCGATGGAAATTTCACAAGAATGGGTGGCCAATTCATGCCATGTTGAATGGGATCGTAGGTCAAACATGACAAATCTGGAAGATCTAAAGTAGCCAGAAATGTTAATTGTCAAGTTGGTTGCGGATACTGATAATATTGGGAAGGCATTTGAGTACCAGTAGGACCATATATCGATTGACCATAAGGTCCTCCCATATAGGGTTGGCCAAAGGAAGGTGGTCCTCTCAGGTTAGGAGGTGGACTTGATGGGGGTCCTCCTCCTGAATACAGGGGTCCTCCTCTTGAATGAAGGGGTCCTCTAGACGGTGGAGGTGTAGGTGGGATATGTGGTGGAAGTGGTGGGACGCCAGCTAAAGTTCCATTAGCTGGAACATTATGATATCCCCATGGTGTATTCATGTTTCCGGGTTAAGGTGATCCAAGATAAATATTGTTGATGTATATGTAACTTCAGAATGTATTTCATATATATTTATTGTACCCTTATAAGAGATGTGTTATTCCTCTATAAGGAAGTGTTGTCATGTGTATTGACAAGTGTTTCAAGTGTGGGTACTTGCTGATGGGTTATTAGATCACCATGTGTGGGGTCGGCCCTAAAATATATATTATATTGTGGATGTGCCTAGCTAGAAAAGTTGGCCCCATAGTGTAACTGGGCAAACAGGTTAAGTATAAATAAAGATCGGGAGATCTCTATTTGATCACTCAGAAACTCACACTTCTCTCACTCAAAAAGTGATGCACTAGTGAGGAGGAGGATCATCTGCTACTAGGAGACTATCTCAGTGTATTTTGGTTGTACTTTGGTTGAGCCATTTCTCTCTCTATCTCTGAGGAAGTTGTGGGGTTTTTCACCTTAGGGTTTTCCCCACGGAAACTCTGTGTCTCTTGTCTCTCATGCTTTTGATTCTTGTGATGCTTGTGATGCTTATTATGATTGTTATGCAGTGATATACTGTACATGTTATTCTCTCAGTAAAGATCCTAGAGTATTGTGAATTAATGCTCAAAATTTAACAAATATTTCCTGGATTATTTTGATAGGTGTGACATATTTATATATAGTGATTACCCGGATATGTGGGCCTCCATAGGGGTTGGGTCCACGCAGATGCCCCCCCGACATGATTGTCCAACGAAGGACGTCCCATGATTGGAGATGGACCTCCAATCGTATTATAGGGAAGGAATAAAGGTTGTCCTCCATTTGTATTTTTTCTGCTAACTAGGGGTTTCCCCCTAGTTAAATACTGACCACTAACTAGGGGTTTCCCTCTAGATAGATATTTTCTGCCCCTTGAAGTTTTGCCGGTGATTGTGTTTTGACCACTTACCATAAGCTGGCCTCTAATCATATATTGACCACTAACTAGAGGTTGGCCTCCACTCATATTTTGAATTGAAGGTTGTGTTCCAGGTATCAAGTTAGCAGTGGTTGAAGGTTTCCCTCCAGTTGTTGGGATCAATAGAAGTCTAGAACCGAGCAAATGACTTTGATGCAAATTCGTTGGAAAAGGTGGTTGGCCTCATTGATAGGTGGTCATATTAGGCATAGACATTCTTGGTGAAGGGAGGGTAAATGAATTTATATGGGAGTGGTGTTCAGGAATAGCTACCTACGGAGTGGATTGAGAAGGAAAACTATGGCACCATACCTGATTTCCAAGTGTTCGTAGGTGAGCAATGATCTCTTGAAGTGTTGCAAAGAATTTCCTGTTCAGAAGGAGTCTAGTAGTGCGTGGATATGGTGGATATTCCACAATCGATAGTCATCCAAAATTGGAAATGACATGTCCTAAGAGGGTCCCCTAAAATAATGTGGTTGGAACAAAAGCAACCGCTATTGGGTCATCTAGGGGTCGAGTGTAGATCTAATCGATAGCACCATGGTGACCTTCTAGTGAGGGTTGGAAATATGTGTCATCCGAAGGAGGTTGTTCCACCAACAATTGTCTCATAGGATCAAAGACAAGTGTATTTACAGGAGGAGAAAATTTTCCTCCTGATTCATTGGTAGGAATCCCTTCTTCGCGTGATCCAGATGTAGTAGTTTGGTCCATAGTTGTTCCTGTGTTTTCCTCTTGACTGAGAGGATATTCAGTTGGCAAGTTTAATATTCTCTAGGATATCCTTATGGGTTGTTCAACTAGAAGGGATGATGAAATTCTTCTCCTACGAGTTTTCTAAAGAAAACACACTTCAATTCCTACTCAATCTAAATCCGCAAGCAAACTTATATGGTAGGTGGGATGAAAGGTTGGAACCTCACGGGAGTATCAAGGCATTGAAACTCATGATATACTACTTGGTCCAATAGTAATACTCAGCCCAATATTTCAGATCACTAACAAGGGAGGATTAAGACCGTACCCCTGACCGTATTACCCAAATACTTGGCAATACGTGCGTAGAGCTCCCCGAGTGTTGTTCTCGGTGTATTTCCATGCTTTGATGGCCAACTGTTGACTCAGATGGTTTCAGGATCATAATGTGGTCTCCCAATATACGCAAGGTACGTGGGAGCTCCAATACGTAATAGTGTTTTCTAATGCACAATCGTTCAATAGGGGCCTTCCTATATATCATCGAGTATGTGATGTACCTTTCTATATACCCATATGTACGCAAAATTTTGTTCAATATACAAACTGGTACATGGAATAACTGCAAGCCCCCAAGATGTAGTCTAGGAAGATAACAATAGCTGCTACATTTAAAGACGTCAGAACACATCTTTACACTATCACACGAGTTTCTAAAAAAATTAAATCAGGATACTGCTTGATTTTATCTTATATGGTTAGGTGAGTGCATGAAGTGTAGATGTGTAGAAATATGCATGAATAAGCTAAATGAAATGCAATTCTTTCTTTTTTTCGATGAAGACCACCTAAAGAGAGGAGAGAGATCTTTCTTTCATTAATAATGAATGAAGAAAGCACTATTGTTTACTTTATTTTCCAATCAAGCCAAAAGACTAAAAACACTCTCTCATTCAATCCAACAAACCAAAAAACAAACTAACACACCAAACCGTAAATTTTTTCTTTTTTCTTTTCAATGAAGCTAGATCTATAAGCCAAAATGAAAAGATGAACTTCTTATTATAGCAATGTTTCTGATTTTCAAACCACGAGATAAAAGAGGTAAGAAAGAGATCAAGAAGTATGAGAGTGCTCACTAACTCTTCTCAAAACCTTTAAAGATGCCTAATTTATACTTAAATTTTTTGGAGTGATGAATATAAATCTTTTAAAACCAAGAAGAATTAAGTGTGTACAATTTTCAATTCTTTCAAAGTCTTTTTAAACAACTATCACAAACACAAATACTCTTTTTAACAACCTCAAGCAATGAACTCAAGATGAAGAGAATAAAATTCTTGATTTTCCCCAATAATGTATTCAACAATTGCAAGAATGATATCACTTCCTCTAACTTTATTCTAAATATGGGAGACTAATTCTATTGAAATATTTAACCATTAGAAGAGTTTTGAGGTCTAAAATGGGCCTCCTAAGGGAAATAATAAAATAAGATTTTTAACAATAAAATAAGAGTTCTAAATTTTAGAGAGGAAAAAGAAAAACTAATTTTTCCTATTGTATTTTTGACATATCTCCTTAATGGTTTACCCAAATTTCAATTTGGGGCACTCATTGGATGCGTATTTTAATTCCGCATCGAACCCATACCCACACTGCATACTTCTGAGGCACCCACGACATGAAAAAAATGAAAATTTCAATAAAAAAATGTATTTTAAATCTGCATCCATGAATTTTTCATATTTTCATGTCGTGGGTGCCTTAGAAATATGCAGTGTGGGTATGGGTTGGATGTGAAATTAAAATCCGCATCAAACGAGTGCGCAAACTTGAAATTTGGGTAAAATGTTAAGGATATATGTAAAAAGTACGATAAGAAAAAGTAGTTTTTTCTTTTTCCCTCCATTTTGTTTTACAAATTTTACCCGTATGGTTGACATCATCATCTTGAATCCTATTGGTTCTTATAAAGTGAATTTTTATGGTACATTATTTGCTTTGAGGCCCATTTTTTACCTCAAAACTCCCCTAATGCAAACAAAAGTTCTCAAGAAATCAATCACCCAAAAAGTAACAATTCAGGATTCACACCCAATTGTACCAAAATCACAACAATGCAAGCTTCTCAAATATTTTGAATTCAAAGTAAAACAAATCAGGGATCCTTAACAAGTCACAAGACCAGCTTCCCTCGAAAGGGATTGAAACTAAGTAATACCAATGAAGCAACCACACAACTACCTAAGACTATTAACAAGTCTAATCAAGATCTAAATCTCAAAGCAAACCAAAGGAAGGAGCAATCCAAATCTAGGAGATATTACGCCTGAGACATACAACATACATGTCTCATAAAAACAATCAAAACCAAATTTTGTGGGAAATCCAACATAGCTACCAAGCTTCACAAGGTGACGCAGGTTACAGGTATAGACCCAAGCGTCAGAGCCTTGGCAACATGGTTTGCACACGAAGAAACCACGTTAGTGACGTTCTGTACACACTAGCAATGGGTGTTAGCAACATAGTCTTCATTAAGACAGAGTGTATCAAAATTATAGTGACGTAGGTACAACACTACGTAGGTGCGTTGGGTGAATCTAGGATGGAAAAAATTAAAAAAATCCCAAAAAAAAAGGAGGCAATTGGTTGAGTAAACGGTCCCTATCAAAGAGTGGATCACCCAACATCTCATAGGAAGATATATCTAAAGGAATGAGGTAATTTGAAAGGATTGTTATCACTCCTGGAAACTCTTCTAGGTTGTAGCTCGAAGATGCCTAGTAACTTAACTATTTTCTCAATGTTTCACTCAATGGATCAAGTCGGATGACTAATCAAACCTCACTCACTCAAAGCATGCATAAAATTAACCAAATAGATAAGGCTTCTAACTATCACTGTTCAGAGGGATTGTAATATAGGTGAATAGACAAAGAATTCTCACTATGCTGGCAGATTCATACATAAAACACTTACATATGAATGGCTAATCATAACAAGGAAATGATACTTGCAATTCAACTTATCAATACAGAGATAGGATGACAGCTATCTGGTATTAGACAAAAAGAATAAGCATGAATAAAATATCAAAGTAAAAGTATAGAACAGAAAGAAGATGTAATATGAACATGTAATGGCAAAAGAGCTTGTATTAATTGACAAGAACATGAGAAGCTTGAGTACAAAAAGTATCTAAGAGTCTCTAAAGTTGAACCTCCTTACAATGATTCCTCAATGAGATTAAATAATCTTTACAAATTATTTTCAAGATCCTCAAAAGATGGATCTGATAACCTCTTTTCCTATCTCAAATTCGAATTTGTGAGGTGGCTGGAAAATGCAGAAATTTCTGGAAATATGCTGCTCAAATATTTACCTATATCTCTAACATCAAAACCTATTTTAGAAAACTGAGAGAGGTTTTTGTATAATGTTCTTTTTTAACCAAAAACCTCTCTCAGTTCTTTGTTATTAGTTTTAATTTGCTCGATATCTGTATTTCAAAAAAATATGTCAAACCAGGAAATTCTGAGATCTGAAAAATTAGGGCTTAGAGATGGATTCGATTCTCCCAATATGTGACACCTGTGTATGAACTGAAAGAGGTTATTGTTCTTTGACATGTTAGGCACAAAATAATTTGACCATTTCTCAAAATAATTCTTCAATCACTCAGAATCATCATTTGAAAATGATGACTCTGCACAATATAAACGCCATATTTTTTAAAATGCAGCATCATCTTGCGGGGGACTTTTGACTAGCTTCCCGAGCTCCAAATGCAGTTCTGAACGTACCATTGGAAATATTAGGATGTCTAGTTTTCAATCGACTATTTGAGTGTGTAAAAAGGCCTCTCCGTGACTAAAAAGGCCTCTCCGCGACTGAGAAAATTGATTTTTACCAAGACATGCTGACTGTTTCCAAGTTTCTGCGCTTTCGGTGGCTAAAATAGCCCCGCATTTTCGCATTTTAGCTACCGAAATCTCTGCTTTCGATGGCTAATGAATAGTTGGAATGTCCTCCTAATCCATTGTAACTTGAGTTTTGACTTTTTTGAATGAAAAAACAAATCAAATTATTTTCAAACTTTATTACATACCTAAAGCTATAAAAAATGAGCCTTAACAAATTTAGAAATGTATTTTTCAATGACTTCCTATCACCTAAAATAAACAAATTTAACTAATTTATTTAAGGAGATAACATTTGGCTCCTACTCAGGGATGGAATCCTCCCTGTGAGGTTCCAAGAACCATATACCTATTGCCTTTACCATTGGGCTATGGAGTCATCTGGCCTTTATAACTGATCCCTTGCAAACTACTCAGCAAAAACTCCACAACCTTGATCTCTGCTGTAATGTCCCCATCTTGACCCTATTGCATTAATATTGTAAATGATGTAAATATTGTTATTTATTCATGGTGAGGAGCTCAAGGCCAAGGCCCCGCCATTGATTTATCGTTCTATGTATCGGCGATTAGAATAGATGCATATGGTTCTTGTGCTAGCTGTGCACAATGTAAAATTGGACATCATGTAAATATGCAATTTTAAATGAAAAACCCACAGCCAGCTATGCGATGCAACAAAGAGATGGGGGCATGATCTTTACAAGGAATAGGGAGGGAAAATAACCAAACCCTTGAGCCATGGTGTTAAGCCATTTCATTGAGGAAACCCATGAACTCTCAACTACCCATTTGGTCTCATGCACCCAATCATTTAATTCTTCCAAGAATTAGTTGAGACAATTAATGCCTTTGGATGGGAGAGGTATGGCTGTCAATTTTTGTGTATGGGCAAGACAGCAACCTGGGAAATCGAGTTTTGGTTTGCTGGGAAAGAAAACCCCAACGAAATTGTGCCCAAAGCCATTCTTCACCCATGGCATTCGTTCACTCACACGATTGGAGCTAGCTGGGTCTTTCCCTACTCGTTTTCATCCAAATCTTGCATTTTTCCATGCCTGGGAGTTTGTTTTTGCATATACAGTAGGCTGGGAGAGAAGGGCCACAATTTGGGGACTGTATGGAGGTCGTTTTTGCCCCCGAATGTCCAAGGACGTTTTTCTAAAAACGGATTTGGCTTCCCAGGGTTGTTCCCCATATTCCAATTTCATTTTTGTGTGTTCCCACGTTTTTCTGAGTTAGTTGAAACCCCATCTCATGCATCCCATTATGGAAAACGTTTTCCTCATGCTTAGCAATTGGGGTTTTGTTGTTAAGTGCATCCCGTTTTGGATTTGAACCTGTGAGCGGGAGCTTCAAGAGTGGAAGAGGACATATTTGGCTTGATGATCCCAATGAAGTATCCATAGCTCCATGGTTGAGCCACTAGCCTAGTAATTCACCTCTGCCCATCTCTTAGCAGCCTGAGAACCCAACTACTGGTTGGCTTGGCTGATTTTGGCATATCTTTGGCTATGTGACGAGCTTGTCTTCCCCTTTTCCTTGTGGAGATCAAGCCCAGCTTGGGGGTGGCAGTGGTGCTGAGAGATTAAGGAGCACACTGGCCTACGGTTGGGTGGAACGTTGCAGAAGCGTAGCTGGTCGCTCGGGGATTACTTGGTTTAAGATAAGTATTCTCATTTGCAAATTTGATATTGCTTAAATTGATGAATGGCATAAAAATATGGAATGTATGATGGATGTGTATTGAAATTAATTCCGCTGTGTTTTAAAATAATTTTGCATCTTCATATGTCTTTTATATTATATGAATGCTTACATAATAGTTGATGGGGCTAGATGCCCGGTTTAACGTCACGATCCTCTCCATCTAGCTGGTATGATGGGAGGGGACGTGACAGAATGGGAGGGGACGTGACATTTGCAAATATTCACCATCTTCAATTTTGAATTGTGTCTAGTCCATTGGGCTATGGAGTCATTTAATGTTGTCACTAGATATCTGCAATCTTTATTCAAACTTGAAACATAAATTATTGAATACAAATTCACTGCTGCAAACTAACACACTGAAAGAACCATGCTGGATGGCGATCTTATTCTCTACCTATTCCTACTCCTAACCAGTAAAAACTGGCTCATCATGTGACATCATGCTTCCAATGAAGCCATGATAACATTGGACTACTTACAAGAATCCTTTGCATGCAGATAAAATTCAGAGAAAACTTCATTATGTGTAGCGGAATTTCAACCTGCAATACATACTTACAATCACCATCTACTTTAATTCCAAAAATTGCACAACTGAAGACTTCCGTAAAAAACATCTCCATGTAGATGTCCACTAGATCATATAAAGAAGAAATAGATTGATAACCAAACATAGTTTCCTCTTCTTGTTGTTCAAGAATTTCTTCAACCTCTGATATATGGCTGCCATAAACTGGTTCATGCAAATCTAAAAGTGGTTGTGAGTTTATTGGACTGCTAATCCCTTCTTGTTTTATATCTTCTTCATAAATGATATTAGTATTTTGTTTTCATGAGATGCTGCAAACAAAAGAGAATATCTTAAATCTTCAGGCAGATTAAACTCATCATATTTAATGGCTTCTGCAAACATAGAATGGCTAATTTCAACAAGATGTTGTTCCTTGATGGGCGAAGAAAAAGGCTCATCGAAATCATATTCGTAGATGTCATATATGAGCTGGTTGATGCTCAAGTCAACATCATCTGCTGTAGAAATATGTTCTTCTTCATCTTCATAATTAATTGTATCAACAAGCTCTTCCTCAACAACACAATTTTCATCTTTACAAACAGAAGAATGAACTACTTCCTACTAAACTTGCTTCTCAAATTCATCATGACAATCTTCAAACACAAACTCATCTAAATAGTACCTTTTACAGTGCTCAGTGAATACTATGTGAAAATCCTTCAAGGATGAAATATTGGAAGGAGGTAAAGAGAAATACCACTTACGTTCATCACCATACAATGACTAATTGAAAATCTTCATACGAACATCTTCATGCTATAGATCTAGTAGATCCATCCATTCATGAAACTTGACGAGCTGTTCTGCAAGATTGTCTTCTTTCTCCTCTATGAAGATAGGTGAAACATACCCCCATTCTGATATATTAGGTACTCGATGTGGGAAACCAGGAACTAAAGATAAGTCAAGAGGTGCAAACCTCCAAGCCAAAAGAACAACAAATGCTTTTGACATTTGAATATTGTAGAGTCGCCACTAAATCCGTCCTTCATGGAGTCGCCAGATAGATGACCACAACCAAAGTAATGTTCAGGATTTTTCTATCATAAAAGTTGGATCTATGGCGTTCTCCCAGGGAAGCTGAGATTCAATCTCCTCTCCCTGGCAACGGTGCCAAAATATTATCACTCCAGGAAACTCTTCTAGGTTGTAGCTCGAAGATGCCTGGTAACTTAACTATTTTCTCAATGTTTCACTCAATGGATCAAGTTGGATGACTAATCATACCTCACTCACTCAAAGCATGCAAAAAATTAACCAAATAGATAATGCTTCTAACTATCATTGTTCAGAGGGTTTGTAATATAGGTGAATAAATGAAGAATTCTCACTATGCTGGTAGATTCATACATAAAACACTTACATATGAATGACTATTCATAACAAAAAAATGATACTTTCAATTCAACTTATCAATACAGAGATAGGATAGCAGCTATCTGGTATTAGACAAAAAGAATAAACATGAATAAAACATCCAAGTACAAGTATAGAATAGAAAGAAGATGTAATCTGAACATGTAATGGCAAAAGAGCTTGTATTAATTGACAAGAACATGAGAAGCTTGAATACATAAAGTGTCAAAGAGTCTCTAAAGTTGAACCTCCTTACAATTATTCTTCCATGAGCTTAAATAATCTTTACAAATCAGTTAGAATATCCTCAAAAGATGGATCTGAGAACCTCTTTTCCTATCTCAAATCCGAATTTGTGAGGTGGTTGGAAAATGCATAAATTTATGGAAATATGTTGCTCAGAGATTGACCTATATCACTAAAATAAAAACATATTTCAGAACAATGAGAGAGGTTTTTGTAGAATGGTTTTTTTTTCACAAAAACCTCTCTCATTTCTTTGATATTCATTTTCATTTTCCCGATATCTATATTTCAAAAACATTTGTCAAACCGGGAAATTCAAAGACCTGAAAATTAGGGCTCAGAGATGGATTCGATTCTCCAAATATGTGACACCTGTGTATAAAATAAAAGAGTTTATTGTTCTTTGACATGTCAGTCACAAAATCCTCCCACCGTTTCTCAAAATAATCCTCCAGCCCCTCAGAATCATCATTTGAAAATGATGACTCAGCATAGTAGAAACGCCATATTTCTGAAAACGTAGCATCATCTTGCGAGGGACTTTTGACTGCCTTTCTGAGCTCCAAATGTAGATTTGAAAGTAGCATTGGAAAGAATAGGATGTCTAGTTGTCAATAGACTATTTGAGCATGTAAAATGGCCTCTCCACGGCTAAGAAATTTGAGTTTTCCCAAGACATGCTGACCATTTCCAAGTTTCTGCACTTTCGGTGGCTAAAATAGCCCCGAATTTTCGCATTTTAGCTAATGAAAGCTTTGCTTTTGGTGGCTAATGAATAGTTGGAATGTCCGCCTAAGCCATTGAAACCTGAGTTTTGACTTTTTTGAAGGAAAAACCAAATCAAATTTTTTTCAAACTTTATTACATACCTAAAGCTCTAAAAAATGAGCCTTAAAAAATTTAGAAATGTATTTTTCAATGACTTCCTATCACCTAAAATAAACAAATTTGACTAATTTATTTAAGGAGATAACAGATTTAAGAACAAAAAGTAATGAAAATCACAAAACAACCTAAATACTATGGAGCTAGCTCCCCAGTGGAGTCGCCAATTTTGTTTCTAGACAATCCGTAAGTGTGGACACTAACCGAGCTCTCTAGCCTAAATGTGATAGGTATAGAACAAATCAAGATAGAACATGCAATCTTTCCTATATTAAGAAAATTATTAAGAATGAATATGGATAACTCACCTTTCCAAACGTAGTGATGTCTCCTTGCTTGACGTAGCTCTCTATATTCAGCTATAACACAAGAAACAACAAACAAGTGGAAATGTACAAGTGATAATAATTTGAAATATGAATTAATCTAAAATAGTGGTCAAGGAAACTAATTCTAAAGATCTATAATGAACAACAAATCTTTATGAAAAGAATGTATATTATTGTATTAATGAAAAAAAAGAGGGTATTACAACCAAGTCTTGACGTTGCAATTCCTTCCAAATGATCTTTTCCTCAAGGATCAAATCTAGCATTCAATAGAAAGGGTTCTCACTCCATCATAATTTTACCATCATTTAAATGCTCTAGTCCTTCCTTCTTCACCATGAAGAGAAGGCTTGAATATATAGGCCAAAATTGATAGAAGGGGTTGAGGATTTGATGGAGGAAGCTAAGGGATCATCCCAAGAAGGTAGGGGATCAAATTCCACCTTGGCTGATTTCTTGGGATAAGCCTCCACGAAGATATTCCTTCTAGAAGACACTTGAAGGTTCTATTTTTCTCCTCTAACTGATAGTGATGCACTTTGTCAATAGGTGGCATGCATCTATGAAGGGTGACACACTCTGTACAAAGGAAAAAGGTGTCAGTGACATGATCTGTAAATGTGTAGAGAACGTCGTCAAGGGTTTTCCGCACTTTGTCGATGTGCAAGGTGTGTCAACATGACAACATAAGGGGAAAACCCATAACAAATCCCTTTTCTCAATCAATTCGGGGTTAATGCTTTAGGAATCAGGGTAAGTGAAGGACACATAACTCATGATGATGATATTTTGGTGTAACATATACCCAAAAAATACAACTGATCATTGTTTGATTACTTCCATCCTATATCACTATGCAATGCATATTATAAAAAATTGACAATCTTTTTTCCAACAGGCTCAAAACATTTCTCCTACAAATTATGGCATACAATCAAGGTGGGTTTGTCTAGGAGCATCAAATTTTCGACAACATTATTGTTTTCCATGATCCCATAAACTCCAACAGAGAGAGAGGTGATAAAGGAATTATTATCAAAATGGATATGGCCAAAGGTTTTGACCAGATAAGAGACTTATTTTTGTTCCATTTAATGCCAAAATTTGGTTTCTCAACTAAGTTTATTGTATGTATAAAACCGCATATTAGTAATATTTAGATATATATTGTAATAACTAGAAAACCTACAATTTTTTTTCAAATTACCCAAGGATTCAAATAGGGATGTCCCCTATCATGCTTTATATATATTTTAATGGCTGAATCTTTGATTAAAAATCTATAAAGTGAAAGGGTATCGGGAAGTCTTCAAGGAAACTTTAATGGGAAAGGCACGAAAGAAATAAAGCATTCCCAATTTGGAGATGAAACATCACTAATTGGGAGGACATCCACATCTATAGAAAAAAGATTCAAACAGAATTTGGATGACTATGTAGAATCCTCAAGCTGGAAGATAAACAAAGGGAAGAGTAGCATATATGAGTTAAAGATCTCCAATATTTTTCTAACCAAAATAGTCAAAATTCTTGATATTGCACCTATATTATAATGGTCATCAATTTTGTATATAGGCATGCCAATTCATCCAGGGAACTCAAAATCGATCCGTTGGATAAAAATCCTCCAAAATATACATAAGAGAATGACCCAATGGGGTTCTTAGTGGTAAATCCCAATTGGTCAATACAATCTTATCACCTCACTACTTACTGCACTCCAACCATAGCCATGTTCGTAACTTTGAGCTCCAAACAATGTTACAATTCATATAAAATCCTCCATTAGAAGGTTCTTGTTGTAGGGTGGATGTGGTAATACCAATTTCTTCCACTTAGACAACTAGGAGGTGGCTTTGGCAACTTAAGGTCATGAAAAGCTAGTGATAAAAGATCCAAAACTTATGAACAAGGCACAATGTTTCTTTGGCATTTTATTTCAAGGGAAGGAGCCTAGTGGAAGACTATTTTAAGAAACAAATACCTTGAATAGTATATGTTGACATTGCATGGATAATCTTCCCTCGAGATCAGTGGGATCTAAAAAATGAAAGTTATGTGTAAATTTAGCCTCACTTATCAAAGACAACCTTTCTTGAATCCTAGGAAATGATAGAAAAATCAAGGTTTTCAAAGATTAAAAAAATGGATAATAGGGCATTCACCTAAATATTGAGATGGAAGATATTTAGATTTTCATGTAAAATGATCAAGTAGTCACCTTGGTATCTATCTCCAATTAGAATGATCTTAGACATTGGAAAAATATAGAAAGTTCCCAATCTTCCATTGCATTTTTCACAATTCTGGATGTCCTTGGAGCACACTCTTCAAGGGAAATCTCCTCAATAGAATTTGATAAAAAGAACTTCAGATATGGGGAATCCAGGGGGGAAAATACATAGTCAATCAAGGATATAACATGCTTCTTGATACAAAAGCATAGAGGCTCATATCTACCATTTGGAAAACCATTTGTCAAAACAGAGATGTGATTTCGAAAATAAAGTTCTTTTGTTGGACACTAGATCACAACAAATTCCTAACAACAGATATTCTTAGAAATCGAGAAATGAAAGATCCATCATGATGATCTCTATGCCAAGAAGTTGAAGAAAATATACAACATCTATTCTTTGAGTGGAAGATCTATTTTGTGTATGGAATCGTATTTGGATACACTTCATGCTCCAACTAGAAGCTTCTAAGAACTGCAATGAAATCCTTTCTTACATAGCATAAGCATTATCATTAACGATTTAAGGATAAGCCACTCCTCAAAAAAGTGTGGGAAGTTGGTCCATTCTTCCTTATTTTAAATTGTGGTTGGCCATTAATAAGAAAATATTCGAGCAAGAGGAAAGAGCTCTAAGGAAAATTGTGGTATAAGCAAAATCCATACTAATAGAAACCATTATCTTAATTACCGTACCCTACCAAAAAATTGTATACCTATATGTTGTTGAGAGAGTGTGGATGAAGGATCTAATCCAAAATAAATCTTGAGGGAAACATCTGAATAATAAAAAACATTGTATCAAAGATCAGTGTAAACTTTAATCATAGTAGAAGAGCTCATTCATTTGATAAAAAGGGGATATATATACTCCTTGTTT
This sequence comes from Larix kaempferi, assembly GCA_027924585.1. NCBI lineage: Eukaryota > Viridiplantae > Streptophyta > Pinopsida > Pinales > Pinaceae > Larix > Larix kaempferi. The sequence goes on along the minus strand of BSBM01000127.1, from coordinate 1,034,316 downwards.
TTTTTATGATGCTTCCATAGGAATTATAGGGTTGAAGAGTGGGGGGGGAGTGATTCTTAACCCCTGATGACATCAAGTTACAACTTATCCATGGGGAATAGGACAAAATAAAAATAATCAAGCTTAAGCCTTAGCATTAATGCAAGGGTTTAAAATATCCAAACAACAAAAATAAAGGCCATCCACATCTTTGGAGTATCCATAATCATTATAAGATACATGATTAGTCATTCCCTCGATTAGGTCTGTAGGAGAAGTAGGCTCATATATTGGATCTAAATTGAACTACAAGCCTTTAAAATAATTTAATTATTTCACATCCTTTGAGGGATAAATAAATTTGTAGATGGAATGGAAAATAGGGCATGTATCCTTCCATATGGATAGTTGGAAAAAATCAGGGTAGGGTGTTCACTCCTAACCCTAAGTCTTCCACTCTCTCATCACGAATGAAGTGCATTATCAAAAGTAAAATGAGGGGTGTCATTTAGTCCCCAATTCTAATTTTAATACCCATAAATAATCAGTGAAGTGCATTATCATGAAGAAGAGGTAGTCATTCGAAAGCATGCAATGAAGTACTTGGTGTATCACCTCACAACTCCTTTGCATTAATTCACACACTCTAAAGGATTATTTAGTGAAGGATGATGGATAGTTCCATAGAATGTGGTATCTTATTATTTTCTACCCCCTGCATCTCTCCCCACCCATATGGGAAGACATATCACATTATTGTGCATCACAAAAGCCAGTTTTGGGTCATGGTTTTCAGTTTCGATCGGTAATGGGAGTCAATGTTTTTTTAAACTCCCCCATAAAAGGGAGCCTTACTAAAGAGGATCGAAGCTAACATGTTTAGGGTATTTTTATTCTAGGATTGGGTCTGAATATGCCATGATCTAGTCCTCTACTCTATAAAGATGAGGATAATGCACAAGCAAACATCATAGTTGGTTGGTATTATTTAATGAATTTGAATTATAGGTTGGAATTTCAATGAATTATTAGCTCATACTCGGCCTCCTTAGATGCACTTCAAATCATCTAGGTTATTGCTCTTGGGGTGATCTTTCTATATCATTCAGTATTAGGTTAAAGGGGGAAATGAATTCCTGTAGTGGCCATTGCATCCACACAAAGCTATCAAAAGTGGTTGAGAGGTGTGAGAGGATTAATACTGATGAATTCCATCATTCCATAGAAGATATCTTAAAGAAGTGGGAGGATTGGAGTAAATATTTGGAAACAAGGAATGTTGGGGAAGACAAACTGCTTAAGCGATATGAAATACTAATGAAAGTGCAAATTGACAGATATAATTAGAGAATTATAATGCTAGAAGTGAAATATGATAATGGTGAAAAAAATCCAAGAAATGGTGCAACAACTAGATTTGGAAATAAATCATAGATTCAAAGAGATCAGGAATGAGGTCTCTCTTAATGCCTCACTGGGATCTCCAGGGGTGGAAGCAATGGAGGAAGACACAATCAAACAATCCTCCAAATTCAAGAAGCACCAAAATACCTCTAACGTTGCTTCAATTGCATGACATGGAATGCCCAATACCTTTGGTAAAACTTAATTTTCTCTCCCTTTTTATTTTTCTCTAATGTATTGTAGTTTTTTTCTATTAATAGGCCAATTTGTTTGGTTTTATACCAGCCATAGTTTGAATTTGAACAGTAAATTAGTTGCTTTCAAGAAGATAGAGATTGTTTTGAAAATACCGATAAATGATATTGATAGTCTATTATTATTCCCCTTTTTGTAACTTTTGGTTGTACAGCTAGGTCGTAACCCCCATCTATTTTTTAATACATTAGAAACTATTTATGTCCAAAAAAGAGATATAGAAATCCTGCCAATAGGGATGTAAAAAGAAGTGTGCAAGAATATGGAAGTCAATGAAATGAGCATGATTACATCATAGAGGGAACCATCCCAATAACAATGTGCATCAAATATATGTGTTCATTGATTTTTGTCTATGTACATATATTTTAATTCGCACATGAAATATTAATTCTCAATTATTTTATTGTTTGAAAAAACAAAACAAAATGGAATCAATTCATCACATAAGGTAGGATGACATGGTACAGAATCATTGATCACAAATTTTATGATTACTTAATGTATTTATTTATTTAGGATTTCATATTTGTTGTGATGTCTATATTTTAGTTGATTTACAATTGTTTCTAAATGTTTTCTAGTATGTGTTAACATGTAAAGAAGAGCCATCCAAACATTTGGTTAAATTTGGATTACATATGGGTTATGAGCATATCTTGAATTATCAAGGGTTAGTTTAACAATTTGTAATTGGTTGTGTTGTATTGATTATATTATTTTATAATTAATGGAACAACAAGAAAAAAACAATTATATCTATTCTTTGTCATTGTATATAAAACTCACATAAAACAAAGTATGAAGTGGAGCAACAAAAGATATCTAGAGAGACAAAATGAGAAATGGATTTGAAACAATGTGTATTGGTTATGAAGAACTTGCTAGTATAGTATAGTTTTTTATTTATGAAATCATGTATATTATACTACAAATGAAATATATGCATTACACATTGTTTCTATGTTTGTAGATGGAACATGAAGAGGCAGAATCTCAAACTCAAGCCAATCAACAAAACATTACAAATAGATGAAGTACATGATACCATGCCAGTGATGAAGATATGGGGCATGGAATCAGATCGGGAAATGAAAATAACTCAAGTGATGAATGATGATCATCAAAATTGAATGTTATAATTTGAATATTTTGGACTGATTTTATATGAAAAGTAAATATCTTGTTTAATGTGGACATACTATTCGAATTGGATAATGGCATATCACCAATAACTGTAATAATTATTTCAGAAATTTTGAATCTCATGGATCTTTGTGATTCCCATTTTGTATAAAAAAGGGTCTCTTATTCATACATAACAAAATGAATTTCCTATTTCATTGGATTATTTAATGTCATAAAATGTTATGTTGTTGATTAAATATATAGATGATTTACCTTATTACAATGGTGAAAGATATAATTGATTGATATATTTATTTAAAATGAAAAAATTGAAATATAAAAATCAATATGTTTCCCATTTAGTTTAACAAAGGGTCTCTTATTTGTACATAACAAAATGAATTTTTTATTTCATTGCATTATTTAATATCATAAAATTTTATGTTGTTGACTAAATATATATTTGATTTACATTATTACAATGAACAAAGATGTAATTGATTGATATATTTATTTAAAATGAAACAGTAAAAATATAAAAATCAATATATTTAAATATTAAAAAATTATTTTTTGATGATTAATTGACATTTTGTAAAAGAAACTGCATTCGAATACCCACAATGTGAAAAAATCATCACTATAACATATTGCTGAATTTTTACATATTGACTTGAACTAAAAGGTGTGGTCTATACATATTCATGCACTAGTGTCTCTTATACATATATGTGCACCAATGCACTATATTTTTTTGTTTTGTTCGAGGTTCTGTCAACTTATAGTTTTTTCATAGATTGGGAAAGCAATCCCAAGGCCAAAATTTTGAAAGAGATAATAAGTGGAAAGGAAGAGATCGTGGGTTATTTTGATGGAGCATGCGAAAATGAGGCTTGTGGTTTGGGAGGAGTTTTGATACTTTAAAAGAATGCCTTTATAAATTTCAAATCCAATCGGGGTCATGGAACCAACAACCGAGCAGAAGGATTAGCACTGAGAATTTTATTCAAGATAGCAATAGAAGAACAAGTGACTATTCTTAAAATATTCAGGGACTCAAAACTATGGATCAATCATATGAGGAAGGAACACTACATTATAAATCTGAACTTAAAAAGCATTGGACAAAATATGGAACTATTAGCCTCCTCTTTCGGTAGAATCGCTTCTAACCATGTTTACGGGAAAGAAAATGAGGTGGAAAATGCATTATCAAAAGAATGCTTGAAAATCGAAGCAAAAATTTGTATGATAACAACTAAAATAAATGACCTACAGGAACATAACAGAAAGATCCTAGACTATTGGACAAAAGCATGAAAATAAAAGCCAATATTTCCTATGTAACCTTTTTTTTGTGAATACTATCAAGAAAAAAGACAATTGCCTGTAATGAATAATGTTGAAGAATGATTGAAAGTGGAAGAATGTATGCAAAAATCAATTTTGTGTAGAAGCACCTATAATATACCTCGAAAATACATAAATAAATAAATAAAATTATATGCATAACAATATAACACCTTCTATGTTTCTAGAAAGTAAAAACTATTGTGATAAAGGTTGTCATTGTTTGTAAAGTTTCTTACGCAATTTATATAACTTCTTTTTTATCATGTTACATTCAAAGTGGATCCTTTACAAAAAGATTGGTGTGTCACCATCATAACTGGAGGTGATGTCTTGTTCTCTTTCTTGTTCTTTGTAATAGTTTGTAAGGGTCTTACTTAGCCCTAAGGCTAAGCCTTGATCTTAGATCCTACCTTAACTATTATCTGTTAAGGCTTTAGTTATATCTAAGAAATGTTGGGAGACTATGGAAATAGTCTTAATCCCAAAACTTTAAGAGTATTCAAGTCTTTACAAGGACCAGCGATATAAAACTTTTCTCCTAGTGCAAGGTCAACAATACATTGCTATGTGTTTGATGTAATTGTTGATATATATTGGGGTTCACAATAGTCAAACTAATATGAATGATTTTAATATAAGGTTATGGTTATAACTTCCTTCGGATTTGTTGTTTTTTTTATGGTTTAATGTTTTCACTGTGTAATGTAAGCGAAATTAAGAGATAACATGGCTTCGAGTTGACAATGTAGCCAGGCCTTTATGGCTCACGCAATAAATGAATCTCAGTCGTCCATTTGGAAAACCAAATGGATTAGTGTTTTGAAAGGGGTTTAATGTATTCTTTGGTGTTTGAAACTTCATTATTGTGATGGTTTGGTTTGAGAGCTCTGCGAACAGAAGTTCGGTTCTGTCAATGGTGATTTCTTGTAGTCAACATTCAACATTAATGGTATACCCTTTCAAGTTTCTTTGCAAGATGTGAAGGGAGATAGTGCTGCTGCTAATGATCGCCACCTCTAGGGTTCTCTGGATGTAACGACTGAACTTGGCCAACCTTACCAGCCTCGAAATTCCCTTCAATAGGTAAATAAAATATTTAAATCATACTTAGCATCTTTAAAATTGTTATACTGTGTTTTAACTCAAACCATGGTTACCGAAGCTAATGTTTAAGTTTTCATTTGTGTAGGAAGGGGAGTGGTAAGGGCATCTAGGAGGAGCCGACCCTTGGTCCTGTTTTCATTTATACAAGGTAAAAGAAAACTAGACTTAGCTTATTCTTGTAAAATTTATTCGATAAATTGACATAGTTCTGAATTTTTGGTTGTTTGGTTGTAGGTTGTTGGCGCTAATGAGGATGGTGACAATTTCACCTCCTACCAAGCCCATGTCTTAGAACGCGAAGGTAAGCAATGAGAATTACTCATTAGAAGTCTAGTTTGTATTTATAATTCATTGCTAGACGACCTGAATGTTGACTGCAACTCTTGTTTGTTGTAGGTAGCATTCGGCAGGGTTTTGAAGTTGGAAAGGGTTCATCCTTCACCTTCATAAGATAATTTGAAATTCGAACTGGTCTACCCGTAGGGTTTATGAACTACCGGATAGAGGATTAGCGCCCTCTCTGCTCCAACAATTACTTTTAAACTCAGTTTTGTTTTACTGTTTGCTCATTTTTTGGACTGAAATTTTAAATGAGGGTGCCATCATGGATGGCTTACTCCTCTGTAATATTATTTTAATAGTTATGTTGAAATTTTTTTGGTGGATGCCATTGAAATGGGATTATGGCCAGATGGATGCAGAAATCATGTTTTTCATTCGATGTTGTTTATATTCTTAAAAACTTAATACCACCCACAGGGTCTCTGCGATTTCTATGATAAATTTTGGAAATGATATCGTATTTATAAATGTGATTTCATGTGTTTTTGGTTAACTCCTTTTGAAATCTATACTTATTCGTTGTTGCGAAATAATTGGACATTCAAATAGAAATCATGTAGTGTTGATTCACATATTTATAACTTTCGGCTCGATTGGATCCAAGACCTAAATCCCTGTCGACTTGATTCTGGTTGTTAACTATTAGTTGAAATATTTGCAACTCTTTATTTGATCAATAGGTTATGTTATGAATACCATAACTGGTAAAAATAAGTTAATTTTATATGTAAGTGTTTCGAGGGTTTATATTGCAAATATAATATACCTGTAATTTTTATCATACCTGTAATGTAAATAGGGCATTTTTGCAGTAGTCGCGTTGGATCTAGATCTATCAATTCTCGATCTGTAAAATGGTTTATAAAATGAAAAACATTTAAATAAAGTTTATATAGAAGATGAGAATACTCGACTGTAGCAATTCTTTTGCTTATTTTTTGCCATCTTACGGTAGTTATTTTATAAGAGTTAAAACATATTTTGACTCTGTTCTTCAACTAAATATATTTTATACTGTATTTGAAAAACAGAGATTGGTTTGGAGACCAGTCTAAATGATAACTATGATTATTTTATAAACTAGATATCAAAGCGACAGAATAATTTAATTGAGAACATAAAATAAATTTACATACTAAATATGCTTATTATATGATCCTATATATCAATGCGAAAACATATTTAAATTGACAACATACTAGGAGATATGTTTGCACAGATGTATAAACAAATCCATTGTCTATTTAGATGCATAATAGAAAACCTTCCGAGGTTTAGATGCGATTCATAATAAACATAAAAAATCCTACTGTAATTAGTTTTAGACAAGTAAGAAACAGAACAAGGAGCCTGGCACCACTGTTCGGGAAAACAGAAATGAAATAGTCGTTCCTCCCAACCAAATCCTAGAGCAGCTAAGTCTCACTTTCTCCAGAACCCCCCGAGCCTGATCGCTGAACCAAAAGAGAAAATCTCACTTAATGCGCCATCTCTTTCATTATTAGATTCAATCCCCATCCAATGCTAGCCTCCTACTGCTTATGGACATACTATTATATAGTATTTTTCCTAGGACTTGGTCATTTATGAGCCTCCTTCTCTTTATCACTCAACTAAGAGTTGTGACCTGATTTTGGGGAAGATGGCTCCTGCACCTTGAGTTCTCACTCAGTAGCTTCAACCACTTGTCTTTTCCTCTTGTGGATCAGAAATCACTCATGCAACAACTATTTCATTTATGTACGCCTTTAGTATTTTGATTAATAAAAGAATAATCCATTACATTGTTTTTATTTTTGACTTCTTGTCAAAAATATTTAAATAATAAATAAACATAAAATATTCAAAAAGTATTTAATAATAATTTATTTAATCCTGGTGTATTACATACACGTCCTCTTAAAGGATAACACTGTCCATTTGGTGTTATTATTTTTATGTCTTTATTATTCCATTTCTTCGTCTTGAAATACGATTGAATATGCCTCTCGCATATCAATTTCCAATTCCCAAGTAGATTCTTCCCTACTAAGGTTCTTCCATTGCACCTTGACGTGTGCAATGGTGCGGTTCCAGAGTAAAAGTTCTCTTCTGTCGAGGATACGCTCTGGTCCCAACTAGAAATATCCCCTGGGTTCCACCTGTATAACATCCCAATCAATCACATGAGTAGTGTCATGAACATACTTCTTTAAAATGGAAACGTGAAAAACATCATTTACTTTAATAGTAGGCGATAGCGCTAACTAGTATGCTACCCGCCCTACTTTATCCAAAATTTCAAATGGCCCACAATACTTGGGTGCCAATTTTGAATACTTGCCCAACCTTAGGGATATTTTCATGGGTCTTACCTTTATATACACACCCTTTCCTACCTGTAACTCTCGATGAGTTCTTTTAAAGTTAGCATAACCGTTATTCCCGTCTTTTGAAGTCTTCATATTTTGTTGTACCTACTTCACGGCTAGTTCAATATATTTTAAGAATCCAGGTCCTAACATTAATCAGTCTGCCAGACTGATCCAGGAAATGTGTGTATTACATTTACATCCATACAGAATTTGAAAGGATTTTGAAAGGGACTCATACTAGGCGATACTTGAAAATGATTATTGTAAGCAAATTCTACTAAGTGTAGGTAGTCTTCCCACTTACTTGGTTTGTCCATTACATACATTCTTAGCATGTATTCTAGGACTTGGTTTACCCTTTCAGTTTTCCCATCCGTTTGCGGATGATATGCAGTAATAAAGTTCAGCTGAGTGCCTAACCCTTTAAAAAAGGCTTTCCAAAAATTGTATATAAATTTTACATCTTTGTCTGAGATTATTACCTTTGGTACGCCATGTAACCTGAAACTTTCTTTCATAAATATATCTATGATATTAACAGCCTTATAAGTAGATTTTAATGGAATAAAATGAGTTTATTTGCTTAATTTATTGACTATGACCATGATTGAGTCGTGTTGCCTAAATTTTTTAGGTAGGTCGGTTATAAAATCCATGCTGATGATTTCTCACTTCCATTCTAGAATGGGTAGTGGTTGCAATAACCCAATTGGATGTTGGTGTTATTCCTTGGATTGTTGGAATTCTATGCAGTGAGCTAAGTATTCTTCTACCTCTTTCTTCATATTAGGCCAAAACAAGTCTTTTATGATCATGGTGATCATCCTCTAGTATCCAAGATGTCTTGAATACGGTCATTTGTGTAACTCACCCATGCCTGTTAATTTGACTTCTGTTGTATTTGGTATGTTATACAATCTTTATTTATGTAGCAGTAATCCTCTTCCATTTAGACTAAAATCTATTTTTATCTAGTTCTTTTGATTTTTAGCAGTCTTTTCCTTTAAATTTTGGTATTCTTTATCAGAATTTTCTGCATTTAAAATCTGACTTTCTAAATTAGATTCGTAAGTGCTACTTGCAAATAATAAATTTGTGTGACGACTTAAAGCGTATGCAACTTTGTTTTCTTTCCCTTTTATATGTTTTATTTCAAAGTCATATTCGCTTAAGAATGACATCCATCTTGCTTGTCTTACATTTAAATTCTATTGATCAAACAAGTATTTTAAACTTATGTTGTCTGACATAATTTTTTTTTTGTTTTGATGAGGTAGTGTCGCCACATCTTTAATGCATGTATAATTGCATCAAGTTCTAAATCATGTGTAGCGTAATTCTTTTCATGTTCTTTTAATTTTCTTAATTCATAGGCCATGACATGATTTTCTTGAATTAGTACCCCACCAAATCCTTCATTACATGTGTTGATGCATACGCCGAAATCCTTAAAATGATCAACAATTTTTAATATAGGGGAAGTGGTTAACAGATTTTTTAATTTATTAAAAATTTCCACACTTTTCATTCCAATCAAAATTTTTACCTTTCTTGTGTATTGAAGTTATGGGGTAGGCTATCTTAAAAAATCCTTCTATAAACTCTCGATAATAACTTGTAATCCCCATGAATGATCTTACATCCGCTACATTTTTAGGAACATGCCTTTCTGTGATAGCCTTAATCTTTTATGATTGACAGATTTTCCATCCTTAGATACTACGTGTCCTAAATATTGAATTATGTCTTTAAAGAAATCACATTTGTTAAACTTAGCAAACAATTTTTGCTCTCTTAAAACCTGTAGAACTATTCTTAAGTGTTCTTCATGTTCCTGTTCATTCTTTGAATAAATTAGTATATTGTCGATGAAGTCGACTACGAATTTATCTAAGTATTTACTAAGAGTACTATTCATTAATCACATAAAATATGCATGTGTGTTTTTTAAACCAATGGCATTACGACAAACTCATAATGACCATAACGGGTTCTAAAAGCAGTTTTAAAGATGTCTTCATCTTTGATCCGTACCTGATGGTAGCCAGATCGTAGATCAATTTTAGAAAATATTGTCGCCCCTTGGAACTGATCAAATAGATCGTCTATCCTAGGTAAAGGATATCGATTTTTAATAGTCATATTATTTAATTGTCAATAGTCTATACATAATCTTAAGCTTCCATCTTTCTTCTTTACAAATAAGAACGGTGCTCCCCAATGGGAAACACTAGGTTGAATGTACTTATTATCAATTAGTAAGTTTTGTAAGTTCTATTATATTCATCCGATACAAATATTTTGATGCTGGTACCACTCTCGGTATCAGATCGATCATAAAGTCTATGTCTCTTTTCGGAGGTAGTCTAGGGACTTCTTTCATAAAGATGTCTTTAAAATATTTCAAGATAGGTATATATTCTACTTTAACTTTGTTATCTTGATATTTATCACCAATTACATAAACAACAAATAATTTACATCCCTTATGTACAGATCTCTTCATTTGCAAGGCTGAGATTTCTCTAATTGTAGTCTTTCTGGGAATTCCTATTACATTAATTGTGTTTCCAGTATTATCTATGCATGTAAAGGTTTTGTCATAGCAATTCAAAATGTCTCTGTGTTTTTCCAGCCAATCCATTCCTATCAGCATCTCATAGGAACCTAACGGTAAAATATTCAAATCAGCATGTGTATTAAATTCATTCATCAATACTTCATAGTTTTTCACATAACTAATGACCTTACGTTTAGTACCTATGGCTAACTGTACCAGCGAAGATTTTTCAAAATGTTCAGGTACTAAATTACATAATTCAAAAATCATAGGTGATACATAACTCAGACTTGCACGTGGATCAATTAGTACGGATGTAGGTTGACTTTTTATCATACCTTCGATCTCATCCATTGAAGCTTGGTGTTCTGCTTGTCGATTGTCTAATGTAGTAATGATTATGGGCATACTTCTCGCCATATCTCCGATTGTAACTGCTTCCTGAATAGAGTGAACTTTATTAAAGGTTTTATTTCTTACAGGATAGTCTTTAAAGTAATGTGGGTCACCACATTCCCAACATTTTAAGGGTTCCCTCTATGCAGTGTTTTTATTAAAATTACAGGGAGGTTATCTTTCTTTTGCTGCAAGGTGTTGTGGTTTATAAAATTTGTAATTACTACCCTGATACCCTCTGTTAACACCCAAATTAACCCCCAAGGTTGTGAAGAGGGAAATCTGGGGTAACCACTAACCAACTTTGGACTAATGCTACTGACCCAACATAGTCAGAGAGGGATCTCTCTACAAATTAATGAAAGAATGGAAATATTCAAAGGCATCAACAGTGAACACACAAACAAGCCTCTCTTCACTCACGAATATTCAATTAAACTATTAACAGAAGGCCAGATTTCTGAAGGAACAAAATGTGCAGAAATTATTGGAGGGATAATCACAAGGAAAATACAAAATTTGGCAATGGAGTCAAGGTATTACACATAAACTAGATAACAATGCCATAGTGTGAACTACTCTAACAGAGGCAAGGTAGCCACTCACTTGCCATCGTAAAGATATTTTCTGGTGGTAAAAGAAGAAAATAAGAACAGTCCATTGATATGAGCATCCAACAAAGATGAATTCAATATCAACTTTAGTAGAAATGTTTTGTGAACATCTGAGATAATAGCTAGAGTGAGTTTCCAAGAATTCCAGACTATTATACACTGATCTTAGACATGAAATGAAAAACATAATGTAAAAGCATAACACGAAGCACATGCACATAGGGAAAAAGGAGAAAACTGACTACAAGTTAGAACGACACATGAATCTCTGCAAAATAGTCTACCATAGGCACTGCACATAAGATTAACATGAAAGTCCCAAAACTGGGCTCGCCCCACTGGCCTTAGTCGAATGATTTTCGAACCCTTAATTATTCTATTACAAATCTTTTATAGGCTCTTGGCCTTGAATTAGTTCTTTGGAAACAAAAAAAAAAATATGCTACCACCTCGACAGCTCCAAATTTGGAATATTATAGACGTGTCGAGCACGAAACAGATTGATTAAAACGGGAAACAAAATATTATGAACAGGGTGCCACCTTACTGTGGAGTCTTCAAACGGCCTTGCAAATCAAAGAAGTCCCCCACCTTCAGAGAACTGTCAGCATGTAATTCCCCGGTAGGAGGAGGAGGTGCCGCCTCTTCAGTAGGGAGCACGAGATCGTGACCGATCTCCATGTCTTGTTGGAAGCCTCCTTTTTCTTCAAAATTTTCCTCTCTTTTCTGATGCTGAACTCTTTTGGACAATTGCCGCCTTTCTACCTTTTGATCATCACCACCGGAGCTGGATTCCTCATGGTCAAATTCCATAGGAGATGAAGGAGCATGCTCTTCCTCCACCTCAGACCACGCCTGCTCTATCATGAAAACCACTCCAGATTCCTGCCCCTTCTCCATGATCTAATCTCAATTGAAAGATGCCCCGAGTCGCCAGGTGTACTCTTCTCTTCATATACCGATCTCGCACCATGGGAGAAGCAACCATATCCATAATGGCCATGATGATGACAATACTTATGTGTGGCCATAATTTTCATGATAACTTGATTGGACCCCCTAATCAAGCAGCAATGATGCCTCAGGTCTGATCTGACCTCAAACATGATTGCCAAAGATCTCTAGATAGATGATGCAGCGGATGGTGATGCTAAGGTGGCCTTTGTCGCATCAATAAACATACGTCACTACCTTTCGCCTCACCTTCTTTCTGCATGCCGAATGACGTGGGTCACGTCATCTTCACAACCACCTAGGCTGCCCATCAGTCCATGCGAGTGACGTTTCTCTGTCCTGTACCTTTATAACAATGGCTCTGGCTTCTTCCTCTCTATTGCCAGCAAAGATCATAATCTACCCTGGCAGCTAACGTCGTTACTGCATTGGTAGAGCCTTCAAACTTGCCTCTATTCCTTCCCCCAGTTCTCGAAACTGGCCCCTTTAAAATATTGATGCTATGGCGACATCTGCAGGAAAAACTTGTTTCTGAATAGTCGACGAGGGGTTCCCCAAAAAATACTCCAGTGCCGAGACAACCTATCTTTGACAAGGGTGAAAAAGGGAGAAATGCTAATGAAAGACCCCGTATAGCTCTAAACTACTATCTCTTTCCTGCTAGTGGGTATAGAATGCTGACTCTCCAAACCAAGCATCTTTCAAACCCTAAGCCCTAGGCCCATTTAACCTTGACCTTCCTGGAAACCAGGCTTCAACTTGCCTTGTTGCTGTGAATAGACTAATCTTTGCCACGCGACCCTTCCTATCTTACTCAAATAGCTTGAGAGGCCATGGGAAAGGCTTTTCCTGTCGCTTCTACATCTCTCCCATGCCTGGAGGCTTCCACCCCTGACAGGCCTAAAAAAAAATAAAAAAATAAATCTCAACTTTACCCATCGATGACTATATATGCAAGCCTATTCACTTATCCCCGGGCTTCTTCGTCAGTCGCTCATCAATCTCAACCATTTGTCCTTCATGTGCTGATCTCTATCGTTTGATCTAGCCTTCTCTTTAACCACTAATTTGACTCACCTTTTGTATCCACCGTTGTATTGCTCCACGTGTTTGCGGAGCGGTATCGTGAACATTCTAAAGTGGTTTTTAATACTGCTTTCCTACCTCACGACTGTCTCTCATGGTGACATCTGGAAAAGGGGTTTTACCATTTCTACCACCTTCCTACCTAGCCGGCATGCATCTTTCCAGTGAGTGGAACATCATAGATCATCGATCTTCCCAAATCCCATCTACACCGTCCACCTTATCATATTGTACTTACCTTGGTGGGACCATCAATTCTTGACCGTAGGATATCGCTCCACCTCCCCAATCCATCCACACGTCCAGAGATCTATTTCTATGCTTTGATGGTACCGCATGTTTATTAAAACAATATCGCTTACCACCCATCCTCCTCATGATGTCTTCTACTGCTGCCACTTGTCTGGCGGTATTCACCATCATGACCGAACTTATGACTATTCCCCGTGCACTTCATCCTTACGACTATCAACGAGGACCATTGATCTCTCTTGGGCGCCCATTTGAGGGTGGAAACTAGCACGGTGTCTATTCCTTGAATTATTTCCTTCGGACTATAGACTTAGGCTCACTTTTGGTCCACTTGGTCACACTTTAATGCATTTCTTCTCCATTTTTCCCTCACCTTGCATATTTAACACCTCCCTTTCATTTTCCTTGTATCCTTTAGCACCTGGTTAGGGAAAACAATGGTAAACTCTGGTTTTTCTCAAGGCTTTTTTTAGGGCTATCCCTTGGCTTTCCCTCCATTTCTACACTGTGAAAAACAGGTGCTAACAACTAGCTCCAACCGGGGATGCTATCCTCCCTGCGAGGTAGCAAAGAACCTCATAGACCAAGTGCCTGATCCATTGGGTGGCTCCTAAAAATGTTCACGGAAAAACTTATGGAGAATTGGTTGTGTGGTGCATCTTGTGGTGACCTGAAACCTAGCCATATGCTCTGTCTTACTACAGATTGGAGACTGCCTGAAATTAATGACAAAAATGAAACTGTACATTTTGAAAACGGACTGGGAAAATGTTGTAAATTGAAATTCACTACTGAAGCTGGAGATGCTGGAACTTGAGGCTTATTTACATACAACCTACTCTACTTGAGAGGCTATGGCTCTAAGTAATGCAGAAATGCCAGTGCAACCAGTCTAGCAGCTGACAACCCAGGAGGGTTTTCTCACCCTGCTCAAGTAACCACAGAAAAAAAAATGTCCATGGCCTGAGGTGATAGTGACGGACGAGGACCCTTCAAGTGAAACTAGAACCCTTGCTCCTGCTGCAGAAATCCTTCAAATATTCTGCCATTGGATCGTAAAAAACCTGGTACGCTTCATATGTCCCCTTCGCCACCGCGGTCTTTCTTTTAGAAGAACTGCACTGATGCCGTTTAGTTCCTTCGGCTCTTGTTTCTGGCCCCGAGGTAGTGTATCTCTAACCAACCCCCATCGAAACCTGAAACCCATCTGGTTTGAAACCCCCGCATGACTAGGTATGACTGAGAATACCAACTCCGGACAATTCTCTTTCCGGGCTGCTCATGATTCCTGGGTTGAAAACCTGGTTCTGCTTTATAACTCTGGGAGAAAGCCCATCTTGTCCCTTGAAACGGTCTGGGAAGGGTTGTCCTTCTTGAAAACTAGACTCCGATCTTGCAAAATTTGCGTGAACCTCCACCTGCACAGCTTGGCCTCCTTTGAACGCCTCAATTGTCTGGTCGGAAGGCCGGAGATATTGGCCCAATCCGAATACTTCTTCGACGAGTCTATGATCCTCTCCGGTCCAGGAGATGGATCCTGTATAAAAATTTTGCGGGCTATCCTGGTCAGCCTCTAGCCTCTCAGCTATCTAGCCAACCTATCTATGGTACTCGCTAGACCCAAGCATTTCTTCGAGAACCCCATATTTTTCTTCCTCGAGGGCTCTATATTCCTCTTTAAGGACTCTATACTCCTTCTCAGCTCGGATTTGAATTGATGTCTCTGCCTGCCCAGACTCTCCAATCTGATGAATCTCGATGGTGGGCCCCAGACCCAGTATGGGGTCTTCCCCTTTGGCCATCCTTCCTGACTGGTGACGCTTTCTGTCTAAAGATTCAACTTTATATCCAACTTCAAAAAATATTATGAAGTTCTCTAAATGATCTTCTACATATTCGTCATACTGCGGCGGACTAGAACCTGCATTTTCATTATCATCAATGGGAGCTTTAGCGGAATGATTTTAATCTGTGTGAAACAAAATGGGGTCACCTTCTTCTGGTATATTACTGGGTTGATTAATTTTCTACTCACCCTAGGAAAAATTAGGTAGAAAGAGAAATTCCCTTTGCTCATGTTCTTCTTCGAAGCTCAATCCTCTTTTAATCCCTTCATCATGCCCCTTGTTTGATAGTTTTCTGGACACCCTAAGGTTTTCTTCCACCTCTGTCACATCAATGAACATATGTTGTAGGTCAGAGGACTTCCTCTCCAAAAGGTGAAGAGCTAAATCAGGAGGGAAAACAGCCGCATAGTGTAATTTTGCAGCATTTTATGAGTGCTGAATTTCCTTAGGCATATTATAATAGAAATTGGCATATCTCATGTTGAAACAAGACAGCGCTTTGTCTTTTCGCCTCTTTATAGAATGAAACTCTTAGAGTGTTCGGATATCCATCATCTATTTCGGGATACATATCTATTTCAGGATCATCTATTTCGGGATACATATCTACTTCAGGATCTTGCATGATCTATTTCAGGATATGCAGTCCAGTCACCAGTTTGATGCCTCCAGCACCTTATCCACCTTCTTCTAGCACCCGGGAGCCACTTTCCACAGAGTTTTAGCCCTCCTAAGCTGAAAGGCGCCCTCCTCTCACCTACTGACTGAGAAGGGCGCACTTGCTCACCTACCACTGCAGATTCACTCCAGTTACATTCAGTTAGCTCCGATTCTGATTGATTTCACTCCGATTTCACTCCTGACTGACTGTTTCACCTCCGATTGACCTCCAGTTCGATTAGGTGACTTGCTCTGACTCCAGTTAGCCTCCCATGCGCCCCCACTGAGCCTCCAGATCCTATATCAGTGCTACACACTTCAGTTACATTTATTATGATCAGTTAGACTCAGCTTGACACCTGGATGACTGTTTGTTGTGATTGATGAGCAACACCGATGATTGATGAGGACTCCTAGATTGAGTCAAGCTACTCCATTCAGTGATTCGAATGACCTCCTTAGGCAATTCGAATTGCTCTGTTCATTGTAACAGTTTGTATTGTAATTCATTCACCCTTTCTGGGATAGAGAGCACTGCTGCATGTTTTGCACAGTTTTGCACCATATCTTCTTATTCATCTGTTGTGACTGATTTATTTGTTCATTAGATCTGCTGTGACTAACTTTACATGGTATCAGAGCCATTGCAGGGACAAGATCTCTTTTCTACAGGTGTTTATACAAGAAGATTTGACTGAATTGCTAAAAATTGCAAAAAGTTTGGCATGAGATATCTCAAGGGCATTCGCTCCTGTGCATGCAAAGCTTGAAAAATACTCCAATACCACTCCAGAAGCTTGAGTTACCACATAATTCCTGGATCTGATACATTGGACCTATTCAACATTGCTTGAAATCCAATCCCAGGTGTGATGCAACTCTCAAAGGGTGGATTGTTCGACCTTATTGTGGTTGTTTTTATGTGATTTGCAGGTTTATTGTCTCCTCCAATTGCATTCGCTACCTTCTGCATGCAAGCATTTCTACAGCAATTCCATTCGCTCTAGTCTGCATGCAAGCTTCTTCTTCATCAGTTGACTCAATCCTTGCAATGGAATACTCTTCTTCAAATCCTATCCTCACCCCATTCAATTATTTTGATTGGAAAGATGATATGGAGATCATATTACGTTCAAAAGGTTACTACCGAGTCACTCTTGGTCTTGAATTGGAGCCAAACAATGTAGCAGAAAGAACCAAACACTACAATAAGCTTGATGAAGCTTACGGTCTTCTTTGTCTCTCCATCTCCAAAGATCTTCACTTCCATCTCAGCGGATTGAAGACTCCAAAGGCCATATGGGAGCAACTTGAGACACTATTTGGCAAGCAGGATGAGCTTAGGGCTTTTCAATTAGAGAATGAATTGATTGGCCTTAATCCTGAGAATTTCGAGAGCATCAATGAATTCTTCACAAAATTCAAGAACTTGAACTTGCAATTGAAGAACAGTGGTGTTATCAAAGAGGATAAACAGTTGATCCTCTCCATTCTAAGCAAGCTTGGGAAAGATTATTCGGTATTTGTCTCAACTTTCAATTCCGGTCGGCTAACTACCCCGAATTGGAAGATGCCTACCTTGAATGCCTTCATTGAGTCCGTTACGAAAGAGCATGACAAGTTGATTCAAATGGGGTCCATAAGCTCCAAAGATTCAGCCCTATTTGTTCAAGGACCCAAGATTTCGAATGGTAAAGGAAAGCTAAAGAAGGAGAAGCCCAAATTCGAGCCTCACAAGCAAAAAGACAAAGGCAAGCAAACGGATGCACCATCCAGTTCGAAATCCAAGCAAAAGGGCAAAGAAGGTAACCAAAAATCTAAATGTACTTATTGTAACCGTGGCTTTCATCCCGAAAGTTCATGTATGAAGAAGACTATAGATCAAATGGCCCTCCTTTTGGAAAAGAACAACATAACCCTTCCTGACGGTGCAAGGAAGAAGGATCGGAATGACGATCATGAAAGAGGACAAGCACTCATGGCAACGGTTTCGAAGCCCACTCTCTTGATAGATTCGGGTGCATCAAATCATATGGCTGCAAATATTGATTCTTTTTCCTCATTCGATCCAAACAGCTCCATCCCCATCCATTTGGGAGATGACTCAAAAATTTCTTCAAAGGGCAAAGGTACGATTCATGTAGATCATGGATGCTTTCAGAATGTTCTCTATGTGCCTTCCTTAGCTTCGAATCTCCTTTCTGTGTATCAAATGACACATACTGGTGATCCAAAGAAAGTCACATTCAGCCCTAATACAGTTGAAATTTCTGATATCAAAAGTGGAAGACTAGTTGCAGTTGGAAAGGCAAACCACACTGCTAAATGTTATGAGTTTTCGCACTTTATTCCGCTTGCAAAGCCCACTGCTCTTCGCACACATGGTAATGAGGTTAGTAGGCTTTGGCATGAAAGATTTGGACATCTAAATTATAAGTATTTGCTGCTGCTATCAAATAAATCCATGGTTGATGGGCTTCCACAACTCCGTTCCTCGAAGGGAATATGCTCCGGTTGCATTATTGGGAAGCACCCCGAGCACAGATTCGACCGCGGCAAGGCTAGCAGAGCCTCTACTATTTTGGGATTGATCCATTCTGATATCAGCGGTCCGCTGCCCCATATGTCATTAAATGGTTCAAGGTATGTTTTGACATTTATTGATGATTATTCTCGCTTTACATGGGTATTCTTTCTCAAAAACAAGTCAGAAGTGCTTGGAAAATTCAAGGATTTTAAGGCTTCTGTTGAGACCACCACTGAGAGCAAGATCAAAGCTCTTAGATCTGATAATGGTGGGGAATATATCAAGTCCGAGTTGCTGCAACTTTGTGCCCAAAGCGGAATCAAGATCCAACATACAGTTCCCTACACACCCCAGCAGAACGGTGTAGCGGAAAGGAAAAACCGGTCACTGAAAGAGATGGCTACATGCATGATTGAATCTAAAGGTTTGGCTGCAAATCTTTGGGCTGAAGCAATCAATGTTGCTGCATATATACAGAACCGAGTTCCACATTCATCCGTGAAAGGTATGACTCCTTTCGAAGCATTCTTTGGTCACAAACCGGATGTGTCAAATTTGAGAGTTTTTGGCTCTACTGCATGGGCTAGAATTCCTTCTGAGAAGAGACGAGCTTTGGATCCACAAAGTATCGAGTGCATATTGATAGGATATGGGGAAGAATCAAAAGCATATAAACTCATGGATATCAGATCTAAAAAGATATTCATAGAGCGCAGTGTGCAGTTTGAAGAACCGCTTCAAGAATTGCAACTAGTTGAGGAGAAAACTGCCGATTCACCGCCTTCACCAGAAGAAGATTCGAGCAGCGATAATGAAGGTATGAGTTCTGATATTTCTGATATTGTAGCAGCATATGATGATCATGACATATCAGGTTCGGAATCCGACCATTCAGATCCCCCTCAGTTACCAAAGTGGGCCCAAAATACTCTACAATCTGCTGGTTCGAATCTTGGAAATCCTGCTGATCCGAGACGAACAAGAGGAGACTTTCAAAGGGCAGGTATGGCTCTTTCTATTGCTGATCCATTTCTTCCTGAGATTTGTTATTTGATGGCTGGTTCAGATCCCCAATCATATTATTCAGCCCATCGAGATCCGAGATGGAAAGATGCCATGGATGAAGAGTACAGTTCTCTTCAAAAGAACAATACATGGGAGCTAGTTTCTCTTCCACCTGGAAGAAAATTAGTGAAGTGTAAATGGGTCTACCGTACTAAAGTTGCTGCTGATGGCACTATCAGCAAATATAAAGCAAGGTTGGTGGCAAAAGGTTTTTCCCAAGTCCAAGGAGTGGACTACACAGAGACTTTTGCACCGGTTGCAAAGATGGATTCCATCCGCCTTGTTTTAGCTATTGCCGCATCCAAGCACTGGGAGGTGCATCACATGGATGTGAAGAGTGCATTTTTACATGGAGACCTTGCTGAAGAGGTCTATATGCAGCAGCCAGAGGGTTATACATCAGATCCATCATTGGTTTGTAGATTGAAGAAGTCTTTGTACGGGTTAAAACAGGCCCCAAGAGCTTGGTACGCAAAGATGGACTCCTTCCTTCTTTCTCAGAATTTCCAAAGATGCAAATCTGATCCGAATGTCTATCTTCAGCGAGTTAAAGGTAATTTGTTGGTTATTGTACTTTATGTTGATGATCTGCTTATTACTGGTAGCACACTTACTTCAATAAACAAGCTAAAAACTGCCTTAAATCTAGCTTTTGACATGAGCGATTTGGGCTTGCTGAGTCACTTTTTGGGCTTAGAGATAGCTCAAAATTTCGATGGGATCACTATATCTCAGCAAAAATATGCTTCCGACCTGTTATTGAAGTTTAATATGGCTGAATGTAAGGCAGCCCCGTTCCCATTCCTCTCAGGAATCAGTCTTGAGGAGGGAGATTCCACACCGCTTGCAGATTGCAGTATGTATCGACAGTTGATTGGTTCACTACTTTATTTGACACATTCACGGCCTGATATCTCATATGCCGTGAGTGCCGTGTCGAGATATATGCAGCAGCCACATGAGCTTCATTGGCGAGCAGCCAAGCGGATCTTGCAGTATGTGCAAGGTACGAGACAGTTTGGCATACATTATGCTGCAGATTCTGAGCTAGATTTCATTGGTTTTACTGATTCAGATTGGGCAGGTGATAGCATTGATCGCAAGTCAACTTCCGGTTATGTTTTCATGATTGGTCATGGTGCTATTTGCTGGTCCAGCAAAAAGCAAGCAGCCATTGCACTTTCTTCAGCAGAGGCAGAGTATCGAGGGGCAGTCAATGCCTGCATTCAGGCAGTTTGGTTGCAGGGTATTCTTTCCGAGTTTGGTTTTGGTGGCACTACTTCGACTGTCCTATTTTGTGACAATCAAAGTGCTATCAAGATCTCCACAGATCCAGTTCAGCGGCAGAGGACCAAGCACATTGAGATTCATATGCATTACATTCGACAGTTGGTGCATGACCGCACCATCATTCTGCAATATTGCCCTACTGATGAGCAAATTGCAGACATCTTCACCAAGAGCTTCACTGAGAAGAAGTTCTCTTACCTCCGTTCACTGTTGGGGGTGAGTTCCATCATGGTGGAGACAGATTGATTCATTATTATGCTTTAGACTTGAGGGGGGGGCTTTCTTCCCACTGGGTTTTCCCTCTTTCCTCACTTAGTTTATTTTTCAGCATTTTTTGGATTATTGTATTGGGGTGACCTTTGGTCTTAGTTACTAGGGCCCCACATTATTTTAGTTGGCACATCATAGTCTAGCTTGAGGGGGGGTGTTCGGATATCCATCATCTATTTCGGGATACATATCTATTTCAGGATCATCTATTTCGGGATACATATCTACTTCAGGATCTTGCATGATCTATTTCAGGATATGCAGTCCAGTCACCAGTTTGATGCCTCCAGCACCTTATCCACCTTCTTCTAGCACCCGGGAGCCACTTTCCACAGAGTTTTAGCCCTCCTAAGCTGAAAGGCGCCCTCCTCTCACCTACTGACTGAGAAGGGCGCACTTGCTCACCTACCACTGCAGATTCACTCCAGTTACATTCAGTTAGCTCCGATTCTGATTGATTTCACTCCGATTTCACTCCTGACTGACTGTTTCACCTCCGATTGACCTCCAGTTCGATTAGGTGACTTGCTCTGACTCCAGTTAGCCTCCCATGCGCCCCCACTGAGCCTCCAGATCCTATATCAGTGCTACACACTTCAGTTACATTTATTATGATCAGTTAGACTCAGCTTGACACCTGGATGACTGTTTGTTGTGATTGATGAGCAACACCGATGATTGATGAGGACTCCTAGATTGAGTCAAGCTACTCCATTCAGTGATTCGAATGACCTCCTTAGGCAATTCGAATTGCTCTGTTCATTGTAACAGTTTGTATTGTAATTCATTCACCCTTTCTGGGATAGAGAGCACTGCTGCATGTTTTGCACAGTTTTGCACCATATCTTCTTATTCATCTGTTGTGACTGATTTATTTGTTCATTAGATCTGCTGTGACTAACTTTACATGGTATCAGAGCCATTGCAGGGACAAGATCTCTTTTCTACAGGTGTTTATACAAGAAGATTTGACTGAATTGCTAAAAATTGCAAAAAGTTTGGCATGAGATATCTCAAGGGCATTCGCTCCTGTGCATGCAAAGCTTGAAAAATACTCCAATACCACTCCAGAAGCTTGAGTTACCACATAATTCCTGGATCTGATACATTGGACCTATTCAACATTGCTTGAAATCCAATCCCAGGTGTGATGCAACTCTCAAAGGGTGGATTGTTCGACCTTATTGTGGTTGTTTTTATGTGATTTGCAGGTTTATTGTCTCCTCCAATTGCATTCGCTACCTTCTGCATGCAAGCATTTCTACAGCAATTCCATTCGCTCTAGTCTGCATGCAAGCTTCTTCTTCATCAGTTGACTCAATCCTTGCAATGGAATACTCTTCTTCAAATCCTATCCTCACCCCATTCAATTATTTTGATTGGAAAGATGATATGGAGATCATATTACGTTCAAAAGGTTACTACCGAGTCACTCTTGGTCTTGAATTGGAGCCAAACAATGTAGCAGAAAGAACCAAACACTACAATAAGCTTGATGAAGCTTACGGTCTTCTTTGTCTCTCCATCTCCAAAGATCTTCACTTCCATCTCAGCGGATTGAAGACTCCAAAGGCCATATGGGAGCAACTTGAGACACTATTTGGCAAGCAGGATGAGCTTAGGGCTTTTCAATTAGAGAATGAATTGATTGGCCTTAATCCTGAGAATTTCGAGAGCATCAATGAATTCTTCACAAAATTCAAGAACTTGAACTTGCAATTGAAGAACAGTGGTGTTATCAAAGAGGATAAACAGTTGATCCTCTCCATTCTAAGCAAGCTTGGGAAAGATTATTCGGTATTTGTCTCAACTTTCAATTCCGGTCGGCTAACTACCCCGAATTGGAAGATGCCTACCTTGAATGCCTTCATTGAGTCCGTTACGAAAGAGCATGACAAGTTGATTCAAATGGGGTCCATAAGCTCCAAAGATTCAGCCCTATTTGTTCAAGGACCCAAGATTTCGAATGGTAAAGGAAAGCTAAAGAAGGAGAAGCCCAAATTCGAGCCTCACAAGCAAAAAGACAAAGGCAAGCAAACGGATGCACCATCCAGTTCGAAATCCAAGCAAAAGGGCAAAGAAGGTAACCAAAAATCTAAATGTACTTATTGTAACCGTGGCTTTCATCCCGAAAGTTCATGTATGAAGAAGACTATAGATCAAATGGCCCTCCTTTTGGAAAAGAACAACATAACCCTTCCTGACGGTGCAAGGAAGAAGGATCGGAATGACGATCATGAAAGAGGACAAGCACTCATGGCAACGGTTTCGAAGCCCACTCTCTTGATAGATTCGGGTGCATCAAATCATATGGCTGCAAATATTGATTCTTTTTCCTCATTCGATCCAAACAGCTCCATCCCCATCCATTTGGGAGATGACTCAAAAATTTCTTCAAAGGGCAAAGGTACGATTCATGTAGATCATGGATGCTTTCAGAATGTTCTCTATGTGCCTTCCTTAGCTTCGAATCTCCTTTCTGTGTATCAAATGACACATACTGGTGATCCAAAGAAAGTCACATTCAGCCCTAATACAGTTGAAATTTCTGATATCAAAAGTGGAAGACTAGTTGCAGTTGGAAAGGCAAACCACACTGCTAAATGTTATGAGTTTTCGCACTTTATTCCGCTTGCAAAGCCCACTGCTCTTCGCACACATGGTAATGAGGTTAGTAGGCTTTGGCATGAAAGATTTGGACATCTAAATTATAAGTATTTGCTGCTGCTATCAAATAAATCCATGGTTGATGGGCTTCCACAACTCCGTTCCTCGAAGGGAATATGCTCCGGTTGCATTATTGGGAAGCACCCCGAGCACAGATTCGACCGCGGCAAGGCTAGCAGAGCCTCTACTATTTTGGGATTGATCCATTCTGATATCAGCGGTCCGCTGCCCCATATGTCATTAAATGGTTCAAGGTATGTTTTGACATTTATTGATGATTATTCTCGCTTTACATGGGTATTCTTTCTCAAAAACAAGTCAGAAGTGCTTGGAAAATTCAAGGATTTTAAGGCTTCTGTTGAGACCACCACTGAGAGCAAGATCAAAGCTCTTAGATCTGATAATGGTGGGGAATATATCAAGTCCGAGTTGCTGCAACTTTGTGCCCAAAGCGGAATCAAGATCCAACATACAGTTCCCTACACACCCCAGCAGAACGGTGTAGCGGAAAGGAAAAACCGGTCACTGAAAGAGATGGCTACATGCATGATTGAATCTAAAGGTTTGGCTGCAAATCTTTGGGCTGAAGCAATCAATGTTGCTGCATATATACAGAACCGAGTTCCACATTCATCCGTGAAAGGTATGACTCCTTTCGAAGCATTCTTTGGTCACAAACCGGATGTGTCAAATTTGAGAGTTTTTGGCTCTACTGCATGGGCTAGAATTCCTTCTGAGAAGAGACGAGCTTTGGATCCACAAAGTATCGAGTGCATATTGATAGGATATGGGGAAGAATCAAAAGCATATAAACTCATGGATATCAGATCTAAAAAGATATTCATAGAGCGCAGTGTGCAGTTTGAAGAACCGCTTCAAGAATTGCAACTAGTTGAGGAGAAAACTGCCGATTCACCGCCTTCACCAGAAGAAGATTCGAGCAGCGATAATGAAGGTATGAGTTCTGATATTTCTGATATTGTAGCAGCATATGATGATCATGACATATCAGGTTCGGAATCCGACCATTCAGATCCCCCTCAGTTACCAAAGTGGGCCCAAAATACTCTACAATCTGCTGGTTCGAATCTTGGAAATCCTGCTGATCCGAGACGAACAAGAGGAGACTTTCAAAGGGCAGGTATGGCTCTTTCTATTGCTGATCCATTTCTTCCTGAGATTTGTTATTTGATGGCTGGTTCAGATCCCCAATCATATTATTCAGCCCATCGAGATCCGAGATGGAAAGATGCCATGGATGAAGAGTACAGTTCTCTTCAAAAGAACAATACATGGGAGCTAGTTTCTCTTCCACCTGGAAGAAAATTAGTGAAGTGTAAATGGGTCTACCGTACTAAAGTTGCTGCTGATGGCACTATCAGCAAATATAAAGCAAGGTTGGTGGCAAAAGGTTTTTCCCAAGTCCAAGGAGTGGACTACACAGAGACTTTTGCACCGGTTGCAAAGATGGATTCCATCCGCCTTGTTTTAGCTATTGCCGCATCCAAGCACTGGGAGGTGCATCACATGGATGTGAAGAGTGCATTTTTACATGGAGACCTTGCTGAAGAGGTCTATATGCAGCAGCCAGAGGGTTATACATCAGATCCATCATTGGTTTGTAGATTGAAGAAGTCTTTGTACGGGTTAAAACAGGCCCCAAGAGCTTGGTACGCAAAGATGGACTCCTTCCTTCTTTCTCAGAATTTCCAAAGATGCAAATCTGATCCGAATGTCTATCTTCAGCGAGTTAAAGGTAATTTGTTGGTTATTGTACTTTATGTTGATGATCTGCTTATTACTGGTAGCACACTTACTTCAATAAACAAGCTAAAAACTGCCTTAAATCTAGCTTTTGACATGAGCGATTTGGGCTTGCTGAGTCACTTTTTGGGCTTAGAGATAGCTCAAAATTTCGATGGGATCACTATATCTCAGCAAAAATATGCTTCCGACCTGTTATTGAAGTTTAATATGGCTGAATGTAAGGCAGCCCCGTTCCCATTCCTCTCAGGAATCAGTCTTGAGGAGGGAGATTCCACACCGCTTGCAGATTGCAGTATGTATCGACAGTTGATTGGTTCACTACTTTATTTGACACATTCACGGCCTGATATCTCATATGCCGTGAGTGCCGTGTCGAGATATATGCAGCAGCCACATGAGCTTCATTGGCGAGCAGCCAAGCGGATCTTGCAGTATGTGCAAGGTACGAGACAGTTTGGCATACATTATGCTGCAGATTCTGAGCTAGATTTCATTGGTTTTACTGATTCAGATTGGGCAGGTGATAGCATTGATCGCAAGTCAACTTCCGGTTATGTTTTCATGATTGGTCATGGTGCTATTTGCTGGTCCAGCAAAAAGCAAGCAGCCATTGCACTTTCTTCAGCAGAGGCAGAGTATCGAGGGGCAGTCAATGCCTGCATTCAGGCAGTTTGGTTGCAGGGTATTCTTTCCGAGTTTGGTTTTGGTGGCACTACTTCGACTGTCCTATTTTGTGACAATCAAAGTGCTATCAAGATCTCCACAGATCCAGTTCAGCGGCAGAGGACCAAGCACATTGAGATTCATATGCATTACATTCGACAGTTGGTGCATGACCGCACCATCATTCTGCAATATTGCCCTACTGATGAGCAAATTGCAGACATCTTCACCAAGAGCTTCACTGAGAAGAAGTTCTCTTACCTCCGTTCACTGTTGGGGGTGAGTTCCATCATGGTGGAGACAGATTGATTCATTATTATGCTTTAGACTTGAGGGGGGGGCTTTCTTCCCACTGGGTTTTCCCTCTTTCCTCACTTAGTTTATTTTTCAGCATTTTTTGGATTATTGTATTGGGGTGACCTTTGGTCTTAGTTACTAGGGCCCCACATTATTTTAGTTGGCACATCATAGTCTAGCTTGAGGGGGGGTGTTCGGATATCCATCATCTATTTCGGGATACATATCTATTTCAGGATCATCTATTTCGGGATACATATCTACTTCAGGATCTTGCATGATCTATTTCAGGATATGCAGTCCAGTCACCAGTTTGATGCCTCCAGCACCTTATCCACCTTCTTCTAGCACCCGGGAGCCACTTTCCACAGAGTTTTAGCCCTCCTAAGCTGAAAGGCGCCCTCCTCTCACCTACTGACTGAGAAGGGCGCACTTGCTCACCTACCACTGCAGATACACTCCAGTTACATTCAGTTAGCTCCGATTCTGATTGATTTCACTCCGATTTCACTCCTGAATGACTGTTTCACCTCCGATTGACCTCCAGTTCAATTAGGTGACTTGCTCTGACTCCAGTTAGCCTCCCATGCGCCCCCACTGAGCCTCCAGATCCTATATCAGTGCTACACACTTCAGTTACATTTATTATGATCAGTTAGACTCAGCTTGACACCTGGATGACTGTTTGTTGTGATTGATGAGCAACACCGATGATTGATGAGGACTCCTAGATTGAGTCAAGCTACTCCATTCAGTGATTCGAATGACCTCCTTAGGCAATTCGAATTGCTCTGTTCATTGTAACAGTTTGTATTGTAATTCATTCACCCTTTCTGGGATAGAGAGCACTGCTGCATGTTTTGCACAGTTTTGCACCATATCTTCTTATTCATCTGTTGTGACTGATTTATTTGTTCATTAGATCTGCTGTGACTAACTTTACAGAGAGAACCATATCCCACGACCTTCTCTTGCCCCAAAACCCCAGAAAAACCTCAGACAATGCTCCCCATGTATCAATAGACTCAGGATGCAAATGCCTAAACCATCCCTTCACATTTCCTTGGAGGGATTTTGCGAAATCCCTCACACAGATGTCATCGTGTTCTATTTCAAGGAGATCCAGAAAATGCTCAAAGCCTTGAATATGTTTTTTTGCAGTAATCCTCTCAGATTCTCCGTCGAAGACAAGGAAATGTTTATGGTACCCTGGAGGGAAATCATGAAGGACAGGGGGCAACTTTAGAGGGTTGTATATTAGCTGAGCTTTAGAAGGAAAAAGAATAGGGGTAGGTAGGATACCTTCAGCTTTTTTCTCAGAGGTCTCATAAGGTCAGTCATGATTTATACAAGGTTCAAAGGGAAGGACGAGATCGACTATGGGGGGAAAAAACGAGTGTACACTTTCGAATTCGAGCGAAAGATATACAAAGGAAGTTCTCTCATGACCTATAGCTTGTTGGCGGGACAACAATTTTTTGGAATATATGTATAAGGGCAGGAGAATGCTAACACAGAAGAATAGAGCTTCTTTGAAGAGATTAATAGCTTGATATCTGGAACTTAATCTTCCCATGTCTAAAAGAGCTGGGCTCTTTCTCTAGTGGAGTCTGTGGACAAAATTAGATAACGAGTGGAGTCGCTAGGTGGATGGTGCACAACCCTTCTGATGCCTGACTTCTATCCACCAACAGTAATCAGAACTAAATGATTTTTCTTTCTTCCAAGGGTGATAAAATAGTCATCCCCGGCAACGGCGCCAATTTGTAAACACCCAAATTAACCCCCAAGGTTGTGAAGAGGGAAATCTGGGGTAACCACTAACCAATTTTGGACTAATGCTACTAACCTAGCAGAGTCAGAGAGGACTCTCTCTACAAATTAATGAAAGACTGGAAATATTCAAAGGCGTCAATAGTGAACACACAGACCAACCTCTTTTCACTCAAGAATATTCAATTAAACTAACAATAGAAGGCCAGATTTCTGAAGGAACAAAATGTGTAGAAATTATTGGAGGGATAATCACAAGGAAAAAATAAAATTGGGCGATGCAGTCAAGGTATTACACATAAATTAGATAACAATGCCATAGTGTCAATTACTCTAATAAAGGCAAGGTAGCCGCTCGCTTGCCGTCGTAAAGATATTTTCTAGTGGTAAAAGAAGAAGATAAGAACAATCCATTGATATGAGCATCCAGCAAAGATGAATTAAATATCAACTTTAGTAGAAATGTTTTGTGAACATCTAAGATAATAGCCAGAGTGAGTTCCAAGAATTCCAAACTATTATACACTGATCTCAGACATGAAACGAAAAACATAATGTAAAAGCATAACAAGAAGCACATGCACATAGGGAAAAAGGAGAAAACTGACTACAAGTTAGAATGACACAAGAATCTCTACAAAACAGTCTACCATAGGCACTGCACATAAGATTAACATGAAAGTCCCAAACCTGGGCTCGCCCCACAGGCCCTAGCTGAATGATTTTCCAACCCTTAATTATTCTATTACAAAGCTTTTATAGGTTCTTGGCCTTGAATTAGTCCACTGGAAACAAACAAAAATACGCTGCCACCTCGACAACTCCAAATTTGGAATATTATAGACATATCGAGCATGAAACAGATTGATTAAGATGGGAAACAAAATATTATGAACAAGGTGCCACCTTACTGCAGAGTCTTCAAACAGCCTTGCGAATCAAAGTAGTCCTCCACCTTCAGAGAGATGTCAGCATGTGATTCCCTGGTAGGAGGAGGAGGTGTCGCCTCTTCAATAGGGAGCACAAGATCGTGAATGATCTCCATGTCTTGCTATATGCCTCCTTTTTCTTTAGAATTTTCCTCTCTTTTTTGACGTCGAACTCTTTTAGACACTTGTCGCCTTTCTGCCTTCTGATCGTCACCACCGGAGCCGGATTCCTCATGGTCAAATTCCATAGGAGATGAAGGAGCATGCTCTTCCTCCACCTCAGACCATGCCTACTATGGCATGAAAACCACTCTGGATTCCTACCCCTTCTCCATGATGCAATCTCAACTGAAACATGCCCTCGGTCGCCAGGTGTACTCTTCTCTTCATATACCGATATTGCACCATGGGAGAAGCAACCATATCCATAACGGTCATGATGATGACAGCGGTTATGTGTGGCCATAATTGCCATGATAACTTGATTGGACCCCCTAATCAAGGAGCAATGATGCCTCAGTTCTGAGCTAACCTGAAACATGCTCGGCAAAGATCCCCAGATAAACAGTGTAGCAGATGGTGATGCTGAGGTGGCCTCCATCGCATCGATAAACATACGTCACTACCCTTCACCTCACCTTCTTTCCACATGCTGAAAGACGTGGGTCACATCATCTTCACAGCCACCTAGGCCACCCATCAGTCCGCACGAGCGACCTTCCTCTGACCTGTACCTTTATAACAATGGCTCTGGCTTCTTTCTCTGTATCACAGACAAAGTTCATAATTTGCCCTGGAAGCTAACGTCATTACCACATCGGTAGATCCTTCAACCTTGCCTCTATTCCTTCCCCCAGTTCCTGAAACTGACCCCTTTAAAATACTAACGCTATGGCGGCATCTGCAGGAAAAACTTGTTTCTAAATAGCTGACGAGGGGTTCCCCAAAAAATCCTCCGATGCTGAGACAACCTATCTTCAATAGGGGCGATAAAGGGAGAAATGCTAATGAAAGACCCTGTACAGCTCTAAAACCCTATCTCTTTCCTGCTGGTGGGTATACAATGCTGACTCTCCGAACGAGGCATATTTCAAACCGTAATCCCTGGGCCCATTTAACCTTGACCTTCCAGGAAACCGGCCTTCGACCTGCCTTGCTGCCATGAACAAACTAAGCTTTGCCATGCGACCCTTCTTGTCTTAATCAAACAGCCTGAGAGGCCATGGGAAAGGCTTCGCTTGTCGCTTCTACATCTCTCCCATGCCTGGAGGCTTCTACCCCCGACAAGCCTCAGAAACAAAAAAAAAAAATGTCAACTTTACCCATCTACGACTATATATTCAATCCTATTCACTTATCCCCCGGCTTCTTCTTCAGTCGCTCGTCAATCTCAATTGTTGGTCATTTATGTGCTGATCTCTACCATCTGATCCAACCTTCTCTTTCACCACTAATTTGACTCCCCTTCTGTATCTGTCGTTGGATCGCTCCACGTGTCTACGGAGCGGTATCACGAACATCCTAACACGGTTTTCAATACTGATTTCATACCTCATGACTGCCTCTAGTGGTGACATCTGGAAAAGGGGTTTTCTTATCGCTACCACCTTCCTACCTAACCAGTGTGCATCTTTCCAGCGAGAGGAACACCATAGATCGTCGATCTTCCCAAATCCCATATACACCGTCCACCTTGTCATATTGTACTTACCTTGGTGGGACCATCAATTCTTGACCGTAGGATATCACTTAGCCTCCCCGAGCTGTCCACGCGTCAAGAGATCTATTTCTATGCTTTGATGGTATCATGTGTTTATTAAAACAATACCGCTTACCACCCATCCTCCTCACGATGTCTCCTCTTGCTGCCACCTGTCCAACGGTATTCACCATCGCGACTGCCTTTATGACTACTCCTCGTGCGCTTCATCCTTATAACTATCAACGAGGACCATTGATCTCTCTTGGGTGCCCATCCGACGGTGGAAACTAGCGCGGTGGCTATTCCTTGAATTATTTCCTTTGGACTATAGACTTAGGCTCACTTTTGGTCCATTTGGTCGCACTTTAATGCGTTTCTTCTCCATGTTTCCATCACCTTGCATATTTAACACCTCCCTTGCATTTTCCTTGTATCCTTTAGCACCTAGTTAGGGAAAACAATCATAAACTCTAGTTTTTCTCAAGGTTTTTTTTAGGGCTATCCCTTGGCTTTCCCTCCATTTCTACGCTGTGAAAAATAGGTGCTAACACCCTCCATAATTATTTCCAGAATTTCTATAAAATTTATTATTATTATTCTTCTTAAAGTTATCCCGTCTTTTAGTGTTTCAATTAGGTACATTTTCTCTTTTATTCTTATTCTGATCATAACAGTAATTTGCTTTTCTCATTGCTTATTCTAGTGTCTTTGGATTGTCATACTCAATCCACTCCTTAAGCATGGTAGGTAAGCAATTGAGGAAGTGTTGTATTTTTTGTTTTTCATCTATTATATATGGTCCATAACGAAGCAGACTTAGGAATTTACTACAGAGTTCGATCATGGTCATAACACCTAACCTTAACTCGTAGAATTCCTTTGCTTTTTCTTCATAGTACTAGTGTGAAAAATACTTTTGTTTAAATAGTTTCTTAAAGGTTTTCTAGGTTACATGTGTTGGGCCTAGCCCAAGTGGGGCTTTTTTGTGCAAGTCAATTTTTGGAACTATGAAGTTAAGTGCAGTTTGTTAAGTTTTAAACCAAATAGACTAGCAAGATCACTAAAAGAAGCATAATCACAAAATAGACATAGAATATACCTTGGGAAACCCTCATGGGGTAGAAAACCCAGCAAAGCTTTCCTCAATAAGATGATCAACCAAAATACGAGATGTGCTCCCTCCTTCTTTTCGTCCTTAGCAAATCTCTCAGACAAGTGCGCCTCTTTTCACAAGTGAGTGAGTATATCTAATGAGGAGTTCACCTCCTCTATTTATACTAACTCCCGACCACCAAAAATACCTAATGGGGCTGACCTCTCCTGGAGAAGTCTAATAACCCCTAAAACATAACCTTAGGGCCGACCCCCACTTGGTGGGTCTAATAACCCTAGTTACCACAACTTCTCGGAGGGATAAACATCTCTGGATACATAATAGAATCACTTAGGAGGGATGGAACATCTCTGGAATAAATAATATACAAATATAATATTCTTAGAAGTTACAATATTCAACACTCCCCCTTAACGAGAAGGATATTATAACAACATCTGTAGGAGCAAGGAGTTAATGGATACATCATACATGATACATCTATAAATCATCGAAAGCTTTCTTCAATTTCATCATCATCAGTAACTTGACAAGTTACTGGAACATCAACATCAACATCAGCATCATCATCATACGATCAACAGCATCATCATCATACGATCAATCAGCATCGTCATCATACGATCAATAGCATCGTCATCATGCAATCATTAGCATCATCATCATACAATCAACATCATCATCATCAGCATTGTCATCATATGATCAATAGCATCATCATCAGCATCGTCATCATACAATCAACAACATCGTCATCAGCATCGTCATCATACAATCAACAACATCGTCATCATACGATAAACAGCATCGTCATCATGCAATCATCAGCATCGTCATCATACGATCAACAGCATCGTCATCATACGATCAACAACATTGTCATCAGCATTGTCATCATACGATCAATCGGCATCGTCATCATACGATCAACATTTTCCAGGGTGATCAATCCTGCTCTCTTTAGGACATATGTCCATGGATGATGCAATCCAGTCATGTACCTTTTGAACCGAAGTCCAGGGACGATCCAGTCCTATCATGTACCTTTTGAATCGAAGCTCAGGGACGATCCAGTCCTATCATGTACCTTTTGAACCGAAGCTCAGGGACGATCCAGTCCTATCATGTACCTTTTGAACCGAAGCTCAGGGACGATCCAGTCCTATCATGTACCTTTTGAACAGAAGCTCAGGGACGATCCAGTCCTATCATTCAATTCTCTGAGACCTCATGTCTACGGCTCAATTCACAGGACCAAATTCCGAGGACGATCCAATCCCCTTACCTGTTCATTCAGGATTTTGTTCTCGGAGACATCATGTCTACGGCTCAATTCAAAGGACTAAAGTCCGAGGACGATCCAATACCCTTACCTGTTCATTCAGGATTTTGTTCTCGGAGACATCATGTCTACGGCTCAATTCAAAGGACTAAAGTCCGAGGACGATCCAATCCCCTTACCTGTTCATTCAGGATTTTGTTCTCGGAGACATCATGTCTACGGCTCAATTCAAAGGACTAAAGTCCGAGGATGATCCAATCCCCTTAACTGTTCATTCAGGATTTTGTTCTCGGAGACATCATGTCTACGGCTCAATTCAAAGGACTAAAGTCCGAGGACGATCCAATCCCCTTACCTGTTCATTCAGGATTTTGTTCTCGGAGACATCATGTCTACGGCTCTCTTTAGGACTGAAGTCCAGGGATTATCCAATCCCCTCAAGTCCACCAAGGACTTCATTCTCGAAGACATACGTCTACGGCTCTCTTTAGGACTGAAGTCTAGGGATGATCCAATCCCCTCAAGTCCACCAAGGACTTCATTCTCGAAGACATACATCTACGTCTCTCTTTAGGACTGAAGTCTAGGGATGATCCAATCCCCTCAAGTCCACCAAGGACTTCATTCTCGAAGACATACGTCTACGAATCTCTTTAGGACTGAAGTCCAGGGATGATCCAATCCCCTTACATGTCAGTCATGGGTACAAGTATCTTCATCTATACAAGTACATCAAGGCATCATGTATTCTCATCATCAAAAGCATGTACATGTATCCTCATCATCAAAACATGTATATCAAAACATGTATCCTCATCATCAAAACATGTATATCAAAAATACATCTAACATCAAAAGCATGTATACATCTATCATCAAAAGCATGTATTCTCACTAATATATCTATCATCAAAAGCATGTATACATCTATCATCAACAGCATGTATTATCACTAATACATCTATCATCAAAAGCATGTATACATCTATCATCAAAAGCATGTATTCTGACTAATACATCTATCATCAAAAGCATGTATACATCTATCATCAAAAGCATGTATTCTCACTAATACATCTATCATCAAAAGTAAAGGTATAAGAATCCTAAAAATAATTCTAAGTAACTAAGTGCAATAAATAGGTAGCCTGATTTGTTATCAGGTACTACGCTACTCCCCCTTTCGAGGAGAGTCCTTTTGAACTATACCAAGCTTGTCTCGGAAGTATTCAAACTTCACTCGAGACAGAGGTTTAGTCAAGATATCAGCAATCTGATCCTCAGTGCTTATATATTCGAGCTTGATAGCTCCTCTCTACACCATATCACGTATATAGAAGTATCGGATCTCTATGTGTTTTGACTTATCGTGGAACACAGGATTTTCAGTCATCTTAATGCAGCTTTGATTGTCACATATAATCACAGTGGGATCCATTTCTAAGTCAAACACTCCAGATAATAGTTTTTGAAGCCATACTGCTTCACAGTTGGCAGAGTAGGCAGCTATATATTCTGCTTCGGCAGTGCTGAGGGCCACACTAGATTGTTTCTTGCTGAACCATGAGACCATAGCAGATCCAAGACCATAACATCCACCTGAAGTACTTTTTCTGTCTGAGACACTACCTGCCTAGTCAGAGTCTGAGTAACCATGTAACCTGAGTTCATGACCTTTGAGATAATATAGGCCAAAATCTAAAGTACCTTTTAGGTACCTCATTACATTCTTTGCGGCTATTAGGTGAACCTTTCTAGGTGCTACTAAATACTGACTTAGGGTATTTACAGCAAAGCATATATCAGGCCTAGTATTTGTTAAATACATCAATGATCCAATGATTTGTCTATATAGAGTTATGTCCACTAATTCTGATGAGTCATTGGCCAATAACTTCAAGTTGGATTCCATGGGAGTGGCCATGGCTTTACACTCCATCATATCAAATCTTTTGAGAATTTCCACAGTATACTTACCTTGATTTAGAAAGATTCCTTTTGGTTCTTGCCATACTTCTAAGCCTAAGAAGTAGTGCATTAATCCGAGATCTTTCATCTCGAATTCTGAAGAAAGCTTCTTCTTGCTTTCAATAATTTGTTTCTCATTTCCAGTTAGAAATAAATCATCTACATATAATGACAGTATAACTGGTTCATCCTCCATCACTTTGAGATAGAGATTGGGATCAGCTTTACTTTTGGTAAAGCCCATGCTTGTTAAGAAATTGTCAATCCTTCCGTACTAAGCCCTGGGAGCTTGCTTTAAACCATATAATTCCTTTTTCAGTTTGCATACATGGGTCCTTCTGTCTTTGACCTCAAATCCTTGTGGTTGTTCTATGTATACTTCTTCTTCAATTACACCATTCAGAAAAGCTGTCTTAACATCCATTTGGTGCAATTTCCATTTCATCATGGATGCAAGTGCCATGATAGTTCTAATTGAAGTATACCTAGCAACTGGTGCAAATGTTTCTTCATAGTCAATTCCCTCTTTCTGAGAGAATCCTCTGGCTACAAATCTTGCCTTGTATTTTTCAATGCTACCATCTGCAGCATGTTTTATCTTGAAAATCCATTTGGAAGAAACCACACTTTTATCTTTTGGTTTGGGGACTATATCCCAAACATCATTTTTCATTATTGACTGATATTCTTCTGTCATAGCTTCTACCCATTATTTCTTCTGAGTTGCCTCTTCATAGCTGGTAGGTAGTTGATCCACAAGATCACACATCAAGGCCATGTAGTTGGACACTAACTTTGGTTTCTTTCTTTCTCTAGTGGAGCCTTCAGGAGCTCCATATCTTTCAGCCCCTTGAATAATATCTCTAGCCCATGCTGGCCTTCTTTTCTTAGATAAGACTGTAATAGGAGGCTCTTGTGGTTCCAACATGTCATGATCCTTTGGAGAATCATCTTCAGGAATGGGCACAGCCTCTGTGATCCTGGGAGAAGTATCTTCTTCATAGATTTCTTCAAGTTGGCACTTCTTGGATTTCTTGAGAGCTGCTTCTTCATCAAATGTTACATCTCTACTTCTTTCTATGTGATGAAAGCCTGGAATGTAAATTCTGAAGGCTTTTGATGATTCACAATAACCAACAAATATTCCCTTCTTACTAGAAGGGTTCAACTTGGTTCTCTTTTCTTTCGGAATGTGGATGTACACAGGACACCCAAATATTTTAAGATGACTTACCTCATGCTTCTTACCTGTAAACACTTCTTCTGGAGTTTTGAAATCAAGAGCACTATGAGATAATCTATTTTGCACATATACTGCTGTCTTGGCTACTTCAGCCCATAGATACATAGGAAGATCTTGGTCATGTATCATAGTCTTCACAGCTTCCATGATTGTTCTATTTTTCCTTTCAGCCACCCCATTTTGTTGGGGATTATATGGAGTAGTTAGTTCCCTCTTAATTCCAGCTTCTTTACAGAAGTCCTCAAATTCCTTTGAGGTAAATTCTCCTCCATTATCTGTTCTGAGAATTTTGATTCTCTTTTCTGATAGATTTTCTATTAGAGCCTTGAACTCTTTGAATTTTCCAAAAACTTCATTCTTACCTTTGAGGAAGTATATCCAAGTTTTCCTTGAGTGGTCATCAATGAATGAAAGATAGTATTCAAACCCACTTAGAGAAGTGGTGGGAATTGTTCCACATACATCTGAGTGTATTAGCTCCAAAATGTTCTTAGTCTTTGTTTCACTCTTTGGAAAGGGGTTCTTGATATTTTTCCCTTTCTTACATCCTTTACATGATCCATCATGATCAGCTTTCAAATCTGGTAGTCCTATGACTACCTTGCTTACATAGGGTAAGGATTTATAGCTGATATGAGCTAATCTTCTATGCCATAGCTCACTGGGGCTAGAGATCTCATGAGCAAGGGCAGCTTCTAGATGACCCTTGAGCTTATAGAGACCTCCTTCTTCTTCACCAATGACAACTGCATCTTTAATTGTCTTTCCTTTGGACCACATGAGTACTTGTCGATCTATGAAAGCCACTCTAAAACCTTTCTTATCTAGTGCTGAGATAGAGAGAAGGTTCTTCTTTAAACCTGGTACATATAAGATATCTTTCATCTTCAAGGGTTCTAGAATCTAGCTTGTAGCTAGCTTCACCAATTCCTTTGATGGGATATTGGTAGTCATCTCCTAGAGATACCTTTTGTGTAGAAGATTTTTCTTCAAGATTTGAGAAAGTCTTTCTTTGACCTGTCATGTGTTTAGAAGCACCACTGTCAATGAGCCATGTATCTTCTCCAGGAGATACAGATCCAAAGAGTGCAGAGAATAGAACATATTCTTCTAGATCTTCTTTCTTCACTTTATATCTTTTCTTTCTAGGTTTTACCTCTACCTCTTCTTCTTCTTCTTCTTCTTCTTCTTCATTTTCTGCCATATGTGCATGATGTCTTTTGTGGACAGACTTCTTCTTTTGTGAAGGACAATATTTGGAGATGTGTCCTAGTTTATGACAACTGTAGCATTCAACTTTGGAAAGATCTCATATTGGATTAGGTCCTCTTCTCTTTTTAGGCCTAGAGAAGTGTTGAGGTCCTCTGTGGTCAACTTTCTTGAGATGACCTATTCTTCTTCTTTTGGTATGGGTGGCCAAGGCTTGGTCATCCTCTTTGAGAAGATCTTCTCTGTTGGCAACCCTAGCTTCTTCTTGAACACAGTACTCCCATACTATATCAAACTTCATGCTCTCTTTTCTGGCACACATGGTTTGTATGAATGATTCCCAAGGCCTAGTGAGACCATTGAGAGCAGTCATCACAAGTTCATCTTCATCAAGAGTATCACCAATTGCATCTAGTTCCTCCTTGATTTGTGAGACCCTTGAGAAGTAGTCTTGAATGGATTCTCCTTTGTGTATCTTGGTACTCTTCAATTGAGTCCTTAAGTTCATCTTCCTATTGATGTTCTTTCCTTCATACATTCTTCCTAGGGCATCATACATTTCCTTTGGAGTCTTCTTGGAGGCCACTTGGGGAATCAAGTGGTCTTTAATAGAATCAGCTATGATTCTCTTTGCCCTAATCAAATCCTTCCTATACTTTTCTTTGGCTTCATCTCCTTCTGGTTCTGCAACTTCATCCTTGATATAATGAGCAAGATCATTCTCTTCAAGAATGAGACCAATTTTGTATTTCCATGCCCGAAAATTCTCTATACCTTCTAGCTTGTCTTCAAGCTTAGTGTTTGGAGCCATCTTCTCTTGGGGGAGTCCAAGAGACAGAGTAGTACTTACCTGAAAAGTTACCTTTTACATTTCCGGAACCTGAGACAGAATTTTATCGCACTTTTGGTAGAATTAGGGTTTGACTTTCCCGGAGTTCTACCCAACCAAAAAGTTCGATCTAGGGCTCAAAAGAATGGTATTGAAAAGGGCTATCCAGACATGTAATCAGATTTTAGCAATACCAAATTTCTACTGAAACCAATTTCTCACTTATCGCACTTTTGGTAGAATTAGGGTTTGACTTTCCCGGAGTTCTACCCAACCAAAAAGTTCGATCTAGGGTTCAAAAGAAAGGTCTTGAGAAAAGCTATCCAGCCATGTAATCAGATTTCAATAATACCAAATTTCTGCTGAAACCAATTTCTCACTTATCGTACTTTTGGTAGAATTAGGGTTTGACTTTCCTGGCGTTCCACCCAACCAAAAAGTTCGATATAGGGTTCAAAAGAAAGGTCTTGAGAAGGGTTGTCCAGCCATGTAATCATATTTCAATAATATTAACTTTCTGCTGAAACCCTAATCTTCACCGGAAAGAGAGAGAGATTCTTACCTTGTGAAAGATGTCCTATTCAGTCTAGCTCTGATACCATGTTAAGTTTTAAACCAAATAGACTAGCAAGATCACTAAAAGAAGCATAATCACAAAATAGACACAGAATATACCCTGGGAAACCCTCATGGGGTAGAAAACCCAGGAAAGCTTTCCTCAATAAGATGATCAACCAAAATACAAGATGTGCTCCCTCCTTCTTTTCCTCCTTAGTAAATCTCTCAGACAAGTGCGCCTCTTTTCACAAGTGAGTGAGTATATCTAATGAGGAGTTCACCTCCTCTATTTATACTAACTCCTGACCACCAAAAATACCTAATGGGGCCGACCTCTCCTAGAGAAGTCTAATAACCCCTAAAACATAACCTTAGGGCTGACCCCCACATGGTGGGTCTAATAACCCTAGTTACCACAACTTCTCGGAGGGATAAACATCTCTGGATACATAATAGAATCACCTCGGAGGGATGGAACATCTCCGGAATAAATAATATACAAATATAATATTCTTAGAAGTTGCAATATTCAACACAGTTCGGTTGAAGACTTTTTGGTGCAAGTAAGTTTTGAGGATCTGTGATGTGAGCGCAACACAGTATCAGCCTAATGGGAACCAAGCAGCTAAGGACAGGTTCTACGAAGTGTGAAGTGCCAGTAGGGAAATTGTTTTGGGTAAAGAATGAATGTAAGGTCGGCTGGGTGAAAGCGACCTATTTTTGGTTAAGAAACTCCATGATTACCAAGTAGGAGGGTAAGGAGTAAGGAGGAAGGAAATCGAGCGGTCACACGTGTGGAGGAAGCACGACATGAACCGGCTGCAAAAGGTCATTAAAGAAGGAACAACCAGGTGAAAGCGACAATCGGCATGCGGTCGACAGGGCAGGCTGAAAGTGACGTGACCAAGGGCAGGCTGAAAGGGACGTGACCATGCGCAGAGGATGGCCACACCAGAAGAGTCGCTATCAGTGCCTAACAGTCTAGTTAGGGGAAAACCACGATAGTTTTGGGAAACCTTAGGGTTTTTTCCTGTGTATTGTAAAGACATGACCTACAGGCATGATCTATAAAAAGGCACCATTTTGTAAGGGAAAGGGTTAATGTTGAAATGTATTTGTTGAATCTGAGTGATACTGTGTTGTATTACTCAAAGCCATTGTAAAGGCTCTGCAATATGTGTGCGTAGAGACCTATTGAGAGAGAGGAGAGTCTGCAGCTGAGTGCGCAGACCGGAACTGTTGTACCCTTCCCAAAAGAGTAATACAACAACAGTTCCTATGGACGTAGCTCCCATACTGGGGGTGAACCATGTTAAATTCCTGTGTTTTGTGATTGTTTCCATATTTGAATCTGTTATTTTCTTACAATGAATGCTTAAGATCTTGCTTATCAGTTTCTGTGTTTACTTTTATATGTATTCGCCATAAGGAATGAGATGGGAATAATATGTTAAGTTTCTCATATGTCGATGAATGTTAGATGCATAAGTATTTATAAGTCTGAATGAATGCATAATTTGGTTGGATATATGCTAAGTCAGTGGAGTTTGTATAGTACAACCCTCATGAAGCACAACACCGGAAGTGCACAGTATTTTGTGTCCTGTCCTATTGCATAAGTCATAAAGTAACTTAAGACAATTGATAAACGGGTAAAACACTAAGTATAGCTTGTTGAAGCTAGTTGAATCTAGAGAGGAAACATAGTTGTCGGTTGCGTTACCCTGTCATCGAGCTCCGTCGAACCACACAATCCTTGGATGCGCGAGTTGCACAAGCCTTCTGGCTTTTAGAAGTATTGACTGCGAAGGAGTTAAGCTCTGTGGAGTCGCAAGTCCGCAACGCAAGCTCTGCCACATGCAGTTTATCAGATATGTTTAAGCACTCATCACGTAGTTGTGGAAACCTGATTCCGCAGCCCCCCCATACCTTCGCCTTGGGTGAGACCTTAGTCTGCTTGCAAATTGTT
This sequence comes from Larix kaempferi, assembly GCA_027924585.1. Classification (NCBI taxonomy): domain Eukaryota; kingdom Viridiplantae; phylum Streptophyta; class Pinopsida; order Pinales; family Pinaceae; genus Larix; species Larix kaempferi. The sequence goes on along the minus strand of BSBM01000127.1, from coordinate 992,906 downwards.
GCCAAAAGGGCTGGTGAAAAGTGGTTTTGTTGGTTCCTTGAACCGCGAAGAACCTGGATCTTTATAGAAAACCTCAAGATATTTATTTAAGCCAACGAATGGTTCCATTGCCGCGCTAAGAATCCATGATGAGTTTTGCGCTTGAAAGAAGTGATGTGCTCGAAAGAAAAGGTTCAGTTGATTGCAGAAATTTGGCATCCGGACAAGAAAGAAATCTGGGCTTGGTGTGACAAGACACAAAGAGACTTCGGAAGGAAGGAAAATAGAAATCCGCAACTCTTTGACATAGATTGCTTGAAGAAATACCTGTGGAAAGATATTCATGAAATTTTATGGGCATATTTTGGAAACGAGTTGCATGAATGGTTTTCAAGGATCATAGAGTGCAAGAACTGTTTTGCACCAGAAATACCGACCGAGTGGACTCTAGAGCTCATTGCGAAGCTCAAAGCAGTAGGTAGTCCATTCTCGATGGAAGTCGACTTTTGGGTTGATAGTATACTAAAGGCTTCATGATAGAGTTCGCTGTGGACACCCTGAAGTCCTACAGCGAAGTAGATGCAGAGTTTTTCAAAGGTTTCAAAGGTAAATACCTGAACAATTTGAGTTTATACATTAAAATGCTTTTAGCTGAGAAAGGTGTTTTAAAAATGCAATAAAGGTTCCTAGAAGTTTTGAATCTGTAATGGTCAATAGCATCTATAGTGATTCTGACGAAGAAACACATAATTTGGGAAGTGGAAAAAGATATAAGTATACCACTAAGAAAACCTCCTAAGAAGATGGACTCCGCGTAGAAATTGATTTACAAACCCAGCCTGATAGGCTCTAGACCGCACCTCTATCAGCCATCTATCAGCCTATTACTCCGTAGAATCTGCTGGTTGCAAGTACTACACATCCTATTTCTCATATTTCATTAGCTCAGAATCCCGCATTTGTTAATATTCCTGATCCTCAAAGCATTAAGACTAGTAACACCGTGGCAGTGAGTACTCAGATCATCCTGACTCGGACCATTCTGAATCCGACTATCCCATCTCAAAACATTATGCACAATACAAACTTTGCTTTTGTCGCTCAGAACCCTCCACAAAACACTACACCACCTAGGATAAGGATTACTGATGATATTAAGCTGTAGATATTGAAAGGAACAGGCCTAGAAGACCCTAAGCAACATTGGTTTCTATGTGAAGCCATATGGAGTGTCAAGCAAGTTCAGGATGATGTTGCGAAGCAAGCGTAGCTCATCACCACATTTAGAGACAAAGCGTTGAATTGGTTCATGAAGTATTTTGTTGGACATCAAAGAACCTTAGTAGAGATTAAGGCCACACTATTGAGTGAGTTCCAGAAACCGAAGTCAGAATCCCAATGTATAACAAAGCTAAAGGAGATTAATCAAAAACCTAATGAGACGGTTTGAGAATTTGAACAGAAATTTAAGACACTATTGGACCAAGTAAGTTTTGTCATAGCACCACAACAACACCAAGAATGGTTTATAGCCGCATTGTTTCCCCATATCAAACTGTCATTGATGCAGCAGGAAGTGGCTTCGTAGGCAGAAGCCTTAGAGATCGCAATGAAACTAGAAGCTTCACCAATTGGAGAGACTAACACTGGGATGTCTCAAATTCAGACCCAGTTAGCTACCCTAACATTACAACTTCAGGATATGAACAGGGGAAAACAAGAGAGGCAAGAAGTCTGATGTACGGGATGCAAGGGAGAAGGGCCCACCAAAGAGCATTGTCCTTTATTTCAAGAGTACTTTAACAGTGGATCCCTGAATCCCCTGAATCAGAATCAAGCCCCATGGTTTGAAATATGTAAAACACGAGGCCACAGGCTTGAATACTGATATCTCATACAGAAGTATGTGTGCACCCCTAAAAGCCTATATTGCAACTTCTGTAAGTCAGTAGGCCATGATGAATCCAATTGTAGAGCATATGAGCTCATGTAGGAAAGGAAATGAGACATGGAGAATATGCATGATAATGGAATATACAAAGTACAAGAACAAACCCCACTGAAGCAATATAATGTGCAATATGACCAAGGCACCTATAGAGGCCATGGTGTAGGGTACTAAGGAAGAGGAAGAAATACTGGTCTAGGACAAGGAAGGGGAAGAGGCCAGATGATCTGTTACAACTGTGGCCAGGCAGGTCACTTATCTAGGGATTGTACCAATGAATTTGCTACTTGTAATTACTGCAAATCTATTGATCATGTTATTGAAGTCTTCCCAGTATTAGCAGCAGAAATGCAGAGAAGAAAGCAAGATGCACCTAACCCAAACATTCAGTTGATCACAGCAGAGAGAAGGGCTGTGGAGCCAAGTATCAATGCAGTGACACGAAGTGGCGCTACCACGGGCAGGGAAAGAGGAGAAGAAGCCTCTACTTCTGGAGAGTTTGAAACTAAGCAGACTCCTCTTGAAACAATCTAGATTAGAAAAGCTACTGGAAAGACACCTGCTTTCAACTTGGAGAAAAAGAAACAAGTCTTTGAAGAAGTGTGGGACATTTTCAAAGAGTCAACACCCAGGTCACCAAGAATCCAGTTGTGCAGTGAAATACTGCATATCGAGTATATGCTTGTTGCTTATGAAAAAACATGCCATGTAGCAGAGACAGGAACCTATGTTGCGCAGTTCCCAAGGAGCTGCATGAAACTATTGAAGAGCCCAGATGCTCTAGCAGAATTATAAAAGTTGTTAAATCAATATGAACCACAATGTGAGAAGGAAACCACTGAGAGCGCAGTCCATCAAGTCAAGAACCATAAAAGAACAGGTCGAGAAATGAGGCTCACTGCACAGATAGGAGACTATGAGATGGATGAGATCATCCTTGATATGGGATCTGAAGTAAATGTCTTAACTATTTCATAAGTTTTCTATCATACAGAAGGACTAGAACCCCTACCAAGAAAGCGGTTACAGAGCAAGGTCAAGGCTCCCGAAGATCGCCACGACATGCTATAGTTATGCAAGACAAGGGAAAAAACCCAGCCATGGAGAAGATGAAGCCAAACATTGTGAGCTCTTCAGTATCTGAAGTCCTACTGAGCGACAAAGAAATTCCCTTGAAGTTAATGCCGCAGTATATATCGTCGCGTAGAGCATACGCACCATCCAGTAAACTGCTTAGGACTGCTAAGTATGAGATTCCAATTCCACGGATGTCGAAGCATGTACAAGTAGAAGGAAATCTATTGGGGAAAATCCCAGAATGCAAGTTTGAAGACTTCAACCTGCTTTAGATGAAGAAAGAACTGGTTGAACCAAAGTTCCCAAAGTTTCAGCCAGATCAGTATATGTGCTGGAAGAAGGATGTAAAAGGAAACTGTATTCTCGTCGTGCAGAACTGGCTAACCGGAGTAGTCGAGTCAGGGTTTCTCAACCTGTTGAGGCTCCCACACTTCAACCGAATGCCAGAATTGAATGCGGTGGTGCGCACTCTTATGTCGTGCATGCACCAAGGATATCTTTGGATTGATCGCAATGTCGACCTCAATATTGATTTGATCTACCGGATTACTTGGTTAAGCAAGAGAGGCGACGATCCCAAGCAATTTTTTGTAGGCAAGATACGGGATAAGGAGGTCGCCGTGAAGATGAAGAAGACATAGCCCGTCCTCAAAGGAAAAAGAGGATTTGTCATAGATAATATAGAGGATGAAGCTATGTGGTTCGTAACACAACTGTTAGCAGGAAAAATTCTAATAAAAGCAAGATCGTTGGAAGTACCTATGGGCGGAGTGCTCCTTGGGGAAAAGGCAATGATAGGAGGAAGGTTTAGCTGGTGTCAGTACCTACTAAATGAGTTTCTGGAAGAGATGAATGACACGCAGACACATGGTAGCAACTTCCACTATACATGGTTGATAGTGTTGATTGCCTTTGTAGGGTGGAAGGACCCAAAACATTACATTGGCCTAAACACCGATAGCAATGATTGCAGAGGAGCCCGTTATGCAAACCTTTGGGCGAATTCAATATCAGAAAGACAACACGCATCAGCTAAAGTCTTCTACACTTACTATGAGTAGCTGCGCGAAGTCATTATCGCCACACCGCGGATATCAAAAGGGGTAACAGCTAAGTATATTCACACCGTCAATTTTAAAGCTGATATGCATTCTGTCTTTATTTCAGCAAAGGCTCAGATGAAAAACCCTGAATGGTTCCAAGGAAGCTACCACATGAACGAAGAGGATATCGACACAATTATGAAGGAATGGATCCCTGAGTTCAAGTTCGAAGGGATTGTGGATATTGAGAGTGACTCTGATGAGAGTAATCCCATTCCTACACTTATTGTGGAAGAGCCATGGATAAGAAAAAGGAAGGAAGCCGAGAGTCCTATACAACAAAAGGTATAGAAGAAGAATAAAAAAGAAGTTAAGGGCATATCAAAAGCAAAGCTCCACGATGACGATTACGAGATGATCGCATCTACAGTAACAGCGCAGATAACCACTTATACTATGAAACGAAAACTTGACACAGTTCTCATTTTTCTCTCTCCTAATTTTAGTCGCTATTTTTAGCTCCGTTTCAAAAAGGGCTGATACCAGTATCACACATTTTCATTTAGTTGTTGTTTTTACCTTCATTTCAAAAAGTAATGCTACTAGTAGCACCCTTATTTTTTTCAGAGCTAAATTTACAACTTTTTTGAAACCCTGCCGAGTTTTCTTGCAATAAAAACCATAAATTGACCATGAATTGAAAAATTGGTGTTTTTTGTAGCAATCAATTCTTAATCGATGGATAAAATTACATCTTGAGTGACATTGTTTCCTTAACAACCAACGTCGTTGCAACGAATAAGCCAAAATCAATCTCCGACTTAAAAATAAGTGTTACAAATAGCATTCATTTCCTTTATAATGTTTCATTTTCCTCAATTTTGTTTATTTTTTATTTTTAAATAAAATATTTAACAAATAAAACCTTATGAAAATATTAAAAGTATATAAAAAAAGAAATAAACCTATAAAAAACATTAGAAAACAAAAAACTAAAGAAAAGTTAAAGAAAAACTAAATAAACAAAAATTAAATAATCCAAAGTTAAAATTTAAATAATAAAAAACCAAAACATTAAAAAACTAAACCAAAACATTAAAAAACTATAAAAAAGGTTAAAACAAAATTACAAAAAACAATAAAAAATACAATATAGTATTAAAAAATTTAAAATGGGGAGGGAGGATGGGAAACGCGATACTCGGAGGATGGGAGGCACTCCACTAAGCCTCTGCCTTCCCCTCCCTACTCCACTCCCCTAATCTACACTTCTCCACTCTACGTACCCCACTCCACCTACCACCCCTTCACACTAAACTACCTACACCCATTCCTCAACCCTTTAATTCGCATACTACTTTAGGGACTTAGTTTTATATTTTAGTTTGGATTTTTTTGTTTTTTTATTATTTATTCTTTAGTATTTTTAGAGTTTGGTTATTTGAGTTTTGACTCTTTTAATTCTTTTTGGTTTTTCATTATTTAATGTTTAGTTTTTTAGAGTTTACTTTTTTTTATTTAATTTTGTGTTGGTATTTTGTAATATTTTAAAAAGTTTGAATATGTTTAATAAAATTAATAATATGTGTAAGTTTAATGTTTTTTATATAATGTTCTTTTTACATTGTTTATAAAAATTAAAAATTAAAAATTATTGTTTTATATGTTGTTTTGGGGGGGTTTGTTTAAATTTTTTTTTCTAAATATTTGTTTTAAAAGTTTTTTTTTTTCGTTTTTCTTTTCTATTTTGTTTTGTTTTCAACTATTTTAATTGTGTTTTTTCTTTTTTTTGTGTGTGTTTTTTAAATATTTATATCAATTTTTTTTCAAAATTTGTTTATTTCTTTTCTATTTTGTTTTGTTTTCAACTATTTTAATTGTGTTTTTTCTTTTTTTGTGTGTGTTTTTTAAATATTTATATCAATTTTTTTTCAAAATTTGTTTATTTAGGTTTTATTAGAGATTAAAGAAAAACAAATTAATTTTTTTAGGTAATGGTCTTGAAGTTCTGTAATTGCACTCTAACAAAAAAAAAAGTGACATTGGTGGCACTTCTTTACAATTTTGAGGGTGATTTTAGGGTTTTGATTTCAATGGCACAAATTGTTCAAACAAGGTTTTACACAATATGCGATTTTAACCCTGAATAAAAATGAGGGTGAGTCTAGGAGATTCTAGGAGAGCTAGTTTTTAATTTGGGGGTTGATTTAGGGTTTCGATTTCCACTACACTTCCCATGGTTACCAAAAAGTTGAAATTTTAGCCCTGAAACGAAACATGGTGCTACCAGTATCACTTATTTTCGATTTAGGTTTTTTTTTATGTTTTTTATGCAAAAATATGGGTTTTTGTGGTTAGAGTTATCATTTCATAGTATAAGTGGTTAGATGGAAGACCTGATGACTATTAAAGAAAAAAAGAATGAGGCAATTCAAAAGAGTCCGCAGAAGAATCTGAGCATGCTGCAAGGCACTACAAAAAATATTGAGCAAGTATAACGCAGATTACCCTTGCCGCAAGACTCAGAATCAGAAGGGAAGTCATGGGGCATTTCGCAGCCGAAGACAACAGCTCTAGCCCTGACTTTGCTTGTGAAGTCGCGCATCATCAAACTTGACCCCGCAAATGTAAGGCTACCACTACTGGAACAGTTAATCTTGGGCATGAAGGACTTAGAGCACGTGGACCTCGACATTGCGAGGATGCCACTGGATGGTCTACACAATCTGCATTTGCAGGTTGTGGAGGAGATCCATGAGCGAAGTGTAGTTGCTCTGAACTAGCACATTGAGCTACATACAAGCTATAAGCAATTGTAGGAATCTAGCTCGCAGAGGTCCATGGAACTTCAGGATGAGCATGGCCAATGGAGGATATTAGAGGCTACAGTCGCTTCGATAGTCGTGGAGATACTAGAATGTGACAAGTAGCAAGAACCTGCAGACACTTTCATTAAGATCGACAAGGTGGTCAGCGATTTTAAGGCTGAAATAAAAATATGGAGATTAGTTACAAAGCAAAGATTACTGCCTTAGAAGCACAGAATCAGCCGAAGACACCACCTGATCAGCAACAGCTTTGAGCAGAAGAAGTGAAAGCTACAGTAGAGAGTATAGCCAGTGAAGTGGCTAAGTGCCAAACTTTGTTAGATGAGACCACAAAAACATTTACTGCCCTGGAAGATAATCCAGAGTTGTTGGAAATCCAAAGTGCTTTGAAAGATAGGCAGGCTGCATTGGAATTGCTGGTTGCAGAGGTCAAGGCCCTACCGCCAAGGGACTGAATCCACAGATATCCATAAGTAAGGGAATTGAAGAAAGAACCCCAAGCACTGGGAGAGAGGGGGAATGAAGTCGGAGATAATTCACAGCCCTTGCAAGAGGAATCCCATGAACTCACACAGAAAATTGAAGAAAAGTTGAGAGAGCTCCGTGAAGGACAAGACTATATGCAAGAACAAGACGACGATGAAATAACAACTGATGTGTTGGAGACCATCAAGCAAATTGAGCAAGACACCAAGGAATGGGTTGCAAAGTTGACTGCAACATACCAAGAGCTCGCTGTGAAGTTAGCTCCGCAGGAGGAAGAACAACCAGGAGAAGTAGACGTTGAAGGTGGCTCAGGGATGAGCCACATGTAAGTGCTAGGGGCCTATTGGGCCTTGCCCAAGTGGGGCATTTTTGTGCAAGTCAAGTTTTGGAACTGCGAAGTTAAGCGCAGTTCGATTGAAGACTTTTTGGTGCAAGTCAATTTTAAGGAGCTGCAATGTGAGCACAGCGTAGTATCAGCATGATAGGAACCACGCAGCTGAGGACCCGTTCCGTGAAGTGCGAAGTTCCAGAAGGGAACCTATTTTGGGTAAAGAATGAAGGTAAGGTCGGCTGGTGTAGCGTCCCCTCCTACCATATCAGCGTGATAGAGAGGACGTGGTGCTCAATCCGGGCAATTAGCCCCTTATTCATTGAATTAAACTCATTGATACAAAGAACTGTATATGTGCATCCTATAGAAACACAACTGAGATTAAATAAATCCTGTTGAATATCTAACATACATTCAGAATTCTGTGACAGTCATTAAATAAAGACCTCTGCAGAATTATAAAGGATCATATGGAAATGCATAATCATTTGAATACACAGCGGAAGCAAATTTATTAGCAGATCCATGATACATTCAAAATATTCATCAAATGATAATTGCAAACTCAACACAAGAAAAATACTTATCTCAATAAGGTAGTCCCACGCAACTGGCTATGCAACTGCAACGTTCCACCCAACCGTAGGCCAGTATGCTCCTCAATCTCTTAGCACCACTGCCACCCCCGAGCTGGGCATGATCTCTACAAGGAACCAGGGAACAGCAGACTCACACATAGCCAACCATACACCAAAATGAGCCAAGCCAATCTGCAATTGGGTTTATCAGGCTGCTAGGAGATGGAAAGGAAGAGTTGCTAAGCTAGTGAGCTCCAGCACAGAGCCAGGGATAACCTTGCAAGATCTATCTAGCTTGGAACCCACAATACCTACACACCCAGCACAAGGAAGTATTCTTTTCTCTGCTATACAGTCCCTCAAGCCATACCTTCCCTATATAGTGCTCTCAGGGTATGCATAGAAGAGTAACCAAAGCCCTCTTGATCTTCTTGAGAGGTTGTCTCCCCCACTAGGTTTATCAAGCTACTTCTGTCCACTACCACTCCAAAACTTCAATTCACAGGTTCAAACCAAAAATGAGGATGCACACAATAGCAGAACACAATTATGGGGCAGGATAAAACGTTTTTACAGTGAGATGCATGAGATGGGGTTTCAGCTAACTCAGAAAAACGTGGGAACCCACAAAAAATGAAATGGGAAGTTGGTGAACAACCCAGGAAGCCAAATCCATTTTTAGAAAAACGTCCCTGGACATTCAGGGGCAAAAACGACCTCCCTAAAGTCCCAAAACGTGGCACTTCTCTCCAAGGCTACTGCATATGCAAAAACGAACTCCCCGGCATGGAAAAATGCAGGATTTGGATGAAAAACGTGTAGGGGAAGACCCAGCTAGCTCCAACTGCGTGAATGAGTGAAGACTGACTATTCAGAATGGCTTTGGGCACCATTTCGTGGGTGTTTTCTTGCCCAAGGAGACAAAACACGAATTTCCAGGTTGTTGGCTTGCCCATGCATGAAATTGGCTACCATACTTCTTCATTTCCAAGGCATTAACTGCCTTAACCAATTTCTTGGAAGAATTAAATGATTGGGTGCATGAGACAAAATGGGTAGTTGGTGGTTTATGGGTTTCCTCATTGACACATGGATTAATACCATTGGCTCAAGGGTTTGAATAATTTCCCTCCCTTTTCCTTGTAGAGTCATGCCCCATCTCTTTTGTTGCATTGCATAGCCGGTTGTGGGTTTTTCATTAAAAATTCGTAATTACATGATGTTCTATATACATTGTGCCTATCTAGCACAAGAACCATAGGCATCTATTTTTAATTGCCGATACATGAAACGCTAAATCAACGGTGGGGCCTTGGCCTTGAGCTCCTCACCATGATTAAATTACAATATGCACATCATTTACGATTTAATACAAAGGGGTCAAAATGGGGACATTACAACTGGATGAAAGTGACCTATTTTTGGTTAAGAAAATCCATGATTACCAAGTAGGCGGGTAAGGAGTAATGAGGAAGGAAAGCGACTGGTCACACATGCGGAGGAAGAATGACATGAACCAACTGCATAAGATTGCTAGAGAAGGAACGGCTAGGTGAAAGCGACAATCGACATGCGGTCGACAGGGTAGGCTGAAAGCGACATGACCACGTGCAGAGGATGGCCATGACGGAAGAGTCGCTATCAGTGCCTAACAATCTGGTTAGGGGAAAACCGTGATAGTTTTGGGAAACCTTAGGGATTTTTCCTGTGTATTGTAAAGACATGACCTATGGGCATGATCTATAAAAAGGCACCATTTTGTAAGGGAAAGGGTTAATGTTGAAATGTAATTGCTGAATCTGAGTGATATTGTGTTGTATTACTGAAAGCCATTGTAAAGGCTCTGCAAGTTGTGTGCACAGAGACCTGTTGAGAGAGAAGAGAGTCTGCAACTGAGTGCATAGACTGGAACTGTTGTACCCTTCCCAAAAGATTAATCCAACAACAATTCCTGTGGACGTAGCTCCCATCCTAGGGGTGAACCACGTTAAATTCCTATGTTGTGTGATTGTTTGCATGTTTGCATCTATTATTTTCTTACAATGAATGCTTAAGATCTTGCTTATCAGTTTATGTGTTTACTTTTATATGTATTCTCCATAAGGAGTGAGATGGGAATAATATGTTAAGTTTCACATATGTTGATGAATGCTATATGCATAAGTATTTCTAAGTTTGAATGAATGCATAAGTTGGTTGTATAGATGCTAAGTCAGTGGAGTTCGTACAGTACAACCCTTGTGAACCGTAGCATCGGAAGTGCGCAATATTTTGTGTCCCGTCATATTGCGTAAGTCATAAAGTAACCTAAGACAATTGAAAAATGGGTAAAACACTAAGTAAAGCTTGTTGACGCTGGTTAAATCTAGAGAGGAAGTACACTTGTCAGTTTTGCTACCCTGTTATCAAGCTCCATTGAACTGCGGAGTCCTTGGATGCATGAGTTGTGCAAGCCTTCCAGCTTATAGAAGTATTCATCGCGAAGGAGTCAAGCTCCACGTATTCCCCAGTCCGCAGTGTGAGCTCTGCAGCATGTAGTTTATCATATCTGTTTAAGCACTCATCATGTAGTTGTGGAAACCTGATTCCACGCCCCACCCCGCCGCATACCTTCGCCTCGGGTGAGACCTCAGTCTGCTCGCAGATTGTTGGCGAAAGGTTCGGTGAAAAGGGGTTTTGTTGGTTCCTTGAACCGTGAAGAACCTTGGTCTTTATAGAAAAACTCAAGACAGTTATGTAAGCAAACAACATGTCGCTCTTTTATACCTTTTACTTTTTTAATATCTTGCCACCAAATATCTGCTTTTCCACTTAAGTTATAAATGGCAATTTTTTCCTTCAATTCATTAGAATAGTTATAAATTTGGAAGTATTTTTTCATTCCAGAAAGCCAGGCTTCTGCCTCTTCTCCTTTGTTGATTTCACCGTTAAACATAGGAGGTTTATGTCTTTTAAATTCTCCTGAAATCTCTTAATAGGGTCTGTACTTATTTTTATCGTTATGACTGTCACTATTGTCACTAGAATCCTGATGTTCTTCTATTTGTTGTTTTGGTGGTTCCTCACTGGAAGTTTTAGCCCCATGACTGGAAAATTCCATCTTTCTTCCCTTACATTTTTGAGGTGTAGCTTTTATCTTATCAGTTCTAGATTCTTTGTTTTTATCTTTTTCATTACTGTGTATTTTAGCCAGCAGAATGTTGTTTAGTTCTTCTTGTGCTTTCATAATTTGTTCGTTATTATCCTTAACTCTTTTTAATTCAGGCCTTATTTCCTTAATAGTTTGTTGTAACTCTGATGGGTTTTTGTTTCGACTTTCATTTAAGTGTGCCAAGATTTCACCATCTTAATTGTTCACCAGTATTCTAGGGGGAGATTCTTCTTCTATAGGCATTCCAAATTTTGCCATAGTTTCCTGCAAAAATAAAGTTTTCTTCCTCTTCCTGTTTCGTAAGAGAATCAAACCCAAAATAGATAAACATTACTTTACTGGTTTAGCAGTTGCAATTGTTGGGCCAGTTCATGCCAAGTTTTGTAACCATGCTTTGATACCATTATGTCATATACCTAGAAAATCCATAAATAAAAAATAATAATTATATGCATAACAATATAACACCTTATATGTTTCCAGCAAGTAAAAACTACCGTGATAAAGGTTTTCATTGTTTGTAAAGTTGCTAATGCAATTTATGTAACTATAAGGGTCTTGCTATTATTTTGTAAGGGTCTTACTTATCCCTAAGGCTAAGTCTTGATCTTAGATCCTACCTTAACTATTATGCGTTAAGGCTTTAGTTATATGTAAAAAAAATTGGGAGACTATGGAAATAGTCTTAATCCCAACACTTTAAGAGGATTCAAGTCTTTACAAGGACCAGCAATATAAAACTTTACTCCTAGTGCAAGGTTAACAAATACATTATTATGTGTTTGATGTAATCATTGATATATATTGGGGCTATGGGGTTAACCATAGTCGAGCGGATATGAATGATTTTAATATAATGTTATGGTTATAACGTCATTCGTATTTGTTGGTTGGTGTGATGGTTTAATATTTGTATTGTGTAATACAAGTGAAATTAAGAGCTAACCTGACTACGAGTTGACAGAGCAACAAGGCCTTTATGGCTCACATTGGAAACCAATATCAGTTGACCATTTGGAAAGCCAGATGGCTTAGGGTTTTGAAAGGGGTTTAATGTATTCTTTGGTGTCTGAAACTTCATTATTGCGATGGTTTGGTTTGAGATCTCTGCGAACAAAGTTTCATCTCTATTAATGGCTATTTCTTGTAGCCACCATTCAACGTTAAGGGTATACCCTTTCTGGTTGCTTTGAAAGGCATGAAGGGAGATAGTGCTGGTGCTAATGGTCGCCACATCTAGGTTTTTTTGGTCGCAACGACTGAAATTGACTAACCTTACCAGCTTTGAACTTCCCTTCAACAGGTAAAAAAAATATTTAAATCATACTCAGCATCTTTAAAATTGTTATACTATGTTTTAACTGAAACACTGGTTACTGAAACTAATGTTTAAGTTTTCGTTTTTGCAGGAAAGGGAGTGATAAGGGTGTCCAGGAGGAGCCAACCCCTGGCCCTATCTACATTTATACATGGTAAAATAATACTATACTTAGCTTATTCTTGTAAAATTTATTCGATAAATTGACATAGTTCTGAATTTTTAGTTGTTTGGTTGCAGGTTGTGGGCATCAGAGAGGATGGCGATAGGTTCAACTCCTCCCAAGCCGACATCTTAGAATGCCAAGGTAAGCAATGAACATTACTCAGTAGAAGTGTAGTTTGTATTTATAATTCAGTGCTAGACGACCTGAATGTTGACTGCAACTCTTGTTTTCTGTAGGTAGCATTCGACAGGGTTTTGAAGTTGGAAAGGGTTCATCCTTCACCTTCATAAGATAATTTGACCTTCGAAATGGTATACCCATAGTATTTATGAATTGTCGGATAGAGGCTTAGCGCCCTCTCTGCTCCAGCATTTACTTTTAAACACAGTTGTGTTTTACTATTTGCTCATTTTGTGGACTAGAAATTTAATGCGGGTGCCATTGTGGATGGATTACTCCTTTGTAATATTATTTTCATAGTTAGGTTGAAAAATTGGTGGTGGATGCCATTGAAATGGGCTTATGGCCACATGGATGCAAAAATCGTGTTTTTCATTAGACATTGTCTATATTTTTAAAAACTTAATACGACTCACAAAGTCTCTGCAATTTCTGTGATAATTTCTAGAAATGATATCGTAGTTATAAATGTGATTTCGTGTGTTTTTGGTTAAATCCTTTTGAAATCTATCTTATTTGTTGTTGCGAAATAATTGGACATTAGAATAACAATCTTGTATTGTTGATTCACTTATTTATAACTTTCAGCTGGATTGAATCCAAGATCTAAATCCATGTCGACTTGATTCTGGTTGTTAACTATTAGTTGAAATATTTGCAACTCTTTATTTGATCAATAATCTTATGAATACCCTAAGTCGTAAAAATAATTTAATTGTAGATGTAAGTATTTTGAGGGTTTATGTTGCAAATATAATATACCTATAAGTGTGATCATACATGCAATCTAAATAGGGTATGTTTACAGTAGTCGTGTTGAATCCAGATCTATCAATTCTCGATTTGTAAAAAGGTTTATAAAATGAAAAAAGTTTAAATAAATTTTATACAACAAATGAGAATACTCGACTGTAGCAATTACTTTGCTTAGTTTTGGCGATCTTACAGTAGTTATATTATAAGAGTTAAAACATATTTTAACTCTTTTCTTTAACTAAATATATTTTATACTATATTTGAAAAACAAAGATTGATTTGGAAAGCAATCTAAATGCTAACTATGATTATTTTATAAACTAGATATCAATGTGAGACAACAATTAAATTGAGAACATAAAATAAATTTACTTACTAAATATGTTTATTCTATGTTCCTAGATATAAATGCAACAACATATTGAAATTGAGAACATACTAGGAGATATGTTTGCACAGATGTATAAACAAATCCATTGTCTATTTAGATGCATAATAGAAAATATGCCAAGGGTTAGATGCGATTCATAATAAAAATAAAAACTCCTGTTGTAATTAGTTTTAGACAAGTAAGCAACAGAACAAGGAACCTAGCAGCACTGTTCGGGAAAACAGAAATGAAACAGTCGTTCCTCCCAACCAACTCCTAGAGAAGCTAAGTCTCACTTGCTCCAAAACTCCCGAGCCTGATCGCTGAACCACAAGAAAAAAATCCACTTAATGCACCAGCTCTTGCATTATCAGATTGAATCCCCATCCAATGCTAGCCTCTTGCTACTTATAGACATACTATTATATATAATATAAAGCATTGTACATTGTTATGTAAGAAATAGATATCACATTTAGAGGAAATACCTCTCTAAGTGTCCATAGATTCCCCTTATTTCCCTTTAAAAATTTATTTGAATTTTTTCTTAAAATATTTTTTTAAGATATAAATAGATGCTAAATTCTTTAAAATATAACGTAACACGTAATTGTAGATTATTCTTATTATTTGTATATTCTATAACATATAAAATTAAATATAACAATATTGTTTTTATAAAAAATAAGAAATATAATTTAGAGAATATAAATAAGAGTTTAAAATTTGAAAATTGTAGTAATATATGAAAATAGATCATTGTACTAAATTTTATGGAATTATATTAGATCTATCTGAATTATGGTTCTATCAAGTCCAAGAGGATCAAATAACCTGAGAAAATGTTTATGCCAAAAGAGATTTTATTCCAAATGATAACACATAAATCCTACATATAGGCAAATTTTAGATTTATTAATTGATTATGTAGTAAAATATTTTTTTACCTAATTTTATTAGTAAAAGTGCATTTCATGTTGTAAAGTATTAAGAGGTAAATCCTACAAATAGGCAAAAATTGCATTAATTAATTAATAATGAAGTAAAATAATTGCAATTTGCATTCATTAATTTGAAATTATCACAAAACATATATCTAACTTATTATTTTATTATTAACTTAACAATACATATAAACCAATTTATTTTCCATCAAAATCATCCATGTGCAAACTATTCCAATTTGGAATGATAAAGGATAACACATAAATCGTACAAATAAGCAAAAATTACATTTGTTCATTGATTATGAAGTAAAATACTTACTCTTAATCTATATCTATATATATAAATGGAAATTAAAATTAAAATCTGATGTATATTAATAGAAATCTATAATTTGAAGTCAACATGTGTTTGATTTTATAATTTTTGTATATATTTAGTCTTTTGAAGCAACATGGTGTGACATATATATGACACATCTCATCAAGTTTGAGTTATAAAAAATACCTCTAAGTACAATAAGCAATGACATAATAAAAATAACAATTCATTTTTTTCTAATTTAATAATTTTTTTTACAATTTAATACATAATTATTAAACATCTCAATTATTACATATAATATTTATTTCGATTTAATATATAATTATTAACCATCTTAATTATATCAAATAATAAATTGAAATAACATGGTCATAACCAAACAAATTATTGAATATATTATCACAATACAAAGAATTTTAGTTTTTATATTTTTTATAATTAATTTCTTTTCAATCGAACAATTAAAAAAGTTGACTTAATCTATTTCTAATCTCTTTTTATGATGTATCATGATTAAATTTGTATTATGAGATAAAAGTTTCAACCATATCAATATCAATTTCATTTTCTTCTATTTTCTATTTTCTTATTTAATTTTTATGATAATTAAAAGTATAAATTAAATATATATATATTTTTTATTTTTTAATATTATTTTATTTTCAACTTTTACTATGATAAAATTATTATATATTAATATCAACTTTTATCCAAACTTATATTTTGATTTAAAATATAAAATTTATTAACATTAATTTGTTAATTTTTATTTTATTTACATATTACAAACATTATATTTTAAATGTTTACCTTATTAATATAATAATCATCATAATCATCATAGAGTTAAAATTATTAAAATATTTTAAAAATATATAATTATCATCATAAAATTAAAATTATTAAAATATTTTTAAAAAATGCCATTACATAAGAAGGATCGAGTTTTTTTCCAGCAAGAAAAAGCATACTAATGTTATTCCATAGAATCAAAAGGTACATGCAAAGGTGCTAAATGTTCATTAGATTTCTTTAGCCATTTCTGTCCAAGAAACCTCCAGCTCTTATCATCTTAACAAAAAGATTAACTGATCGACACGCAGGAAGTCAGTGAAATCGTCATTACTTCAAAAACCAAAAAATACCAACATTCAAAGATATACATTAGGATAACTCAAAAAAGTCCAATTTCCCAGAATTATGAATCTGAGAAAAGAGAAATTCTTCCCAAACTAAAACCCCACAGTCACCCATCAAGGCCTGTTTGGACAATATATCAGCCAGTGCATTATGTTGTCTATAAATGTGCTGAAATGTAATCTTCCTAAATCCCTAAATCTCAGATCTTATTCGATGACACAAATGGACCAATGCCAAGACATTAAGATCACATACATCTTGTGCCCATTTTATTGTGACCCTTGAATCACCATAGACTTTTAGATCATCGATACCAAATATCCATACAACCTTTAAAACACACCACAGCGCAATGAGTTCTGCTTTCATATTTGAACCCAAGCCACAATTCATTTTGAGTGTGAAATGATGAGAACTATTAAGAAAGATAGTTCCCCCAATTGCACAAATGCCACCTTGAGCTGCGCCATCAAAGAAAAGAACTGGACAATTAAAAATAGGCTCAAAATTACCAATCTTTTTAACGACTGATGGTTTCTTACCTTTGAAACTGGATTTGTAAAGTGATACGATTTGTTTGACTCAGTTAACTAGTCAATACAGCCTTGATCAAAGTAAGTCTACCACCAACTGAAAGAAGTTTTTTTGTCCAAACTTGAATTCTGAGTTCCATCTTTTTTACCAACCAGGACCAATCTTTGATCCTATAATTGTTTGGCTTTAGGAAATAACCCAAATAGGTAAATCCATCTTCTAAATTATGAATCTTATAAGGAAACTCACTCTGTAAATCCTCAATTTGTAAATCATCCAGATTATGATGAAATAATATGGATTTCCAGTCACTCACCTTCATGCCAGATACACTACAGAATAAGGAAATAGAGTACTTGAAACAACTCCTTTCACCTATGGAATAAATACCAGCCAGAAGAACATCATCGACGAATAGCAAGTGTGAGATAGAGATATCTGTGGAAAGTTTGATTCCTTTGATATGACCGTCAACCTTTTCCTTTAGAAGAATTCTACTTAATCCATCAATGACCAGCACAAACATAATAGGTGAAAGAGGACACCCTTGTCTTATCCCCCGGGAGCATTTAAAGAAATCAGATGGGATTCCATTTACAAGAACAACAATATAAGTAGAAGTCACACATGACATAATCCACCTCACCATCAATGGAGACAGGCCAATTTGAATAAGTAGAATTCTGAGATAGCTCCAACCCACCCTATCATAGGATTTTTCAAGATCCATCTTGAGGAGAAAAGCCTTTTTGTTCCAAACCTTGATCGAATGGATAACTTCCTGGGAGATACCCACAGCATCCAAAATTTGTTTGTCATGAAGAAAGCCGAACTAATTGGTAGACACAAACATGGAAAGCCCAAGTTTTATCCTCACAGCAATGATTTTTGATATAAGCTTATAAATTAAATTGCATAACGCAATAGGCCTATACTCACCAAAGGTAGCTGGCTTACTACATTTTGGAATCGGAGTGAGAAATCTAGAATTCAAAGCTCCCCAAATATAGCCATTAATCATGGAATACTCCACCATAGCTAAAATTTCCTCACCCATTAAATAAAAAAAGTGAAGGAATAATTCCACAGTCCAGCCATCGGGCCCAGGACTCTTATCTTTTGCAAAAAGCTTCGACGTATCCTCAATTTCTTTAAGAGTAACCCCTTGTTCCAAAGACAACGCTTCCTGAGCATTGTGGAAAAGTGGAAATAAATGAGCAATCTCAATCTGTTTAAGCAGATCACTATCCCCTGGATCTTTGAAGATGTTGCCAAAAAAATTGCCAGCTGCATCCAGAAGCTGATTTTGACCAGTAACAATGCCCCCATCATCCCTATTCAGTTCCCAGATAGCTTTCTTATTTCTCCTATAAGACGCATAAGCGTGAAAATACTTTGTATTCCTGTCACCGAGCTCTAGCCATAATGCTCAGCTTTTCAATCTCCATTCAACTTCCTCTTGACTGAATAATAGCTCCTTTTTTGCCTGCAATTCCTTAAGATATCATGATCAGAATCATCCTCAATGGAATCAAGTTTCTTTTGATAGATCAACCTGATTTGTTCCTGCAAATCCATATATTCTTTAAGATCCAGCTTCTTTCGAATTTTTATCCACTGTTTTACCACCGCCTTCAATCGCCTAAGCTTTGCTATGAAAACATCCATAGGATTTAATCCCCCATCATGTAAAGGCATCAACCAAGACCTCCTAATGGTCACACAAAAGTCCTCATCCTGAAGCCAGACGTTATTAAACTTAAATGGAAAATATTTTGGAACCTAAGAGTCATCAAACTGTAGATAAATAGGCTAGTGATCAGAAAAAATATGCTCCCCCACCCAAGAGCGATATCTATGAAAAAGTTGCAGCAACTACCGAGAGACCAAGAAACGGTCGAGTCTTTTAAGAATACCATCATTACCACCCCTGCCATTAGTCCAAGTCAGCAGTACAGATGCAAGAGCCACATCCACCAGGTAACATTTGATCAGAACATCAGAAAAATAATTAGCTAAATCATCATAACGTGCCTTAGAGCCCCATATTTCAACCCATTTAAAGTGAAATTGAGGTCTCGTGCGAGGATGAGATTAGGTAAGGATAAAAGCCTATAAACCCTAAGGTTATCCTAGAACTCCATCCTATTTGAATAAGGTCCATAACAGTTTAGGACAGAAATATGAGAATTTTGAAAAATCCCCCTACCCTGCAATAAAATCCCCCATTTTGATTTATAGGAGCTAAAACAACAAACGTTAGGGTTCCAACCAACAAATAACCCCCCGGACTTCCCATAGGCTCTAAGAGCAGAGAACGCCCACCCAGGACAAATATTGACCAGCTTGAGGATAGCCTCACAATCCGAACTCATGGTTTCTTGAATAAGAAGGACATCCGGGCTAGTCGCCATTCACAGTTTCGACAAGGCCCTACCCCGGGAAACCTTGCCTAACCCTTGGATATTCAATGAACCAATCAACATTAAGAACCCAGGCTTGAGGGAAACATGACTCTAAGTGCCCTAGGGTTTGAAGAGTCACCATCTTCGGAAGCAGTATCAATTCTTGATGATAGAGGAACAAAACATCATTGAGGGGGCCATCATCTAGTGACACTCGAGACTTCTTGGACTTCCTAATAGTAACATTTTTGAATTTAAGGCTGTCAGCAGGGAGAACCTCAGAATTAATGTTTGGTTTCTTTGAAAAAAACTTCCAGTGGGGATAAAACAGAAGAACCCAAAACCGGTTTGTAGCCACTCTCTTTTAAAATATCCTTATCTTCAAAATTTAAAATCCTAGCAACATTAAAGGTATTAACACGTGTAGGATCCGAACCAGCAAGCCCATCAGAAGTATTACCCCTACCCTGGTGAGATTGAGCAGACCCCTGGTTTCTTTCAGAAAAAGGCCTTCCCACAACAGAAGGGTTTATGGCAACTTCACCCTTAGATATACGAAGATTTAATGAATTTTCAACATCCTCATAAAAATCTAATTCCTTCTGAGAAATGCCTTTGTAAGGGGTTTCAGTGATAGACTTACCCGAACAAGACCTAGCTACCGAGTGACTGCTCGAAGAAGACGAATAAATATATACCGGATCAGCAATCGATGCAGAGTTCACCGAGTTTACCGTGAAGGGGCATTTTGAAGCAGAATGCCTAGTTTCTCTACATAGAAAACATTGAAACGGGATTTTAAAGTAATCCAATCACTGATGGAATGTCCAGGAACCCCAACATATGTCAATATCCGCCGGTAAACCCTGCCTTAAATCAATTTCAACCATCACCCTTGTCGCACGACGGTCATACCCAAATAGGGTTTGTTTATCAATTGTGATAAACTTACCAATAATATTTGCAACTCCAATAATGATCTTTTCAGACCACAATTCGATTGGGAAGCCCGGCAAAATAACCCACAAATGTTGTAGTCTCTGAGAATCCTTGAGAGGGTCAAAACCCTATATGCCACCTTTTAAGACAGATGGAACCCTCCTTAAAGAGCCAGACATGACTCAAGATATTCTCCACATCGAAACCACCAGGAAAAGTAAACAGAATCCATCTATTGACCAGCAAATTTACCCTCGGAACCAGGTCACATAATGGCATCCAATCTTCATTAGCCCACGAAACAATCTCCTCCCGACAACTACCAACAAATTCCACATGACCCACTAACCCACGAGCAGCAAGAACCTGCATCCTATCCAGATTATGGTCATAATCGGCAGAGAAACTAAGCTGGCCCTCTCTAGCCTTAATAGTTTTCGACTGCCGGCGAATACTAGCCCGAGAACCCTGGACGTTACAGGGATGAAACCAATGGCAAATGCTGACAAAGGCTCACAATTGTCGCCACCTGCCCTGACACGACACTAGCAGCAGGGACAACATTCCGCTAAAATAGCCCCAAACACCAAACCCAAAAATAGTAGCTACCTCATAAACACAAGCTAGCACTAGCCAATATCCATCAAATGGCAAATGTCCAAACCAAAGGAGGAAACCAATGGCAAGACGACAAATACTGCAAATAAGATAGATTGGAACTAGGAGACAAAAATCACATTCCCACTTATTTTTTACCTTGGTTGGTACTATAGACAACCTGTAGATTGCCTATGACTCCAAGTTTCTCCAAGCTCAAACAATCTGGCTTACTGCAATCCAAGAAAGATCAACCTGCCGAAGAAAACAACATACCCCCGACACCAGTCCTTCAGCACCAAACCCTCCATCTTCAATAAGAAACATCGAGTTGCCCATGTTATTTATATAGCAATACATGATCTTATATATTATTCATTGAATTTGTAAACATAGCTCATTTCAATGCTGCCAATGTTAATTCAATGAGTAATATATGACAATATTATTCAGGTTCAAAAATATTGACAAATGAGTGGAATTTTTTATTAATATCAGCATAGATTTATTTAAAAGGGGATCTACCAAGTGTGGAGAGGGATCAAATCTCTCAAAGGTGCAAATCCCTTTACATATATGTTGACGAAGTGTGTAGTTATATATATATGTCATTCTAAATATTTTAAATCTAATTTGAGTCTATATGTTATTTTTATAATATTTTATTATTTTTAATAAATGACAGTGTGTCATCTATAGGATAGCATAGAAGGAGTTACACATCTCCCCTTACTAACTGTAGAATGCACCTCTTCGACACAATAATTAAAAATAATTATTACCAAAAAATTAATCTAAATCAAAAAATGAAGGTTTAAAATAGATAAGTAAATTGCAAAAATCTGTATTAATATAATTTAAAAAAAAAATTACCAAAAGATTCATCTAAGTCCAAAACAAATGAAGGTTTAAGATAGGTAAATTCCAAAAATGTGTGATTCATTTTGATTAGGTGAACAATGCTACAAGATATAACAAAAGGAATAAGTCAATGACGATAAAAACCTGATAACCTAATGACATTAATGGCATTACTTGAACCTTCATAATTATTCTGCTAAAAAAACCTAATAAAGGTTCCATGCACAGTCCAAACTAGTAGATTTCATAGCATGTAACCATTTCTCCCATAAACCTATATTTTGACACTCCCTTCAATCCTGATTACAGAAAATTGCCAACAGGTATGTTTCACCGACTGGGTTTGCATTTCCACGCTCTGTTGAGCTGTTGAATCCAATCTCAATCCAACCTCTAGATCAAATATTCCATCCACTTTCTTTTCTTGAAGACAGCTTGGTTGCGTCCAGTACATACAATACAACACAATCTAACATATGCCTAATGGTACGCCAAGTATATTTGGACACTGCTTTGGCCACAACATAGTAAGAAGCTTAGTTTTTACACATGAATACAAAAATATCTGCAAATGTACAGAGAAGGCTACAGTATATGGTATTACCGCTAAGAGGAGGTTGTTGTCCAGAAGGAAATAAATCATCCACATACAGCTATTCATCAGTGCGAAAAGGGTGAAAGAGATGGGCATAAACTCCACACTTCTAGTCCGTATCACCTTTCTCTGTGTACATTTCACAATGGAACAAAGTCAAAGGACATATTTGATGAAGATTCCATTGCTAAATGTGACAAAAGGCCATGGGGTTTAAATACTTACACCAATTGAAAGTGGAGAAGCATACATAACCACAGTGACAATCATCCCTGAAGTCCCGACTAGCATTTTCCTATGCTCGATCATGAAGAGCCACTAGAGAAACTATTGACATGGATGCAAACAGTCGGCCATTAACAGCAAGTTAAGCTCAAATCTATGAAACAAACGAAAAACCAAAAAATGCAATGAAAGAAAATTGGTTTTCAAGGCAAAAAACGAACTGAGAAGAGGAACACGGGCCTAGAATGCCAACCACAAAACGTCCGGAGTTAATCATTTTAACAAAACCAAAATGTAAGTGCCGAGGAAAAATGGTGAACAAGACACAGGAATGGAAGAATGCAGCTGGCGTTGCTGCTCTTAGAGTCTCTGAACGGTGCGATTTATAGCACGAGCAACCCCTTTCAGTTTCGTCACCGTCCAAATGATCAAGTCATCCATTTTGAAGGGTCGTGACGTGGAAAGAAGGAAAAGTTGGTTTTGATTATTCACTGGAAACCACTCCAAAAATATATGATCTTACGTCGTTTCCGTCTTGAAAGCGTCACTTGCATTTTTCTATCGATTTCTGAAGTAGGCTATTACGCCATCATTGACAGCTAGGTAACTTGGCCGAGAAAATTCAGAGGGAAGGTAATATTATTTTGATAGCTGGGTAACTTGGCCGAGAAAGTTCAGAGGGAAGGTAATATTATTTTGATTTACTTCATAAAAATATTTAAGTTTTTTATTGAAATGCATAGAACATAGTTATTTTTCTAGCGAGGCACTTCATCATTTACAGCTGGGTAACATTGAGTACAGCCACCTAAAGAGTTTGACAGGAACTTAATATTATAAACTTTTATTTTACATAAAACAAATTTATTTTATAAAAAATGTATAAAACAATCAAAAGTTTAAGGAAAAGGTATTTTATTTTGTAAAGGAAAGTCAAAGGGACTTAGTTCAATCTGTTTTTATCTTAATATGAAGTACATGTGGTAAATGGAGGATATGTTGTGGTAAGTGCTTGATTGTTTGACTCGAAAACAAATTTTAAATAGGGTTTCTATGGTTGTTCATTTAAAGTATGGCATTCTCAAGAAAAATTTAAAAAAGGGTTTCTATGATTGTTCATTTAGAGTATGGCACTCTAAATGAACAACTAAGGCAAGAATTCTAAAAGAGATAATAAGTGGAAAGGAAGAGATTGTGGGATATTTTGATGGAGCATGCAAAAATGAGACTTGTGGTTTGGGAGGAGTTTTGATACTTTCAAAGAATGCCTTCATAAATTTCAAATCCAATGGGGGTCATGGAACCAACAACCGAGCAGAAGGATTAGCACTGAGAATTTTATTACAGATAGCAATAGGAGAACAAGTGACTACTCTTAAAATATTCGGGGACTCGTAACTATGGATCAATCATATGAGGAAGGAACACTACATTATAAATCTGAACTTAAAAAACATTCGACAAAATATGGAACTATTAGCCTCCTCTTTTGGCAGAATCGCTTCTAACCATGTTTACAGGGAAGAAAATGAGGTGGAAAATGCATTATCAAAAGAACGCTTGAAAATTGAAGCAGGATTTTGTATGACAACAACTAAAATAAATAGCCTATAGGAACATAACAAAAAGATCCTAGACTATTGGACAAAAGGATGAAAATAAAAGCCAATATTTCCTATGTAACTTTTCTTTTGTGAATACTGTCAAGAAAAAAGACAATTGACTGTAATGAATAATGTTGAAGAATGATTGAAAGTTGAAGAATGTATGCAAAACTCAATTTTTTGCAGAAGCACCTATAATATACCTCGAAAATACATAAATAAATAAATAAATTATATGCATAGCAATATAACACCTTCTATGTTTCTAGAAAGTAAAAGCTATTGTGATAAAAGTTGTCATTGTTTGTAAAGTTTCTTACACAATTTATATAACTTCTTTTTGATCATGTTACATTCAAAGTGGATCCTTTACAAAAAGAGTGGTGTGTCACCATCATAACTGGAGGTGATGTCTTGTTCTTTTTCTTGTTCTTGCTATTAGTTTGTAAGGGTCTTACTTAGCCCTAAGGCTAAGCCTTGATATTAGATCTTACCTTAACTTTATGTGTTAAGACTTTAGTTATATCTATGAAATGTTGGGAGACTATGGAAATAGTCTTAATACCAAAACTTTAAGAGTATTCAAGTCTTTACAACGACCAGTGATATAAAACTTGTCTCCTAGTGCAAGGTTAACAATACACTATTATGTGTTTGATGTAATTGTTGATATATATTGGGGTTCACAATAATCAAACTAATATGAATGATTTTAATATAATGTTATGGCTATAACTTCCTTCGGATTTGTTGTTTTTTTAATGGTTTAATGTTTGCAATGTGTAATGCAAGTGAAACTAAGAGATAACCTCGCTTTGAGTTGACAACGCAGGAAGGCCTTTATGGCTCATGCAATAAATGAATCTCAGTCGTCCATTTGGAAAACCAGATGGATTAGTTTTTTGAAAGGGGTTTAATGTATTCTTTGGTGTTGAAATTCCCTTCAATAGGTAAAGAAAAGATTTAAATCATACTTAGCATCTTTAAAATTGTTATACTTTGTTTTAACTCAAACCATGGTTAACGAAGCTAATGTTTAAGTTTTCATTTGTGCAGGAAGGGGAGTGATAAGGGTGTCTAGGAGGAGCTGACCCTTGGTCCTATCTGCATTTATACAAGGTAAAAGAAAACTAGACTTAGCTTATTCTTGTAAACATATTCGATAAATTGACATAGTTTTGAATTTTTGGTTGTTTGGTTGTAGGTTGTGGGCGCCGATGAGGATGGCGACAATTTGCCCTCCTCCCAAGCCCATCTCTTAGAATGCGAAGGTAAGCAACAAGCGTTACTCATTAGAAGTCTAGTTTGTATTTATAATTCACTGCTAGATGACCTGAATGTTGACTGCAACTCTTGTTTGTTGTAGGTAGCATTCGACAGGGTTTTGAAGTTGGAAAGGGTTCATCCTTCGCCTTAATAAGATAATTTGAAATTCGAGCTAGTCTACCCGTAGGGTTTATGAACTATCAGATAGAGGATTAACACCCTCTCTGCTCTAGCAATTACTTTTAAACTCAGTTGTGTTTTACTGTTTGCTCATTTTTTGGACTGAAATTTTAAATGAGGGTGCCATCGTGGATGGCTTACTCCTCTATAATATTATTTTAATAGTTAGGTCAAAATTTTTTTTGGTGGATGCCATTGAAATGGGGTTACGGCCAGATGGATGCAGAAATCATGTTTTTCATTCGATGTTGTTTATATTCTTAAAAACTTAATACGACCCACAGGGTCTCTGCGATTTTTATGATAAATTATGGAAATGATATCGTATTTATAAATGTGATTTCATGTGTTTTTGGTTAACTTCTTTTGAAATCTATACTTATTCATTGTTGTGAAATAATTGGACATTCGAATAGCAATCATGTAGTGTTGATTCACATATTTATAACTTTCGGCTCAATTGGATTCAAGACCTAAATCCCTGTCGACTTGATTCTAGTTGTTAACTATTAGTTGAAATATTTGCAACTATTTATTTGATCAATAGGTTATGTTATGAATACCATAACTGGTAAAAATAAGTTAATTGTATATGTAAGTATTTCGAGGGTTTATATTGCAAATATAATATACCTGTAATTTTTATCATACTTGTAATGTAAATAGGGTATTTTTGCAGTAGTCATGTTGGATCGAGATCTATCAATTCTCGATCTGTAAAATGGTTTATAAAATGAAAAATGTTTAAATATATTTTATACAAAAGATGAGAATACTCAACTGTAGCAATTCTTTTGCTTAGTTTTTGCCATCTTAGAGTAGTTATATTATAAGAGTTAAAACATATTTACTGGGTCTCGGACCTGCCAGTCTGATGAATCTCGATGGTGGGCCCCGGACCTGTTACTGGGTCTTCCCCTTTGACAAGCCTTCCCGACTGGTGAAGCTACCTATCTGAAGATTCAAATTTATATCCAACTTCAAAAAAGCTTATGAAGTTCTCTAAATGATCTTCTCCATATTCAACATACTGCAGCAGACTAGAACCTTCATTTTGATTATCATTGATGGGAGATTTAGCAGAATGATTATAATATGTGTGAAACAAAATGGGGTCACCTTCTTCTGGTATATTACCGGGTTGATTAATTTTTTGCTCACCCTAGGAAAAATTAGGCCGGAAGAGAAATTCTCTTTGCTCATGTTCTTCCTCAGAGCTTAATCCTCCTTTAAACCCTTCATCGTGCCCCTTTTTTGATAGTTTTATGGACATCCTAAGGTTTTCTTCCACCTCTATCACATCAATGAACATATATTGTAGGTCAGAGGACTTCCTCTCCAAAAGGTGAAGAGCTAAATCAGGAGGGAAAACAACCACATAGTGTAATTCGAAGCATTTTCCGAGGGCTAAATTTCCTTAGGCATATTATAATAGAAACTGGCATATCTTATGTTGAAACAAGACAGGGCTTCACCTTTTCGCCTCTTTATAGAACGAAACTCTGAGAGAACCAGATCCCATGACCTTCTCTTGCCCCAAAACCCTAGAAAAATCTCATACAATGCTCCCCATGTATCAATAGACTCAGGCTGCAAATGCCTAAACCATCCCTTCACATTTCCTTGGAGAGATTTTGCAAAAGCCCTCATACAGATGTCATCGTGTTCTATTTCAAAGAGATCCAGAAAATGCTCAAAGCCTTGAACATGTTTTTCTGCAGTAATCCTCTTAGATTCTCCGTCAAAGACACGGAAATGTTTATGGTACCCTGGAGGGAAATCATGAAGGATAGGGGGCAACTTTAGAGGGTTGTATCTTAGCTGAGCTTTAGAAGGAAAAAGAGTAGGGGTAGGCAGGATACCTTTGGCTTTTTTCTCGGAGGTCTCATAAGGTCGGTCATGATTTATACAAAGTTCAAAGGGAAGGACGGGATCGACTCTTGGGGGAAAAAATGGGTGTACACTTTCGAATTCGAGTGAAGGATATACAAAGGAATTTCTCTCATGACCTATAGCTCGTTGGCAGGACAACAATTTTTTGGCATATATGTATATGGGTAGGAGAATGTCGACACATAAGAATAGAGATTATTTGAAGAGATTGATAGCTTGATATCTGGAACTTCATATTCCCATGTCTAAAAGAGTTGGGCTCTTTCTCCAGTGGAGTCTATGGATAGAATTAGATAACGAGTGGAGTCGCCAGGTGGATGGTCCACAACCCTTCTAATGCCTAACTGCTATCCACCAATAGTAATCAGATCTAAATGCTTTGCCGCTCTTCTAGGGGTGATAAAACAGCTGTCCCCGGCAACGGCGCCAATTTGTTAACACCCAAATTAACCCCCAAGGTTGTTAAGAGGGAAATCTGGGGTAACCGCTAACCAACTTTGGACTAATTCTACTGACTAGCATAGTCAGAGAGGACTCTCTCTACAAATTAATGAAAGACTAGAAATATTCAAAGGCGTCAACAATGAACACACAGACCAGCCTCTCTTCACTTGAGAATATTCAATTAAACTATTAACAGAAGGACATATTTCTGAAGGAACAAAATGTGCAGAAATTATTGGAGGGATAATCACAAGAAAAAAAACAAAATTGGGCGATGGAGTCAAGGTATTACACATAAATCCGATAATAATGCCATAGTGTGAACTACTCTAATAGAGGCAAGCTAGCCACTCACTTGCGTCGTAAAGATATTTTCTGGTGGTAAAAGAAGAAAATAAGAATAGTCCATTGATATGAACATCCAACAAAGATGAATTCAATATTAGTTTTAGTATAAATGTTTTGTGAACATCTGAGATAATAGCCGTAGCGAGTTTCCAAGAATTCCAAACTATTATACACTGATCTCGGACATGAAATGAAAAACATAATGTAAAAGCATAACAAGAAGCACATGCACATAGGGAAAAAGGAGAAAAATGACTACAAGTTAGAACGACACAGGAATCTCTTCAAAACAGTCTACCATAGGCACTGCACATAAGATTAACATGAAAGTCCCAAAATTGGGCTCGCCCCACAAGCCTTAGTCGAATGATTTTCCAACCCTTAATTATTCTATTATAAAGCTTTTATAGGCTCTTGGCCTTGAATTAGTCCTTTGGAAACAAACAAAAATACGTTGCCACCTCGACAACTCCAAATTTGGAATATTATAGACATGTTGAGCATGAAACAGATTGATTAAGACGGGAAACAAAAGATTATGAACAAGGTGCCACCTTACTGCAGAGTCTTCAAATGGCCTTATGAATCAAACAAGTCCTCCACCTTTAGAGAGATGTCATCATGTGATTCCCTGATAGGAGGAGGAGGTGTTTCCTCTTCAGTAGGGAGCACAAGATCGTGAACGATCTCCTTTACTTGGTTTGCATACTTAGAACTTTTTAGTTGGCGTGCTGTTTTCCCCCTAGTCGTAATGGCCACTAGGTTTTCTAGTTTTTATTTATATATATAATCATGGAGAACCAAGAACTTCGTAGATCGAGAAGGCTTCAAAACCTTCCACCACTTAGAACAGAACCTTTACCGTTAGCTACACGACAGCGGGTAAACCCCAGTGTTTCTTCAGAAACCATTCTCGAAACAAAATTTCCTGAGGAAATTTTTACAACGAAAAATACTGAAATAGGAATTCCTGAGGAAATACCACTTGAAGTTGAGTTTCCTTAAGAACAACAAACAACAATAGAAAACCCTGAAATAGAGGTTTTTAAGGAACCACAACCAGGTACTCCAGATCAGCAACATTTTAGTTCAGTTGAGATTGAAGATCTTACTTCTGCGGAGTATATCACTCCTTTTAATCCTCTTCTAACCAATCCTAGAAATCCACTTATGTTACCTGTTGGTTTCTAGTAGCCCGATTACAGTGCATATAATTTCTTGCCCTGACATTTGATGTCTACTCTAGGAGTTGAACAAGGAGCTCCACAAACTCCCACCATAGGTATGAACACTAACACTATAAATCCTCCTTTTATTGCTACACCGAGTCCGACATAGACAACCTCTGTGTCCACTCCGTCTTTCAGTTTTAATACTGGTATGTTATGTATGCCAAGTTCAACAACTATGGCATCTACCTCTACACCTACTGTTGGACCTAGCAGTACACCCAATTTAGTGCCACCTCTTGCATTTCAACCATTATATCATATACCCAGTACTTGGATTTCCACACCCGCTGTAGGGCCAAGTGCTTCTGCAACTGTGCCTGTCATGAGTACCATGACCGCACCGTCTACGTCAACTACCATTGGTTTCAATACCTTTACAGGTCCCAACATGAATCAATGTAATATGCCTGCACGTAATGTCCCTTTCTCCTTATTTTCAGGGGGAAGGGGTAATATTTTTAACCAGCAATATGGCGGGGCTAACACCCAGCCACAGTGGACGAACCCACAGAGCACTAACCCACTTTCATATGGGTGGGGAAATTTCAATAATACTTTCGTGCAACAACGGATGGCATGGGGCAACCCATACCAACAAGTAGATGGGGGAAACCCCTATCAATAGATGGTAGGTGGAAACCCCTATCAGCAGATGGCCAGGGGCAAACCTTACCAACAGATGGTTGGGGGAAACCCCTACCAGCAGACGGCTGGGGGCAACCCCTACCAGCATTTCACGGGTCAAACTATAGGTAGTTCCCCTTTTTCGACCCCAGCTTATCAAGTACTGTCTTATCGACCTTGTTTACCATTTTTGGCAACTTTAAATTTGCCAGATCATTCCAAACTGACCAACGATCTAGTGTATCATAACGCTACATGGCCATCAGTTCCTACCAAGTTACCTTCGGACATTCCAAAGTTCGAAGGAAAAACAGGTGAAGACCCTGGTGACCATGTTACTGCTTTCCATTTATGGTGTTCCTCGATCTCATTAAATGAAGATTCCATTAGATTGAGACTGTTCCAAAGGAGTTTAATCGGTGCTGCAGCCAAATGGTACATTGAGTTACCTGCATCTACATTCTCTAATTTTGGGGATCTCATGGATGTCTTTTTGAATCACTTCCAACTTCCTGTTCGGTATGATGCCGGAATAGACCTTTTGTCTACATTTAGGCAAAATAAAGCCACTCATTTATCTGATCACATTCAGGAGTGGCGAAGACAGAAGAGGCTCATTAAGGCCAACACACCTCCAGAATTCCTTCTTGAGTGGTATTTGAAATCACTCCTTCCTTACATTTCTAAGGAAGTAGCTACGTCTGGAGTATCTAACGAGGAAGAAGCCATCCTACGGACCCAACAGTTAGATCTCGTTTATGCATAATCTGGATTACTATATGAGATCATACCTGATGCACCACGATCGAATACCGATTTGGGTAGACCTAAACCTGGATCACATGCTAACGGCATAGTGGGTTCAGTTGACTCTGTAGCTTTCGAAGCATTGACCAAACAGGTTCATGCCTTATCTATCAAACAATCAACTACAGAAGTTTCTTCCGTCACAACCTCTCCTTCTACTTCTAAACCTATCAACCAAGTTTAGAACAATCAAAAGGGCCCTCGGCATCCCAATAAAAAAAAGAAGGGCAAGAAAGGAGAGGGGAACCATCAGAAGCCCAAAAAAGAGAATGCCGAAGAGGGTAACAAAGAGAAAAAGAAGGTTAAGTTCCCTTGTAAACTTTGCAAGCAGGACCACCTTACTCACCCATGCCTTCTGCTTGAAGAAGCCCAAAAGCTATTAAGAGAAAAGAAGCCTTCCGTACTGAAAGATGCATTCCCTAAAGGGCAGAGATCAACTTCTGTCACCTCCAACACTGGGGGCACTACACATGCTACAGTTGATCAAAATTTTATTAACATGGTTAATTCAGATGCACTCTTACAAACGAGAGCCAGGAATTATACCCCGGATGCACAGAAAAAGGATAAAGAGATTCCAGAATCCTCCACTCCACTTCACATACCTGTCGACCCAAGGCCCAAGATCTCAAAAGGTGTCTTGAAATGAGCATCGCACAATCCCAACACTCGGGCCACCTCCAACTACAACGTGGTTGAAGATTAGCCCAGACCCCTTGTGCCATGTCTACCTTAGAAGTCTTGCAAAGTTGTCCTTTACAACAGAATGCACTTCTGACAGCTATTGGAAGTATGGAATCCTCTAACATGTCTGCGCGTTTTGATATGACTAATATCAAATACTAGCTACCCTACCAAGTTGCTCTTCAGATTGAAGTCATCCATGGCCCAATGACCATCAGACAAGCTGTCGTAGATGAGGGCGTGTCGACCTGCGTAATGTCAATTTCCTATTGGAAAGCTTTAGGTTCCCCCGAGTTAGCCCCTTCTAACACACTACTTACTGCATTTGATGGTAGGACTTTCCGTCCACATGGGGTTTTTCTATCATTTGATGTCACATTGGCCGGTAAGACAATTGCTGTAGAAGTAGAAGTTCTGGACGCTCCGCTTGATTACATGTTATTAGGCAAGAGATGGACGTATGCCATGCGAGCCATTGCATCGGCAGTTTTTTGAGTTGTTATGTTCCCATTTGAAGGTAAGGTCGTTACAGTCGATCAACTTTCTTTCACTCAGAAAAACAACCAGACTTCTTCAGAGATCACAATTCCCTTAGTTGATCAAACCGTCTCGGTTAGTCAGAGTTTAGGAGCAGGACTTTACGGGTCATTAATTGGCACTTTTGACCTACCGGCTCCTACCTTATTTGTTGGTTCTGAGGGAGGTCCATCGTCTAAAATTTCCGTGGTTAGTTTAACAATTGATCCTGGGTTTCTCCCAACTAATTCAAACCCCTCCGTGCCCACTCCTGTTGCAGAAGTAACCAACTTGGACTCATATCAAACTCCAACAAAACATATATTGACTCCATTGGTGTCTATTGAGTGAAATATGGATTCTGCTGCTACTCAGTCACTAGACCCGACCCACTCTCTTGACAATTTGGATACTACTTTACCTTTCGAGGAAGAAATTTTAGAAGCCATGACTTACCTAGACCATCCTCGTGAACATATAGATCCCAGGTCCTTCTTGATTCCTTTTCTTAACTTGATAGAGAGAGGCGAGTTTTGTCCAACACCCAATGGAAATATTAATTTCACTTCTACTTCACAAGTTGGTTTTGTTGAAGAGAATAGATTGAATACCTTTCTGGTCAACATTTCCACTGGGGTCACCGGAAACATTTTGATTGAAACGGGATGTTATCTCGATGAGATCATTTCGTATACCAGTCTTTTCTGTGATTTCCATGACATCTTTGCCCGGCCTCACGAGGAGGATCTAGGCATTGACCCTACCTGAAAAAGTATTACACTTAGGATGACGTACTTTTTCTTATAACATAGCTGTATATTTTTGTAAAGCTATTTTTTCGTTATGCTTGTTAGTTAATCTTATGTGTGCTTTTCGTTTCGTGTACCAGATGTCAACCGAAAATTTCTTAGGATTTGCTGATGGCGCTAGTCACCACACCTATCAGTTGGCTGCAGCAGCTTGGGTCATTTACTCACCCGCTAGCCAACTTGTCTCTTCGGGGGGGGGATTTGTTTGGGTCCTATCACGAATAATGTGGCTGAATACAATGCAGTTATAGAACTTCTCCGAGATGCTCTTAGTCATGGCATTTCACATTTGGAGGTAAGACTTGACTCACAACTAATTGTATTTCAGTTAACAGGTGTCTACCAGATTAGAGATCCTGGATTGCTATGTCAGTTTCTATGAGTTAGACTATTGGAAAGGCAGTTTGATTCTATTATATATGAACACATTCCAAGAAGTTTAAACACATTAGTTGATTCATTAGCAGACTATGTGTTAGACTGGCATTTGTATCATACACTTCCATAAACAACATTGCACACATAAAATTCAAACACATAAATATGTAAATAACCGATACTGTATATAGCCAATACTGTATCAAAAAATATATGAGTTTTGGATCACAAGTCTATCAAGTCATGTCATAAAAGTACAAAACTGGGCATAGTAGCCTAAAAAATATATACATAGAATGTATCCCTCTCCTATGGAGAAGTAGAGACCTCATCATCATCTACTGCATTGCGATAGCATATGACTAGCCTAGCTATATTCCACAACACCCTAATCCATGCCGGGGGCACCCCAACTACATCTTCCTGCATATCAATAGGTATCTGATCCATACGGCATGCAGGAACTTCATGAGTCAACTGACTCACTTTTCTCTCTATGGTCCCCAACATAGCATCTACTGCAGTAATATCAGCTGGCCTCACAAAGATGGTAGGATGTCCCTCGGGATGAACAGGCCCAAGATTTGCACATGACACTTGTTTAGCACTTCAAAATTCATTCATAAAAATCAAATACTTGAAATTTTTTTAAAAAAAATAAATAATTCTCAAAATTTAAACATACCAATATCTCCCCAGGCTCCACCTGGAGGAAGCACCAGTTCTAGATCATGACAGAAATCCAATCCAGCATATGCAAACTACTCGAAAGCGGGCACTTGCCTCTCCCACCACCCCAAGAAATCGTCTGCATGATAACAGTAGTGACTTTCCCCACCACCCTGGCAGAGGAATATGTCACCCCAACGGTCTAGTCTGGGCTCACGGGGGTTAACCTGAGGTAGAGGCATCCACAAACTGATAGCAGGCATCCTCTCAAAGAAGAAAGTACACAAAATGCTACCATACCCAACATTCTTCATTGTGCCGGATTTACAACCTGTTAATTGAGATTTCATGTTCGCCAGTAAACTAGTACACCAATCATATACATGACTGTGTAAGCATTGTACACCAACATGCATAGAGTGCGTGGAAACTAGGTGTAGTGAGGCACTACCTACCACTTGGTTGATCATACTCACTATCACCTTCAAGGGGAGGCCTTCAATGGTTGAAATCAAGACTTGGCTTCCTGATTTCTCAGCTCCAGCCACACAATATGAATTCACGTACTCTGGAACAGATCTTACGCCCACACGAGAAGACCCTTTTAGATTTATTACATCTCCCCTCTGTGAGTGACCAGTAATGAAATATATGTCATCAACTGTAAAGTTTGCCCACGGATGACAAAAGTATTGATATCCACATCCCAGTACTGAATAAGTCTTCGAAATAGTTTGTTTAGGGCCCTCATGTTTACGGTTTGGTAAAAATTCAATAAATCGCATCTTCGGAGAGCGTGGAGAGTGGTCGGATCTTGCATGGCCAACCTATCCATGTCCTCATGTTCTCTCTCCCTCCATTGAAGAACCATCCTGCATAAAAAATGACATTCTTTTTAGTCTCGGTGCTTGTTTTTAGGTTTTCGGGACTGAGCGCTACTGTGTATACTACACAGTCACATATGGGCGCTACTATGTTTGAGCACAGTAGCGTTCATCCCCTTTACACACTACTGCTATTGTTACACAGTAGCGCCCGTGCAATAAGAGTTGTGAGCATTGTGTTGCAAGCAATTTTTGGCTCAAAAAATGAAAACTAAACCATGAAAATGCAAGCAGGGAGGATTCTAACTCACTTGGTGGAAGAAGAACGGCATTTGGATGCTTGATTTGATCACCGCGGAGATTTGAAAATGCCAAAGGGTGCCCCAAATCTTTTCCCTACAAAAACAAATTGGAAATTGATTTTTAAAATGAAATTATATATATGAATTGGAGTTTAATTTTTACCCACCATTGTTTAGTTTTCTATAGTTTCAAATTTTTTATCAAAATCACGTAATTAATCAATTGAAACATACATATGGTGTAATACTAATTCAACTCACATTGTTCCTTAAGTTTTTGTAGGATCGATCTCCTAAGTTTAAAAATTCTCGATGTTAGACCTTGTCAACCAGTTGATAGTTCAAATTCATATATCATTCGAGATTTTTTGCCGCATTAACTAATATTTTGTTGAAGACCTAGTTTTGGCAGAGTATGAGGCTATAATCCTAGAAGCTGACCTTTAAGTCATTTTAAGCTCTTGTTTGGACTATTTAAACCTAAACAAGATTGCCGAGCAAGCTTGTCCTCTTCAAGCTCGTTGAAGTAATCGAAGACTCATCCACTCAGGTATAGAATTATTCCTTTTTCGGGCCTAGGTGGATTAATTACAGAAAAGGTATACTCTAGGTATACTTCTGTATGCGCTAGAAGAGTTCTTTTCCCTTTGTTTCATACTTTTTCAGGGGAGGAGACTAATTGCACAAAAAAGGACCTTTTAGAGCCTTTCTTTAGGGTTTTTAGGTTCTCTAAACATGAAAATACCAAGCGAGCATTCACCTACTCGGGCTCGATGTGAAATCCACGAGAGGGTAGATAGAGCACTGTTTAAGTTTTTCAACTCTATAAACAAGAAAACACCACTGAGAACAGACCAATCCGGGCTCGATATAAAATCCACGGATAGGTGAAAAGAGGATTGTTTAAGTTTTTTAGACTCTATAACAGGAAAACACCGGCGAGCATTAATCTGCTTGGGCTCGATACTAAAATCCACGAGTAGATATATGGAGTTATTGTTTAAGTTTTTCAGACTCCTTAAAATTGAAAACATCGGCGAGCAAGAATAGATCTCGGCTCAATATTAAAATCCAGAGATCAGTAAAATAGAGTAATCTTCTATCTCTTCTTCGAACTCTGTAAATAATGAAGAAGGTCTTGAGTCTTCCTCCCATGGGCTCATTAAACTTTTTACATGGTTGGATCTATTGAGTTTTCATTCTTTCTTGGACTCATTAAAACAACAAGAAAGGTATTCTTTTATCTAAAAAGAATAAGGGATGGGAAAGATGTGTCATATCTTCATTGTCAAAGGTAGTTCAGTTAGTTTTATCCTTGAACACAGCACCTACTTGAGTCTATCTTGTCGGTTGGCTTTAGTTTTTGACCTCAGGGTGAACCTGTTCTCCGAGTTGTTTACTCCCCCAGTTGGTTATTCTTCCAACCATATGGAGGGTCTGATAATGTCTCTTACATTTTAGGCTTATCATTTACCCCATTATGTCAGAAACTGCCTGCGTCACTTTGTGTCGTGCTCAATGTTCAAGGATATACCCTGTGTCGGCCATTCTGCAGTTTACCTTGACCTCATGTGTCGGCCATCCTAGTGTCATTCTTGTTACATATTATTCCATATCAGCTCATACTAGTTGAATGTTCCTCGAGTTGGATGATGGAGGATTCCTTAAGGCCTCCCTTCCAACGAACTTCTTCCCATCAACATCAACTCATGTTACTCGAGGAATGAAGTTTAGAGTTTCGGTTAGTACCTTGGAGATTGCAGTCACCAGTGGCAATTTTCCTCGCTATTGAATGTTGAGAATACATCAATGTCTCTTCTTCGACAGGATCCCTAAGTGTTTGACTCCAAGTCCATCTATTCACACTTGGTGGATCGTACTTGGTACCTTGGGCCCCATCATCATTATCGGTGGAAGTCCTCGCATTTGTTAATGGCATACATTAATGACCGGTAATCAAATGATACCCCCATGTTCGACTGTCATCTCATCTATTCACATGGTTAGGGTTTGTACCTAGAGTTGTTTTGGATGAAGACCTTGGGATTTTGGATGACATTACCTCATTCTGTTATTACCCAAGTTGCGCAAGACTGAGCCTCACTTATATTCGACTCTCCATGAGACATAGATCCATTTTGTTGTTATGGCTATGATCTCTCAGTTTGACATGGATCCACGCTTGTATTCCAAGTGGTCATGCTATATATACATCTCCTTGTTATGTATCGGAGATCATGTTGTACCACACTGCACATCTATATGATGTCAAAGATGAAATTGCTTGCTGACCTTGATCTTTGTTTTAGGTGTTCTTGTGACTTGTTTCTGCGGTTCTTTGCTCCTCCTCTGGCTTTGGATTATAATGTATTTCAGCCATCATTTCCCTTTGACCTCACACATTAGGGGGCATCTGTTATAGTTCAAACCTGCACCTCTCCATCCGTGATCACCTTGAGCTGTTGATCACACAAAAGGACAACTTGGACTGAGGAGCATGTTGACCCTAGATGAGACTTTGACTTACTCCACTTCCTGACAACACTGAAAAACCCTACCCTCCTTAAACATGGTAGGTAAGCAATTGAGGAAGTGTTGTATTTTTTGTTTTTCATCTATTATATATGGTACATAATGAAGCAGACTTAGGAATTTACTACAGAGCTCGGTCATGGTCATAAAACCTAACATTAACTCGTAGAATTCCTTCGCTTTTTCTTCATAGTCATGGTGTGAAAGATACTTTTGTTTAAACAGTTTCTTAAAGGTTTTCTAGGTTGCATGTGTTGGGCTTGGCCCAAGTGGGGCATTTTTGTGCAAGTCAAGTTTTGGAACTGTGAAGTTAAGTGCAGTTCGGTTGAATACTTTTTGGTGCAAGTCAGTTTTGAGGATTTGCGATGTGAGCACAGCACATTATCAGCATGATGGGAACCACGCAGCTAAGGACCGGTTCTGCAAAGTGTGAAGTGCCAGCAGGGAAACTATTTTGGGTAAAGAATGAAGGTAAGGTCGGCTGGATGAAAGCGACCTATTTTTGGTTAAGAAATTCGATGATTACCAAGTAGGAGGGTAAGGAGTAAGGAGGAAGGAAAGTGAGCGGTCACACGCATGGAGGAAGCATGACATGTACTGGCCGCATAAGGTCATTAAAAAAGGAACAACCAGGTGAAAGTGAGAGTCAACATGTGGTCAACAGGGTAGGCTGAAAGTGACATGACCACGCACAGAGGATGGCCACAATGGAATGATTTATAAAAATGCACCA
This sequence comes from Larix kaempferi, assembly GCA_027924585.1. Taxonomy (NCBI): domain Eukaryota; kingdom Viridiplantae; phylum Streptophyta; class Pinopsida; order Pinales; family Pinaceae; genus Larix; species Larix kaempferi. The sequence goes on along the minus strand of BSBM01000127.1, from coordinate 954,285 downwards.
TTTCGTAAGGGAAAGGGTTAATGTTCAAATGTAATTGCTGAATCAGAGTGATACTGTGTTGTATTACTCAAATCCATTGTAAAGGCTCTGCAAGCTGTGTGTGCAGAGACCTATTGAGAGAGAAGAGAGTCTGCAGCTGAGTGCACAGACCGGAATTGTTGTACCCTTCCCAAAAGAGTAATAGAACAACAGTTCCTATGGACGTAGCTCGCATACCGGGGGTGAAACACGTTAAATTCCTCTGTTGTGTGATTGTTTGCATGTTTGCATCTGTTATTTGCTTACAATGAATTATTAAGATCTTGATTATCAGTTTATGTGTTTACTTTTATATGTATTTGCCATAAGGAATGAAATGGGAATAATATGTTAAGTTTCTCATATGTCGATGAATGCTAGATGCATAAGTATTTCTAAGTCTAAATGAATGCATAATTTGGTTGGATATATGATAAGTTAGTGGAGTTCGCAAAGTACAACCCTCATGAAGTGTAGCACCGGAAGTGCGTAGTATTTTGTGTCCAGTCATATTGGATAAGTCATAAAGTAACTTAAGACAATTGATAAACAGGTAAAAAACTAAGTATAGCTTGATGATGCCAGTTGAATCTAGAGAGGAAGCATAGTTTTCAGTTGTAATACCCTATTATCGAGCTCGGTCGAACTGCGTAGTCCTTGGATGTGCGAGTTGCGCAAGCCTTCTGGCTTATAGAAGTATTGATCGCGAAGGAGTTAAGCTCTGTACAGTCCCAAGTCCACAGCGCAAGCTTTGCAGTGCGCAGTTTATCAGATTTGTTTAAGCACTCATCATGTAGTTGTGGAAACCTAATTCCGTAGCCCCCCCATACCTTCATCTCGGGTGAGAAGTCAGTCTACTCACAGATTGTTGCTGAAAGGGCCAGTGAAAAGGGGTTTTGTTGGTTCCTTGAATCGCGAAGAACCTGGATCTTTATAGAAAACCTCAAGACAGTTATTTAAGCAAACAAATGGTTCCATTGCCACACTAAGAATCTGTGATGAGTTTCGCGCTTGAAAGAAGTGATGTGCTTGGAAGAAAAGGTTCCGTTGATTGCAAAAATTTGGCATCTGGACAAGAAAGAAAGCTGGGCTTGGTGTGACAAGACAGAAAGAGACTTCGCAAGGAAGGAAAATAGATAACCGCAACTCTCTAACATAGATTGGTTGAAGAAATACCCGTGCAAATATATCACGAAATTTTCTGGGCATCTTTTGTAAATGGGTTGCATGAATGGTTGTCATGGATCGCAGAGCACAAGAACTGTTTCGCACCAGAAATACCGACCGAGTGGACTCCAGAGCTCATTGCGAGGCTCAAAGTAGTAGATAGTCCATTCTTGAGGGCAGTCGACTTTTGGGTTGATAGTATACTGGAAGGCTTCATGACAAAGTTCACTGTGGACACCCTAAAGTCCTACAGCGCAATAGAAGCAGATGTTTTCAAAGGTTTCAAAGGTAAGTACCTAAACAATTTGAGTTTATACATTATAATGCTTTTAGCTGAGAAAGGTGTTTTAAAAATGCAATAAAGGTTCCTAGAAGTTTTGAATCTATAATGGTCAATAGCATCTATAGTGATTCTGATGAAGAAACATATGATTTGATAAGTGGAAAAAGCTATAATTATACCACTAAGAAAACCTCCTGAAAAGATGGACTCCCCGTCGACATTGATTTACAAACCCAGCCTGATAGCCAGACCGCACCTCTATTAGCCATCTATCAGCCTATTACTCTGCAGAATCCACTGGTTTCAAGTACCACACATCCTATTTCTCAGATTCCGTCAGCTCAGAACCCCCCAGTTGTTAATATTCCCAATCCCCAGATCATCAAGACTAGTAACACCGCAGGAGTGAGTACTCATATCACCCCATCTCAAACCATTCTGAATCCGACTATCCCATCTCATAACATTCCGCGCAATACAAACTTTACTTTTTTCGCTCAGAATGCTCCACAGAACAATACACCACCTAGGAGAAGGATGACTGATGATATTAAGTTGTTGATATTCAAAGGAATGGGCCTAGAAGACCCTGAGCAACATTGGTTTCCATGTGAAGCTTATGGAGTGTCAAGCAAGTTCAGGATGATGCTGTGAAGCAAGCGCAGCTCATCACCACATTTAGAGATAGAGCCTTGAATTGGTTCATGAACTATTCTGTTGGACATCAAAGAACCTTAGTAGAGATTAAGGCCGCACTATTGAGTGAGTTCAAGAAACTCAAGTCAGAATCTCAATGTATAATAGAGCTAAAGGAGATTAATCAAAAACCTAATGAGACGATTTGAGAATTTGACCAGAAATTTAAGACATTATTGGACCAAGTAAGTTTTGTCATAACACCACAATAGCACCAAGAATGGTTTATAGCCGCGTTGTTTCCCCATATCAGACTACCATTGATGCAGTAGGAAGTGGCGTCGCAGAACGAAGCCTTAGAGATCGTGATGAAACTAGAAGCTTCACCAATTGGAAAGACTAACACTGGGATGTCTCAAATTCAAACCTAGTTAGCTACCCTAACATTACAACTTCAGGATATGAAGAAGGGAAAACAAGAGAGACAAGAAGTCTGGTGTATAGGATGCAAGGGATAAGGGCACACCAAAGAGCATTGTCCTTTATTTCAAGAGTACTTTAATAGTGGATCCCTGAATCCCTTGAATCAGAATCAAGCCTCATGGTGTGAAATATGTAAAACACGAGGCCACAAGCCTAAAGGCATATATCTCATACAGAAGTATGTGCGCACCCCTAAAAACCTATATTGCAACTTCTGTAAGTCAGTAGGCCATGATGAATCCAATTGTAGAGCATATGAGCTCATGTAGGAAAGGAAACAAGACATGGAGCACATGCATGATAATGGAGTATACAGAGTACAAGAACAAACACCACCGAAGCAAGATAATGTGCAATATGACCAAGGCACCTATAGAGGATGTGGTGGAGGATACCGCGGAAGAGGAAGAAATACTGGTCAGGACAAGGAAGGGGAAGAGGCCAAATGATCTGTTACAACTGTGGCTAGGCAGGTCACTTATCTATGGATTTTACCAATGAATGTACTACTTGTAATTAATGCAAATCTTTTGATCATGTTATTGAGGTCTTCCCAGTATTAGCGGCAGAAATGCAGAAAAGAAACCAAGATGCACCTAACCCAAACATTCAGTTGATCACAGCAGAGAGAAGGGATGTGGAGCCAAGTATCAATGCAGTGACACGAAGTGGCACTACCACAGGGAGGGATAGAGGAGAAGAAGCCTCGACTTCTGGAGAGTTTGAAACTAAGAAGACTCCTCTTGAAACAATCTGGATTAGAAAAGCTACTGGGAAGACACCTGCTTTCAACTTGGAGAAAAAAAAACAAGTCTTTGAAGAAGTGCATGACATTTTCAAAGAGTCAACACCCAGGTCATGAAGAATCTCATTGCACAGTGAAATACTGCATATCAAGGATATGCCGGCTGCTTATGATAAAATGTGCCATGTAGCAGAGAGAGGAACCTCTATTGCGTAGTTCCTAAGGAGCTGTATGAAACTGTTGAAGATCCCAGATGCTCTAGCGGAATTATAAAAGTTGTTAAATCAATACGAACCACAATGTGAGAAGGAAACTACTGAGAGCGCAGTCCATACAATGAAGAACCATAAAAGAACAGGTCGATAAATGAGGCTCACTGCACAGATAGGAGACTATGAGATGGATGAGATCATCCTTGATATGGGATCTAAAGTAAATGTCTTAACTATTTCATAAATTTTCTATCATACAGGAGGACTAGAACCACTTCCAAGAAAGTGGTTACAAAGCAAGGTCAAGGCTCTCGAAGATCACCACGACACGCTATAGTTATGCAAGACAAGGGAAAAAGCCCGGCCGTGGAGAAGATGAAGCCAAACGTTGTGAGCTCCATAGTATCTAAAGTCCCGCTGAGCGACAAAGAAATTCCCTTGAATTTAATGCAATAGTATATCTCGCCACGTACAGCATATGCACCAGCCATTAAACTACTTAGGAATGCTAAGTATGAGATTCCAAGTCCACGGATGTCGAAGCATGTACAAGTAGAAGGAAATCTGTTGGGAAAAATCCCAGAATGCAAGTTTGAAGACTTCAACCTGCTTCAGATGAAGAAATAACTGATTGAAACAAAGTTCCCAAACTTTCAACCAGATCAGTATATGTGCTGGAAGAAGGACGTAAAAGGAAACTCTGTGCTCACCACGCAGAATTGGCTAACTGGAGTAGTCAAGTTGGGGTTGCTCAACCTGTTGAGGCTCCCATACTTCGACCGAACGCCAGAATTGAATGTGGTGGTGCATACTCTTATGTCACACATGCACCAAGGATATCTTTGGCTTGATTGCAATGTTGACCTCAATATTGATTTGACCCATCGGATTACTGGGTTAAGCAAGAGAGGCAACGATGCCAAGCAATTTTTCGTAGGCAAGATCCTTGATAAGGAGGTCACCATGAAGATGAGAAAGACACAGCCTATTGTCAAAGGAAAAAGAGGATTTGTCACAGATGATATAGAGGATGAAGCTACGTGGTTCGTAACACAACTGCTAGCAGGAAAAATTCTGATAAAAGAAAGACCATTGGAAGTACCCGTGGGCGAAGTGCTCCTTGGGGAAAAGGATGCGATATGAGGAAGGTTTAACTGGTGTCAGTACCTACTAAATGAGTTTCTCGAAGAGCTGAATGACACGCAGACACATGGTAGTAACTTCCACTATACATGGCTGATAGTGCTCATTGCCTTCGTAGGGTGGAAGGACCCAAAACATTACATTGGCCTAGACACAGATAGCAGTGATTGCAGAGGATCCCATTATGCAAACCTTTGGGTGAATTTGATATCAGAATGACAATATGCATCAGCTGAAGTCTTCTACACTTACTATGAGCAGTTGCATGAAGTCGTTATCACCATGCCGTGGATATCAAAAGGGGTAACGACTAAGTACATTCACAACATCAATTTTAAAGCTGATATGCATTCTGTCTTTATTTCAGCAAAGGATCAGATGAAAAACCTTGAATGGTTCCAAGGAAGCTACCACATGAATGAAGAGGATATCGACACAATTATGAAGGAATGGATGCTTGAGTTCAAATTTGAAGGGATTGTGGACATTGAGAGTGACTTTGACAAGAGTAATCCCATTCCTACACTTATTGTGGAAGAGCCGTGGACAGGAAAAAGGAAGGAAGCCGAGAGTTCTATACAACAAAAGGTACAGAAGAAGAAGCAAAAAGAAGTTAAGGACCCATTAGAAGCAAAGCTCCACGATGATGATTACGAGATGATCGCATCTACAGTAACAACGTAGATGGAAGACCTGATGACTACTAAAGGAAAAAAGAATGAGGCAATTCAAAAGAGTCTGTAGAAGAATCTGACCATGCTGAAAGGCATTACAAAACATATTGAGTGATTATAACACATATTAACCTTGCCACAAGACTCAGAATCAGAAGGGAAGTCATGGGGCACTTCGCAGCCGAAGACAATGCCTCTAGCCCTGAATTTGCCTGCGAATTCGCGCATCATCAAACTTGACCCCGCAAGTGTAAGGCTACCACTACCAGAATAGTTAATCTTGGGCATGAAGGTATTAGAGCACGTGGACCTGGACATTGCGAGGATGACATTGGATGGTCTACACAATCTGCATATGTAGGTTGTGGAGGAGATCCATGAGCGAAGTGTAGTCGCTCTGAACCAGCACATTGAGCTACAGACAAGCTATAAGCAGTTGCAGGAATCTAGCTCGTAGAGGTCCATGCAACTTCAAGATGAGTACGACCGATGGAGGATATTAGGGGCTATGGTCGCTCCGATAGTGACAAAGATACGAGGTGGTCAGCGATCTTAAGGATGAAATGAAATATATGGAGATTAGTTACAAAGCAAAGATTGTTGCCTTGGAAGTGCAGAATCAGCCAAAGACACCACCTGATTAGGAACATCTTCAAGTAGAAGAAGTGAAGGCTGCAGTAGAGAGTATAGCTAGTGAAGTGGATAAGTTCCAAACTTTGTTAGATGAGGCCACAAAAACATTTACTGCCCTAGAAGATAATCCAAAGTTGCTAGAAATCCAAACTGCTTTGAAAGATAGGCAGGCTGCATTGGAACTGCTCGATGCAGAGGTCAAGGCCCTGCCACCAAGGGACCGAATCTATAGATATCTAGAAGTAAGGGAATTGAAGAAAGAACTGCAGGCACTAGGAGAGAGGGAGAATGAAGTCGGAGATAAGTCGCAGCCCTTGCAAGAGGAATCCCATGAACTTACATAGAAAATTGAAGAAAAGTTGAGAGAGCTCCGTGAAGGACAAGACTCTGTGCAAGAGCAAGCCGATGATGAAATAACAACTGATGTGTTGGAGACCATCAAGCAAATTGAGCAGGGAACCAAGGAATAGGTTGCAAAGTAACATACCAAGAGCTCGCTACAAAGTTAGCTCCGCAGGAGGACGAACAACTAGGAGAAGTAGACGTTGAAGGTGGCTCAGGGACGAGCCACATGTAAGTGTTAGGGGCTTGTTGGGCTTTGCCCAAGTGGGGCATTTTTGTGCAAGTTAATTTTTGGAACTGCGAAGTTAAGCGCAGTTCGGTTGAAGACTTTTCGGTGCAAGTTAGTTTTGAGGAGCTGCAATGTGAGCACAGCGCAGTATCAGCATGATGGGAACCACACAGTTGAGGACCAGTTCCACAAAGTGCGAAGTGCTAGAAGGGCACCTCTTTTGGGTAAATAATGAAGGTAAGGTCGGCTGGATGAAAGCAACCTATTTTTGGTTCAAAAAATCCATGATTACCAAGTAGGCAGGTAAGGAGTAATGAGGAAGGAAAGCGACCGGTCACACATATGGAGGAAGAATGACATGAATCGACTGCATAAGGTTGTTAGAGAAGGAACGGCTAGGTGAAAGCGATAGTCGACATGCGGTCGATAGGGCAGGCTGAAAGAGACATGACCACGTGCAGAGGATGACCATGATGGAAGAGTCGCTATCAGTGCCTAACAGTCTGGTTAGGGGAAAACCGTGATAGTTTTGGGAAACCTTAGGGATTTTTCCTATGTATTGTAAAGACATGACCTATGGGCATGATCTATAAAAACGCACCATTTTGTAAGGGAAAGGGTTAATGTTGAAATGTAATTGCTGAATCTGAGTGATATTGTGTTGTATTACTGAAAGCCATTGTAACGGCTCTGCAAGCTATGTTCACAGAGACCTATTGAGAGAGAAGAGAGTCTACGGCTGAGTGCACAGACTGGAACTATTGTACCCTTCCCAAAAGAGTAATTCAACAATAATTCCTGTGGACGTAGCTCCCATCCTGGGGGTGAACCATGTTAAATTCCCGTGTTGTGTGATTGTTTGCATGTTTGCATCTGTTATTTGCTTACAATGAATGCTTAAGATCTTGCTTATTAGTTTATGTGTTTACTTTTATATGTATTCTCCATAAGGAGTGAGATGGGAATAATATGTTAAGTTTCACATATGTTGATGAATGATATATGCATAAGTTTTATAAGTTTGAATGAATGCATAAGTTGGTTGGATAGATGCTAAGTCAGTGGAGTTCGCACAGTACAACTCTTGTGAATCGCAGCACTGGAAGTGCGCAGTATTTTGTGTCTCGTCATATTGCATAAGTCATAAAGTAACCTAAGACAATTGAAAAATGGGTAAAACACTAAGTATAGCTTGTTGACGTTGCTTAAATCTAGAGAGGAAGTACACTTGTCAGTTTCGCTACCCTGTTATCAAGATCCGTTGAACCGCAGAGTCCTTGGATGCACGAGTTGCGCAAGCCTTCCAGCTTATAGAAGTATTCATCGTGAAGGAGTCAAGCTCCGCGTAGTCCCCAGTCCGTAGTGCAAGCTCCACAGTGTGCAGTTTATTAGATCTGTTTAAGCACTCATCACCTAGTTGTGGAAACCTGATTCCGCGTCCCACCCCCCCATACCTTCGCCTCGGGTGAGACCTCAGTCTGCTCACAGATTGTTGCCCAAAGGGTTGGTGAAAAGGGGTTTTGTTGGTTCCTTGAACCGTGAAGAAGCTTGGTGTTTCTAGAAAAACTCAAGACAGTTATGTAAGCAAACAACATGTCGCTCTTATATACCTTTTACTTTTTTAATATCTTGCCACCAAATATCTGCTTTTCCACTTAAGTTATAAATGGCCATTTTTTCCTTCAGTTAATTAGAATAGTTATAAATTTGGAAGTATTTTTTCAATCCAGAAAGCGAGGCTTCTGCCTCTTCTCCTTTCTCGATTTCACCATTAAAAATAGGAGGTTTAATTCTTTTAAATTCTCCAGAAATCTCTTCATAGGGTCTGTACTTCTTTTTAACTTTATGACTGTCACTATTGTCACTAGAATCCAGATGTTCTTCTATTTGTTGTTTTGGTGGTTCCTCACTGGAAGTTTTAGCCCCATGACTGGAAAATTCCAGCTTTCTTCCCTTACATTTTTGAGGTGTAGCTTTTAGCTTATCAGTTCTAGATTCTTTATTATTATCTTTTTCATTACTGTGTATTTTAGCCAGCAGAATGTTGTTTAGTTCTTCTTGTGCTTTCATAATTCGTTCGTTATTATCCTTAACTCTTTTGAATTCAGGCCTTACTTCCTTAATGGTTTGTTGTAACTCTGATGGGTTTTCGTTTCGACTTTCATTTAAGTGTACCAAGATTTCACCATCTTAATTGTTCATCGGTATTCTAGGGGGAGATTCTTCTTCTATAGGCATTCCAAATTCTACCATAGTTTCCTGCAAAAGTAAATTTTTCTTCCTCTTCCTGTTTCGTAAGAGAATCAAACCCAAAATAGATAAACATTACTTTACTGGTTTAGCAGTTGCAATTGTTGGGCCAGTTCAGGCCAAGTGCTGTAACAATGCTTTGATACCATTATGTCATATACCTTGAAAATCCATAAATAAAAAATAATAATTATATGCATAACAATATAACACCTTATATGTTTCCAGCAAGTAAAAACTACCATGATAAAGGTATTCGTTGTTTGTAAAGTTGCTAATGCAATTTATGTAACTGTAAGGGTCTTGCTATTAGTTTGTAAGGGTCTTACTTATCCCTAAGGCTAAGTCTTGATCTTAGATCCTACCTTAACTATTATGCATTAAGGCTTTAGTTATATGTAAAAAAAAATTGGGAGACTATGGAAATAGTCTTAATCTGAACACTTTAAGAGTATTCAAGTCTTTACAAGGACCAGGGATATAAAACTTTACTCCTAGTACAAGGTTAACAAATACATTGTTATGTGTTTGATGTAATCATTGATATATATTGGGGCTATGGGGTTAACCATAGTCGAGCTGATATGAATGATTTTAATATAATGTTATGGTTATAACGTCATTCAGAATTTTTGGTTGGTGTGATGGTTTAATATTTGTACTGTGTAATACAAGTGAAATTAAGAGCTAACCCGACTGCGAGTTCACAGTGCAACAAGGCCTTTATGGCTCACGTTGGAAACCAATCTCAGTCGACCATTTGGAAAGCGAGATGGCTTAGGGTTTTGAAAGGGGTTTAATGTATTCTTTGGTGTCTGAAACTTCATTATTGCGATGGTTTAGTTTGAGAGCTCTGTGAACAGAGGTTATGCTCTTTTAATGGCTATTTCCTATAGCCACCATTCAACGCTAAGGGTATACCCTTTCTGGTTGCTTTGAAAGGCATGAAGGGAGATAGTGCTGGTGCTAATGGTCGCCACCTCTAGGGTTTTTTGGTTGCAACGACTGAACTTGACTAACCTTACCAGCTTCAAACTTCCCTTCAACAGGTAAATGAAAGATTTAAATCATACTCAACATCTTTAAAATTGTTATACTATGTTTTAACTAAAACACTGGTTACTGAAACTAATGTTTAAGTTTTTGGTTTTTGCAGGAAAGGGAGTGATAAGGGCGTCCAGGAGGAGCCAAACCTTGGCCCTATCTACATTTATACAGGGTAAAATAAAACTATACTTAGCTTATTCTTGTAAAATTTATTCGATAAATTAACATAGTTCTGAATTTTTGGTTGTTTGGTTGCAGGTTGTGGGCATCAGAGAGGATGGCGATAGGTTCAACTCCTCCCAAGCCCACATCTTAGAATTCCAAGGTAATCAATGAGCATTACTCAGTAGAAGTGTAGTTTGTATTTATAATTTAGTGATAGACGACCTGAATGTTGACTGCAACTCTTGTTTTCTGTAGGTAGCATTCGATAGGGTTTTGAAGTTGGAAAGGGTTCATCCTTCACCTTCATAAGATAAGTTGACCTTCGAAATGGTCTACCCATAGTATTTATGAACTGTCGGATAGAGGCTTAGCGCCCTCTCTACTCCAGCATTTACTTTTAAACACAGTTGTGTTTTACTATTTGCTCATTTTGAGGACTGGAAATTTAATGTAGGTGGCATCGTGGATGGATTACTCCTTTGTAATATTATTTTCATAGTTAGGTTGAAAAATTGGTGGTGGATGCCATTGAAATGGGATTATGGCCACATGGATGCAAAAATCATGTTTTTCATTCGACATTGTTTATATTTTTAAAAACTTAATACGACCCACAGCGTCTCTGCAATTTCTGTGATAAATTCTAGAAATGATATCGTAGTTATAAATGTGATTTCATGTGGTTTTGGTTAAATCCTTTTGAAATCTATACTTATTTGTTGTTGCGAAATAATTTTACATTAGAATAACAATCTTGTATTGTTGATTCACTTATTTATAAACTTCAGTTGGATTGAATCCAAGATCTAAATCCCTTTCGACTTGATTCTGGTTGTTAACTATTAGTTGAAATATTTGCAACTCTTTATTTGATCAATAATGTTATGAATACCCTAACTCGTAAAAATAATTTAATTGTATATGTAAGTATTTTGAGGGTTTATGTTGCAAATATAATATACCTATAAGTGTGATCATACATGCAATGTAAATAGGGTATTTTTATAGTAGTCGCGTTGGATCTAGATCTATCAATTCTCGATTTGTAAAAGGGTTTATAAAATAAAAAAAAGTTTAAATAAATTTTATAAAACAAATGAGAATACTCAACTGTAGCAATTACTTTGCTTAGTTTTGGCGATCTTACAATAGTTATATTATAAGAGTTAAAACATATTTTAACTCTTTTCTTTAACTAAATATATTTTATACTATATTTGAAAAACAAAGATTGATTTCGAATGCAGTCTAAATGCTAACTACGATTATTTTATAAACTACATATGAATGTGATACAACAATTAAATTGAGAACATAAAATAAATTTACTTACTAAATATGCTTATTCTATGTTCCTAGATATAAATGCGACAAAATATTGAAATTGAGAACATACTAGGAGATATGTTTGCACAGATGTATAAACAAATCCACTGTCTATTTAGATGCATAATAGAAAATATGCCAAGGGTTAGATGCAATTCATAATAAAAATAAAAACTCATGTTGTAATTAGTTTTAGACAAGTAAGCAATAGAACAAGGAACCTAGCACCACTGTTCGGGAAAACTGAAATGAAACAGTCGTTCCTTCCAACCAACTCCTAGAGAAGCTAAGTCTCACTTGCTCCAAAACTTCCGAGCTTGATCGCTGAACCATAAGAGAAAAATCCACTTAATGCACCAACTCTTGCATTATCAGATTCAATCCCCATCCAATGCTAGTTTCTTGCTACTTATAGACATACTATTATATATAATATAAAGCATTGTACATTGTTATGTAAGAAATAGATATCACAATTAGAGGAAATATGTCTCTAAGTGTCCATAGATTCCCCTTATTTCCCTTTAAAAATTTATTTGAATTTTTTCTTAAAATATTTTTTTAAGATATAAATAGATGCTAAATTCTTTTAAATATAACGTAACACGTAATTGTAGATTATTTTTATTATTTGTATATTTTATAACATATAAAATTTAATATAACAATATTGTTTTTATAAAAAATAAGAAATATAATTTAGAGAATATAAATAAGAGTTTAAAATTTGCAAATTGTAGTAATATATGAAAATACATCATTGTACTAAATTTTATGGAATTATATTAGATCTATCTTAATTATGGTTCTATCAAGGTTCTATCAAGTCCGAGAGGATCAAATAACATGAGAACATGTTTATGCCAAAAGATATTTTATTCCAAATGATAACACATAAATTCTACATATAAGCAAAATTTAGATTTATGAATTGATTATGTAGTAAAATATTTATTTACCTAATTTTATTAGTAAAAGTGCATTTCATGTTGTAAAGTATTAAGAGGTAAATCCTACAAATAGGAAAAAAGTTGCATTAATTAATTAATAATGAAGTAAAATCATTGCAATTTACGTTCATTAATTTGAAATTATCACAAAACAAATATCTAACTTATTATTCTATTATTAACTTAACAATACATATAACCCAATTTATTTTCCATCAGAATCATCCATGTGCAAACTATTCCAATTTGGAATGATAAATAATAACACATAAATCCTACAAATAAGCAAACATTACATTTGTTCATTGATTATGAAGTAAAATACTTACTCTTAATCTAAATATATATATATATATATATGGAAATTAAAATTAAAATCTGATGTATATTAATAAAAATGTATAATTTGAAGTCAACATGTGTTTGATTTTATAATTTTTGTATACATTTAGTCTTTTGAAGCAACATGGTGTGACATATATATGACACATCTCATCAAATTTGGGTTATAAAAAATACCTCTAGGTACCATAAACAATGACATAATAAAAATAACAATATATTTTTTTCTAATTTAATAAATTTTTTTTACAATTTAATACATAATTATTAAACATCTCAATTATTACATATAATATTTATTTCAATTTAATATATAATTATTAACCATCTTAATTATATCAAATAATAAATTAAAATGACATGGTCATAACCAAACAAATTATTGAATATATTATCACAATACAAAGAATTTTAGTTTTTATATTTTTTATAATTAATTTCTTTTCAATCTAACAATTAAAAAAGTTGACTTAATCCATTTCTAATCTTTTTTTATCATGTATCATGATTAAATTTGTATTATGAGATAAAAGTTTCAATCATATCAATATCAATTTCATTTTCTTCTATTTTCTATTTTCTTATTTAATTTTTATGATGACAATACAAAGAATTTTAGTTTTTATATTTTTTATAACTAATTTATTTTCAATCTAACAATTAAAAAAGTTGACTTAATCCATTTCTAATCTTTTTTTATCATGTATCATGATTAAATTTGTATTATGAGATAAAAGTTTCAACCATATCAATATCGGTTTCATTTTCTTCTATTTTCTATTTTCTTATTTAATTTTTATGATAACTAAAAGCATAAATTAAATTTATATATATATTTTTATTTTTTAATATTATTTTATTTTCAACTTTTACTATGATAAAATTATTATATATTAATATCAACTTTTATCCAAACTTATATTTTGATTTAAAATATAAAATTTATTAACATTAATTTGTTAATTTTTATTTTATTTACATATTACAAACATTATATTTTAAATGTTTAACTTATTAATATAATAATCATCATAATCATCATAGAATTAAAATTATTAAAATATTTTAAAAATATATAATTATCATCATAAAATTAAAATTATTAAAATATTTTTAAAAAATGCTATTACATAAGAAGGATCGAGTTTTTTTCCAGCAAGAAAAAGCATACCAATGTTATTCCATAGAATCAAAAGGTACATGCAAAGGTGTTAAATGTTCATCAGATTTCTTTAGCCATTTCTGTCCAAGAAACCTCCAGCTCTTATCATCTTAACAAAAAGATTAACTAATCAACACGCAGGAAGTCAGACAAATCGTCATTAATTCAAAAACCAAAAAATACCAACATTCAAAGATATACATTAGGATAACTCAAAAAAGTCCAATTTCCTAGAATTCTGAATCTGAGAAAAGATAAATTCTTCCCAAACTAAAACAACACAGTCACCCATCAAGGCCTATTTGGACAATATATCAGCCAGTGCATTATGTTGTCTATAAATGTGCTGAAATGTAATCTTCCTAAATCCCTGAATCTGAGATCTTATTCGATGACACCAATGGACCAATGCCAAGACATTAAGATCACATACACCTTGTGCCCATTTTATTGTGACCCTTGAATCACCATAGACTTTTAGATCATCGATACCAAATATCCTTGCAACCTTTAAAACACACCACAACATAATGAGTTCCGCTTTCATATTTGAACCCAAGCCACAATTCATTTTGAGAGTGAAATGATGAGAACCATTAAGAAAGATAGTTCCCCCAATTGCACAAATGGCACCTTGAGCCGCGCCATCAAAGAAAAGAACTGGACAATTAAAAATAGGCTCAAAATTACCAATCTTTTTAATGACTGATGGTTTCTTACCTTTGAAACTGGATTTGTAAAGTGATAGGATTTGTTTGACTCCGTTAGCTAATCAGCACAACCTTGATCAAAGTAAGTCTACCACCAACTGAAAGAAGTCTATTTGTCCAAACTTGAAATCTGAGTTCCATCCTTTTTACCAACCAAGACCAATCTTTGATCCTATAATTGTTTGGCTTCAGGAAATAACCCAAATAGGTAAATCCATCTTCTAACTTCTGAATCTTATAAGGAAACTCACTCTGTAAATCCTCAATTTGTAAATCATCCAGATTATGCTGAAATAAGATGGATTTCCAGTCACTCACCTTCATGCCAGATACACTACAGAATAAGGAAATAGAGTACCTGAAACAGCTCCTTTCACCTATGGAATAAATACCAGCCAGAAGAACATCATCGATGAATAGCAAGTGTGAGATAGAGATATCTTTGGAAAGTTTGATTCCTTTGATACGACCCTAAGCCTTTTCCTTTAGAAGAATTCTACTTAATCCATCAATGACCAGCACAAACAGAATAGGTGAAAGAGGACACCCTTGTCTTATCCCCCGGGAGCATTTAAAGAAATTAGATGGGGTTTCATTTACAAGAACAGCAATATAAGTAGAAGTCACACATGACATAATCCACCTCACCATCAATGGAGACATGCCAATTTGAATAAGTAGAATTCTGAGATAGCTCCAATCCACCCTATCATAGGCTTTTTCAAGATCCATCCTGAGGAGAAAAGCCTTTTTGTTCCAAACCTTGATCGAATGGATAACTTCCTAGGAGATACCCACAGCATCCAAAATCTGTCTGTCATGAAGAAAGCCGAACTGATTGGTAAACACAAACTTGGAAAGCCCATGTTTTATCCTCATAGCAATGATTTTTGATATAAGCTTATAAATTAAATTGCATAACGCAATAGGTCGTTACTCACCAAAGGTAGCTGGCTTACTACATTTCAGAATCAGAGTGAGAAATGTAGAATTCAAAGCTCCCGAAATATAGCCATTAATCCTGGAATACTCCACCATAGCTAAAATTTCCTCACCCATTAAATCAAAAAAGTGAAGGAATAATTCCACAGTCCAGCCATCAGGCCTAGAAATCTTATCTTTTGCAAAAAGCTTCAATGTATCCTCAATTTCTTGAAGAGTAACCCCTTGTTCCAAAGACAACGCTTCCTGAGCATTGTAGAAAACTGGAAATAAATGAACAATCTCAATCTGTTTAAGTAGATCACTATTCCCCAGATCTTTGAAGATGTTTCCAAAAAAATTGCCAGCTGCATCCAGAAGGTGATTCTGACCAGTAACAATGCCCCCAACATCCCTATTCAGTTCCCAAATAGCTTTCTTATTTCTCCTATAAGACGCATAAGCATGAAAATACTTTGTATTCCTATCACCAAGCTCTAGCCATAATACTCAGCTTTTCAATCTCCATTCAGCTTCCTCTTGACTGAATAACAGCTCCTTTTTTGCCTGCAATTCCTTTAAGATATCATGATCAGAATCATCCTCAATGGAATCAAGTTTATTTTGATAGATCAACCTTATTTGTTCCTGCAGATCCATATATTCTTTAAGATCCTGCTTCTTTCGAATTTTTATCCACTGTTTTACCACCGCCTTCAATCGCCTGATCTTTGCTATGAAAACATCCATAGGATTTAATCCCCCATCATGTAAAGGCATCAACCAAGACCTCCTGATGGTCACACAAAAGTCCTCATCCTGAAGCCAGAAGTTATTAAACTTAAATGGAAAATATTTTGGAACTTGAGGGTCATCAAACTATAGATAAATAGGCTAGTGATCAGAAAAAATATGCTCCCCCACCTAAGAGGGATATCTATGAAAAATTTGCAGCAACTGCCAAGAGACCAAGAAATGGTCGAGTCTTTTAAGAATACCATCATTACCACCCCTGCCATTAGTCCAAGTCGGCAGTACAGATGTAGGAGCCACATCCACCAGGTCGCATTTGATCAGAAGATCAAAAAAATAATCAGCTAAATCATCATAACGTGCCTTAGAGTCCCATATTTCAGCCCAATTTAAAGTGAAATTGAGGTCTTGTGCAAGGATGAGATTAGGTAAGGATAAAAGCCCAGAAACCCTAAGCTCATCCCAGAACTCCATCCTATTTGAATAAGGTCCATAACAGTTTAGGATAGAAATATGAGAATTTTGAAAAATCCCCCTACCCTGCAATAAAATCCCCCATTTTGATTTATAGGAGCTAAAACAACAAACGTTAGGGTTCCAACCAACTAATAACCCCCTGGACTTCCCACAGGTTCTAAGAGCAGAGAACTCCCATCGAGGACAAATATTGACCAGCTTGAGGATAGCCTCACAATCCAAACTCATGGTTTCTTGAATAAGAAGGACATTCGGGCTGGTCGTCATTAACAGTTTCGACAAGGCCCTACCTCGGGCAACCTTGCCTAACCCTAGGATATCCAATGAACCAATCAACATTAAGAACCTAGGCTTGAGGGCAACACGACTCTAAGTGCCCTAGGGTTTGAGGAGTCACCATCTTCAGAAGCAGTATCAATTCTTGATGATAGAGGAACAAAAACATCACCGAGGGGGCCATCATCTAGTGACACTCGAGACTTCTTAGACTTCCTAATAGTAACATTTTTGAATTTAAGGCTATTAGCAGGGAGAACCTTAGAATTAATGTCTCGTTTCTTTGAAAAAACTTCCAGTGGGGATAAAACAGAAGAACCCAAAACCGGTTTGTAGCCACTCTCTTTTAAAATATCCTTATCTTCAAAATTTAAAATCCTAGCAACATTAAAGGTAGTAACACGTGCAGGATCCGAACTAGCAAGCCCATCAGAAGTATGACCCCTACCCTGGTCTGATTGAGCAGACCCCGTGTTTCCTTCAGAAAAAGGCCTTCCCACAGCAGAAGGGTTTATGGCAACTTCGCCCTTAGATATACGAAGATTTAATGAATTTTCAACGTCCTCATAAAAATCTAATTCCTTCTAAGAAATGCCTTTGTAAGGGGTTTCAGTGATAGACTTACCCGAACAAGACCTAGCCGCCGAGTGACCGCTCGAAGAAGACGAATACTTATATACCGAATCAGCAATCGACGCAGAGTTCACCGAGTTTACCCTGAAGGAGCATTTTGAAGTAGAATGCCTAGTTTCTCTGCATAGAAAACATCGAAATAGGATTTTAAGGTAATCCAATCGCTGATGGAATGTCTGGGAACCCCAACATATGTCAATATCTGTCGATAAACCCTGCCTTAAATCAATTTCAACCATCACCCTTGCCGCACAACGGTCATACCCAAATAGGGTTTGTTTATCAATTCTGATAACCTTACCAATAATATTTGCAACCCCAATAATGTTCTTTTCAAACCACAATTTGATCGGGAATCTCGGCAAAATAACCCACAAATGTCGTAGTCTCTGAGAATCCTTGAGAGGGTCAAACCCTATATGCCACCTTTTAAGATAGATGGAACCCTCCTTAAAGAGACAGACATGACTCAAGATATTCTCCACATCGAAACCACCAGGGAAAGTAAACAGAATCCATCTGTTGACCAACAAATTTACCCCCGGAGCCAGGCCACATAATGGCATCCAATGTTCATTAACCCACAAAACAATCTCCTCCTGGCAACTACCAGCAAATTCCACACGACCCACTAACCCACGAGCAGCAAGAACCTGCATCCTATCCAGATTATGGTCATAATCAGCAGAGAAACTGAGTCGGCCCCCTCTAGCCTTAATAGTTTTCCACTGCCGGCGAATACTAGCCCGAGAACCCTGGAGGTTATAGGGATGATGTTTAGAGCACTCAGAAACCCTCATCGACGAGGGAGGAATTACAAAGGAAAATAGCCCGAAACACCAGACCCAAAAATAGTAGCTACCTCATCAACACAAGCTAGGTCTAGCCAATATCCGTCAAATGGAAAATGTCCAGACCAAAGGGGGAAACCAATGGCAAGACGACAAATACTGTAAATAAGATAGATTGGAACTAGGAGACAAAAATCACATTCCCACTTATTTTTTACCTTGGTTGGTACTGTAGACAACCCACAAATTGCCTATGACTCCAAGTTTCTCCAAGCTCAAACAATCTGTCTTACTGTAGTCCAAGAAAGATCAACCTGCCGAAGAAAACAACATACCCCCGACACCAGTCCTTCAGCACCAAACCCTCCATCTTCAATAAGAAGCATCGAGTTGCCCATGTTATTTATATAGCAATACATGATCTTATATATTATTCATTGAATTTGTAAACAGAGCTCATTTCAATGCTGCCAATGTTAATTCAATCAGTAATATATGACAATATTATTCAAGTTCAAAAATATTGACAAATGAGTGGAATTTTTTATTAATATCAGCATAGATTTATTTAAAAGGGGATCTACCAAGTGTGGAGAGGGATCAAATCTCTCAAAGGTGCAAATCCCTTTACATATATGTTGACGAAGTGTGTAGTTTTATATATATGTCATTCTAAATATTTTAAATCTAATTTGAGTCTATATGTTCTTTTTATAATATTTTATTATTTTTAATAAATGACAGTGTGTCATCTATAGGATAGCACAGAAGGAGTTACACATCTCCCCTTACTGACTATAGAATGCACCTCTTCGACACAATAATTAAAAATAATTATTACCAAAAGATTAATCTAAATCAAAAAATGAATGTTTAAAATAGATAAGTAAATTGCAAAAATCTATATTAATATAATTAAAAAAAATAAATTACCAAAAGATTGATCTAAGTCCAAAACAAATGAAGGTTTAAGATAGGTAAATTCCAAAAATGTGTGATTCATTTTGAGTAGGTGAACAATGCTACAAGATATAACAAAAGGAATAAGTCGATGACAATAAAAACCTGATAACCTAATGACATTAATGGCATTACTTGAACCTTCATAATTATTCTGCTAAAAAAACCTAATAAAGGTTCCATGCACAGTCCAAACTAGTAGATTTCATAGCATGTAACCAGTTCTCCCATAAACCTATATTTTGACACTCCCTCCAATCTTGATTACAGACAGTTGCCAACAGGTATGTTTCACCGACTGGGTCTGCATTTCCACGCTCTGTTGAGCTGTTGAATCCAATCTCAATCCAACCTCTGGATCAAATATTCCATCCACTTTCTTTTCTTCAAGACAGCTTGGTTGCATCCAGTACATACAATACAACACAATCTGACATATGCCTAATGGTACGCGAAGTATATTTGGACATTGCTTTGGACACAACACAGTAAGAAGCTTAGTTTTTACACATGAATACAAAAATATCTGCAAATGTACAAAGAAGGCTATAGTATATGATGTTACCGCTAAGAGGAGGTTGTTGTCCAGAAGGAAATAAATCATCCACATACAGCTATTCATTACTGCGAAAAGGGTGAAAGAGATGGGCATAAACTCCACACTTCTAGTCCGTATCACCTTTCTTTGTGTACATTTCACAATGGAATAAAGTCAAAGGACGTATTTGATGAAGATTCCACTACTAAATGTGACAAAAGGCCATGGGGTTTAGATACTTACACCAATTGAAAGTGGAGAAGAATACATAACCACAGTGACAATCATCCCTGAAGTCCCGACTAGCATTTTCCTATGCTTCCGATCATGAAGAGCCACCAGAGAAACTGTTTAGATAGATGCAAACAGTTGGCCATTAATAGCAAGTTAAGCTCAAATCTATGAAACAAACGAAAAACCAAAAAATGTAGTGAAATAAAATTGGTTTTCAGGGCAAAAAACGAACTGAGAAGAGGAACACGGGCCTAGAATGCCAACCGCAAAATGTCTGGAGTTAATCATTTTAACAAAACCCAAATGTAAGTGCCGAGGAAAAATGGTCAAGAAGACAGAGGAATGGAGGAATGCAGCTGGCATTGCTGCTCTTAGAGTCTTTGAATGGTGCGATTTATAGCATGAGCAACCCCTTTCGGTTTCGTCGCCATCCACATGATCAATTCATCCATTTTTAAGGGCCGTGACGTGGAAAGAAGGAAAAGTTGGTTTTGATTATTTACTGGAAACCACTCCAAAAGAATCCGATCTTATGTCGTTTCCATCTTGAAAGCGTCACTTGCATTTTTCTTTCGATTTTTGAAGTAGGCTTCTCCTTTTCGCCTCTTTATAGAATGAAACTCTGAGAGAACTAGATCCCACAACCTTCTCTTGCCCCAAAACCCCAGAAAAACCTCATACAATGCTCCCCATGTATCAATAGACTCAGGCTGCAAATGCCTAAACCATCCCTTCACATTTCCTTGGAGATATTTTGCAAAAGCCCTCATACAGACATCATCATGTTCTATTTCAAAGAGATCCAGAAAATGCTCAAAGCCTTGAACATGTTTTTCTGCAGTAATCCTCTCAGATTCTCCATCGAAGACAGGGAGATGTTTACAGTACCCTAGAGGGAAATCATGAAGGATAGGGGGCAACTTTAGAGGGTTGTATCTTAGCTGAGCTTTAGAAGGAAAAAGGGTAGGGGTAGGCAGGATACCTTCGGGTTTTTTCTCGGAGGTCTCATAAGGTTGGTCATGATTTATACAAAGTTCAAAGGGAAGCACGGGATCGACTCTGGGAGGAGAAAACGGGTGTACACTTTCAAATTCGAGTGAAGGAAATACAAAGGAAGTTCTCTCATGACCTATAGCTCGTTGGCGGGACAACAATTTTTTGGCACATATGTATAAGGGAAAGAGAATGCTGACACAGAAGAATAGAGCTTATTTGAAGAGATTGATAGCTTGATATCTGGAACTTAATATTCCCATGTCTAAAAATGCTAGGCTCTTTCTCCAGTGGAGTCTATGGATAGAATTAGATAACGAGTGGAGTCGCCGGGTGGATGGTGCACAACCCTTCTAATGCCCGACTGACGTCCACCAATAGTAATCAGATCTAAATGCCTTTTCATTCTTCTAGGGGTGATAAAATAGTTGTCCCCGGCAACAGTGCCAATTTGTTAACACCCAAATTAACCCCCAAGGTTGTGAAGAGAGAAATTTGGGGTAACCACTAACCAACTTTGGACTAATTCTACTGACCCAGCATAGTCAGAGAGGACTCTCTCTACAAATTAATGAAAGACTAGAAATATTCAAAGGCATCAACAGTGAACACACAGACCAGCCTCTCTTCACTTGAGAATATTCAATTAAACTATTAGTAGAAGGATAGATTTCTGAGGAACAAAATGTGCAGAAATTATTGGAGGGATAATGACAAGAAAGAAAGAAAAAAATTTGGCATTGGAGTCAAGGTATTACACATAAATCAGATAATAATGCCACAGTGTGAACTACTCTAACAGAGGCAAGGTAGCCTCTCACTTGCTGTCGTAAAGATATTTTCTGGTGGTAAAAGAAGAAAATAAGAACATTCCATTGATATGAGCATCCAACAAAGATGAATTCAATATCAATTTTAGTATAAATGTTTTGTGAACATCTGAGATAATAGCCGTAGCGAGTTTCCAAGAATTCCAAACTATTATACACTGATCTTAGACATGAAATGAAAAAGATAATGTAAAAGCATAACAAGAAGCACATGCACATAGGGAAAAAGGAGAAAACTAACTACAAGTTAGAACGACACAGGAATCTCTGCAAAACAGTCTACCATAGGCACTGCACATAAGATTAACATGAAAGTCCCAAAACTGGGCTCACCCCATAGGCCTTACCCAAATGATTTTCCAACCCTTAGTTATTCTATTACAAAGATTTTATAGGCTCTCTGCCTTGAATTAGTCCTTTGGAAACAAACAAAAATACGTTGCCACCTCGACAGCTCCAAATTTGGAATATTATAGACGTGTTGAGCATGAAACAGATTGATTAAGATGGGAAACAAAATATTATCAATAGGGTGCCACCTTCCTGCGGAGTCTTCAAACGGCCTTGCGAATCAAAGAAGTCCTCCACCTTCAAAGAGATGTCATCATGTGATTCCCCAGTAGGAGGAGGAGGTGCTGCCTCTTCAGTTGGGAGCACAATATCATGAATGATCTCCATGTCTTGCTGGACGCCTCCTTTTTCTTCGGAATTTTCCTCTCTTTTCTGATGTTGAACTCTTTGGGAGACTTGTCGCCTTTCTGCCTTCTAATCATCACCACCAGAGCCGGATTCCTTGTGGTCAAATTCCATAGGAGATGAAGGAGCATGCTCTTCCTCCACCTCAAAGCACACCTTCTCTGGCATGAAAACCACTCCGGATTCCTGCCCCTTCTCCATGATCCAATCTCAACTGAAAGATGCCCCGAGTTGCTAGGTGTACTCTTCTCTTCACATACCGATCTCTCACCATGGGAGAAGCAACCATATCCATAATGGCGGTGATGATGACAGCGGTTATGTGTGGCCATAATTGTTGTGATAACTTGATTGGACCCCCTAATCAAGCAGCAATGATGCCTCAGTTCTGAGTTGACTTGAAACATGCTCGACAAAGATCTCCAAATAGACTACGAAGCAGATGGTGATGTTGAGGTGGCCTCCGTCGCATCGATAAACATACGTTACTGCCCTTTGCCTCATCTTATTTCCGCATGCCGAAAGATGTGGGTCACATCATCTTCGCGGCCTCCCATCAGTTCACACGAGTGACCTTCCTCCGACCTGTACCTTTATAACAACGGCTCTGGCTTCTTCCTCTCTTTCACCGGGAAATATTGTAATATGCCTTGGCAGCTAATGTCATTACCGCATTGGTAGAGCCTTCAACCTTGCCTCTATTCCTTCCTCCAATTCTTGAAACCAAACCCTTTAAAATACCGACGCTGTGGTGGTATCTGCAGGAAAAACTTGTTTCTGAATAATCGACAAGGGGTTCGCTGAAAAATCCTCTAGTGCCGAGACAACCTATCTTTGATAGGGGCAACAAAGGGAAAAATGCTAATGAAAGACCCCGTACAAATCTAAACCCCTATGTCTTTCCTACTAGTGGGTATAGAATGCTGACTCTCCGAACAAGGCATCTTTCAAATGCTAAGACCTGGGCCCATTTAACCTTGACCTTACCGGAAACCGGCCTTCGACCTGCCTCACTGTCATGAACAGACTAAGCTTTGCCAAGCGACCCTTCTTGTCTTACTCAGACAGCCTGAGAGGCCGTGGGAAAGGATTTTCCTGTCGCTTCTACATCTCTCCCATGCCTGGAGGCTTCCACCCCTGACAGGCCTCAGAAGAAAAAAAAAAAAAAAAAAAAAAAAAAAAAAACTTTACCCATCTACGACTATATATGCAAGCCTATTCAATTATCCCCTAGGCTTCTTCGTTAGTTTCTCTTCAATCTCAACCGTTGGTCCTTTATGTGTCGATCTCTACCATCTGATCCAACCTTCTCTTTCACCACCAATATTTCTCCCCTTCTGTATCCGCCGTTGGATCACTCCATGTGTCTACGGAGCGGTATCACGAACATCCTAATGCTCTATTCAATACTGCTTTCCTACCTCACGACTGCGTTTGGTGGTTACATCTGGCACAGGGGTTTTCCCATCGCTACCACTTTCCTACCTAATCGGCGTGCATCTTTCCAGTGAGAGGAACACCATAGAGCGTTCATCTTCCCAAAGACCATCTACATCATCCACCTTGTCATATTGTACTTACCTTGGTGGGACTGTCAATTCTTGACCGTAGGATATCGCTCCGCCTCCTCGAGCCGTCCACGCGTCCGGAGATCTATTTCTATGCTTTGATGGTATTGCGTGTTTATTAAAACGATACTGCTTACCACCCATCCTCCTCACGATGTCTCCTCTTGCTGCCACCTGTCCAGCATTAGTCACTGTCGCCGCCTCCCTTATGACTATTCCCCATGCGATTCATCCTTACAACTATCAACGAGGACCGTTGATCTCTCTTGGGCGCCCATCCGATTTTGGAAACTAGCACGGTGGCTATTCCTTGAATTATTTCCTTTGGACTATAGACTTAGGCTAACTTTTGGTCCATTTAGTCACACTTTAATGCGTTTCTTCTCCATTTTGCCATCACCTTGCATATTTAACACCTCCCTTTCATTTTCCTTGTATCCTTTAGCACCTGGTAAGGGAAAACAATGGTCAACTCTGGTTTTTCTCAAGTTTTTTTTTAGGGCTATCCATTGGATTTCCCTCCATTTCTACGCTGTGAAAAACAGGTGCTAACACCATCCATAATTATTTCTAGAATTTCTGTGAAATTTATTATTATTATTCTTCTTAAAGTTATCCTATCTTTTAGTGTTCCAATTAGGTACATTTTCTCTTTTATTCTTATTCTGATCATAACAGTAATTCGCTTTTCTCATTGCTTCTTCTAGTGTCTTTGGATTGTCATACTCAATCTGCTCCTTAAACATTGTAGGTAAGCAATTGAGGAAGCGTTGTATTTTTTGTTTTTCATCTATTATATATGGTACATAATGAAGCAGACTTAGGAATTTACTACAGAGTTCGGTCATGGTCATAAAACCTAACATTAACTCGTAGAATTCCTTCGCTTTTTCTTCAAAGTAATGGTCTGAAAGATACTTTTGTTTAAACAGTTTCTTAATGGTTTTCTAGGTTACATATGTTGGGCCTGGCCCAAGTGGGGCATTTTTGTGCAAGTCAAGTTTTGGAACTGCGAAGTTAAGTGCAGTTCGGTTGAATACTTTTTGGTTAAGTCAGTTTTGAGGATCTGCGATGTGAGCGCAGCACAGTGTCAGCATGATGGGAACCATGCAGTTGAGGACCAGTTTTGCAAAGTGTGAAGTGCCAGCACGGAAACTGTTTTGGGTAAAGAATGAAGGTAAGGTCGGCTGGATGAAAGCGACCTATTTTTGGTTAAGAAATTCCATGATTACCAAGTAGGAGGGTAAGGAGTAAGGAGGAAGGAAAGTGAGCGGTCACATGCATGGAGGAAGCATGACATGAACTGGCCACATAAGGTTGTTAAAGAAGGAACAACTAGGTGAAAGCGATAGTCGGCATGCGGTCGACAAGGTAGGCTGAAGGTGATGTGACCATGCGCAGAGGATGGGCACAACGGAATGATCTATAAAAAGGCACCATTTTGTAAGCAAAAGGGTTAATGTTGAAATGTAATTGTTGAATCTGAGTGATACTGTGTTGTATTACTCAAAGCCATTGTAAAGGCTCTGTAAGCTATGTGCATAGAGACCTATTGAGAGAGAAGAGAGTCTGCAGCTGAGCGCACAGACCGGAACTATTGTACCCTTCCCAAAAGAGTAACAGAACAACAGTTCCTGTGGACGTAGCTCCCATACTGGGGGTGAACCACGTTAAATTCCTCTGTTGTGTGATTATTTCCATGTTTGCATCTGTTATTT
Organism: Larix kaempferi; assembly: GCA_027924585.1. Classification (NCBI taxonomy): domain Eukaryota; kingdom Viridiplantae; phylum Streptophyta; class Pinopsida; order Pinales; family Pinaceae; genus Larix; species Larix kaempferi. Next base: position 928,380 of record BSBM01000127.1, on the reverse strand, counting down.
GCTTACAATGAATTATTAAGATCTTGCTTATTAGTTTATGTGTTTACTTTTATATGTATTCGCCATAAGGAATGAAATGGCAATAATATGTTAAGTTTCTCATATGTCGATGAATGCTAGATGCATAAGTATTTCTAAGTCTAAATGAATGCATAATTTGGTTGGATATATGATAAGTCAGTGGAGTTCGCACAGTACAACCCTCATGAATCGCAGCAATGAAAGTGCGCAGTATTTTGTGTCCTGTCATATTGGATAAGTCATAAAGTAACTTAAGACAATTGATAAATGAGTAAAACACTAAGTATAGCTTGTTGACGCTAGTTGAATCTAGAGAGGAAGCGCAGTTGTCAGTTGTACTACCCTATTATCGAGCTCCGTCCAACTGCGCAGTCCTTGGATGCGCGAGTTACACAAGCCTTTTGGCTTATAGAAGTATTGACCACGAAGGAGTTAAGCTCCGTGCAGTCCCAAGTCCGCAGCGCAAGCTCCGTGGTGCGCAGTTTATCAGATCTATTTAAGCACTCATCACGTAGTTGTGGAAACCTGATTCCACAGCCCCCCCATACCTTCACCTCGGGTGAGACCTCAGTCTACTCGCAAATTGTTTCCAAAAGGGCCGGTGAAAAGGGGTTTTGTTGGTTCCTTGAACCGCGAAGAACCTGGATCTTTATAGAAAACCTCAAGACAGTTATTTAAGCCAACAAATGGGTCCATTGCCGCGCTAAGAATCTATGATTAGTTTCATGCTTGAAAGAAGTGATGTGCTCAGAATAAAAGGTTCTGTTGATTGCAGAAATTTGGCATTTGGACAAGAAAGAAAGCTGGGCTTGGTGTGACAAGACAGAAAGAGGCTTCGCAAGGAAGGAAAACAGAAATCTGCAACTCTCTGACATAGATTGGTTGAAGAAATACCCATGGAAATATATTCACGAAATTTTTTGGGCATATTTTGTAAACGAGTTGCATGAATGGTTGTCATGGATCGCAGAGTGCAAGAACTGTTTCGCACCAGAAATACCGATTGAGTGGACTCCAGAGCTCATTGCGAGGCTCAAAGTAGTAGATAGTCCATTCTCAAGGGAAATCGACTTTTGGTTTGATAGTATACAGGAAGGCTTCATGACAGAGTTTGTTGTGGACACCTTGAATTCCTACAGTGCAGTAGAAGTAGATGTTTTCAAAGGTTTAAAAGGTAAGTATCTAAACAATTTGAGTTTATACATTAAAATGCTTTTAGCTGAGAAAGGTGTTCAAAAATGCAATAAAGGTTCCTAGAAGTTTTGAATCTGTAATGGTCAATAGCATCTATAGTGATTCTAACGAAGAAACACATAATTTGATAAGTGGAAAAAGATATAAGTATACCACTAAGAAAACCTCCTGAAAAAATGGATTCCGCATAGACATTATTTACAAACCCATCCTGATAGCTTGACCGCACCTCTATCAGCCATCTATCAGCCTATTACTCCGCAGAATCCGCTGGTTGCAAGTACCGCACAACCTATTTTTGAGATTCCGTCAGCTCAGAACCCCCCAGTTGTTAATATTCCCAATCCTCAGATCTTCAAGACTAGTAACACCGCGGGAGTGAGTACTCATATCATCCTGACTCGGACCATTCCGAATCCAGCTATCCCATCTCATAACATTCTGTGCAATACAAACTTTATTTTTGTCGCTCAGAATGCTCCACAGAACACTACACCACCTAGGAGAAGGATGACTAATGATATTAAGTTGTTGATATTCAAAGGAATGGGCCTAGAAGACCCTGAGCAACATTAGTTTCTATGTGAAGCCATATGGAGTGTCAAGCAAGTTCAGGATGATGTTGTGAAGCAAGTGCAGCTCATCACCACATTTAGAGACAGAGCCTTGAATTGGTTCATGAACTATTCTGTTGGACATCAAAGAACCTTAGTAGAAATTAAGGCCGCACTATTGAGTGAGTTCAAGAAATCGAAGTTAGAATCCCAATGTATAACAGAGCTAAAGGAGATTAATAAAAAACCTAATGAGACGATTTGAGAATTTGACTAGCAATTTAAGAGATTATTGGACCAAGTAAGTTTTGTCATAGCACCGCAACAACACCAAGAATGGTTTATAGCCACGTTGTTTCCCCATATTAGAATACCATTGATGCAGCAGGAAGTGGCTTCACAGGAAGAAGCCTTAGAGTTTGCGATGAAACTAGAAGCTTCACCAATTGGAGAGAATAACATTGGGATGTCTCAGATTCAGACCCAGTTAGCTACCCTAATATTACAAATTCAGGATATGAAGAAGGGAAAACAAGAAAGACAAGAAGTCTGGTGTACAGGATGCAAGGGATAAGGGCACACCAGAGAGCATTGTCCTTTATTTCAAGAGTACTTTAACAGTGGATCCCCAAATGCCCTGAATCAGAATCAAGCCTCATGGTGTGAAATATGTAAAACACAAGGCCACAAGCCTAAAGATGGATATCTCATACAGAAGTATGTGCACACCCCTAAAAACCTATATTGCAACTTCTGTAAGTCAGTAGGCCATGATGAATCCAATTATAGAGCATATGAGCTCATGTAGGAAAGGAAACAAGACATGGAGCACATGCGTGATAATGGAGTATACAAAGTACAAGAACAAACCCCACCGAAGCAAAACAATGTGCAATATGACCAAGGCACCTATAGAGGCCGTGGTGGAGGATACTGCAGAAGAGGAAGAAATACTGGTCCAGGACAAGGAAGGGGAAGAGTCCAGATGATCTGTTACAACTGTGGCTAGGTAGGTCACTTATCTAGGGATTTTACCAATGAATGTATTACTTGTAATTACTGCAAATCTTTTGATCATGTTATTGAGGTCTTCCCAGTATTAGCGGCAGAAATGCATAAAAGAAACCAAGATGCACCTAACCCAAACATTCAGTTGATCATAGCAGAGAGAAGGTATGTGGAGCCAAGTATCAATGCAGTGACACAAAGTGGTGCTACCATAGGGAGGGATAGAGGAGAAGAAGCCTCAACTTTTGGAGAGTTTGAAACTAAGCAGACTCCTCTTGAAACAATCTGGATTAGAAAAGCTACTAGGAAGACACTTGCTTTCAACTTCGAGAAAAAAAAACAAGTCTTTGAAGAAGTGCGGGGACATTTTCAAAGAGTCAACACCCAGGTCACCAAGAATCCTATTCTATAGTGAAATACTGCATATCGAGGATATGTTGGCTTCTTATGACAAAACGTGCCATGTAGCAGAGACAGGAACCTCTATTGCGTAGTTCCTAAGCAGCTGCATGAAACTGTTGAAGAGCCCAGATGCTCTAGCAGAATAATAAAAGTTGTTAAATCAATACGAACCACAATGTGAGAAGGAAACTACTGAGAGTGCAATCCATCAAATCAAGAACCATAAAAGAACAGGTCGAGAAATGAGGCTCATTGCGTAGATAGGATACTTTGAGATGGATGAGATCATCGTTGATATGGGATATGAAGTAAATGTCTTAACTATTTCATAAATTTTCTATCATACAGGAGGACTAGAACCACTTCCAAGAAAGTGGTTATAGGGCAAGGTCAAGGCTCTCGAAGATCGCCACGACATGCTACAGTTATGCAAGACAAGGGAAAAAACCTGGCCATGGAGAAGATGAAGCCAAACGTTGTGAGCTCCATAGTATCTGAAGTCCCACTGAGTGACAAAGAAATTCCCTTGAAGTTAATGCCATAGTATATCTCGCCACATACAGCATACGCACCATCCATTAAACTGCTCAGGAATGCTAAGTATGAGATTCCAATTCCACGGATGTCTAAGCATGTACAAGTAGAAGGAAATCTATTGGGAAAAATCCCAGAATGCAAGTTTGAAGACTTCAAGCTGCTTCAGATGAAGAAAGAACTAGTTGAAACAAAGTTCCCAAAGTTTCAACCAGATCAATATATGTGCTGGAAGAAGGACGTAAAAGGAAATTCTGTGCTCGTCGGGCAGAACTGGCTAACCGGAGTGGTCGAGTTGGGGTTGCTCAACCTATTGAGGCTCCCATACTTTTGTCGAACGCCAAAATTGAATGCGGTGGTGCGCACTCTTATGTCACGCATGCACCAAGGATATCTTTGATTTGATCGCAATGTCAACCTCAATATTGATTTGATCCATCGGATTACTTGGTCAAGCAAGAGAAGCGATGATGCCAAGCAATTTTTTGTAGGCAAGATCCAGGATAAGGAGGTCGCCGTGAAGATGAAGAAGACACAGCCCGTCGTTAAAGGAAAAAGAGGATTTTTCACAGATGATATAGAGGATTAAGCTACGTGGTTCGTAACACAACTGCTAGCGGGAAAAATTCTGATAAAAAAAAGACCGTTGGAAGTACCCGTGGGCGGAGTGCTCCTTGGGGAAAAGGCTACAATAGGAGGAAGGTTTAACTGGTGTTAGTACCTACTAAATGAGTTTCTAGAAGAGCTGAACGACATGCAGACACATGGTAGTAACTTCCCCTATACATGGCTAATAGTGTTGATTGCCTTTGTAGGGTGGAAGGACCCTAAACATTACATTGGCCAAAACACCGACAACAGTGATTGCAGAGGAGCTCGATATGCAAACCTTTGGGCGAATTTGGTATCAAAAAGAAAACACGCATCAGTTGAGGTCTTCTACAGTTACTATGAGTAATTGCATGAATTCATTATCACCATGTAGCGGATATCAAAAGGGGTAATGGCTAGGTATATTCGCACCGTCAATTTTAAAGCTGATATGCATTCTGTCTTTATTTCAGCAAAGGCTCAGATGAAAAACCCTGAATGGTCCCAAGGAAGCTACCACATGAATGAAGAGGATATCGACACAATTATGAAGGAATGGATCCTTGAGTTCAAATTCGAAGGGATTGTGGAAATTGAGAGTGACTCTGACGAGAGTAATCCCATTCCTACACGTATTGGGGAAAAGCCGTGGACAGGAAAAAGGAAGGAAGCTGAGAGTCCTATACAACAAAAGGTACAAAAGAAGAAGCAAAAAGAAGTTAAGGACCCATCAGAAGCAAAGCTCCACGATGACGATTACGAGATGATTGCATCTACAGTAACAACGCAGATGGAAGACCTGATGACTGCTAAAGCAAAAGAGAATGAGGAAATTCAAAAGAGTCTGCAGAAGAATCTGACCATGCTGCAAGGCATTACAAAAAATTTGAGCAAGTATAACACAGATTAACCTTGCTGCGAGACTCAGAATCGGAAGGGAAGTCATGGGGCACTTCGCAGCCAAAGACAACGACTCTAGCATTGACTTTGCTTGCGAAGTCACGCATCATCAAACTTGACCCCACAAGTGTAAGGCTACCACTACCAGAATAGTTAATCTTGGGCATCAAGGACTTAGAGCATGTGGACCTCGACATTGCGAGGATACCATTGGATGGTCTACACAATCTACATCTGCAAGTTGTGGAGGAGATCCATGAGTGAAGTGTAGTCGCTCTGAACCAGCACACTGAGCTACAGACAAGCTATAAGCAGTTGCAGGAATCTAGCTCGTAGAGGTCCATGCAACTTCAAGATGAGTACGGCCAACAGAGGATATTAGGGGCTATGGTCGCTCCGATAGTCGTCAGAATGCAACAAGCAGCAAGAACCTGTGGACACTATCATTAAGATCGACGAGGTGGTCAGTGATCTTAAGGCTGAAATGAAAGATATGGAGATTAGTTACAAAGCAAAGATTGTTTCCTTCGAAGTGCAGAATCAACCGAAGACACCACTTGATCAGGAACATCTTCGAGTAGAAGAAGTGAAAGCTGTAGTAGAGAGTATAGCCAGTGAAGTGGCTAAGTGCCAAACTTTGTTAGATGAGGCCACAAAAACATTTACTGCCCTAGAAGATAATCCAAAGTTGTTGGAAATCCAAACTACTTTGAAAGATAGGCAGGCTACATTGGAACTGTTGGATGCAGAGTTCAAGGCCCTGCCGCCAAGGCACCGAATCCATAGATATCCAGAAGTAAGGGAATTGAAGAAAGAACTGGAAGCACTGGGATAGAGGGAGAATGAAGTCGGAGATAAGTCGCATCCCCTGCAAGAGGAATCCCATGAAATTACATAGAAAATTGAAGAAAAGTTGAGAGAGCTCCGTGAAGGACAAGACTCTGTGCAAGAACAAGCCGACGATGAAATAAAAATTGATGTGTTGGAGACCATCAAGCAAATTGAGCAGGACACCAAGGAATAGGTTGCAAAGTAACATACCAAGAGCTCACTGCGAAGTTAGCTCCAGAGGAGGAAGAACAACTAGGATAAGTAGACGTTGAAAGTGGCTCAGGGACGAGCCACATGTAAGTGTTAGGGGCCTGTTGGGCCTGGCCCAAGTGGGGCATTTTTGTCCAAGTCAAGTTTTGGAATTGCGAAGTTAAGCACAGTTCAGTTGAAGACTTTTTGGTGCAAGTCAGTTTTGAGGAGCTGCAATGTGAGCACATTGCAGTATCAACATGATGCGAATCACGCAGTTGAGGACCGGTTCCGCGAAGTGTGAAGTGACAGAAGGGCACCTGTTTTGGGTAAAGAAAGAAGGTAAGGTCAGCTGGATGAAAGCGACCTATTTTTGGTTAAGAAAATCCATGATTACCAAGTAGGCGGGTAAGGAGTAATGAGGAAGGAAAGCAACCATTCACACACGGGGAGGAAGAATGACATGAACCAACCAGATAAGGTTGTTAGAGAAGGAATGGCTAGGTGAACACGATAGTCGACATGCGGTCGATAGGGCAGGTTGAAAGTGACATGACCACATGCAGTGGATGGCCACGACGGAAGAGTCGCTATCAGCACCTAATAGTCTGGTTAGGGGAAAACCATGATAGTTTTGGGAAACCTTAGGGATATTTCCTGTGTATTGTAAAGACATGACCAACGGGCATGATCTATAAAAAGGCACCATTTTGTAGGGGAAAGGGTTAATCTTGAAATCTAATTATTGAATCTGAGTGATATTGCATTGTATTACTGAAAGCCATTGTAAAGGCTCTACAATCTATGTGCACAGAGACCTATTGAGAGAGAAGAGGGTCTACAGCTGAGTGCGCAGACCGGAACTATTGTACCCTTCCCAAAAGAGTAATCCAACAACAATTCCTGTGGACGTAGCTCCCATCTTAGGGGTGAACCACGTTAAATTCATGTGTTGTGTGTTTTTTTGCATGTTTGCATCTGTTATTTGCTTACAATGAATGCTTAAGATCTTGCTTATCAGTTTATGTGTTTACTTTTATATGTATTCTCCATAAGGAGTGAGATGGGAATAATATGTTAAATTTTGCATATGTTGATGAATGCTATATGCATAAGTATTTCTAAGTTTGAATGAATGCATAAGTTGGTTGGATAGATGCTAAGTCAGTGGATTTCGCACAGTACAACCCTTGTGAACCGTAGCATCGGAAGTGCGCAGTATTTTGTGTCCCGTCATATTGCATAGGTCATAAAGTAACCTAAGACAATTGAAAAATGAGTAAAACACTAAGTATAGCTTGTTGACACTGGTTAAATCTAGAGAGGAAGTACACTGGTCAGTTTCACTACCCCGTTATCGAGCTCCGATGAACCATGGAATCCTTGGATGCATGAGTTGCGCAAGCCTTCCAGCTTATAGAAGTGTTCATCGCGAAGGAGTTAAGCTCCGTGTAGTCCCCAGTCCACAGCGCATAGTTTATCAGATCTATTTAAGCACTCATCACGTAGTTGTGGAAACCTGATTCCACAGCCCCCCCCCATACCCTCACCTCGGGTGAGACCTCAGTCTGTTCACAGATTGTTGCCGAAAGGGTCAGTGAAAAGGGGTTTTGTTGGTTCCTTTAACTGTGAAGAACCTCGGTCTTTATAGAAAAACTCAAGATAGTTATGTAAGAAAACAACATGTCGCTCTTTTATACCGTTTACTTTTTTAATATCTTGCCACCAAATATCTGCTTTTCCACTTAAGTTGTAAATGGCCATTTTTTCCTTCAGTTCATTAGAATAGTTAAAAATTTGGAATTATTTTCTCATTCTAGAAAGCCAGGCTTCTTCCTCTTCTTCTTTCTTGATTTCACCATTAAACATAGGAGGTTTAATTCTTTTAAATTCTCCTAAAATATTTTCATAGGGTCTGTACTTCTTTTTATCTTTATGACTGTCACTATTGTCACTAGAATCCTGATGTTCTTCTATGTGTTGTTTTGGTTGTTCCTCACTGGAAGTTTTAGCCCCATGACTGGAAAATTCCAGCTTTCTTCCCTTACATTTTTGAGGTCTAGCTTTTAGCTTATCAGTTCTAGATTCTTTGTTTTTATCTTTTTCATTACTATGTATTTTAGCGAGCAGAATGTTGTTTAGTTCTTCTTGTGCTTTCATAATTCGTTCATTATTATCCTTAACTCTTTTTAATTGAGGCCTTATTTCCTTAATAGTTTTTTGTAACTATGATGGGTTTTCATTTTGAATTTCATTTAAGTGTACCAAGATTGAACACCATCTTAATTGTTCACCGGTATTCTAGGGGGAGATTCTTCTTTTGCAGACATTCCAAATTCTGCCATAGTTTCCTGCAAAAATAAAGTTTTCTTCCTCTTCCTGTTTCGTAAGAGAATCAAACCCAAAATAGATAAACATTACTTTACTAGTTTAGCAGTTGTAATTGTTGGGCCAGTTAAGACCAAGTGTTGTAACCATGCTTTGATACCATTTTGTCATATACCTCGAAAATCCATAAATAAAAAATAATAATTATATGCATAACAATATAACACCTTATATGTTTCCAGCAAGTAAAAACTACAGTGATAAAGGTTTTCATTGTTTGTAAAGTTGCTAATGCAATTTATGTAACTGTAAGGGTCTTGCTATTAGTTTGTAAGGGTCTTACTTATCCCTAAGGATAAGTCTTGATCTTAGATCCTACCTTAACTATTATGCGTTAAGGCTTTAGTTATATGTAAAAAAAATTAGGAGACTATGGAAATAGTCTTAACCCCAACACTTTAAGAGTATTCAAGTCTTTACAAGTACCAACAATATAAAACTTTACTCCTAGTGCAAGGTCAACAAATACATTGTGATGTGTTTGATGTAATCATTGATATATATTGGGGCTATGGGGTTAACCATAGTCGATCTGATATGAATTATTTTAATATAATGTTATGGTTATAACGTCATTCAGATTTGTTGGTTGGTGTGATGGTTTAAGATTTGTACTGTGTAATACAAGTGAAATTAAGAGCTAACCCGACTACAAGTTGACAGTGCAACAAGACTTTTATGGCTCATGTTGGAAACCAATATCAGTCGACCATTTGGAAAGCCAGATGGCTTAAGGTTTTGAAAGGGGTTTAATGTATTCTTTGGTGTCTAAAACTTCATTATTGCGTTGGTTTGGTTTGAGATCTCTGTAAATAGAGGTTCGGCTCTATTAATGGCTATTTCTTGTAGCCACCATTCAATGCTAAGGGTATACCCTTTCTGGTTGCTTTGAAAGGCATGAAGGGAGATAGTGTTGGTGCTAATGGTCGCCACCTCCAGGGTTTTTTGGTTGCAACGACCGAACTTGACTAACCTTACCAGCTTCGAACTTCCCTTCAATAGGTAAATAAAAGATTTAAATCATACTCAACATCTTTAAAATTGTTATACTATGTTTTAACTGAAGCACTGGTTACTGAAACTAATCTTTAAGTTTTCATTTTTGCAAGAAAGGGAGTGATAAGGGCATCCAGGAGGATCCAACCCCTGGCCCTATCTACATTTATACAGGGTAAAATAAAACTAGACTTAGCTTATTCTTCTAAAATTTATTCGATAAATTGACATAGTTCTGAATTTTTGGTTGTTTGGTTGCAGGTTGTGTGCATCAGAGAGGATGGCGACAGGTTCAACTCCTCCCAAGCCCATGTCTTAGAATGCCAAGGTAAGCAATGAGCATTACTCAGTAGAAGTGTAGTTTGTATTTATAATTCACTGCTAGACGACCTGAATGTTGACTGCAACTCTTGTTTTCTGTAGGTAGCATTTGACAGGGTTTTGAAGTTGGAAAGGGTTCATCCTTCACCTTCATAATATAATTTGACCCTCGAAATGGTATACCCATAGTATTTATGAACTATCGGATAGAAGCTTAGTGCCCTCTCTGCTCCAGCATTTACTTTTAAGCACAGTTGTGTTTTACTGTTTGCTCATTTTGTCGACTAGAAATTTAATGTGCGTGCCATCGTGGATGGATTACTCCCTTGTAATATTATTTTCATAGTTAGGTTGAAAAATTGGTGGTGGATGCCATTGAAATGGGCTTATGGCCACATGGATGCAAAAATCGTGTTTTTCATTCGACATTGTTTATATTTTTAAAAACTTAATATGACCCACAGGGTCTCTGTGATTTCTATGATAAATTCTAGAAATGATATCGTAGTTATAAATGTGATTTCATGTGTTTTTGGTTAAATCCTTTTGAAATATATACTTATTTGTTGTTGCGAAATAATTGGACATTAGAATAGCAATCTTGTATTGTTGATTCACTTATTTATAACTTTTAGTTGGATTGAATCCAAGATCTAAATCCCTGTCGACTTGATTCTGGTTGTTAACTATTAGTTGAAATATTTCCAACTCTTTATTTGATCAATAATTTTATGAATACCATAACTCGTAAAAATAATTTAATTGTATATGTAAGTATTTCGAGTTTTTATGTTGCAAATATAATATACCTATAAGTGTGATCATACATGCAATGTAAATAGGGTAATTTTATAGTAGTCGCATTATATCCAGATCTATCAATTCTCGATTTGTAAAAAGGTTTATAAAATGAAAATTTTTTAAATAAAGTTTATACAACAAATGAGAATACTTGACTATAGAAATTACTTTGCTTAGTTTTGGTGATCTTAAAGTAGTTATATTATAAGAGTTAAAACATATTTTAACTCGTTTCTTTAACTAAATATATTTTATACTATATTTGAAAAAGAAAGATTGATTTGGAAAGCAGTCTAAATGCTAACTACGATTATTTTATAAACTAGATATCAATGTGACACAACAATTAAATTGAGAACATAAAATAAATTTACTTACTAAATATGCTTATTCTATGTTCCTAGATATAAATGCGACAACATATTGAAATTGAGAACATACTAGGAGATATGTTTGCACAGATGTATAAACAAATCCATTGTCTATTTAGATGCATAATAGAAAAATATGCCAAGGGTTAGATGCGATTCAAAATAAAAATAAAAACTCCTATTGTGATTAATTTTAGACAAGTAAGCAACAAAACAAGGAACCTAGAACCACTGTTCGAGAAAAAAAGAAATGAAACAGTCGTTCCTCCCAACCAACTCTTAGAGAAGCTAAGTCTCACTTACTCCAAAACTCCCGAGCCTGATCGCTGAACCACAAGAGAAAAATCCACTTAATGCACCAGCTCTTGAATTATCAGATTCAATCCCCATCCAATCCTAGCCTCTTGCTACTTATAGACATACTATTATATATAATATAAAGCATTGTACATTGTTGTGTAAGAAATAGATATCACATTTAGAGGAAATACCTCTCTAAGTGTCCATAGATTCCCCTTATTTCCATTTAAAAATTTATTTGAATTTTTTCTTAAAATATTTTTTTAAGATAAAAATAGATGCTAAATTCTTTTAAATATAACGTAACACATAATTGTAGATTATTCTTATTATTTGTATATTCTATAACATATAAAATTAAATATAACAATACTATTTTTATAAACGAGCCTAGATCCAAATCCTAGGTTCTATCAAGCATCGAGAGGGATCAAATCTCCTGAGGTGCAAACCTCTCCTCGAAAAGCTCCTTGAGTGCAATACCTGAGAAGAGGTTTTCACCTCGGGAGATTTGATCCCTCTCGGCGCTTGGTAGAGCCTAGGATTTGGATCTAGGCCGGTTTCAGTTGTGGGTGGTGACACAAAACTGGAGTTTGTTCAGCATTGTAAGGAACAGGTTAAGTTGAAAACACAAATATATTTACGAGGATTATCATAATGTAAGTAATAAGTATTAAGGATTGAGTAAATTGTTAAAATGGAAAATAGAGACAATTCACCTAACTTTTTTTTCGATTCTCTTTTTGTTGATCCACATTTTGTTTTGTTTGTTCTTCTCCTTCTTCTGATGTTATTTCGTCATTTCGTATATTTTGATTTATTTGTTGTTCTTCAAACTGATTTTTTTGTTCTTTCAATTGCTTCAACTTTCTCTCTCGATATGCTCTTTGTCGATCAACGTTTCATTTTCTTTGTTCTTCTCGTTCTTCTGATGTCAATTCGCCTAAATTTTTTTTTCGATTTTCTTTTTGTTGATCTGCATTTTTTTTTGTTCGTTCTTCTCCTTCTTCTGTCGAAATTTCGCCATTTCATACATTTTGATTTATTTGTTGTTCTGCAACTTGATTTCTTTGTTCTTCCAACTGCTTCAACTTCTCTCTCGATACACTCTTTGTCGATCAATGTCTCGTTTTCTTTGTTCCTCTCGTTGTTCTGCTATCAATTCGTCTAAATTTCTTTTTCGATATTCTTTTTGTCGATCTGTGTTTCATTTTCTTCGTTCTTTAGTTCTTGTACTATCATTTCCTCCAACTTCCTTTTTCGAATTCTTTTTGTTCTTCTGCTTTTCATTTCAAGTCTTTTTCTCGGTCTTTTGTTGTCACTGAAATCAATGCGTCCACAGAAAAATATGCAATAAAAAACCCCATACACTGAATTCTATGCGTCCATTAACTGAAATCAATGCATCCATACTTAACAATACATATAACTCAATTTATTTTCCATCAGAATCATCCATGTGCAAACTATTCCAATTTGGAATGATAAATGATAACACATAAATCCTACAAATAAGCAAAAATTACATTTGTTCATTGATTATGAAGTAAAATACTTACTCTTAATCTATATCTATATCTATATATATATATATGGAAATTAAAATTAAAATCTGATGTATATTAATAGAAATGTATAATTTGAAGTCAACATGTGTTTGATTTTATAATTTTTGTATATATTTAGCCTTTTGAAGCAACATGGTATGACATATATGTGACACATCTCATCAAGTTTGAGTTATAAAAAGTACCTTTTGGTACAATAAGCAATAACATAATAAAAATAACAATACTTTTTTTCTAATTTAATAATTTTTTCTTACAATTTAATACATAATTATTAAACATCTCAATTATTACATATAATATTTATTTCGATTTAATATATAATTATTAACCATCTTAATTATATCGAATAATAAATTGAAATAACATGGTCATAACCAAACAAATTATATTATCACAATACAAAGAATTTTAGTTTTTATATTTTTTATAATTAATTTCTTTTCAATCTAACAATTAAAAAAGTTGACTTAATCCATTTCTAATCTCTTTTTATCATGTATCATGATTAAATTTGTATTATGAGATAAAAGTTTCAACCATATCAATATCAATTTCATTTTCTTCTATTTTCTATTTTCTTATTTAATTTTTATGATAACTAAAAGCATAAATTAAATTTATATATATATTTTTATTTTTTAATATTATTTTATTTTCAACTTTTACTATATAAAATTATTATATATTAATATCAACTTTTATCCAAACTTATATTTTAATTTAAAATATAAAATTTATTAACATTAATTTGTTAATTTTTATTTTATTTACATATTATAAACATTATATTTTAAATGTTTAATTTATTAATATAATAATCATCATAAAGTTAAAATTATTAAAATATTTTAAAAATATATAATTACCATCATAAAATTAAAATTATTAAAATATCTTTTAAAAATGCCATTACAAAGAAGGATCGAGTTACCCATGTTATTTATATAGCAATATATGATCTTATATATTATTCATTGAATTTGTAAACATAGCTCATTTCAATGCTGCCAATGTTAATTCAATAAACATAGCTCATTTCAATGCTGCCAATGTTAATTTAATGAGTAATATATGACAATATTATTCAGGTTCAAAAATATTGACAAATGAGTGGAATTTTTTATTAATATCAGTATAGATTTATTTAAAAGGGGATCTACTAAATGTGGAGAGGGATCAAATTTCTTAAAGGTGCAAATCCCTTTACATATATGTTGAGAAAGTGTGTAGTTTTATATATATGTAATTCTAAATATTTCAAATCTAATTTGAGTCTATGTGTTCTTTTTATAATATTTTATTATTTTTAATAAATGATAGCGTGTTATCTATAGAATAGCACAGAAGGAGTTACACATCTCCCCTTACTGACTGTAGAATGCACCTCTTCGACACAATAATTAAAAATAATTATTACCAAAGATTTATCTAAATAAAACAAAATAAAGGTTTAAAATAGGTAAGTAAATTCCAAAAATCTGTATTAATATAATTAAAAAAGATCAATTACCAAAAGATTAATCTAAGTCCAAAACAAATGGAGGTTTAAGGTAGGTAAATTCCAAAAATGTGTGATTCATTTTGATTAGGTGAACAATGCTACAAGATATAACAAAAAGAATAAGTCGATGACGATAAAAACCTGATAACCTAATGACATTAATGGCATTACTTGAACCTTCATAATTATTCTGCTAAAAAAACCTAATAAAGGTTCCGTGCACAGTCCAAACTAGTAGATTTCATAGCATGTAACCAGTTCTCCCAATAAACCTATATTCTGACACGCCCTCCAATCCTGATTACAGACAGTTGCCAACAGGTATGTTTCACCTACTGGTGTGCATTTCCACGCTCTGTTGAGCTGTTGAATCCAATCTCAATCCAACCTCTGGATCAAATATTCCATCCACTTTCTTTTCTTCAAGACAGCTTGGTTGCTTCCAGTACATACCATACAACACAATCTGACATATGCCTAATGGTACGCCAAGTATATTTGGACACTGCATTGGCCACAACACAGTAAGAAGCTTAGTTTTTACACATGAATACAAAAATATCTGCAAATGTACAGAGAAGGCTACAGTATATGATGTTACCGCTAAGAGGAGGTTGTTGTCCAGAAGGAAATAAATCATCCAGATACAGCTATTCATCAGTGCGAAAAGGGTAAAAGAGATGGGCATAAACTCCACACTTCTAGTCCGTATCACCTTCCTCTGTGTACATTTCACAGTGGAATAAAGTCAAAGGACGTAGTTGATGAAGATTCCACTGCTAAATGTGACAAAAGGCCATGGGTTTTAGATACTGACACCAATTGAAAGTGGAGAAGCATACATAACCACAGTGACAATCATGCCTGAAGTCCCGACTAGCATTTTCCTATGCTTCCGATCATGAAGAGCCACCAGAGAAACTGTTGAGATGGATGCAAACACCATTATTACACCCACGATTGTTCTCACCATTTCTACCTGTACCACAAACAATCAATTCAATATATTCATATAATCCTCTGTTATCCTCATCAATTTGCCGAGCAGCAGTGATATCACTAGTATAAAGTAGGGAGTAAACCTGGTGAAACTAATTATAAGAGAACTATTATTACTAAGGAACTAATTATATGAGAATACGAGAATTGAAACCTACCTAATTGGCTTTCTTTGGAGCATATTTCAGATAGATGCAAACAAACACAAACTCCAGAATGATTCCGACGCCATTGACAGTCAACACCAAGATGTTGTCCAGGCCATTACTGATTAGGGGCGAGCCATACCACGTGTAGAGCAGAGAATTTAGCAGAGCTATTGCATATGGGAACCCTGAGAATTCCTCTGTAGATCGGTTTTTAATCACTCTCCTAAACGTGAACCTGCATAAAACACATTTAGAACTTAGAACTATAATTCGATATCCACTTTTTTTACCGAAATTGCCGGAACTTTCGAGATGTGGGCCTTACATTGGCGCTCCATACAATAGCAAGGAAGCCGCGTTACCTGGTACATAAAACAGTACAGTCGGCCATTAACAGCAAGTTAAGCTCAAATCTATGAAACAAACGAAAAACCAAAAAAATTCAGTGAAAGAAAATGTAAAAAACGAACTGAGAAGAGGAACACGGACCTAGAATGCCAACCGCAAAACGTCCGGAGTTAATCATTTTAACAAAACCCAAATGTAAGTGCCGAGGAAAAATGGTGAATAAGACAGAGGAATGGAGGAATGGAGCTAGCGTTGCTGCTCTTAGAGTCTCTGAATGGTGCGATTTATAGCACGAGCAACCCGTTTCGGTTTCGTCGCCGTCGACATGATCAAGTCATCCATTTTGAAGGGTCGTGACGTGGAAAGAAGGAAAAGTGGTTTTGATTATTCACTGGAAACCACTCCAAAAATATCCGATCTTACGTCGTTTCCATCTTGAAAGCGTCACTTGCATTTTTCTATCGATTTCTGAAGTAGGCTATTACGCCATCACTGACAGCTAGGTAACTTGGCGGAGAAAATTCAGAGGGAAGGTAATATTATTTTGACAGCTGGGTAACTTGGCCGTGAAAGTTCAGAGGGAAGGTAATATTATTTTGTTTTATTTCGTAAAAAATTTAAGTTTTTAATTGAAATGCATAAAACAAAGTTATTTTTCTAGCGAGGCACTTCATCATTTACAGCTGGGTAACATGGAGTACAGCCACCTAAAGAGTTTAACAGGAACTTAATATTATAAAGTTTTATTTTACATAAAACAAATTTATTTTATAAAAAATGTATAAAACAATCAAAAGTTTAAGGAAAAGGTATTTTATTTTGTAAAGGAAAGTCATAGGGACGTAGTTCAATCTGCTTTTATCTTAATATGAAGTACATGTAAATGGAGGATATGTTGTATCTTGAAGAATTACCTTGTGGTAAGTGTTTGATTGTTTGATTGGAAAACAAATTTGAAATAGAGTTTCTATGGTTGTTCATTTAAAGTATGGCATTCTCAAGAAAAATTTAAAAAAGGGTTTTTATGGTTGTTCATTTAGAGTATGGCACTTTCAACAAAATTTGGAAAAATGTTGAAAGTATTCATTTCTTTATTAGAAGACTTAAAAGTTAAAATGAAAACAAGCTCTTTACTTTACTATATTAACAAAATCATGTATGTTATCATTAGAGTAGAATTTTATTTTATTTTTATAAAAAATTAGAACCTCTAGATTCTATGAAACCAAGAATTACTAAAATCTATATTTATATCTTTGTTGCCTTTTATTTCAAAGATATCCCAACATTGTTTTCCCTAACATCATAAAGTATTTATGCTCTCTATTTTAACTCCTAATTGCATAGCTTCATATCCTAAACTACATATTTCTTCATACAAGATTTCTAATTATAACTACAATAAAATTCTAAGTCTTCTTTTAAGAAGGGAATACTTCCCATTTTCCACCATTTAAATGAGATAGTTATGTAATAGTAAGTAATTATTATCATTATAAATTCATGTTTTGTTCTTTATATTTAATACAAAAGTTGTTGAAGATATCCATATGTTTCATATGTTTCAAGGAATATCTTTGTGCTTACCATTAACCGAACATAATGTGCCTAAATTCTACAGTAACTTTTTCATATATATTCTATGAGGAGAAGGAATCTCTCATTTTTCCTTCAACCTATTTAATCATTTTTTTAGTTAGAATGATTCCTATATCACCACCTTTGTTAAGTATCTATTTGTTAAATTGAAAAAGAAAAATATATCCTATAACCTATTATTAAGAAACAAAGTATCTATTTGTTAATTTAAAAAAGAAAAATATATCTTATAACCTATTATTAATAATCTCATAAAAAGGTGTATTTCTCTATTTGATCATTTCAATTTTTAAATTTTAAAAATAAAAGCATTTCCATTACAATAATGCTTATTATGCATATAAATTTTATTTAAAATAATGATCTCTATAATTTATTTTAATAATCTTTTTTTATATCATTCCTCTTAAAATTACTTTTCATATAATTCAGATACATCTAATATCATTTCTCCCTCATATCTCACTTTACTAAAAGTTTTGTGAATGAACACTAAGAAAACCTAAATAGCTTTTCAGGCTTTTATTAAAAAACAACTCTTTTTAATCATTGTGTAAAGAAAAAGAAAATAAATTTATGAAACAATTTTAAAAATTTAATTTCAATCCCAAAATTATCTTTTTGATAAATTGATATCTTAGTTGGAATCATATACTTTACTAAGCTGGAATGAAATGGATTAAAAAAATGATATTGAAGAAAGATATGGCATACAAAATGCATTTAAAATTTTGTAGAAAAGAAGGTAATAAATAAATCAAGGCAAGATGTTTGAGAAAATAAGATTCTATTAATATATATCAATTTTGAAAATAAGATTCTATTAGTATTGATGAATTTATAATTTTTCAGTTTAGCCTTTAACATTGTAAAATGAGAATGAAATACATATAACATTAACCCTATGTTTAAATGAGATAAAAACAAAGAATGGAGTAACTTACAGAAGTTGCTGAGCAAAGCTTTAAGTAACTGAGAGATCTTGCAGAGCATATCTCCAAAACAACTCTGCAATTAAATATTAAAGATGTTTTAGATCAACACCAAAAATAAGTATATTACATGTTAAACCATTTTTTAAAATAACAGGGTAATTCTTTGTGCTTGCAAATATAATCCCAGAGATACTACATATTTTACTGTATTATATTCTAAACAAAAATGTAAATGATGAGACTGCGAAAACCCAAGCTTTTACACCATATCCTCCGCCCTAAGATCCACACCGGATGGAAGGATGTTTAAATCTCTGATATTTCACGAAACTGAGGTGAATGAACCTCACATGAATGTTTGTGGCTACCTACGGAAATTTGAAACGTCATTAAATTACAGATCCAAAAATCCACGTCGGATGGAAGAATGCTTAAATCTCTGATGTTTCAGGAAACGGGAATAAATTTCAGATGAATGTTTGTGTCTACATATGGAAATTTGAATAATAATTCAGTTACATATTCCTCAAGGGTGGAGTGGTTTTGGAGGGCAGCTGGTTGTGTTGTTGTTGACTGGAAAATATTAGGTTGAAAACTAGGTGCAGCGTTTGCAACTGCGTTTGTGATATTGTGATGTGGAGAATTAGTGAATTGCAGTCAATACTTCTTTTGATTTCTTTGTTCATTACAATCAGTGTCCACTGCCCACCCACCACACATCCCATCGGTGGCTGTATCTGAAAAATGGAAACGTAATCTGATTGGTTTGAACTTCAAAAATCCGAGACCCTTAAAGTGTAACATAATGTAAAATAATTGAGATTGAGCGCATTTACATTGAGATGAATCAATGATAATAGAACGATATTTCCGAATCAGTGGATCTTGCGTGTAGATATTATAAAATGGACGGTTCAAAATGGGTGGATTTAGTGACAAGGATGCTAAAAGGCAAACCTTGTGTATAACCATTGATAGATTTTCAGGTAAATGCCAACTGGCATCATGTTCATGAAAGTGACACAATGCTTTTTATTGATAGATTTTCAGGTAAATGCCAACTGGCATCATGTTCATGAAAGTGACACAATGCTTTTTATTATTATAGTTAGCTATCACATTCACCGAGTATTATCACAATCACAAGTATTTAACCAAAAATATTATGTTCAAGCATTTAAAACATGAAGATTCAAATCCCAAACAAATGGATATGGTATTTTTAAATTTGGAGGAGACGAGTTATGTACATTTAGTCAAATCATTAGCTTGAGGAAACTCCTTGTCCCTCAAATTAAAGAATCTAATATATTAATTTACCAATTTTGCAATATAATTTTAAAAATAAATTATTACTATTATTAATAAAATTGTATTTCATGAAATTTTTTTTTATTATAAAATTATATATGTATGGAGAGATATATTTTATAGTTAAATATAAAAAAAAATGTAATTCCTTTATTAATGTGTAACTCACAAGTAATATTTTAATAAAAATATAAATATTATGTATAAAAAATTATCTAAATAATTAAAACACTAAGATTCAAATTCTAAAAAAAATAAAGATATGACATATAATATATTAAAATCATGACTATAGATATATACCCTTTTCTCTTGGCAAAACTTGTAAGTCCATATCCAAATAAATTACATGAAGAGAAAATTCCACCAATTTATTCCTTCCCTAGGTTAGGGTGGAAACATTTAGACTTCGAATAAGGGAGCTATAAGACCCCAAATGGACATTAGATTGACAAATATATATTAAAAGGGGCTAAATAAATATTAATAATAAGAAAATAAGGTGGCACTTGGTCATAAGGGTGCATAGGTGGTGTGGGACCCACACAAGGCAAGATTCTCGATGGCACATGGCATCCTATTCTCCCCCATTCGAATCCAATGTGGAGTCTAACATTCTTGGGGGAGTTGGAGAGGCATTATACTTGGCATGAATTAATGAGGGTCGAATTTGAGTGGAAGAGTAACTCCCATGGAAGAGGAAGATGCATCTTAGAGGTATTGTGACACTTGGGCTAGATTCCGTAGCTTGTATGACAGTTCAGTGAGGAAGATTCTATGACACTTATGACAAGGATCAAACCTGATTGCTAACATTTGGCTTATATGACATGTCAGGGCTAAAAATAACCTCCAAGAGGGTGCACAACGGGGTTATGGAAGCTAAGATTCCCCCCATTCGAATTGATGAAAGATGAAGGCTAGGAAATGTTGGACAAGTGGCACTCATAGGAATCTCTCCCTAATTCGAGTTGGGATGAATTTCTTGGAGGGAATTCGAGCCATGGAGGTCTTGGAAGGTTAATAAAATACAAGAAGAAAGAAGGAGACCAGCTTTTGATCATTTCTCATTTGGAAAAAGTTGGAGAGCTTAGCTTGTCCTTGCAAGGTGGATGCTTATCCTTCTTTCCTTAAAACTAATTTCGAGGGTGCAAGATCGCCATCCTAGTTGGTTGATGGAGAGTCCATTCCGAACTCTCAATAGAGATTCATGGAGATGTTTGGATGCAGTTTCAAACCCCAACTAGGTTCGAGTTCATCTTCTCTCATTCTTCTCTATGCCTATTCTACTATTTTTCTCTCAATGTCATGTAAATGTGTAAGGGTGCACTTGTTGTTGCATATATTTAGAGAATGACTGTTATTTTGACTTCATGGACATGTTTTTTATTTTTTAACAACAACAGAAAGCGAGCTTTTTATATTAAAAGAGAGATGAAATTACAAAATAGATGGGAAGACTAATCCCAAAATTGAAGAGTTGTCATGAATTCTAGCTCTTCACAATCCAGTCTTGGAAGATCATACATAAACCCTATTCTACGATAGTTGTAGATTCTTATGAACTTGCCTAGAAGTAAACTGCAGGAGAAATACATAACGTGGAGAGTAACATAGAACTAGCTGATCATCATCTTTCTACATGCCTAGCAAAAAAAGACATATTGCAAAAGTTCTGAAAAAAACATAGAAAAGCAAAGAGTTCAGACAAGCTAAGAGATCTAGAATTAAGAAGTTACTAGCGATCATTTTTCTCCTTGCTCCCAGCCATAGCTCCGGCTTTCTCTTCAGCAATTCCTTGAAAGACCTTGGTGCTGTTCTTGATATCAAACCTCATGCCATCAATTTTTTCTTCTCCAATTCTGAGACTATTGTGCAGAGATCTAATTTTGGTACTCAAATCCACCAAACATGGGCAACCATTCTCAAATTTCCCAGCAAGAATGTCATAATACTCCTTCATCTTGCTACTCTTGTTGTGGACTTCAGAATTCTTGATCTGCACAATAGTGAAAAGGTGGGATATGGCTCTTTTAAGATCATATTTCTCTCCTCTGAGTGAGTGGATTTGGGTTTCCAGCTCCTGCAATTGTGCATGGACCTCAGAGGATGGAATTTCCAATCCATGAGGAGACCCCGAATTAATGAAACCACTGCTATCACCTGCTGAGTGCACCATGTTAAATTTTCAGAATTTACTTCAATCTAATCTAGGATCTTAACTGAGAGAACAACATGTACAGCATATTAATCATGGACACAATAATGCAAGCACACAAGAGACACAAAGTTTACTTGGGGAAAACCATAAAGGTGAAAAACCCCAATAACTTCCTTAGAGATAGATAGAGCAATGATACAACCAGAATACAAGAGATAGTATTCTCCTAGCAGTAGAGCCTCCTCCTCCACAAGTGTGCCACTCTCCAAAGTGTGAGTGAGTGAATAGAATGATGAAATAGAGATCTCCCGATCTCTATTTATACTAGACTGGAATTGCCTAATAACCTTTACTAGGTCGGCCTTAACTTAACCACATAACACAATGCTGATTGGGCCGACACCCAATAGGATGGTCTAATAACCCTTTGACCCACATGGCCGACCCCAACTAGGGTGGTCTAATAACCATTCGACCCACATGACTTATACAGGGCCGACCCCAACAAGGTGGTGTAATAACCCATCAAGTATAAGTTACAACACTTACAATATAAATGACGACACTTCCATATAGAGGAATAACACATCTCTTATAAGGGTACAATAAATATATATGAAATACATAGATGACATACATTCTGAAGTTACATATACATCAACACACCTAGTTCCTTCCATTGCTTGGCTCCTCATTTCTAGAGTGACCGTGAACAAGAGATTGCGCAGAACCTCCAATGATCTGCCCCTGCACCACGTTGAAAGCTAGATTATTTCTTTGTGCACTAGCACTCCCCAAATGGACCAAATATTGGAGATGTTTCCTGCAACGAAGGCATTGCAATGCAGGAAGATTCAAACCAGAATTGAGGTTATCTTCCTCCATCTTAAACCTGTCAACAGAAACCATGATCTTAGCGCAAAAGAATCCCTGCAGAATTCCAGGGAATTCACCCCCGAGCGAAATATATGCCGGGGGATCCTCAGGACACGATCGCAATAACATCCCGCATGCGAGACAGGTGGAGTAGTCAAGTGGAGGCCTCCAAAGGCGCCGAGAGGATGCGAGAAAGGATTGAGGAGTGGTGTAGGATCCCAATGATATCTTTCCATAACTCAAATTCGAATTTGTGATGGGGCTACAGTTCATAATGTTGTAACGTTGTTTATCCCATGGCAAGGAGAGCCACCTCTTTAATGCAAACTTAATTTTCATCATCAAACCTGGAGGGGGGGGCTTATGGAACCCAATTGATGCCCAGGTCTTGACCATTGCTGATCGCGAATCCAAAATCCATACCAGCACCTATGTTGGCCATGATGTCTGCTTTCTAGTAATTTTTCCTCAAGACATGAAGAAAGGTGATAGAGTTGAAGTCTTTAGACAAGAACAAGAAGAGGTGATGGAGCTTAGATACGGGTTTTCTGTGATATTTGGACAAAGTTCTAGCTTCCCTTATAACCAACATTGAGTCTCCAAAGGCCATGAGATCCTTGATATCTTCATTCCTTGTGATTTCTATCCCTTTGATCAACGCAAGCCACTCCACATCATTATTAGTCCTCTTTCCAATTCCCCAAGCAAAGTCTTTCACCTTGTTTCCATCGAAGTCAAGTAGGACTCCTCCCACACCTTCCAACCCAGTTGACTTCATAGACATGTTAGATGCTATATATATCTGTACTATTCATATCATCAGAGCCACATCTCGAAACATGATGTATTTCAAGTGATATTTACATTCAAGGAAGAGATTCAAGCCATTTTCCACATAGCATTTGCATAGTGATTTTGGAATGATCTTGTACCTATTTTATATCAGACCTTGCTGAGTTATTTATCATTTTATTATCTTCATATGAAGTTACTTTGATGACCCAAATTATGTTTGCATACCTCTGAAGTGTTACTATGGTTTATGAATAAATTCAAGATTCCTTTCCCACCAATTTCACCTCAAAAACTAGACTTTAGAAGTTGTTGTTCATTAGGATGCCTATTCAACCCTAAAACCAAATATAATGTTGCACATATATTGTTCCTAATGTCCTATAAAAGATCCAAGTCTCAGAAAAAGAATTAGTGAAGGTCATACAGTGTTTGGAAGATCATCTAATGGTAGACCTAGGGGGGATCTCCACTTTTCAAATTAACTAGTCTTGTTCCGAAACTTATTCCATGTAATTTGCAAAACATAGATGTGTATATTAGTTTTTTGGATGTTTGATAGGTGTGTTAATATTTCCTATGCCCCATCAAGACATTCCTCCCCAAATTAGAAATCATTTGGAGATGTTCGGAACAAGTTGTAATGAAAACCCTATAGTCAAAACTAGGTGAATCCAAGGACTTTCCTTTGAAGGGATATTACAAAACTTCATATGGTATCTATCTATAATGCATAATAAAGTTATAATTAACTATAAAAAAATAAGTAAGACATCAATTGAAACATATTAAAATTATAATAATAAAACAAATATATACATATTAAAAAAGTAAAATACATATAGAAAATTATTATATTGCAAAAATATAATCATAAATATATAACTAGAATATTAAAGTTTTAAAAAATAATATATAAATAAAAGAGAATTATATATATATATATATATATATATATCGATTACAATTTAAACAATACTTTATAATAAATATTTAGTTATAAATTATTTTTTTCATTAAAATAATAAATGAAATAAATATAATAATCAATTTATTATAATATAAATAAATTCTCGTAACATAATATAATATGGTTTGATAAGTAATTGTAACTACAAATACGGAATAATATGTTTATTTTGAAATGTATCAAATAAATTTAGAATTAAAAAAAAAAACAACTTATAAAATGTGAAGACAATTTTTTTTTAATTTAGAAAATAATTATTAAATTATAAATATTGTATTTTTGAAAAAATAAAATATAAAAAATTTATTTTTTTCTTTCAATTACTTGTTTTTAATAAATTAAAAAAATAATTACATTATGGTACTCCAAATTTGCAAACCATGTTGCTTAATTATATATTGTACATTTAAAGATAATCTTAAGTAAAAAACTTTAGCAATGAAATATGTTAATGATGATATAGTCTTTAAATTTCATACTATAACAATACAAATTAAAAAAACTTGAATCTTATATAATACCATAAATTGCTTCATGTTAATGATGATATAGTCTTTAAATTTCATAGTATGATAATATATTATAATATATCATGCAATTACATTTATTATAATATATCCTTAAATAAGAATTTAATTGAAAAAATAAATATATTACAATATTATTAAATAGAACAGAAGTCTTACATACAATTCAAATGAATTATATTAGCACAACCAGAAGTAAAGTGAGGTGTAGCCAACCACTTAGTTTTGTGGAGATGGTCGGTTGTTAAACAAAAGCTAAACATTAAATTAATTAATATTAATATTAAACTATTATAAACATTAAACTAACATAAACATTAAACTAATTAATAAAAACATAAAAGAAAATACTATTTAATAAACATACCCCTTTTCTTAACTACCACTTAACTAAACCTTATTTAAATCTTAATCAAGATGCATATGAGCATAATAAGATAGGACGACCACGAAATGAATTACCATTGTACACTTGTTACACTCACGTTAATCTTTAATCTCATTGATCCACTCAAGGAAGTCCTACATCTCAGATAATATCTAAACACCTATCAGTGTAATAAGACTCATATCCTTTCATCATAAGACTCATATCCTTTCACACGTGAGGTGAATCTTCTCTTTAATTAATAGAAGCTTCATTCCTTAAATACTTTTGTGGAATTGTCTAAGAATAGTAAGTATCTAAGAGGAAAAAAAGATTGATAGATCTTTAATTTGAAGATAGCTTTCTCACTCCGAGATCTTCACTATGTAAGATTAAGCATGGTAAGGACTAAAATTAGAGTTCATGAATGAAGTGTGAATTTTAATTTAATGAAGTGCATTTTTGTTTTTACACGTTATTAATATCTACATCTCAAACCCCCCTCTCTCTCTATATATATTTCAATTTTATCTATTATTTTTACTAATTGGTTATTAGTAATTAAATGTGTATATATATGTATATAAATTTTGATATTTTCTCTTTATGTTTCTATCTCTAATTTGGAAATTTTGATTTGTGAACTAGTAAATTTTCATTAATTAATATAAATAATAAAATCAATAAAAGTAAAAGTAATTAAAAATTTAAAGTTTAAACTTTTAAACTTTTATAAATTGTAAGTCTTTTCAATGAGCAACTTCATTATGATTCATAGAATTTTATCTAAATCATGGTCTCATTTAGTAAACTCGACTTGTTTAGAGTGTTTTTAGGGTCATGGTATTTGGTGGTGTTAGAAAAACCATTTATTTATAAGAATTAACTTAATTTCTTTTGTAATAAAAATGATGCATAAATTTCCTATAACCTTTTCCAACTATCATGCTACACTTAAAATTTTCCTTATCATATAAAGATAATACAACTTGTAGAAAGTGATGCGTAGCTTTTCCTAATGTTGAATGCTTTTTCCTTCCAACACAATGTTCTTTTGCTTAAATCATAAATCAGAATAACAAACATATATATTGTACCATGTTCTATCAAAGAAATATATACAAGGTATGCTTCCAATGTATTGTATATACAAGTGTCCCCTTTTCAACTAGTTTACGTTATAGATATATAATTCGTTATAGGATACAAATTGAATTTGTCATCGCCAATTTATCTATACATATATAAATGCAATAACTCCACCATATTTACTTTCTATTGAACAATTTAATGTTTAACAAAATAATCTCCTTCAGATGTCTTTTAAACATAAATAATCTCCTTTAGATGTCTTTTAAACATAAATAAGAATTGAGATTTCTTACATTTTAAATTCAAACTATTTTATAATGTCATATCCTATTAACCCAAAGTATGAATCCACATTTCTTTGTAATACACATATATATACTTTTTAAACATTCCATATATATATATATAAACACCATTGAGATTTTATGAGGATCATAACTCGACTTTTAAGAGACACAATGTAAAACCGAATTCTTACAAAGTTGCGGGTATAAGAAACAATTTTTTTACAACTTACCAGTTTTTTCAAGCCATTCGATCTACCGAATTCAAGCATTAATGTAAGATGTGAACAGTACGAGGCAGAGTTGCCACGCAGGAGAATAATAACCCGAGAGAGTTGACCGAACTCGAGTTCACTAAACAAAACCCGACAGTTGAACGTTATATTTCCAGATCTACAATCAGAGTTATATGAAGAATTTAATTTCCCACCATAGTAGGCTGATCTGTGCCCATGAATGTTGACCCAACTGCTACTAATAGAACCTAAAACAATGAAGGGCGAATATTTTGAAGGCGGAAAGCAATCACAGAGCTGTGAGGTATGTAAAAAAATTCAATTAACTACCTCATTACAAGATCGATGTGCTTAACCCAGGTGATTCCCCTCCTGCATCGATTCGAGGTAGAGACTAACAAGGAGATAATCAAAACAAGAATTTGATAGAATCTACTCACTTTAACAAACAAGGAGACATGGACAGAGGGATCGCAAAGGTAAAACAAATAGTGTTCGGTACGACTTTGGTTTAGCATAACGCATACCAGCGAGCAAACAAAAATAAAATCTATAAAGACAATCACTTTACTGGAGTTCCCAACCAACCAATCTATGTCGAACTATTGGTTCGATACTCCAAAAGGGGTAAGGAACACAAATAAACAAAATGTTTGAAGAAACCTCTAGTTAACATATCGAAAACACATCGATTCTAAAGAATGGTGTCTAAAGTTAGAAGAAAAAACAAAACAAAACATTATATACACCTCCTACACATGAACATAAACACGTCTTACCAATTATCAACATCATGTACTCAGGGATTTTGACCGGCTATAAATCAATGACTTTGGGAGAGAGATTGCATGCCAAAGAAAAATGTTAGTTATTATCATAACTACAAGCTGGATTATATATATTTATTTGAGTTTATATGTTGGAACATGGCTAAGGCGCAGAATTTTTGGTACAATCAATGACAAAAGGGATAAGGACCAATGTAAAGGACCAGTCGCGGAGTGCAACAAAGTGGATAAATAGGAAGTCAAGCACATAATGCATAGTAATTAGTTAAATAGTTAATTATTTAATGGGTCACTTTAATGGACCACCTTTGTAACTGCCAAGTGAGTCTATAAATAGGCGTAGCATTGTAAGCGTAAGGGAATCTAATCTTATTTGATCATATCTTTGGCATCTATAATATTTTTCGTCCTGATTTTGATCTTCGGATCTGACCTGAGATTGGTTGTGTAGATGTGTACATCCATGATTCTGCGATGTGTAATACAGACTCATGAGTAATGAGAAGGATTGTTTTGTCTATTTCTTTGTCTCTTTTGTAACTTGTCACAATGTGATTGAATATGTGTTATTGCAATATAGTTAAATGTATGTTATCACAACATGGTTAAATATGGTTTATGAATGAATCTATAATGTCGCAGTTGTGTTACGTATCTCACATTAGTTAGAAATGCTTCTTTAATCTGTTATTGCGCTAGATCTTATTAGCATGTTCTGATGTGAATGGTGATTATGTCGATCTACGGGTTACATTTTGATTGAATGTGAACGATGCATTTTCTCTTATATATATGGAAACTTGGTTCCTCCAACCCCTTTAGGTATCTCGGGTAAGACCTCACTCATTCTGCAGGTGTTGCTGGAAGCCTGATAAACCCTTTCTGTGCCGATATCTATGGGAGTTTGTGTCGAGCTTTTTTGACATAGTGTCAATTGAACCCTTGTCTACAGATCTATGTCAAAAAATGGTTTCATTTCCGAGACCCTAGTGCGAAAAGGAGAGGACATGTTGCGGCATCCGACAAAGTCAGAGATCACATAATGGTTCCATAAAAAGACACAATAATTTTCTAAGGAAGAAAATTGGAACCCTGGATGGTCGACAAATGAATGGCTACATAAGTACATCTACTCTGATATCCATGAGGTATTTTTTTGCAAGTTTCCTATAGTGTTGTATGAATGGTTGGCGCAACTAATTTTTCAGAAGAAAAATTTCCAAGGAGGCCAACTAGATCATTGGACACTAGAATTAATCCAACAATTTAGTCGGGTTAACAATAAAGCTTCAAGGGTTGTCGATGTTTGGGTAGATAGCATTATGGAAGGATACATTACTGAGTTTGTTGTCGACACAATTAGATTGTACAATGATGCATAAAGGAATTTCTTTAAGGGACCCAAAGGAAGATATCTATTGTCACTACAATTGTGGATCAAAATGCTCATTTGTGAAAAATGAATATTGAATATGAACTCTGACGAATAAAGCTCAGGTGTGCAGAGGCTTTGGGTACTGCGTAGATGTGGGTCTGATAGAATGATGGGGGGTAGATGGATATGAGCTATGACAAAATTGTGAGGCAATCTATGGAAGATTGCAGTTTCCTCATAAGTGGGGTGAGATTCTGACAGGAGAAGAAGAGGAGGACTAAGATAGAGATAGAGATTCCTAGTGAGACCAGAAAAGAGGACTGCGAAACGGGGCCACAAGGGACTAAGCGACCTTACGATGACGGAGAGGATGACCAGCACAGGGGCTTCACTAGAAGGCAATATAATACCACATTCATTCATATTGTGGTATTAAATATTCATGAAAACCTACAAATTATATTGCTTATATATTAAGGGGAAAGGGGTATTTTTTATTTAATGTAACAATACAAAAATACTTTGGGGTCTTTTTTATATGGGAGGGCCGACAATTATCCGCCAAATGGAGATGGCGGGATTAGAATCGAATGAGAAATCAGGTTGAGGCAAGGCGCGGGGTTACTAGTACGTAGGGAAATTGCTTCTTGTGGCATGATTGAGGACAGGGGGTTTCATGGTGAAGTGGGTTTCTAGTCGATCATAGCTGAGAGACAATTGTCATTGACAGCCAATTGTTACCAATAGCACTCAGCCAGTTATTACCAATAGCCTTGGGAGGCTCTAAGCCTCCAGGGCCTGTTTTAGGCACTCGATAGGCCTTGGGGGCTTGAATACCCAACCACTCGTGCCTATTACAGGCCTTGGGAGGTTCAGTTAGCCTCCTAGAGCTTGTTACAAGCCTTGGGGGCTTGGATACCTAGCCCACAATAGGCTTAGTCAGCGATTGGGGAACTGTAACATGCAATCTAAATGTTGTACTATGTCCGTTGGCTCTAGTGACATACAAGAAGTGATCTCCTATCTCTTCATTAGACCATTAAATGTTGCAAATCATAATGATATGTGGTTGAGTAATTACATTGTGGGTGAAGTAATGTGCATCCACAATATACATCGAAAGAAGCAAGGTGCATCGTAGAATACATGTGGGGTCATAAGAAGGGTATCATATCAATATATTAGGTAGAAATATAAAGGGGTATAAAAAATGTTAATGAAAAAATTAATACATACAATATCTAGTGAAAATAGGGGTTTTTTTAAATTTGGAAGGCATATTGGGAGGGGGTTAAAAAAATTGATTTTGGAAGGTATTTTCCAATATTTAGTGAAATTAGGGGTATTGTTTCATATGCCAAGAATGAACGTGCTATGATAGTGGTTTATTCAGTGAAGCCCCCGTGACGACCAAGACATCGCTAAACCTGAGGAAGGATAGACCCAAAGCTACAATGTACCCACAACCCCATGCACTGCGCCAAACTTTGGGGGAAGAAACACAAGCTCTTCGCAAGGTTGTCCTACATGTCACAATTGCAGTAATAGTAGCGGATCTATAAACACTAGTAGACAACCAAGGATGGTGGGTGATAATGTGAAGTTGCCTCTCTGTTAACACCCAAAAAGTGTTCACTACCTCATCTACCACATTATATGGCTCATTTGTCCATTTTCCTACCATATTTCCCTTAAAAACCCAAAAAACCCCACTAAAATGCCTCCAAAAGGCCACAAAACCATCAAAATAGCCTAAAAAAGGCTAAAAAACCCCCTTTTCCTCCAAAAATAGCAAAAATCCCCTAAAAAGGGAAGAAAAAATATAAAATAATGAGGAAAAGGAGGAAAAAACCCTATACAGCTGCCCAAAACCATGTGTTTCCTAAAACCATGGGTCAGCACTCCACCACCAAAAAACTATAAATAGGTGATGGAGATCCATTATTTCATATCCACAATCACAAGCACCCTTACTCTGCCAAAATCTCTCTCGAAACCCTAGTTCACCATTGAACTACTTTCACCTTGAGAGCCACTTTTGGCCCATTCCCATCATTGGAGAAGGAGAAGGAGCATATTGAAGCTTGGAGCATCCTCTTGGACACTGCAAAGGGCTTCATCAAACCTTCACATTGAAGGTAATATCAATACAAAAAGCCATTCTTCAAATTTGTTGTTGATGTTTCATGCATGTTTTAGAAGTAATTTAATTTCTGTTTTAGCTTAATTATTTACATTTACTGAACTGCTACTAAGGAGTCCATTCTCCTTAGTAGGTGCTCATTCGCACAAGCTAGGGGTAAAACCCTAGCTACAGTTTTGGCGACTCCGCTGGGTTTTGAATTTCTGGTTTCCGTTTTGAATTTTTTACTTTCGGCTGTCCCTTTCGGCCGCCGCATACCGCGTCTTTTCCCTCTGCAGTCGCGTCCCGACCGCGCCTTTCAGGCCTTTACCTGCGATCCGACCGCGGCTCTCAGACTACTTCCGACGCCCCGCCGGCGGATTCAAGTCTGTTACCTGCGATCCGACCGTGGCTAATCAGCCTGTTTGCCGCGATCTGACTGCGCCTGTCGGCCTTTTTTCCCGCGTCCCGACTGCGGCTTTCTGCCTCTTTCGTGCGTCCCGACTGCGCCTGTTAGCCCTTCTGCCGCGACCCGACTGCGTCTTTTTCCCTATTTCCTACGTCCCGACCGCCGCTGTTGGTCCGAAAGCCGCGACCCGACCGTCACTGTTTCCCTCAAACCCGCGGTCTGCCTGTTCCGATTCGCCACAGACCCGCGGTCTGTTTTCTGCTCTTTTCCTGTTTTGAGCCCAGCCCCTGTTGCTGCAATATTTTCTGCATCTGAACAGCCCTCTGTCCCACCTGCAGCCTCACTACCTTACCGCCTTTCTGCAACATAATTTCTGTGCCCTTTACAGAATTCTTTTAAAATTTCGTTATTTTTAAATCAGAAAATTTTGCAAGTTAAACTTTCAATTTCAGCATTATTGATAGTTGGAAGTTGCCCCCCTTGTGGCACTTCTATTTTTTGGGTTCCTCACCTCACAAGCACACACTCTGTCACATAAATCAAGTGAGCCTTAAAAAGTACCTAATTGAACCAACATTCTAACCCCACTTGGGGAACACAAAAGAATCATTGTAGTTAGGTAGGGTCGGGGGGATAGGCTTCCAATAACACCCCTCGATCACTTTCACTTGAGACATAGTTGTTGTCCAAATAGGGAACCAAAATCCCCTAGTACTTTTTGGCACGGTCACGACCAGTTTATCAGAGGGCCTCTCCCTTAGGAGGGTTGAAGTCGGGAGACTGGTTCCGGAGGCCTGAGTGGAATACCGCACTCCATTCAGTAACC
Source organism: Larix kaempferi (assembly GCA_027924585.1). Classification (NCBI taxonomy): domain Eukaryota; kingdom Viridiplantae; phylum Streptophyta; class Pinopsida; order Pinales; family Pinaceae; genus Larix; species Larix kaempferi. The sequence goes on along the minus strand of BSBM01000127.1, from coordinate 895,741 downwards.
GAAGGGCTACCTTTCGCGGTTCGCGGGATATCCCTGTATAGGGGTATTGCGGTCAACGAACTAAACGGCAGATTCACCTTTCTGGACGTGTCATGAACGGGGTATCTTAGTTTCCATTCTTCTAGGATTGACTACCCGGTGTCCCTCCCGGTAGGGGGATATCATAGCCACTTGGCTTTCCTACTCATATTGTCTGACTTGGATTTCATCACCTTGCAGAGGATATGTTTAGTTGAGTCAGAATACTTTTAGTTAGGTGTTTGCATGCTCCTTTACCTCCCTTTGGTCTAGTGAGTCCACCATTTTTTCTTTTTAGGAAACCTGCTGCTTGTTGGTATTCTGACCATCTTTGTTGTTACTCCACCTATTGTAGCACAGCTGCTGCAGTGGGTGTTTTGAGTTGGTTGTTGGCCTGAGTGCCTTGTTTTTTTAGCTCTCCTCCTGCACACATGGTTGCATTAGGATTTTTTGAGCTGTTTTTATACTCACCTCAACCCACAGAGATTAGACACCATCTGTCACCATTGAGTCCCCGAGACATTCTCGGCGCCTCAGGGGTGAGCCCCCACAGCACGGTTCTCTTGACACCACTCGTCATAGATTCCGATCATCATCCGTTGATACCACCCATCACAGATCTAGAGCCTTGTCACTTGACTCCACTCGTCAGCGACGTAGGTCTCCGTCACCAGATAGTGACGCACCTTACTTTACCTCCGATTCTGAGACAGAGTCTGAGAACCCTATTTATACTGCCCCTACTAGCCCCATGGCTGGCACGACTTCCACTCCGTTTGTTATAGGGACCATTGGTGGCACATCCACCACTACACCAGTTACTACACCTGTTTTGGGTATGCCCTCCATGGGGCCCCCATCTACCGTTCCCCTCACGGTACCTATGCCCACAGCGGGAATACCTATCCCCACTACATCAGTGGCTCACACTACCAATGGTGGTGCTGGACCATCTTCCACTACCTCAGTTCCCCCACTTGGGGGCACCACCCCACATCTTGTCCCTCCACTTGGGGGCACTGGCCCCAACTTGGTCCAACCCACTACAGTGTCACATCCTTCTTCCAGTTTGCCATTCATGGCTAGCCTCAACCTACCTGACCTGGCCAGATTGACCAACGATCCTATTCGACACGACCCTACATGGCCTCATATGCCTACCAAACTCCCCTCTGATATCCCTAAGTTCGAGGGGAAGGCCGGTGAGGACCCACAAAACCATATCATGTCTTTCCACCTATGGTGTTCCTCTAACTCCATTATGGATGACTCTGTTCGCCTCCGTCTCTTACAGCGCACCTTCACTGGCTCTGCAGCCAAGTGGTATATCGAGCAACCTCATGGGACCCATGCCACCTTTGCTTCCCTTGCCTCGACATTCCTGCAGTTCTTCCAGTTGCCTGTCCGCTATGACGCGAGCGTTGAGATCCTTCTATCTTGTAGACAAAACACGGCTACCCATATCACGGACCACATCCATGAGTGGCGTCGACGCCGTAGCTTATGCAAGATTAAACTAGACGACCGTATCTTCCTAGATTGGTTCCTCAAATCCCTTCTCCCTGTTATTGCTAAGGATGTGGCCTCCGAAAGACCCCAGTCTGAGGAAGAGGCCATCCTTAAGGCTCAACAGTTCGACCTCATTTACGCCCAATCGGGTTACCTTTATACCATTATACCTGATGCCCCTCGCGGTGAGTCCTCCCAGCATGATGCGCCGGGGGCATCCCACGCTGCAAATGGTATCATTGGCCGTGTTTCTTCACATCCCCAACCATTTTCTATAGCACGTCCTACCCCTGGCCCCGACCTGTCGCGGGCTACTTCACAGTCTGGTGCAACCAACTCGTATGCTCCTATGACACATCACCATTCCCATGGACCCTCATGTCCACCTCAGTGCTTCGGGTATACGACTCCTGCTTATGCTCCCCCAGTCGCACCTCAGCCTTACTACCATCAGCAGGCTGCCCCAGCTCCTGCGCCTTCACAAGCCCAACCCGCTTATTATCCGCCACAGGCAGCCCCTACGGCACACCCACAACCCGCTCCGCAGCCATATCAGCAACACCCTCAGGTTGCTGCACCTGCTCAGCCTCAACCTGCATATCATCCACCGCAGCCTGCTCCAGCACCTGCGCAACCTCAAAATCCACCTGCTGCCCAAGGGCAATTTTACGCCCAACAAAACCCGCAGCAAAACCAGAACAACCAACGCAACCAGGGCCAACAGAACCGCGGCAAGGGCCGTAATCGTGGGAACAACCAACCTGCAGACCAAGCTGGGCAACCGGCGAATCCCCCCGACAACAATAATGCGGCCCCCGCTAGTCAAAACCCTGATCGCCCACCCAAGCAGGCTAAAAACCCCAAGTTGAGAACGAACCACCCTTGTTCTATGTGCGGGGTCTATGGCCATTACACACATGCTTGCCCACACTTAGAGCGAGCTCGGCAACTCTGGCTTGACGAGGCCCATCGCCAAGGGCATGCGGCTCCCCAAGCACCGCCCAACCCCCCCAACCTCAACAACCCCCTTTCGTGCTGCAAAACCCCTTACCAACCCAAGGCGTCGTGAACACTCAGCCGTTGGCTCCCCCTCAAGCCAACGCGCCTCAACAACAGCAAATCACGTACGCTGCTCCTGATCAACCCATGTTTGACTCAGGAACCCACCACTTGTTGATGATGTCATCTGCTGACGTCAACCTCCAGACCCGTCGGAACCAATATGGCTCCACCTCTGAAGCCCCTCCCACGGATAAACCCACTAACACCCATCCCACTGATCAGGCGTTACGCATCCCTCCCCCGCCGGTCGACGGTGCTTCCAAAGCAGCTCGTTTCCCACTTCGCCGAATCAACAATAACCCTAATGCGCGCGCTGCGTCAAACTACAGCATTGTAGACGACCTAGCCCAATCTCCCGCAGCCATGTCTGTGTTAGAGGTCTTGAAGAACTGCCCTTCTCAGCGCAAGACTTTACTTTCTGCCATTGGGGGGATTGACCCAAATGATTCGCATTTGATGGCATTTGATTTAGACCAGTCTGAACCACGCCTACCTTCCAGCTTAGCATTCCAAGTTACTGTCTCCGTTAGGAATCTTGTCATCCACCGGTGCATCATCGATGAGGGTGCCTCCACATGCGTTATGTCTACATTCGTATGGCAGAAGCTAGGATCCCCTCCTCTCCAGTAGTCCACCACTGCGTTACGCGCCTACGACGGTCGTTCGGCCCAGCCCCAAGGCCTCCTACCCAACGTTCCCGTCCAGTTAGGTGGTAAAACAGTCCTTATTGACATAGAGGTAATCAATGCCCAATTGGATTACAACCTTTTACTTGGCCGCAGCTACATGTATGCCATGCGGGCGGTTTCCTCTTCCGTCTTTCGCACCATGATGTTCCCCCATGAGGGACGCGTGGTTAAAATTTACCAGCTCACATACTATGATCCCAGTGCTCCCGCGGCACCTGAAAACATTCTCCCCATGGTTGAACAACCTGTTTCTCCTGCCACCACTTCGTTTGTTTCCTCTTCGGGGCCTCGAGTCTACTCAGACGCGCCGATGACCTCCACCTTTCAATCCATTCCTCCGTCGTCATCTACGCCCGAAATGTCTGACTTATGTACCTTGTCCCATGACAACCTACCACCTAATACTCAACCACCCTTGTTGCCTAAAACACCATTGGTACCTAGCCACATTGGTGTTACACCGATCCATACGATCCCCTTCCTAGTCCCTCCATCGGGAGTAGTAAGCGCCCCGGTCATGGCTACCCTTAGCCTCCCTGGGTTAACCTTGGGATTACCTGTATGGTATCTTTCGCCTCCCGTTCGCCCGCCGACACCAGATGTCGTCCTCCAACCGGTGCAACCCATGGCTACTACCACTCAGCCACCTCCCAGTGTCTCTACCCCTTCGTCCTCCACGACGCTCCCTCCTCCTCCCCAACCCACTGGGGGCAGAGGTCCACAACCTTACACTGTTGTACCACCTCCCAAGATAGTCAAAAACCCTCCATTATTTCGTGCTCCTCCCAAATGCTCGCTGTGCGATGAGTTAGGCCATGCCACTCACCAATGCCCACAGTTACCAGCATTACAGAAGCACATGCAGATGCTCGACGATGACCCTAACATCCCAACTGTCGAACTCAACCCCACTCCCAAGCCTAAAGATAAGACCCTACGTACCAACCACTCCTGCGCCATATGCGGTATTTACGGGCATTGTCCCGATCTCCCGGACTACAGAGCAGCTCTCTATGAGATGAACAATCTGGATCTTGAGACGGTACCACCTACCATTGAGGAGATCTACCCCCCAGACTCTTCACCTTCTGGAGAGATTAACACCATTTACATGATCTCTTCCACTACCATTCCCTCGTCAACCGATTTGACGACGCAAACTTTCCGTACCGATGAGGAAGTTCTTGAGGCCCTGACTGCCCCGGATTATCCCTGGGACGATATGCACCATCGTTCCTATTTCATCCCAGAAGAATCCTCCTCTAGCACAGCTAACCAATTCACAGTTGAGTCTAAAGACTTCCTCCCCACCAAGGTCGACTGGTTCAAGGACCCTATCCCTGCTCCTGATGCCTTCGAGGAGGGTAACATGGCCAACATCTCACCTGTCATCCAAGTTGATATCGCTGCTCCAGGCTGTGCCCCTGAACTCATCACTTTAGGAGCATTCTGCAGTAAACAAGAGATTGAGGACTACATAAACCTTTTCAGAGAATTCCGTGATGTCTTTGCCTGGTCCTATACCGTAATGCCCGGGCTTGACCCCGCCATTATAGAGCACCACCTTGACACCTCTGAGTCAGGGGGCATCATAGATTCCCTTGACCCTGGGATAGGGGGCATGATCAACCATTTTGACCCTACCCCATCACATCTATCTCAGCACGTCGATGAACCCATTGTTCAAACCCACACATATGTGATCCATAATCACAAACCCCATGCACATAGCATGGGGGCAAGTCATTAACCCTGCTCACTTTTTCACACTTGTGATCTCAACCATTTTTGAGGTCACATATCACTTGTAGATTTGATTTGATTTGATACACGTAGTATTCTTCCCCCACGGGTCATCATTTCTCCCCACCACTGCATCCTTGGCTTGGTGGGCTCACCTTTATTTACAACCATTTTTTAACCTAGTTAGTTCCTTTGACCATTCTGGAGTCCTTATGACCTCCGTTTCGCACCATTTGCACTGCCAGATTCATATTTCTGTGCCCGTGATGATGCTTGAGATCATTTCTCGCTCTCACTAGGACCAATATCACCATTATGTCCCGACACCTTGTCGCCCCGGTTTGCGTGCCACATTGGCCGTAGCCCATTTTTAATATACTTTATATCATCGGATTCATTTTTCCGAGCTGGTGATGATGCTTGAGATCATTTCTCGCTCTCACCCCCCGATTTTTCGGGCATTTTTCCAAAATGCCCCCGTCACCTTGGTTTGCGTGCCACATCGGCCGTTACCCATTTTTGACATCCTTTATATCATCGGATTCATTTTTCCGAGCTGGTGATGATGCTTGAGATCATTTCTCGCTCTCACCCCCCGATTTTTCGGGTATTTTCCAAAACGCCCTCGTCACCTTGGTGTGCGCGCCACATCGGCCGTCACCCGTTTTTGACACCCTTTATATCGTCGGATTCATTTTTTCGAGCTCGTGATGATTCTTGAGATCATTTCTCGCTCTCACTTGGTACACTTTCAACATTGTGTCCCGACACCTTGCTGCCTCGGTTTGCACGCCACATCGGCCGCTATCAGATTGTTCCACTTTTGTACATGAGCCATTCACTCCTGTCATACTGCAAATGTCTCATTATTTTGCCACCATTTCATCTACCCCGCAAGGAGGCCCACCGGTGTTCCCCCCCTACCCTCGTTCTTGGTCACCATTATTGATCCTTGATTGAACACTTCCTCCTTTCCTGGCCATTCCTTTTGTTCGGTATAATTTTATCCCTTTTTCGGGCCGGACAAGTCCTTTACGAAAAAGGCACTTAGGGAGTTTCCGTTAAGCTCTTTTCTGACTCCTAAAAGAATGAAAAGATCGCCGAGCAATCTTGCTTCCTTTCATGCTCGTTAAAGTACCTGAAAGGGCGTCTATCTGGTATAAGTTTAACCCTTTTCCGGACCTGGTAGACTAATTACGAAAAAGGAATACTTTAGTCACACCGGCTAGAATAGTTCTTCATTGCATCCTTTTATGCTTCTTTGGGCCTTGGAGACTAAATCTACGAAAAAGAAACCCCCTGGAGTCTTCTTACTTGCTTTCAGACTCTCTAAAATTGAAAGCAACCACGAGCATGAACTGTCCTGGGCTCATAAAATCCACACGACGGTACCATTCCATCATTTCAGAGTCTTCTTATCGCTTTCAGACTCCTTAAAATTGAAAGCAACCACGAGCATGAACTGTCCTGGGCTCGTAAAATCCACACGACAGTATCATTTTACATAAACTTCTTCTAGTTCCTTAACCCATGAAGAAGTACCCTCCCGTGCCTCTTGGCACTATGATCGATCATCTCGGCAGCACCCCCAATCAGGTCGCCTTTGTTCAGAGTATTCTGCAGTCTCCTGCTATTTTACCACAGCTTGAGTCTCCCTCAGCCCAGTAACCTTCCCAGGTCCAATACAGCTATGATCCCTTTCCCCTCAGTCAGTTTCATATGCTGCCAGATCATCCCCATTATCATACTCTGAACAAAGGAAGTTTGAGTCCACCCACTCTACTTGCCCAGTTGTCCCCCCACAGTTTGTCAGTCCTGCCATCAGTACTATCATATTTCGGTTTTGTACCTCGCGCTCCTGTCAAGGAAACATCATTGCCTTGATAGTTGCAGGTCTCCCTCTGTCGACGACAGACCCTCTATCCCAGAGGATAGGCCCAGAGGTCCCTACGCCTTGGACTTATCACCATCTGTGGTAAGTGCCTACGGATGATTCTGAGAGGAGTCATCATTGCCTTTCCGAGTGGTTGTTCCTCACATGCTCGACTTCAGCACCTTGATCGCATCGTTGAGGATCGCGTAGGATTATATCCCATCAGTTTTTTGTCGAAGACCCCGGATTTCCCCCGACTCTAGCACATTGGTGAGTCACTTCGGAACGGCCAGTTATATGTTCCCGTGGATGTCCGGGCTGCGTTGGCGTTTGTATTCGGAAGCCATCCAGTTACATGCTTCCTTGAGTACCCAGTTTCAGTTCCAGATCCGTTCCAGTTCCGTGTACCATTGTGAGTGTACCCCTTGTCACTCTGATCCAGCAGCTCATCAGCCCCTTTGGTACCACACTTAGTAGCACTGTTGATTTTTCCAGTGCACCAGTTCTGCAGTTCACACATGATCCGCTCAGCAGTATGTCCCAGCTTTGTGTCCCCTCTGGACTCTTATGATGTACACAGTGGTCATGTATCTTACAGGTCCCCCTTGTCGGGCCTCACAGTTATGTTTATATATCTTGATACGAGCATGGGTATGCCCGCCTCGTCCATATATTGAGATTATTCCTCATTCAGTTTTTTGAGGTCATGTATATGTCAGGTCCCCATTTTTTGGACCCCATTGTTATTGTTATGTTATATCCTGATACGAGCATGGGTATGCCCGCCTCGTCCATATGATCAGATGATTCCTCATCCATTATTGAGGTTATGTACTTTTAGTTCTTGCAGTTGTTCGGGATCGTTGTTCCGGGCTTCAGTTTGTTTCTTCTCTTCTCTCCATATCCCAGGAAAACCATTCATGACTTATGATGTCCATCGGCCATACGATGATCTCCTGACCTCGCACATCAGGGGGCAATCTGTTAACACCAAAAAAGTGTTCACTACCTCATCTACCACATTATATGGCTCATTTGTCCATTTTCCTACCATATTTCCCTTAAAAACCCAAAAAACCCCACTAAAATGCCTCCAAAAGGCCACAAAACCATCAAAATAGCCTAAAAAAGGCTAAAAAACCCCCTTTTCCTCCAAAAATAGCAAAAATCCCCTAAAAAGGGAAGAAAAAATATAAAATAATGAGGAAAAGGAGGAAAAAACCCTATACAGCTGCCCAAAACCATGTGTTTCCTAAAACCATGGGTCAACACTCCACCACCAAAAAACTATAAATAGGTGATGGAGATCCATTATTTCATATCCACAATCACAAGCACCCTTACTCTGCATCCTGTACGTGTTTTATTGTCCACACTGCTTCGCATATGACGCATATGATGTAGATTCCATCATTTTGGACCTAGGATCTGATGTGAATATATTAACCAAGCAAACATGGGAAGCGATGGGGAAGCAATAGTTGGTATGGTCCCCTGTGCAGCTTCATTTAGCAAACCAAATAAAGGTTACACCGATCGGTCGATTGCTTCATCTACCCGTCGAAGTAGAAGGACTAAAGACATACACAAATTCCAACGCCATAGAGATATGAGACAACACGAGCCAATATCATGTGCTGTTGGGAATAGACTGGCTAGCAAATGGAAAATCACGCAGTTATCAATTTCAAGAAAATGACAATGTTTTTTGAGAACCACGACATTAGGTTCATTTGCCCACTTGATCCACTTGAAGGGAAATGATATGTCGAACCAATAAGAGATGAGTATGCAGAAGGATGGGACAACGTCTACAATATTTTAGAATATTACATCAATCCCACCATCGATGGGGAGTTGGGATGGAAAAGTACCAGTTCGACATTGTCGAAATTCGACGAGGCTCTAGAGAATTGGCAGAATCGATTGCATTAGGTATCATTCAGAAAGTGTGCACGAATCATGCAGTCATTGAGATGGGTAATGATAGAAGTACGTGATCTGCCGAAATACGAAGTATTACCTAACCTAACAATATTCATCAATGAGTTTGAAGACAAAGTATGAGAACCACAATGCCTGCTGGAATTAGAAAAAACATTGATGGCTACTCCATCAAGGTTGTGGGATGTGCACAAGTCATCGATAACAAACCGCAACTATGTTGACGATTGATGGAATTAATATTTGGGTAGAACGAATACTATGAAAGGAATAAATATGATGGAATAAGTGATCCAAGGGATCATCTGGGAGAATGCCAAATTACATGGGGAATGAGGCCGAGGGAAGAATGGGTTCATGCACTCATCCATAAATTTGATGAATTGTCATGGAGCTGGTACATATCAGTAGAAATGTGAAGAGAAACAACCACGTGGGAGGAGTTGACCACTAGTTTTAGTCACACATTCAATTTTGTTGAAGAGAATTTTTTCATCTACAGCATGCTGCAGGAAATTAGCAGAAAGATATTCGAGATAGTTCCGACTGAAAAGCAATGGGGCCACAATGGACTGCAATAGTGAAGATGATGATGGAGTGTTACAATGTGTCGGGAGACCCGATGACGACAAAGATCCTAGAGTTGTCTATGTTCCAGAGTGAGAAGGAAGCCGCGAAATTGAAGCACTAGATATTCCATTTGACAAATTCAAGCAATGATTGAAAATCAAGAAGGTCAATATTGGGTTAGTGAAAAATACAAATTTTTTTAGTATTTGAGACTATTGCGATGATTCAACAATTGGAAAGGTCACCAACCTACTACATGAATTTCAAGATTTATTCCTGAAGAAGTTTTCTAAGAGGAAGGGAATTTCCAAGGACCTAGGTGAGATGAAGATCCATGTTAAACCTCATGCTAAGCCACCTAAGCAATGATCGTATAGACTGAATCCCAGATACAAAGGATGGGTGAAGGCTGAGATAGAGACGATGTTTGATGCAGGGATCATTGAGCCTGTAGAAGAGTCAGAATGGATCATCCCGATGGTCTTCCAAGATAAAAACACCAGCAAAATTCAGATTTGCGTCGATCTAAGGAAGTTGAACGATGCATTCCTTCATGATCCATTCCCTACACCATTTACCGAGGAAGTAGTTGAAGGTGTTGGAGGACAAGAAGTATACTCATTAACATATGGGTTGTTAGGATACCACTAGATCAAGATTTTGAAAGAAGACTGACATAAAACCACCTCTATAACAGAGTGGGGCTTCTTTAAGTACACAGTGATGCATTTGGTATCAAGAATGCCCCTGAAATATTTTCAATATTAGTCATCGCTACATTCAAATACTTCATTCACAAGTTCTTGGTGGTGTATATGGATGGCTTGATCGTGTATGGATTGGTTAAAGACCATGTTGCGAGCCTCAGGATGATGCTGGAAAGATGACAACAACATCAGATCTCCTTGAATCTAAAGAAGTGTATCTTTTGTGCACCATTTGGTATCATATTGGGACACATTGTTTGCAAGCAAGGTATGTTGGTAGACCCAACCAACATTGTGATTATTGTCGACCTACCAGCACCAACGAAACTGAAGAAGCTGAGTGCCATGGAGGATACTATAGAAATTTTATAAGGGGATATGCAGCGATTACTGCTCCCATGGATAATTTATTGAAGAAATATGTGAAGTTTGAATGGTACAATGAGTGTCAGAAGAGCCTCGACATATTAAATAAAAATATGGTTGCAGCACCAATATTATCCTTCCCCGACTGGAAGAAAGAATTCCATGTCCACGTAGATGCTTCGTCAGTCGCAATGGGAGTGATATTATCCCATCCTGGAGAAGGGTCAATTGACCATCTGATTACGTTTGAAAGCCGTAAGTTTTCAACCATGGAGAATAATTATACGGAAATAGAAAGAGAAGGCCTGACGATGGTATATGCGTTGCAAAAATTCTGACACTATCTGCTTGGAGAACACTTTAAGATGTTTACTGACCACTCGGCATTGAAGTACTTGGTCAAACATCCTGTGTTGTGGGGGGAGATATGTTGGTGGTTGTTGTTGTTTCAAGAATTCGACTTTGAAATAATCATGAAACCTGGACAATTGAATGCAATACCTGATCATCTGTCAAGGATTGAATCAGGTGAAGAACCAAGTAGCATTGATGAAGGTCTTCCCGATGCACATTTATTCAGGATTGAAATGGTCGATGACCATTATGAACAGACTATTCAATTTTTGGCTATGAGAAGAGCACCTGAGGAGTTCACCACCAATCAAAAGAAGCATTTAATCGTCAGGGTTGTGGATTTCCAACTAATTGCAGGACAGATATACAAGATGGGGCCAAATGAATTTTTTCGTTGATGTGTCCTTCTGCATGAGCAAGAAAGAGTTATGGTCGATGCTCATGGTGGAATCATAGGAGTTCATTATGTATTATGTGAAACCACCAAGAAGATACTTATAGTCGGTTTATGGAGGCCAACAGTGCATGGTGACGCAACAAATTATGCCAAGAGCTGCAACGTATGTCAAAGGATGGGGAAACCGTCATATAGGGATGAGATGCCATTGGTGCCTCAATTGAAATTACAACCCTTTGAAAAATGGGCAGTAGACATCATGGGACCCATTAACACACCAATAAAAAGGAGAAGTACGAGGTAAATCATCTGCGACTAACTACTTAATAAGATGGGCTAAAACAACACCAGTGAAGGATTGTATAGCTACAACATCAACAAGATTTCTCTTTGAGAATGTGGTCACCAGATTTGGGTGTCCAAAGATATTGATGAGAGATCAAAACATGCATTTTGTCAATCATACCATCAAAGCAATGACTGAGGAATTTCAGATTCAACATAGAAGAAGTACCCCATATCACCCACAGGCGAATGGAGTAGTGGAAGCTCTAAACAAAATTCTGGAGCATACACTCACTAAGGTGTGCAATACAAACTGTGATGACTCGGACTTGAATATTCTTGCGATATTATGGGCCTATAGAATGACATGAAAAATATTGACAGGCTAGACCCCTTTCAAGTTGGTATATGGACAAGAAGAGGTGATTCCTATGGAGTACATTGTCCCTAGTTTGTGCAGTGTAGCACCGATAGGAATGAGCAATGAGGAAGCCATTAAAAAAGGATTGGCGCAACTACTACAACTTGAAAAATATTGCTTCATTTAAGGATTTCATCGGCAAGTAGAAAAATATCGATAGAAGGCATGGCATGATCACCATGTAAAGGAAAAGCACTTTCAGCATAGAGACATGGTGCTCCTATAAGACATCAAGTTCCCAAAACACCTAGGTAAGTTGCGAATGCATTGGCTAGGTCCATATATCATCAATTTCATTATTGATGGAGGTGCATTTCAATTGCAAAAGTTGGATGGAACACTTTTGAGGAACTTAGTGAATGGGAGCCGACTTAAACCCTATCGAGATAGCCCAACACACATCGAATGAGAAAGACAACAAGAAGATAGAAAAAAAAATGCAAAAGGTACACTACGTAGTTCGAAAGTCCGATGACAGAACTGCGACGAAGTTGTAATCCATATGTTTGTTGATGGAATAGTGACAAATTTTGAAACAACGAAGAGGTTTAGGGCCTGTCAACATTCGGCGAAGTGCAAACTGGTCAAATTGGGCAATAAATGTAGCAATTAAGACATGCCGGATGACGATGCAAGGAGGTATAATTTTAAGGACCCATACTTATTTAAAAGTCTATAAACCTTGGCGAATCTTACCAATTCTTAAAATGTCAAATATAAAATATTTGACGATATTTTTCTAAAATTATTTCAATTTATAAGGATTTTCTATAGATTATATAATAATTTGGCGATTTTAGAGTGAAAAAATTTTACCCCATCAAAATTGGGTGAAATAGGGCTTCAAAAAATGAAAATTGGTGAATATATTTGTGGAAAAAAACATGGAAAAATAGCCCATGTGATAAATTTTGCCCCTAAAATTATCCTCAGATGCAAGTGGATGAAGATGCATTTAATGACCACTGAGTGTGCATGATTTGGTAAATCGACGGAGGATTTAGTTATAATTGTCCAAAATCAACTCAATGGATGGGAAGCAAGAAACCAAACCTATAAAAGCACACACATACAGACATTCCGACTCATTGTGCATTGTGAGAATTGGTGCAGAAGTTGCAGAATAGAGCTAAGTGAAGAGCTGCATTCATAGAGTTGTGATGGCACATGTGATTTCTAGCACTAGCACATAGGAACAACCCAGGGAAAGGGAAACAATTGTCCAGTATCAACCCGAAATTTCATCTGCACTAGCGCAGATACTCAAGAATAAAAGAAGCGCTAGCCATCTAGCGGATACCGAAAGGAGAATGAAGGTGAACCGCAAATTGACATGGGTTACGGCTGTAGGAGGAGAAGCGGACACATTAGGTGCATTGCAGAGGAATAAATTCCAATAGATAGAGGAAGAGATTCAACCATAGTGGACATTCCCGATTATGTACCATCAAGGAAAGAAGGGTCTCTGGCGGTAAGAATTGGAAAGAATATCAAGTACACCATAGCGAAGCCAGCGACACCGGAGGGTGTCCACACCATTGGAAATGTGTTGCAGCAACTGCAAAAACTGAAATACAATGATCATGACATCATTGCTTATCTAGAGTGCACTCAGCACACATTTATTTAGAAAGCACATGAATATGGAGGCCCAATCACTAGGGAACCAATGCAATGGGCATTGGGGTTGCAACGATCAGGACTGTTATCCTTTATTCACATGCCACATTTTGGGCGATCGGTGGAGGTGAACGCATGCATTAAGAAATTGCTTGTATTCTTTCATGACAGATACTTATGGCTCGACACAAATATAGCAATCATTGTTGATCTAATTGCGCAGATTATTGGGTTACCCAAATTAGGGGTAGATCCATCGTAGTACTTCCAAGGGAAGGACAATGACAAAAATCTAGCTGCGAAGATGAAATCTAAGTATGGGGTGCAAAAAAACACCTGGGGATATTTAATCGACACAATCAATGACCAAGCTGTTAGGCTCATGGAAAATTTATTAGCCAATAATATTTTGAGGAAGAACCATCTGAACCAGTGCACATCAGGGGTAATCACATCAGCATAGGAGTGCACAAATGGAGTGAAAATGAACTTATTGTTGTTTTTACTAAATGAATTGATGCATGATGCATTGGTAACACAAGAGAAGGGTAAGCCCTTGATTGTAAATGGTTAATGCAGACAAAAATAGATCTCTCTAGCCTAAATGGTTTAGGTCTAGTACAAAAGAGTACACAATATAAAATCTTTCCTAGTTAGATCAAATTGCAAGGTAGTTCATAGGATGATTTACCTTATGATCATAATTACTTTATCCTCGCTTGATCTAATTCAAGTCCCTCGATCTCCTGGTGCAAGACAATATAGAGAAAATGGAAAGAACCAAACAACATGAAAGCATTTGATTATGAATCTAACTAGATAAGCAATCAAAGAAGCAAATCATAAACAATGTTACCAAACATAACAAGTTTATGGAAAGATGTTTATATTAATGTAAATTGCAGCAAATACCAAATACAGAGAGTTACAACCGATGCTTTGATGTTATTAATCCAAATCGGATGATATTGTCTCAAAGATCCAAATCCTCCTAATATCCTATGGATGAAGAATATAGTCTTACCAAATTCCACTAGCATATGGGTGCATAATCCTTCCTCCCTTAACAATGGAGAGGGGGGTTGTATATATAGGGATAAAGTGATAAAATAGGTTGAGGATTTAGGGGAGAGGTCTAAGGGATCATCCCAATAGGTTAGGGGATCGAGAGACACCTATCCAAGCACCTAGGGATAAGCCTCCACACCACCAAGATTTGAGAAGTCACTCGAAACTTCCTTTTATCCACTTTAACCAACTCCGATGCACCTTGCACGAAGGAAACATGCGTCATGGTGTACACAAGCATACTACGTCAGTGATGTGCTCTGCTAAGGTGTGTAGTGCATCACCTTGAGTTTGACACTCCTTGCTGGAAGGCAGGGTGCATTGGGGTGACTACAAAAGGAAAGGGAAAGGAAAACAACCTTCTTATGATGTGCTTATCCCAAGAAACTTCATGGATTAAGGCATGGAGATGACACGTGAATGATGATGATGATATTTTGGTGTAACACCTTCTCGTACTCATGGATCTTACTCTTAATTGCACTAGTCGCATGGATGGAGCCACCACAATATCAGGGTATGGACACAGAAATTGTTAAAGTGTGCCGAGGGGAATGATACCAGAACTTATGGGCATTGAATGATAAAAAAATTTAGAAAGGAAACACCATTCAATTATGCATGTATTAAGAAGACCTGCACACAGAAGCGGTGAAGGTTCCGTGACTAACAGAGAAGGCAATGAAGAAGTATAGGAGGATCACGAGGATCGTTGTGGGGCCTCAAGTGATATTCATACAAGCACGAGCATATCCATAAAGGAAATGGTTAACGACACAGTATATACTAACTGAAGAAGAACTGGACGCCATAATAGAGGAATGGTAGGATGAATGGAAGGTTCCCGTCAGCCATGATCAACTGTCGGACCTAGAGGATGGGAATCCAACAGATGTACCGAAGACACAAGATGAAAAAAATGACTTAGACAATGAGGATGAAGGTGTGGGCGACCAATCATGCACCGCAAGTCACGATGCCTTGACAGATAGTTTGATAGATTTAGAGATGGATTCCCAGCGACAAGAATCCAAAACAAAGCATATAATGGAGAGAGGTGAGGGGACTACTACCGTTGGTCTCCCCAATGACCAAATGAATAAGTTGCTTGATAATTTGATGACTTTGGCTGAGGAGAACTACACAAAGGTAACACAAATTGCAATGGAGTACTTTCATCAAGTGTCATAGTTATTGTAGACACTAAGCACTGCAATTATGGAAACAAGGGTGCATCTAGGACAAGCAAATCCAAGTGCATCAGAAGTGCAATGGGTCAATGTTTATATCGGCACTCAGTGACAGATCGTAGAGGTGTTACCTAGTGTGATCACAATAGGAAATGAATAATTGGACGTCGTGTTGCGAGGAAAAGACACTATTAGCATAGATTTGAATATGCTTCCCATGTTTATGCTTCATTGCACTCACACAAGGGTGAGTGAAGAAATCAATGACCTAGAAGCGTCAGCGCATGATCAAATGATCACCTATAAATGGTAGGTAAGAAGCATTGAAGCAGATGTTGAACGACTTTGCGAGGAAAAGGAGGTTGTAATGAATGAAAGAGAAAAGGTGATGGAGGATAGGACGAGATTAGAACATGCCATCTCCATGGCATGTGAAGATGCGCAAGAAATAGGAAGATAAATGATCGCGGAAGCTAAGGCATGGAGGTTGGGTGCAGTTATTGCAGATCTTCGAAAAGCTAATGAGGAATTTCAAAAAAGGGTAGTGCCAAGCACACCACTAGAGAAACTAGAAACAAGGAGAAATATCATTGAGGATCCTGCGACAGATATCGCAGAATTAGAGAAAGTGGCACAGAGCATTGCAGAAGAAGTATCACAGTTTTGGGGAAGTCTCTTGCAAGACGAGCAGTTGCACCATCTCAACGTGCAACTTGGAGAGGCAGAGGAATAGTTAGAATCATTGATGGGATCACTAAAGGCAATGTCCCTACTGGCACAGATGACTAAAGCAATGGAACTAAAATAATTTTTGCATCGAGTCAACAAGGCGCAAACAAGGAAGCAGAGAAGAACAACGTAGTTGGATGAGTTGCAATCTAAAGTGGAACAATTGGCAGTCGAAGCGATGCCAGTCATGATGCAGATAAAGGAGAATCTAGATAAATTGCAACAAGCGGGAGGTGAGCACCCAACAGAGAAAGAGTTTGAAGACTACACAATGCTCAAATCGACGACGAAGGAAGCTATCGACCAAATGAAGGAATCCTACAAAGAGTTCAAGAAGCAGGTGGATGCACTAACAGCATCTAGCTGACGTGGTTCAAGGGTGAGCCACAAATTTGTGTTGGGGTTTGTTGGTACGTGGCTAAGTCACATAAGTTTTGGTACAGTCAGTGGAAAACGAGACAACAAAAAGGGTAAGGACCAGCCGCGGAGCGAAACAAAGCAAATAAAGTAGAAGTGAAGCAGATAATGCAGAATAATTAGTTAATGGGTCACTTTGCGAAGTGGACCACCTTTGTAACGACCAAGTGAGCCTATAAATAGGAGTAGCATTGTAAGCCTAAGGGAATATAATATTTTTTGATCTTATATGATCATATTTTTGGCGTCTTTATTCTTTTTCATCCTAATTTTGATCTCTAGATCTGACCTGGGATTGGTTCTGTGGATGTGTATCATGTTTCTGTGATGTGTAAGAGAGACTGGTGAGTAATGAGAAGGATAATTTTTTCTATGTATTTGTTTCTTTTGTAACTTGTCATAGTGTGATTGAATATGTGTTATTGCAATATAGTTGAATGTATGTTATCACAGCATGGTTAAATGTGGTTTATGGATGAATCTGTGATGTCGCAGTTTTGTTATGTATCTCGGATCAGTTAGATATTCTTCTATAATCTATTATTGTGAATATATGATTAGCATGTTCTGATGTGAATGATGATTATGTCGATCTATGTGTTACATTGTGATTGAATGTGAAGGGTGCATGTTCTCTTATATGTGGAAACATGGTTCCTGCATCTCCCTTAGGTATCTCAGGTGAGACCTCACTCGCTTTGCGGGTGTTTTTGAAAAGGCTAAACCCTTTCCAGGATGATATATATGGGATTTTGTGTCGATCTTTGTTGACATAGTGTGAAGTGAACCCTTCTCAACAGATCTGTGTCAACATTATCAAATCAAATAAGCATCTCATGACGAATTAACATAGATTTGATCTCTATGTAAAATCAATATATTCTAAAACTCGGTACCCGATCTAGATTTCATATAGTATAAAAAGAACGATCAGTGGGTGAGGAAAGCGATCTAATATGTCTTATTGAAAAAATTTACACAGCCCCCGAGAGATCAACCTTTAACAAAAAAGGAGATCAGATCCATAGCTATGGCGTAAGTAGAGTATAATTCGATTTTGGAAAATATTCTTTCTAAGTACAATACAATATATATATGTTTACCCTAATGTTTCTGCAATATCCACAGAGTCCTTTGCTACAGAACTCATGCATTCAACTAAAATTTTAGGATATAAATGAACATAGTATCACATATAATATTTGATGCTAGTACAGTCGCACGAATTCATTATAGTTCATTCATATAGTAAAATAGGTATTGGTAAGATATTTATACCATAAAACAAAACACAACAAATTAATTTCTTATAATGGATATCACACCATAAAATAACAATAATCGACTTGCATAAGAGAGAGTTACCATCAAATTATAACCGAACTCAAATTTCTTATTTTATAATAGAGTTTATACTATCAAAATCAACAGATTTGATATTTAATAAGAAAATAAAGAAATGCATAGAATTCCTCGGTATTACCCGTCTTCACAGGAATGAGAAACAACAACAATACTCATCTGACCATTACTTACAATTCTTTGAACAATGTGTAAAAAAAAAACTCCAACATTCATAATGAGTGTAACATATATGTATATTAAGAATAGAAGGAATCGATACTCATATCAATTACAATATGTTTAGAAAAATATATAAAACTAAAACCTGTTTCTACCATGGCCCATTGCATATATTAGAGATAATGAAATAATAATCATTCGAGAAGGAAAGAATACAATTAGAAAGAATTCATAATATCGTAACTCGTATAAAGAAAGGATACTTACTTGATAACAATGAAAATGGTTGCTTGGAGAATAATCTCCTCCCAACCATAGGAAAGAGCAACTCAATTGTTTTCCCAATTCCACCCCCAAGCTGGATCACCACTATTCACAAGAACGCCAATAAACACTTCCACATGGAACTCTCTCTCTCATACTATGTAACAAGCAATGATAGACTTATGAAAAGAGAGAAAACAATCAATAGAGTTTCTCCATTCACAACATGACGCTCCATGCTATCTCAGTTCACCAATATATATAGTTTTTCCCAAGCCCTGTGCCATCCCAATCAACTCTTCAATAAATCCATCAAACCTATGATTTAGGATTTTTTATAGTATTTGAGATTTTAGATTGGATTTGATTGGTAAAAATATCTCTTTCCTTCTTTACACATGTTCTCTGTGTCATATTGGTGTCCCATCATTTAGTTGAATTATCCAAGTTCCTTTTCCTTTTATTAAATAATAAAATAAATAGTTTGTTTTGGAAAGTGTCACTCAATGTTTTCTTTTGAGTTTTTAAATAACTCTTACAAAAAAAAATGGTCACAAATATTAAATCAAAATTAAATAATCATGTCTTGGGGGTATCACACCCAATTGGGAGAAAAACACAAAATGCTTTTCTTATATAATAACGAGATTACATTTGTAGGAAGCACCAAATTCCAAGATTCTCCAACACCAACTGGAAGGAGACACCATCCCCCTGATTTACAGGATCTAACATGAAAGAAGCTCCAACTCCCTTATTTACCAGCACCAACTGGTTCTAGGCACCAACCTCGTATGAGAACCGACTCACACTACATGCCCCTTCCTACAACCTTGTTGAATTATGTTAGTTTTTCTATACTACTATCAGATTGTTTTAGTCAATCTGTTTCATTAAGCACTGGGACTTTGCAAATCGATCTACACCAATTTTTTCTTTCCTCGTTTAACTTCATTTTCTTCTGACTTCGCACTAGATTCTTCTTTAGACTTGTTTTATCTTAAAAATATGAGTTGCACCTCTTTCATTTATATCTTTCAGTATAGTGACTATGCACCCTCTTTGTCTTCACAATAGTGATTATGAATTTTCACCTCCTTTGTTCACAGTATTGTGACCATATGCCACATATTTCTTCAAATCCAAAACTTATACTAACTATAAATTCATGTTTCCTTTTTTAATAGTACGGTGACAATGCACCCCTTTGTCTTTGCAACTGCAACTTCACGCTTCCTTTGTTTATATTACAATGGCAATGCAACACTTTGTCTTTGCAACTATGACTATGACTTTGCAAGACTCTACTCCAGATCAACTGGTTATTGATCTCCTCAAATCCCCATATATTCGTTATTTATTTTTAGAGATTCATTCTTCTAGACCACACACAAACGAGGAGGGAATTTCACTTATTTATACAAGTGTTGGACAATATTAGGGAAAGGCCAACTTGAATGTTTTCAATTTCTGGTCCTTTAGGCCGACTTGGCTCATCATTTGTACTACTTTAAATTAGTTATATAGAACATTAGTAGAGCCTCCATTTTCACACCATATCCTTCATCTATGTGGGAAATTTCCCATAACTTGGTGGGACTTGTGCACATATTCTCTTTGACAACTTTGTTCTATATACACTTCGAATCTGATCTGGTATGCTAGGTGACACTACACAACATTTGACATCAATGAAAACCCTTTATGTATAACAATATCCCCCTCTGGAATTGATGTCAACACCAAGTAAAACGAGCTCCCACCAAGTAAAACAACCTCCCCGTGAGAGTGAGCTATATTTGAATTTTTGAATCCTCATTTTCTATTTCCTAACTTCTATCTTGCTTTGATCTTCATAGTTTTGCTCCCCTCACTTTGAATTCCTTGTTTTATTTTCAATATCCCCCTTTAACATCAATGGCAAGGGTTATCTCATTCTGGTTATTCTATTCCCCTGAGCCCGCACCTTCTCATTTGTTGTTCAATACCGAGTCTACAAAGGTGTCACTCCTACTTTTTATATAAGAATTTCAAAGACCTATCTAGGAATCAGTTTAGTAAAAATATCTGCAACTTGTTCTTTTGTGGGTACATATTCCATTTTTACAATTTTATCTTCAACATGTTCCCTTAGGAAGTGATATTTGATAGAAATGTGTTTTTTATTTGAGTGCATAACAAGATTCTTGGATACACTTATTGCACTGGTATTTTCGTATAATATTGATATTGGTTCGCCAGTCATTACTCATACTTCTTGTAGAATTTGCTTCATCCATACAATCTGTGTACATTATGCAACTACTACAATACATTCAACTTCAACAATAGATAAGGATATAGAGGCTTTCTTCTTGCTTACCCACAAAACCATACGCTTTCCCAAAAAGAATGCACATCCACTAGTACTCTTTCTGTCATCGACACATTCTGCCCAATCTGCATCAGAGTATGTTGGTAAAGTAAAATCCTTACTTATGGGATACCACAGGTCAAATTCCAAGGTTCCTTTTAAGTATCAAAATATTCTCTTTATTTCCTAAATATGTGTTTCTTTTGGATTGGATTGAAATATGGACACTACACCAAATTCCTGCAAGATGTCAAGTCTGGTCACAATTACATATAATAAACTGCCTATCATAGATCTGTACAATTTTTTATTTATTTTTGTAGATTCATATCCTTGCTTAGTTTGGATCCTATGACCACTGGGGTGCTTACTAGCTTGGAGTCCTCCAGCTGAATCCTTTTAACCATATCCTGAACATACTTGGATTAAGATATAAATATGCCTTTGTCTGACTATATAATCTACAATCCCAGTCTTGATGTATATGTAACTTCGGAATGTATTTCACCCATGTATTTCATATATGTATATTGTACTCCTATAGAGATGGTATTATTCCTCAATACGAAAGTGTTTGTATTCCTATAGAGATGTGATTATTCCTCTATACGTAAGTGTCATCATTTATATTGTAAGTGTCGTAACTTATACTTGATGGGTTATTAGACCACCTTGTTGGGGTCGGACCTATATAAGTCATGTGGGTCGAAGGGTTATTAGACCACCCTATTGGGGGTCAGCCATGTGGGTCAAAGGGTTATTAGACCACCCTATTGGGTGCCGGCCCACTCAGCATTGTGTTATGTGGTTAAGTTGAGGTCGACCTAGTAAAGGTTATTAGGTAAGTCAAGTCAAGTATAAATAGAGTGCGGGAGGCACTCTATTTGATCATTCTATTCTCTCACAAACTCTTTGGAGAGTGGTGCACTTGTGGAGGAGGAGAATATGCTTTTAGGAGATGTCTATCTCTTATACTTGGGTTGTATCATTGCTCTATGTATCTCTGAGGAAGTTATTGGGGTTCTTCACCTTTATGATTTTGCCCAAGTAAACTCTGTCTTTCTTGTGTGCTTGCATTATTGTGTCCATGATTGATATGTTGTACATGTTGTTCTCTCAGTTAAGATCCTAGATCAGATTGAAATAAATTTTGAAAAACTAACATGGTATCAGAGCTAGCCTGAAAGAAGGCATGGTATTGCATGTATGACACTTGTTGCACTTGCGATGCTAGGGCTTGATATAGCAAAAACCAGTCATCATAGAAATTTCGCTATAAATACATTTTGGCAATGTTTTCAGATTGGAAACTTTTACAGGTCGAATATCAGATCCCCATGTACCTTGTGTCCAAAGGACAACTTCTAATTCGTTTTACTTTGTGTTTTATGATCTATACAATCTAGGGTTTCTGCCTCTTCCAAATATGAGTCATAAACAGGTGACCTAGGAAAAAAGGTCATAACTTGGGCTAGGAAGCTCCAAATGAAATTTCATCAAAATTGACAGGTAGTGCACAGACTGTACTTTCTCAGGTAACGTTTTCAGAGGCTGATATTGAACCAGTGACATGTGGCTCGCTGTACAAGTTGGCTCTTCTAGTTTATCCCATAAACAAGTCATGTTGCGACACTTGGCATAACTCTCTCTCAGAGAATCCAATGGAGGTCAAACCTATGGGGTTGGAAAGATGACAGGTCGGGCTATCACAGGTAGAAGTTTCAAACCCTATGGATTAGAAAGTTTGGAGTTACACCAAAAAAATCAGGTGTATATTTCTGTCAAAACAGAATTATTTTTGAACACCTTCATTCATGGCTTTGGGAATTTAGGTTTTTGAAGAAATTTGGAATTTTTGTAATTGGAGACCATGGATGGATGCTACTCATCAAAATCAAAATTTAGAGACCAAGATCAGATTTTTTGGTTGGGAAGAAGGTCAGGCTTGATCAAACCCGAGTTTGGGACTTTGATCGGAAAGATGGAAAAATTAGGGCTTCTGCAAAAGTTGGAATTTTGGAAATATGTGACCATGGATGGAAGCTCCTCAAAAAAATAGAAGCATAGAGATTTGAATCAAAATTTTTGGTTGGGTGAAGCTCCGAGAAACTCAAACCCTAATTCAGTGTCCTCCCTAATGAATCCGAAAAATTAAAAGGCAATTTTGAGGGGTGAAACTTTGCGGTTTTCAAATTCTGAGTATACCAGCTTGACCAACTCAGAAAGGCACATTTTTCTATCCTTTCAAAAGTTTGAATTTTTAGGGTTTCTCTGACAAACCCTAATCCAGCTCCAGATCCAGTTCCTGCAAATCAAGAGGATTGGGTAAATCCTAGAAGAGAATGGATTGGTCACCAGCATAAGTGAAGAAGTTCATGTTTCAGAGGGAGATGAGGCTAAGACCTTTCATAAGAAGATTACAAGAAATCTTGACAGGTATGACTTATCCAGGTATGTTTCGAGATTTGTTCATGATTAAGTTTATGGTATGCTTGTCTTCATATTATTACGGTTAGTACAATCTTGATTAAATTTAGACTTGTCGTATCACCTTAATAAAATTATGAATGCATGATAGAAGATATTCATTGATTAGGGTGTTGACACTTATGATTATACTAATGCATTATGGTGTTGTATGAGGTTTATGTTGTCCGCTAACATGAAAGGTACACCAAGAAAGACAAATCATGTTCTAGTTCAAGAACATACGATCATGGTGACATGAAGACAAAGATTCATCCATTATCATGGATCACTTAGAAGATCTATTTACGAGGTATGTATAAATTGGTTCTATAATGGTTAACTTATGAGATATGCAGGTTATTAGCACAAGTCATTGAAGAGAACAAGAAGACATCATGTGGGTATGTTAGACATAACTAGCTAACATACTAATCCAGGTATGTTTTTCCTATATCAAGTTAGAATCTTACCTTATGATAGGATCTCTTATATAAGTATACATGGCATGATTGATAATGATTATTCATCGGTTTGAATAATCATGGGTGTATGCATATTATGTTTCTTACTTTAATTTATGATATGACTAACCATAAGAGTCCTTGAATACTAATGCTTATTATTTCTATTTGAAATGATCATGACTATACATGCTTAAGATTATTGTGTTTTGATAGTATTGAGAATATACTAGTAAATGAATGATTATGTATGAGATCTCGAGGATATCACAATAATGATACTTGTAAGCATGCATAGTGATTAAGGATGGATATAAGTTCAAAGACAGGTAATCCAGGAAGCAAAGATCAAGAGGGAGCACACTTCAGTAGTTTATGCAAGAATGCAGATATTCAGAGGGAGTTGACCACTTTTCACAATCCACATCAGAATGGAGTTACATAAAGGAAGCAAAGACTGAGAGGGATTCAACCCAATAAACAAACAAAGATAAGTATTTGAATTATCATTTCTTGCATATTTGATTGTTTAAATAATATTGTTCAATAATGTATATACTGATGTTCCTAGAATTAGGTTGTTCATATTAGAATAGTTGCATTGATGAACAATATACTACTAATTTACATGGGTAAGTGGCATATGGCACTGTACAACATTCCATTGCTACTTATCTAGAATGAAACCTCTTTGCTGACATGTTGGGAGTTGTGCACACTCTTAACAATGTTCTGGTAGAGATTGGAAGGCATCTAGAAAGTTACGGGATATGGATAAATGTTGTATTGAAGCATTGGCTAAAATAATTACATGACTATATGACATATTTCTTTATGTGTAAGAATTTGTTCTGAAAACTATGAGAAGTTTCTAATCATGCAATTTAACTTGTTTTGTAGGAAATATCGTATACGAACACCTACAAAAGAAGGACTACAACATTTGTTTCAGCAAAAAAGTTATCTATTGAAGATATTGAATATATTGAAGTTCCCAGGATTCGGGAAGAATGCCATGATCGAGGAGCACCAGTCGATCATGAAGAATGATGTTTGGGATGCAGTCCCAAGACCTGAAGGGAAGTCTGTTGTGACTTCCAAATGGATCTATAAGATCAAGCAGGCTATAGATGGTAGCATGGAGAAATACAAAGTGAGGTTTGTACCTCGTGGCTTCTCCTAGAAAGAGGTATTGAGTATGAAGAGACTTCTACACCTATAGCCAGACACACTTCCATCAGATTAGTACTTGCTCTGGCCATAGTGATGAAATGGAAGATACACTAGATGGATGACAAGACAAATTTCTTGAATGGTGTAGTCGAGGAGGAAGTGTATGTGGAGCAACCACTCGGGTTTGAGACACATTACCGAGAGTCACATATGTGCAAACTGAAGAAAGCCCTGTATGGTTTGAAACAGGAAGCCAGGACCTAGTATGGCAGGATAGATGGCTTTCTATCCAGTTTGGGCTTTACCAAGAGTAAAGTAGATTCCAACCTTTACTACAAGGTTGAGGAAGGAAATACAGTGATATTGTTTTTGTATGTGGATGACCTGTTTGTTACAGGTGAGGATAGATTGATTTCCAACACACAGTGGAAGATTGATGCCGAGTTCGAGATGAAGGACTTGGGGATGATGCACTATTTTCTAGGTATGGAGGTGTGGCTGAGTGCAGATGGAATCTTCCTTGGACAAGGGAAGTATGCAGTAGAGATCCTGAAGAGGTTCAAGATGATGGACTACAAGGCCATGGCCACACCTATGGCATCGAACCTGAAGCTTCTATGTGATGCTTCATCTGAGCCGGTTGATGTCACTATGTATCATCAGATGATTGGGTCCTTGATGTACCTGACGAACATGAGACCAAATATTTGCTTTGCGGTGAACACATTGAGCCAATTCTTGATGGATCCGAGGAGTGTTCACTTGGTTGCTATAAAGCATATTCTGAGGTACCTGAAGGGTACAGTTGATTATGGGCTCAAGTATAATGTGAATCAAAAGTTTAACCTACAGGGTTATGTTGATTCAGATTGGGCAGGTAGTGCTGCAGATAGGAAGAGCACTTCTGGGTGCTGCTTCAGTATGGGATCAGGTGTGATCTCTTGGTTTAGAAGGAAGCAGTCCTGTGTAGCACTAACTACAGCCGAGGCAGAGTATGTTGCAGCCTGTTCAGCTAGTTGTGAGGCAGTATGGATTTAGAAGCTACTGTCTGAGTTATTTGATCTACCGCCAGAGGCTACTGGTATATTTTGTGACAACCAGAGTTGTGTGAAGCTGTCTGAGAACCTGGTGTTCCACGACAGGTCGAAACACATAGAGGTCAAATACCACTATATCAGGGATATGGTGCAGAGGGGAGCAGTGAAGCTCCTATATGTTGCGACGGATGAGCAGATTGTAGATGTGTTGACGAAGCCACTAGTCAAACTGAAGTTCGAGTACTTCAGAGAGAGGCTTGGTGTTCTTCAGATTGACGACACTTCGAGGAATAAGTGATGGAGACATTTGCTGAAGCCATTCCAAGCATGGTGGAAGGAGGATCCTTCACATGGCTATGGATATAAGCACTGGATGATGAGCATCAGGATGATGTTCTATTTTCTCCTCTGTATGATCAGTTGGATCATTTATGTATGTATGCATCATGTTGGATGCTGGATATGATCAGTTGGATCATTTATGTATGTATGCATCATGTTGGATGTTGGATATGATCAGTTGGATCATTTATGTATGTATTCATCATGTTGGATGCTGGATATGATCAGTTGGATCATTTATGTATGTATGCATCATGTCGGATGCTTGGACCATGTATCTGTATATGTATCAGGTGGATACGTTGTATGATTAGGTAGATCATGTATGTTGATCGATACATTGTGTGGATCATGTATGTATGTATGTATCAGGTAGATACTTGGTATGTATCAGGTGGATGCATTGTATGATCAAGATGATCATGGATGACGAGCTTCAAGATGTTGCTCTAGATGACATGCATCAGGATGATGCAGTGATGATGATCAGGATGATCATGTGTACATCAAGATGATGTATGGTGAGTATCAGGTGGATACTCTGTGGCCATGGACTGGTTGTGCAAATGAGCATGTAAGTAGACCTGGGAGATCTGGACATGATGAAAAATGCCTCAGATTCTCTTTTGAGGCATTGCTCTGGGAGGACATAAAATAACGCCCTAGGAGATTTGCAGATGCTCTTGCTAGGTTTTGCCGCTGGCATATAATAGCTCCCTGGGAGATCTAGCAAATGCTCTTGCGAGGTTTTGTCCTATGGCATGTAATGTGTCCTTAAGAGATCCGACAGGTAGAGCTGTTTGCTTGTAATAGCCTAGGATGCTCTTGCAAGGTTTTTCCATGACCACATTTAATATGCTCTTGGGAGATCCGACAGGTAGAGCTGTGTGCTCGTAATAGCCTGAGTTGCTTCAGCTAGGTTTTGTGGTGGACCACATGTAATGTGCTCATGGGAGATCCGACAGGTAGAGCTATGTGCTTGTAACAGCCTGGGATGCTTCAGCAAGGTTTTGTCGTGAGATCACATGTAATGTGCTCCTGAGAGATCTGACAGGTAGAGCTGTGTGCTCGTAACAGCCTGGGATGCTTCAGCTAGGTTTTGTGATGGGTCACATGTAATGTGCTCCTGGGAGATCCGACAGGTAGAGCTATGTGCTTGTAATAGCCTGGGATGCTGCAGCCAGGTTTTGTGACGCATGTAATAAGTCCTGAGGATTCCACAATATGGCGAGTAATGATGAAGACCTGTAGATGGTGGGCCTACATCTAGTATGAAAAAGGACTGGCTCTGTAGAACTTCCTATGATGAGTAGATTTAGAGATTGATTGAGATAGCAGCAGCAGTGACAAGGATGATGATTCATTGATGATTATCCAGAGAAGAAGACTTGTGCTAACAGATCTATGTCGAGAAATACCTTCATAGTTAAGAGGGAGTGTTGATGTATATGTAACTTCGGAATGTATTTCACCCATGTATTTCATATAGGTACATTGTAATCCTATAGAGATGGTATTATTCCTCTATACGGAAGTGTTTGTATTCCTATAGAGATGTTATTATTCCTCTATATGGAAGTGTCGTCATTTATATTATAAGTGTTGTAACTTATACTTGATGGGTTATTAGACCACCTTGTTGGGGACGACCCTGTATAAGTCATCTGGGTCGAAGGGTTATTAGACCACCCTATTGGGGGTCAACCATGTGGGTCAAAGGGTTTTTAGACCACCCTATTGGGTGTTGGCCCAGTCAGCATTGTGTTATGTGGTTAAGTTGAGGCCGACCTAGTAAAGGTTATTAGGCAAGTCAAGTCAAGTATAAATAGAGTGCGGGAGGCACTCTATTTGACCATTCTATTCTCTCACACACTCTTTGGAGAGTGGCGCACTTGTGGAGGAGGAGAAGCTGCTGCTAGGAGATGTTTGTCTCTTATGCTTGGGTTGTATCATCGCTCTATGTATCTCTGAGGAAGTTATTGTGGTTTTCCACCTTTATGGTTTTCCCCAACTAAACTATGTGTCTCTTGTGTGCTTGCATTATTGTGTCCATGATTGATATGCTATACATATTGTTCTCTCAGTTAAGATCCTAGATGAGATTGAAGTAAATTTTGAAAAACTAACACCAAGGAAGAATGACAATTGTACTAGCATAGACATTTTGAATTAATTTTTCATACTCTCATTGAATCTTTTTCTCATGTCATAAGTGCTTCTTCCAAAGATAATATTATCAACATATATTACTGTAATGATCATTTCACTTTATTCCACATTGATGCAGATGTTTCTATTCTCAATTGTTAGAACATTATTACACCTTAGGACCTTATTCATACATCAATTTGTTGCTTAAATGGTCCAAAATAGGTTAATAATTACAATCCAAGGTTGTTAGAAGTTAGTTGGGGATAATTATGACCATTCCACCATTTCTGAGCCAAAATATGGTCAAATATAACTGTTGGGAACCCTATTAATGGCCACCTCTAGCATTTATTGCCATCTCTTGAGAAAAGGTGCCCTAATTCCTTGTTTTAAGGAATCTGTCTTTGACTTAAGGCACCCATGCATTGTATGTGGACATTTTGTCCCTTTCTTGGTTGTTTTGGCCTATCCTTGGCTACCTAGCTTCCACCCAATCTTATCCACCACATGTGTGAACTTCATTTATGTCTTTCCATGCTCCCCAATGTTCACATGGATAATCAGTACCTGTTTGGGGTGATTTGGGAGCCTATTGGTCAACCTAGGGGGGATTGCGGTCCAATCTAAGCTAGCCACTTGTAGATGCCTCTAAAGGAAAAAAAAAATCTTCCAAATATTATATAAGGATGTTAAAAAATCATTTATGGTTTGTACATATAATAAACTTGCTATTTGATCATTTGTATCTTTGGTTTTTGATAATTTATATTACGGGTTTTTTTTATCATTTGTGACTTGTTTTTTATCATTTTTTTTTCAGAATTCTTTTTGCACTAATTTATTTCATACTTAGCCAAATTTCTTTATTGTGAGGTAATATTTAGCTACTATATCCTAGTGTGATTAATATTTCACATGGTATCAGAGCTCTTGGAGCTTCTATTTGAACCAAAAGTGTTTTAGAAGTGAACCAGAAGCATTGGGGAAGCCATAGAAGTCCTCGGGGCCATTTCCTTGAAGCCATTGAAGAATTACTTTGGATTCTACCCATGGTGAGATTCTCTCTCAAACACGCCTTCTATCAAGAAGGATTCAAATTAGTTAGTTATGATCCCCTACTGAGTGTTGAGAGTTTTCATTGCGGGTTCAAAGTGTTCATTGTCACCAAGTGCGCAAGCTACAGAAGATGGATAAATCTCATGTAAATTTTCTCACTCCATTCAACTATTTTGAGTGGAAGGCCGAAATGGTTATCCAGCTGAGATCCAAGGGTCTCTTCAGAATCACCATGGGGACTGAGGTTAAGCCAAATTCGGCAGTAGAGAAGTCCAATTTCTTCAACAGAATGGATGAAGCATTTGGCATGCTTTGTCTTAGTATTTCAAGAGACCTCATGTTTCATATTGATAGTCTTACTACTCCAAATGAAGTATGGCTCAATATTGAGTCTTTGTTTGGGAAGATTGATGAGATGAGGGGCCATCAACTTGAGAATAATTTGATCTCACTAATTCCAAGAAAATTCGAATCCATCCAGGATTTCTTCACCAAGTTCAAATACTTGGTTTTACAAATTGAATAGTGTGGCATTGATAATAAAGAAGAACAATTGGCTATTTCCATCATTTTGAAGTTGGGACCTGAGTACTCAGTCTTTGTCTCTACATTTCACTCCACCAAACTTACAGTTTGCAGTTGGAAGATGCCATTTTTGGATTATTTCATGGAAATGCTAACTCAAGAGCAAGATAATTTGGTTCTAATGGGTTCCATTAAGAAAAAGGACCAAGTTCTTACTACTGGAGATTCGAGGAAAGCTAGATGAAAGAAAAATCCCAAGGGTTCGAAACACCAAGAGAAGAAGAAAGACAAGGAGATGCCCAAATCTTCTGATGGGTGTTCAAATCCTATCAAAGACAAAGGAAAGAAAAAATAAAATAAAAAATGAACTTACTTTCAAAAGGGTTGGCACATTGAGAGTGCATGCATGAAGAAAACTATTGGTATGTTGACCCATTTCCTACAAAATAATAACATTGAGGGTGTTTCTGAAGACAAGGAGAGGTGCCATACATTGATGGCTAGTACGTAAGAATATTATTCTTTCATCATAGATTCAAGTGCGTCAAGTCACATTGCTTATGCAAGATATTATTTCTCTACTATTTCTCCTTACAGTGGTCCTTCCATTCTCATGGGAGATGATTCAGAAATCTCGGCTAGAGGCATTGGGAAAATCACTCTAGAAAACGTGTACTTCAGTAATGTGTTGTATGTTCCAGATCTTGCAACAAAATTACTCTCTGTTTACCAAATGACCCACACTGGTTCAGCCAAGAGCGTGATCTTCACTCAAGATTATGTGAAAATTTATGAAATTTCTATTGGCAAAGTGGTAGCAGTTGGTGTTCCAGACCATGATTCAAGAATATACAAGTTCTCTCATTTTCTTAAGTACTCCTCTCCAAATTCACTTCTATCACATGCTAGTGAAGTCAACAAAATTTGGCATGAGAGGTTTGGACACCTAAACTACAAATATATTCAAGCATTAAGTAAAGAATACATGGTTGAAGGCCTTCCAACAATCAGATTTTCCAAAGGCACTTGCAAAGGGTGCATTGTTGGGAAGCATGCAGAGCACAAGTATGAAAAGGGAAAGGCACGGAGAGATGATAAACCTCTTGGTTTGGTACATTCAGATCTAATAGGTCATCTTCCTACACCCTCCTATGGAAAATCAAAGTATGTGCTTACTTTCATTGATGATTTCTCAATATATTGATGGGTGTTCTTTCTCAAGCAAAAATCTGAAGTATTCCAATCTTTCAAAGTTTTCAAAGCTTCTATGAAAAACTTTAGTGGGACAAAGATGAAGGTATTAAGGACCGATAATGGAAAGGAATATGTGAATAAGGACCTACAACAGCTCTATGAATAATATGACATCTAAATGCAACATTCTGTTCCCTACACACCCCAACAAAATGGTGTTGCAGAGCACAAGAATAGAGCATTGAAGGAGATGGCCACATGCATGATGGACGTTAAGTCTTTGTCTCCTAAACAATGGGATGAAGCCATAAAATATGCTGCATATTTTCATAACAGAGAACCACACAAATCCTTAGAAGGAATGACTCCATTTGAGGCTTGGATGGGACACAAGCCAAATGTTTCTCATTTTAGGGTGTTTGGCTCAAGAGCATGGGCTAGAATACCTCCACAAAAGAGAAAGGCCTTGAAGCCCCAAATAAAGGATTCCATCATGGTTGGATATGCAGAATATGCAAAGGGATACAATATATTTGACCCCTCATCTCATCAAAATTTCATTGAGAGGAGTTTTTAGTTCGAAGAAGAGCCCATGCACGCAGCAGAACAAGGTGAAGGGGAATGCTCAAACCCCCTGCATGAAGAGTATGTAAGTGATGAATATTTCTCTGTTTTTTTTAATTCTGATATGGATTATGAAGATGATGATATTCATGTAGACTATGAACCTCCTACAAGGCCTAAGTGGGATGAGAAAACAATACAAGTTGTTGGTGAGCTTGCAAGTGATCTACAAGATCCTAGGAAGACTACATCATAGTTTCACAATGCCTTGTCTTCTTGTGATCTAGATATTCATGGGATATGTTTCCTTATGGTTGGATCTGATCCAAAATCACATGTAGAAGAATTAAAAGATCCAATTTGGAAAACAACCATGAAAGAAGGGATGAACTCCCCCTATGACAATGAAACTTGGGATTTGGTTCGTCTTCCTTCCAAGAGAAAAATAGTGCAATGTAAGTGGGTTCATAGGACCAAAATGGCCTCAGATGGTTCTGATATGAAGTATAATGCTAGGTTGTGGGCTAAACGATTCTCTCAAGTCTAGGGAGTGGACTATACAAAGACATTTTCACTTGTGGCAATGATGGACTCAATCGGGCTAGTTTTGGCCATTGTAGCTTCCAAGCGATGGAAGTTTCATCACATGGATGTGTAGAGTGCATTTCTTATTGGGAATATGTTGGTTTGTTTTCATATTTCTTTGGGGTTGACATAGGTTCTGCATATTTCCCTTACTTTAGACCCAACAAAATCCCCTTCACTGGTCCTTTCGGCATCAACCTGCAAGCAGGCTGAAGTCTCACTCGAAGTGAAGATGGGTGGTTACAGAATCAGGTTTCTACAACTTGGTCACACACATTTATGTTATGCGAGCATGATATGTGCATCTTAATCAACATATACTTAACATATTATTACTAACGTGTATCTATGCACTTCGTAGTTATCAACAACCTACAAACTTCGCTGGACCATTGTTACTTTACTTTTATAGCTACACAATTATCATATCTAACATGAATTCACAATGTTCATATATGCATGTTCCGCTACTAATCATATCATTCTCACTCACATTCATATGAAAACACATATATAAGCATAAACATTCATGAACATACAATATAACAGAGATTCAAACACATAACACAAGTATTTACGTGGTTGACCCCCAGATGGGAGCTACGTCCACTAGAATTATTCTTATATTTCTTGGAAGGGGTTAACAGTTCCATTCCACGCACTCAGCTACATAATATTCTCTACAATAGATCTTTGCACACACAGTTGTAGAGTCTTTTTCCTCTCTTAGCATAGATCTAACAAGATCTTCATACCAAATCTAAAAAGCAACTATATTCTAACAAGATCTAAACCTTCCTTCTACAAAATTTCCCTCTATATAGATTGTGTCCGAAGGTCACATCTTTACAATAACTATGGGCCAAGCCCCATAGTACCCTTCAACCCAAAAATTGCATGGTTCTCCTATTTACCATGCTTTATCTTTACTCTGCTGGAGCTCTGTTGTCCTTTTGCGCTGCTTCTTCTGTCGCCAACACTTCTCTGACAGTCACAGTTTTGACTATCTGTCTCTGATGCTACAATGGTGCGTCCTTTGCACCATTCCACTTCTTTACTCTTTGCTTCTATAGTTGTCAGTCCATCGCTTCATTCATAAACTCTCCAGCTACCTCGATGGTCCTTAGTATTTCACCTTTACTAAGGGGACAAATCTTCTTCTGCCACTTCGATTCGATCCATACCCTTCTCCCAGGAATTGCAGATTTGACTCTCCCAAAACTGGTCGATGTTAGGCCTCCCCTAACTTGTACTTTCTCCATCAAAACTTCTTCCACTTGGGTTGTTTCCAATAGGACCCTAACACTTACTTATGGCTCGCCCCAGAGCCACTTTGACTGGGATGCTTCGTTTGTGCATCCCCTGGGATGTTTCATTTCACATCGAACTCCTGAAAAGTTGCACTTAACTTAGCAACTATTTCCTTAGTCTCTTTCTAAAACTCCTTAATTGTTTCGAGCATCTCCTATGAGATGGGTTCTTGAAGTTGCTCCTTTACTATATTCTCTGTTGTCTGGAGTTCTTACAACTTCTCCTCAATTTATTCAGATAGTGCAAGTGCCTCTTCTTGTAGTAGCTGCAACTTTGATGAACTTTCAGCTTCCTTCTTAGCCTTGAGATTGTCTACCACAGCACCAATCCTTAGGATAGTGGCTTCTACTTCGGGTTCTTTTGGGAAGTCTGGGATATTCACATAGACTTTGGCAACAACTTTCTTCAACTTATTCTTCTTCTTCTCTTGAGCATATGCTAACTCCTTGGTCTTGAGTGCACATTCATACTTTAGCTCTTTGTAGCTATCTTCCAGCTTCAGACGCTGGTTATAAGCAACATTCTCTCTATCTTAGATTTCTTCCACAACATGCAAATGCAGATTATGAAACCCTTCAATGGGAAACATCCCAACATTTATATGTAGATGTGCGGGTTGCTTCGCACCTTTAGTGAGCTCATCGATCGAGAATATGACATTCATCGACTTGATTCTGACTAGCCGAGGTCTCAATGTCAAGGCAGATGCCTTTCGTTTCCTTTGGCTTGTCTCGCTTGCCCTATCTTCAAAATTTGATTCTCTCACCAAATCTTGTTGGACTTGTTCGACTCTTGCTACCACACTCTTTAGTTCTGCAACGGTCTCCATCATACCCACTTGGACTATTTCTTGCTTTCTTTCCTTCAATGCAAGTGTTTCGTCAATGTGCTCAGACACTCGTAATGCGATGCAATCATAGTCATCCTCATGCAACTGCACATCGAGTGGCACTTTAGTTGCTTTCCATTTCTTCATTTGCATTATTTCCGACACAGTTATGTTGGGTTTCTTTCTTTTCTCTCCTTCTGACAAACCAGCAACTTGTTGTTGTTCTAAGCCTTAAATTCGTTCTTTCTTTTGTGTGCTTGTCATATCATCTCCTTGGTCTTGTGAATTTCCAACTTCACTTTCATCTGATGTGGTGATCAACATGGTTGGTGCATCGATCTTCCATTATGGCGACCAATCCTCCATGATCAGATCATTTTTTTTCCATCTAGATGATATAATCCTTCAAACCATTGAGGAGGCATTAGCTATACTCGTGGCTGAATGTAAATAAAGTGCAGTCCAGTTTTGAAAGTCATCTTATGAATATAGCGAGTTGTCACTTCCTTAGTGATACGCGGATCCTTTGAATGAATTCACTTAATTTATCGAAATAAGTGTACAACTCTATGTTGTTTATCATTTTTCAGTCTAACTTTTAGTTTCCCACATATTCACAAACCTCAGTCCTCGGAAATATCCAATGAATACCAAAGATTTTGTTGATAGTTAGGCTCTTTCCATCCTACTAAGGCGATTAGTTCTAGAAACTAACTGTAATGGAACTGGTTTCCACTTTCTTGTGTATCTCAGATGTCTTCTAGGAATTCGTTTAGCAGACAGCTCTCCCAATTGTACTAAAGTCCATCCTCGGTATTCGTTGCTAAGGATATTGCAGCGGTCGATACCTCATTCGGTATGCATTTCCTTAGGATTTTTCCTGCAAGGAGCTGTACTATGAACCATGTGGCTTGATCCTTGATCCTGGTTGTTGTATAACCACAACTTCTTTTAAGCAAATCAAATTATCTCTTCATCCTTGCATCCAACTCTTTATCCTTGTTCTTGTCAATGAACTCAACTACAGGATCAACACCTCTTGCTCAAGTGTGTGATCCGGTAGAGGAGATTGATGTTAATGTCTATCTTGTGGTCTAACCACAAGTATCCCTAGTATGTGCATGAAAGCAATTTGTGCACCACCGTCGTGAGCCCTGGGACCCTATCAAAGTGTGGGGTGCACAACATGTTTAGCAACCCCGATGGCTGCAACAACACAATATGGTCTTGTGGGTGAATGCTTGACTTATTGGTAGCTTCGTCATACATTTTGCACACGTATTGATATGGTTGGAATTGTGTGTACTTTGCTTCCTAGAGCAATTCATGGTCCATAAATTTTCATTCTGGAATTTTATCGAGCAAATTCTCCTTGATTCACATATGACTTGACATGGACGGCATCAGAATCTCGTACTACGGATTCCTCATGAGAAGCACCTCTAGTGCATCTCGTTTCCTTGGAGAGATGTACTCTGGAACAAGCATGATGGGTCTCTCTTAAGGTGGTTCTTGTGTAAATGGCTTTGGAATACCCGTGGTCTTCGATTTTTCTTGTTTAGTGGCCTTCTGCTTGTCTTTCTGCTTCTCCTATGATACATTCCTCGGTCAGTTTCTAGATGATCCACCTCGTTCTGGGACTGCTTGCTTCACGAGTGTCTTCATGACTCCTTCCAAACCAGAATATCAGAAGTCTCTCAAGATTTCTTCTAAGGTCGACTTCTCCGACATACATTGTTAGATAATGATTACTTTCAACTAGTAAAAACTTGGAAATTACAGGTAGTAAAAATTAAAATTCGCGGTAAAACCGGTAAGTATGCGATCTTTACTATTTATAGGAACAACATCACTAAGGAACGCCAAAACACAGCTAAGTTAGCATTAAATTCCATGTCCGTTGGCCAAATATTGCTTAGATATTGGTCCTTTCCCTTCGTTGAATGTGTCTTCAATGGATGAATTAGCCTTAAATGTGGAAACATCTGGTTCTCGAAAGTAATGTATAACGGCTACTTTCCGATCAAAACTATAACAACTAGTTTTCTCTTACTTCGCTAGTGATTAGGTGAATTGGGATGTTTAGTGTGCATTTATCTTTGCTTAAATTTATTTTTGCAGCGTGGTTCCTCTTTTACTTTGCAAATCAGCTTTTTATTTGTGCTTTGCAGCACATCTTCCATTTTTGTGAAAACTTTGCATTTTACCAAAACTGTGTGCAGACTCTTATTCTTTTATTTTTAGTGTCCAATTTCAACTGCACTTGACACTTAAAATCTTCTTGCATTGCTTAACCAATACCTAGAAGAGTAGGGTCATCCCTGTAAGGCTTTAGTCTACTCCCATTAACAATTCCTTTCAAGTTTTCTCCAAATATTGTGTCTAGCTGAATTGCGCCACAATTAGTGACATGCTTAACAACGTATGGTCCTAAGCAATGCATTTTGAATTTTCTAGGAAATTTCATAAATTTTCTATCATAGAGGAGGACAAGGTCTCCTACCTGGAAAAATTTAGTCTTGATGTGTCTATCATGCAACAATTTTTCTTTGTCCATCTACACTTGTGTAGTAGTATTTATTCCATTGTCTGATCATCTTCCATATCTGTGAATGCTGCAATTCTCAAACTTGGTACTATGTATTCCATGGGCATGACATCTTCATGTCCATATGCTAATTTGAAAGGTGTATGACCTTTCAACTTCTTACAAGTTGTTCTATATGCCCATGTCATGTCCCCAATTTTGGCTAATTCAGTGACCATGGGTAAAAGGGGACAAAATAACCCCTAAGGAAAAAAATTTCATTTTTATTAAGCATGTATAGAATAAATTTCATCCTAAGACAAGTGGAGAAATTAATTTTATTAATTTAAATTAATTTTTGTAATTAGAATTGATAATATGTGTTCAAGTGGGACAAGAGGGCTCCCTCATGAGGATAAGGTTTCCAAATTGGAACTAGATCCCATAAATTAGCAAGGAATGAAAAGCAGGAAGGTGCAAGAAGAATGAAATTGGAAACAAACAAAAAAAAGCTAAGGAGGGGCACAGTTTCTAAAGGAGAGCTCAGTTTACAAATTGGAAACAGCTAGAAAATAAAAAGGAGGGCCTAGTTTCCAAAAGGAAGGCCAGTTTACAAATCATGAAACTTTTACAAAGAAAGAAACATATGGAAACAAAGGGGGGGCATAGTTGCTAAAGGAGAGAAAATCTTGTAAGGAAAAAGCAAGGCAAATCTATTCGTTCATGTGTGGCCCATTTGGAAGTGTTCTCACAGGCCACTAAGCATTTCAAATTGCTCAGTAGGTCACCATAACTTCTATAAAATAATCCAAGCAACTCCTATTCACATCTTTTGTCAAAATTGAATTTATGTGTGAGCATTCTATGCTTCTCAAGGCAAGGTGATGCACCCTAGCCAATCAATGGGAGATGAGCCCCATTCTTTCTATTCCAATTCTCTTTCTCTGATATTCTCTCAGCATTTGCATTGATGGATATTTGATTTACAGGTCCATTCACTCCAATATTAAGAAGAATACAAGCTTCCAAGAAGTTATCATCATACAAGGTACATTGGAGAGAGTCTTGGAAGATCCCATCAGAAGGAGGTGCTCCATTTCAGTGGAGGAGTCCAAAGAAGCCAAAATGTCCAGTGCGCACCTCATATGTATTCAGTAGCTGATATAAAAATCCATATCAATTCATCATTTAATAATCTCAATCTTCCATAGAGTTATCATCAGTCAGTGCACCATTGGAGGGAGTATTGGGAGATTTCTCAGAGGGAAGAGCCCCATTTTAGAGGAGGAGAACAACGTAGCCCATAATATTTAGTGCAACCTTCATCTACATCCAAAAGCACTAATATCATCCATTCATCATATCTAGTACATAAAATTATCTCCCCCTTCTCTTCTCATGTTCATTTTCTCCCTATTGTAATAATTACTAGTTTTGGAGGTCATCTGAAGATCCGAATATTAAAATACCTTTATACTATTCTAAAGACCCCACTTTTTTATCTTATTATGTTCCTTATGTTATATAAGTACTTTTTATAAATCCAGAACTGATATTTGTAATCCTTTGAGGCAATTTGGAATAGTAAAATGGAAGACTAGCTCTGTGTGCACAAATTAATGACTAGTTTTTCCATTTTGGCTAGTAAAAGTTATGTATGCATCTATTTGATGATACGATGAATTTATTAGGTTCCTGAGACAATAATTAATCACCCCAGACCTTGTTTCAGTTAATTTGGGCATTCTGAAGTCAGTTTGAAAGATTTTGGAAATCTACTAGGTGAGCAGTCCTACCTAGTGCACTCGGTCAATTTTTATTCCAAATACATCTATAGCCTCCGAAATACTAAGAAACTCCATTTCAACATCTTTTACTAGGTTTGATGTCTAATATAACCCCTGTTTCCATTCAGTATAAACTCCCATCTAGTATGCATATGCCGGAAGGCCCAGAAAGCATCGAAGTAGACATAAGATTTTATCTTATTGTTGAAAAGTAAATGCGTCTAGTGCTTTGTGCATAGGAATTAGTAATTGGACCTATTTCTACCCTGTTTTTTTCTGCACACATCCCCATACATTTGGAAGAACCTTAATTCACCTAATTCCTAATCTTGGAGTCCTCAAATTGAGCCATTGTTCAGTTATTCTCTAACTAGTTTTCTTTACTAGTTGTTGTTTACAAAAATTATTCGATAAGAATTAAAAAATTTATGATAATATCCATTGAATCTGATCTAGAATGTCATATCCCATAATACTGTTGATATTCTAAGATCCCAATCATTCATGCTTATGTTCCATACTTTGGTTAATGCATTCTCCAAGACATTGTTAAAGGATTCTACGGTGCCATTAGCTTGTGGATGATATGGTGATATGGTGTGCGTAGTGTCCTCCAGATACACATGAATGTGCTTTGGCCAGTATACTAGGTCTTTCATGTTCTAGTATGGGCTGGTGCAAGGTAATGACACCCAATTTTGACACGTTAGTTGCAATGACATTCTGGAAAAACATAAATCTTATCATTAAAATCAATTATTAGAGGTACCTACAAAACTTTTTCTGATTAGGTGTAAAAAGATGAAACGTAGAAAAACGGATGACCTTCTAGAATATATAACTTTTATTTATGGAAAAGTGGTATAACCACCCAAAAATGTCATTATTCGAATATTGGTATGTTATTTTTTTCTAAAACATAATGCACATGTTTTTGTTGACCTGTCTATTTGCTATGTAAATTTTCAATTTATGAGAAAAAAAATATGTAGAGGCGTAGGCAACAGACAAATATTTTGTGGAGCTATTTTTCCAAAATTTTAAAAGTAAATTTTATATTTTTTTTAAATTACTGAAGTCAGTGAAGCCCTAAAAGGACATTGTCAAGTTTTAATCCACCATATCATGGTCTAAAAATAATCAAAATGCATTTTTTTTTTTAGGTTGTAGGTATATTCATGCTCTTAGGTGGGTTCTTTTCCGTTTTCGAAATAGGTAAGCCAATCAAAAGTTATAGGCCAAATAAACGAGCTATGTTTTTTATGAATTTGACATGAGTGCAGTTTAAAATGAATTAAAAATAGAGAACAACAACAGATCCATTAAAAAATTATATATTTGGAATCTGCACATAGAGCTCGACAAGTGTGTGCAATTTCATCTGCAGTGCACTTGTGGAGCTTATGTAGAACTAGCTGTAAAAAATAGGAAGTTGCAGCGTTTGATGTTTTCTGCTATAAATTAGGGATAAATCAGACCGAGCCTAAAGGTGCAATCCGAAGCTAATTCCAAGCCTGCAAGGGCACCAAAAACAATTTGAATTCAAACACGAACGTGCGCAAGTATGCGCATGCAAACACGCGCACGCGTGATTGAAAGTGCACACGTGTTAAGAACAACGTGCACACATCCTTGCACATACGCGCTATTGTATGCTTTTGTATGGTTTATTTAATTTCCTTTGTCAAGGGGATACATGAAGTTGATGAAGATGTGATGATGAAGAAGATGATGATGATGGAGATGTTGATGAGGAAGGGGGAGATGGCAATGATGTTGAAGATGTTGATGATGATGCTGCTGATGATGCTGATGATGGTGATAGTGATGATGATGATGATGACAATGGTGATGAAGATGACGATGAGGATGATGGTGATGATGATGAGATGATGGGGATGGTGATGATGATGATGATGGCAATGGTGATGAAGATGACGATGAGGATGATGGTGATGATGATCATGATGATGATGATGGTGATGAGGATGATGGTGACGAGGATGATGATCATGATGGTGATGAAGATGATCATGATCATGATGAATATGATGATGATGATGATCATCATCATCATCATCACCATCACCATCATCATCAACATCTTCATCATCATTGTCATCTCCCCCTTCCTCATCAACATCTCCACCATCGTCATATTCATCATCATCATCATCTTCATCACCATCCTCATCAACATCAACATCATCTCCATCATCATCATCTTCTTCATCCTCATCACCATCTTCATCATCATCTTTGTCATCATCATCATTGTCATCATCAACACCATCATCATCATCATCCTTCTTCCTCATCTTCATCAACATCTAGGTCATCATCTTCATCGTCAACACCATCATCATCATCATCCCCATCATCAACATTGATGGCAATGATGATGAAGATGATGATGATGATGTTGATGATGAGTACGATGATCATCAACATCATCATCATGTTCATCATCGTACTCATATTCATCACCATCCACCATCATCATCATCATCATCTTCATCATCACCCTCTTCCTCATCATCATCATCAACAACATCTTCGTCGTCATCATCATCATCATCATCATCAAATGATGACGATACGAAGATCATGATGATGATGATGATGAAGAAGATGGCAATGACGAGTATGATGAGGATGATGAAGATGACGATTATGATGACGAAGAAAATGATCATCGTGACCATGATCATATGATGATGATGATGATGGTGAGGATGATGAAGATGGCGATGATGATGATGATGAATATGATGATTTTGATGATGATGATCATATTCGTCATCATCATCATCATCTTCATCACCATACTCATATTCATCATCATCCACCACCATCATCATCATCATTGTCATCCTCGTCCTCACAATGATGATGATGATGAAGATGATGATGATGATGATGGTGATGATGATGGTCATGGTGATGATGATGATCATGTTGTTGATGATGATGAATTTGATGATGATGATGAGAATGATGTGCTGTATATTCATCATCTTCTTCATCATCAAAATCATCATCATTATCATCATCATCTCCATTAGTCATCATCATCATCACCATCTTCATCATCATCATCGTCATCATCATCATCATCGTCATCATCATGATAAGGATGATGGTGATGATGAGTATGATGAGGATGATGAAGATGACTGTTATGATGACTATCATCATCATCATATGATCATCATCTTCATCATCCTCATCATCATCCGCATCCTCACAATGATGATGATGAGGAAGTTGATGATGATGATCATGTTGTTGATGATGATGAAGATGTTGATGATGTGCTGCATATTCCTCGTCATCTTCATCATCATCATCATCACCGTCATCATCATCATCTCCAAATTAGTCATCATCAGAATCGTACTCATATTCATCATCATCATCATCATCATATCATCACAACGAAGATGATGATGATGTGTTGCATATTTGTCATCATCTCCAACAACATCTTCGTCATCGTCATCATCATCATTGTCCTCATGCTCGTCCTCACAATTATGATGATGACGATGATGATGGTCATGTTGTGGATCATGTTGTGGATGATGATGATGTGTTGCATATTCACCATCATCTTCAGCATCAACATCATAATCATCATCATCATCATCATCACCATTAGTCATAATCGTCATCATCATCATCATCTTCATCATCATCTTCATCATCATCATGATCTTCATCATCATCATCATCATCATCATCATGAAGATGATGATGATGATGATGATGATGATGATGAAGATGGCGATGATGATTATGATGATGGCGATGAAGATGGTGATGATGATGATGATGATGATGACTACTGGAGATGATGATGATGTTGATGATGAAGATGATGACGAATATGCTGCACATCATCCTCATCCTCATCATCATCTTCATCATCATCTTCATGATGATGATGATGATGAAGATGGCTATGACGAGTATGATGAGGATGATGAAGATGCCGATTATGATGACGAATACACTGATCATCGTGACCATGATCATATGATGATGATGGTGATGGGGAGGATGATGAAGATGGCATTGATGATGACTAATGAATATGATGATGATGGCGATGTGTTGCATATTCGCCATCATCTTCATCATCAACATCATAATCATCATCATCATCATCTCCATTAGTCATCATCGTCATCATCATCATCATCTTCATCATCATCATGACCTTCATCATCATCATCGTCATCATCTTCATCATCATCATGATCTTCATCATCATCATCATCATCATCATCACCATGACGAAGATGATGATGATGATGACGATGATGATGATGGCGATGAAGATGATGATGATGATGATGACGATGAAGATGGTGATGATGACGATGATGACTACTAGAGATGATGATGATGTTGATGATGAATATGATGATGAATATGTTGCACATCATCCTCATACTCATCATCATCTTCATGATGATGATGATGATGATGATGATGATGATGGCTATGACGAGTATGATGAGGATGATGAAGATGTCGATTATGATGACGAAGACAATGATCATCGTGACCATGATCATATGATGATGATGGTGATGGTGAGGATTATGAAGATGGCGATGATGATGACTAATGAAGATGATGACGACGAATATGATGATTTTGATGATGATGATCATATTCGTCATCATCATCATCATCTTCATCATCGTACTCATATTCATCATCATCCACCACCATCATCATCATCATCATATCATCATCATCATCACCATCCTCGTCCTGACAATGATGATGATGATGAAGATGATGACTATGATGATGGTGATGATGATGATCATGTTGTTGTTGATGATGAAGATAATGATGATGATGAGGATGATGTGCTGCATATTCGTCATCATCTTCATCATCAACATCATTATCATCATCATCATCTCCATTAGTCATCATCTTCATCATCATCGTCATCATGATCATCAACTTCATCATCATCATCATCCGCATGCTCTTCCTCACAATTATGATGATGATGACGATGATGAAGATGATGTGATGATCATGCTATGGATCATGTTGTGGATGATGATGATGTGCTACATATTCGTCACATTCTTCATCATCAAAATAATCATCATCATCTCCATTAGTCATCATCATCATCATTATCACCACCTTCATCGTCATCATCATCATCATCACCATCTTCATCATCATCAT
The DNA here is from genome assembly GCA_027924585.1 of Larix kaempferi. Lineage (NCBI taxonomy): Eukaryota > Viridiplantae > Streptophyta > Pinopsida > Pinales > Pinaceae > Larix > Larix kaempferi. The sequence goes on along the minus strand of BSBM01000127.1, from coordinate 851,404 downwards.
GATCTTCATCACCATCGTCATCATCACCATCATCATCATCATCATCATCGTACTCATATTCATCATCATCCACCACCACCATCATCATCATCATATCATCATCCTCGTCCTCACAATGATGATGATGATGAAGATGATGATGATGATGATGGTGATGATGATGATCATGTTGTTGATGATGATGAAGATGATGATGATGATGAGGATGATGTGCTGCATATTCTTCATCAACAACATCATCGTCAACATCATCATCATCATCATCATCTCCATTAGTCATCATCATCATCACCATATTCATCATCATCATCATCATCATCTCCATTAGTCATCATCATCATCACCATCTTCATGATCATGATCATGATCATCTTCATCATGATCTTCATCATCATCATCATCAGATCATCATGACAAAAAATGTTATTTTATTGCACTTGTGATTCCACTTATAGCAGATGAACACTATTCGTAAAATCTTCCATGATGAGGAGGCCCTCCATGACTACTTGATTTGATCCTTTACATCTCATCATCTACATCCTACACTGAGACAAAAAAAAAACAGGTGCCTTAGATTTTGATCAATACAACAATGTAAAGAAGAGTGCTCTGCATATTACATGAAGCCAAGCTTATACCTTCTGTGCTATGGTTTTCCAACCTTCCATAGGGGTGGGAGTATCAAGACTATTATCCTTCCCCATAAATTAACCGAGCAAATATTTCCTAGCAAATAAAACTAACCATCAAAGTGCATTTTGTCACATCTGCATCGCCCTAAGAGAATAAAATCTGATGGTAATTATGAACAAATCTGACATACTCGATCTCACAATAATCGCACCTCCGAGCAGTCTTTATACAACATTAATATATATCTACTATGTATTTAATTATTCTTGATGTAATACATATGTTTCTAACTGAAAATTAAATTAATGTTTTGAAATCAAAATACACAAATTTGTAAATATACCCTTAAACCCCCAAACACCTAGAAGCACTTAAATGCACTTAGGGATTATGGGTTAGAAGAGGTCCTAAAGGCCTTTATGGAGGATGGGCTCTAGGAATAACCCGACACATTTATATCTATTGGGCAATAAATACAATGAACGTTACCCACCAACCATTGCAACGTTCAACAAGGACGTGCACGCGCGAGAGGCGCGTGCGCATCCCTGTTGAACATAAAATTTAGAAAATCACCCACGTTCTTTCTCCCGCCTTTTTTCCTCATTCATCGCGTTTTGTTCGCTGGTTTCACGCACAGTCCAACAAGCATTTTCATGGTATATTGAATTCATACACCACTTGGATAAAATACACAATATTTGGGGCTCTATTTGGCTCTTTGTATTGAATACACACCTATTGGGCTCTATTTGGATCAATTGAGTGAATACACAATAGTTGGACTCTATTTGGCACCTTGGATTGAATTCTCATGCTACTTGGATACACATGAAGTCTTCTTACATATAGTGGACACATCAAAAGAGCATTTGACATTTGAAGCAAAGAGCAATCATAATCCTTGAGGTATGGTGAAAATTTGATTTTGTTAAATGTAATTTAGTCTTCATTCACTTGTTTGAATGGCATCTATTTTGGTTTTTCCTCATGAATTGTATGATAGATCTATTTTAGTCTTCTTAATCTTTAACATAGACAATAAAAACATCCTACCAAAAAAAACTACAACATGCACCAAGCAATGCTTTCAACCTTTCATGAAGATAATAAAAAAAAATTACTTGCATCACCACCAATAACATTTCACAATCACATTCCTCCATCTAGTAGACAAATATTTGTTGAATTCATCATGGTTTCACTACAACAACTCACACAAACACCTAAACAATTGAAAACTCTTAGTCTTTTGGGGCTATTTTCCCTCATCCATACCATGAAAATGAAGTGATATGAGCTTCTCCCTTGTAGGGAATTTGTTGGACTACTAACATCCCATACCACCATCCAATACCATCCTACTGAGTTCCTAGATGTGATGTTGTAACTTTATATGTAGGGCATTCCCAATAGATTTTAAGATTATATGAAAACATTATCACTAGAAGTTGTTGTACATAATCAATTGCTACATCGAGCTTTAATAATCATCAACATCGAGTTTTAATATCTTGTTTGTTGTTCATTCTTATAGGGGTCATATTTTCATTTTTCCAAAAGCGCATTGAATATGGGCAACAGACGTAATAATCAAAGAAAGTCTAGAAGGACGCAGCTGCCCCTTAAAAATGTTAAATTTTCAGAATTTACTTCAATTGATCTAGGATCTTAACTGAGAGAACAACATGTACAACAAATCTACAACATATCAATCATGGACACAATAATGCAAGCACACAAGAGACATAGAGTTTACTTGGGGAAAATCATAAAGGTGAAAAATCCCAACTTCCTCAGAGATAGATAGAGCAATGATACAACTAGAATACAAGAGATAGTCTTCTCCTAGTAGCAGAGCCTCCTCCTCCACAAGTGCGCCACTCTCCAAAGTGTGAGTGAGAGAATAGAATGTGTAAAATGAGAGGGACACACTCTCTATTTATACACTAACTTGACTTGACCTTTACTCAACTAGGTCGTCCTCAACTTAACCACTTAACATAATGCTGACTGGGCCGACCCCCACTAGGGTGGTCTAATAACCCTTTGACCCACATGGCCAACCCCCAATAGGGTGGTCTAATAACCCTTTGACCCACATGACTTATATAGGGCCAACCCCAACAAGGTGGTCTAATAACCCATAAAGTATAAGTTACGACACTTCCGTATAGAGGAATAATAACATCTCTATAGGAATACAACCACTTCCATATAGAGGAATAATAACATCTCTATAGGAATACAATATACATATATGTGAAATACATTCCGAAGTGACATATACATCAACACTCCCTCTTAACTAGGAAGGTATTTCTCGACACAGGTCTTCTAGCACAAGTCATCTTCTCTGGATCATCATCACTGGATAATCATCATCGAGTCATCATCATCGTCACTATATGCTGTTATCTCAATCAATCTCTAAATATACTCATCATAGGAAGTTCTACAGAGCCAGTCCTTTTTCATACTGGATGTAGGCCCACCACCTGCAGGTCTTCATCATCTGTGCGAACGATCTGACAGAGGTGGCCTCTCAGGACTAATTTCATGTGCTGATACAATACCAGAAAGAGTATCCCACGAACATTTATGTGCCTAAGCATGACCGGCAAGATCTCCCAGGACTTATTACATGCATCTCCTCCGCAATACCTTTAAAGAGCATCCCAGGAACATTTATGTGCCACAGCACAACTGGCAAGATCTCTAAAGAGCATCCTAAGACTTATTACGAGCACACAGCTCAACCTCTCGGATCTCCAGGACTGATTACATGTGGATAGAAAAAACCTTTAAAGAGCATCCCAGGAACATTTATGTGCCGCAGCATGACCGGCAAGATCTCTAAAGAGCATCCCAGGACTAATTACGAGCACACAACTCAACCTCTCGGATCTCCAAGACTGATTACATGTCTCTGTAGTAATACCTCATCCCAGGACTGATTACGAGCACACAACTCAACCTCTTAGATATCTGAGGATTGATTACATACTACATAGCAATACTGGAAAGATTATCCCAGGAACATTTATGTGCTGCAGCACGACCAGCAAGATCTCCCAGAACTGATTACATGCTATTTGCACAACCTGCCACATATCATCTCTGACCTCCAAGTATCAACCTGATACTAATGATCCAACGGATCATCATCGCACAAAGCATCATCCTAATGCTCATGATCACACTGATCATCATCATTGTACCATCCTGATACATATCATCTGGAGCAACACCCTGAAGCTTGTCATCTATGATCATCCTGACCATACACTGCATCTACCTGATGCATACCAAGTATCTACCTGATACATATCATCATACATGATCCACCTGATCATACAATGTATCCACCTGATACAAATACAAATACATGATCCACCTGATCATACCTGATACATATCAACATACATGATCTACCTGATCATACAATGTATCCACCTGATACATATACAGATACATGGTCCAAGCATTCAACATGATGCATATACAAATACATACAAATGATCCAACCGATCATATCTAGCATCCAACATGATGCGTACATACATATACATATAAATGATCCAACTGATCATATCCAGCATCATCCTGATGCATATATAGAGCAGTAACTAGAGCATCGTCTTGATGCTCATCATCTATGATCCTCTTGATCATCATAGCATCGTCCTCTTCAGATCATCTCATCGTCCACGAAGCACAGACCAGATGCACATCATCTAACACTTACACCACCGACATGGGAGAACACATCTACCACCATTCGGGGTAGGCTCTAGCCCTTACTTTTTCACCATGGGAGAACACATCTACCACCAAGTGAAAAATGGCTTCAGCTCTTACATCTACACCATGGGAGAACACATCTACCACCATGTGAGAAAAGCTCATGTGCATCTACATCTTCCGAACTCATCACTTCCTTTTGGAAGGAACCTCGATCTGAAGTGCACCAAGCCTCTCTCTGAAGTACTGAAACTGCACTCTGGCCAATGGCTTGGTCAATACATCTGCATCCTGCTCATCAGTTGCAACATACTCTGCTTTGGTTGTAATCAGGACTGCTTCCTGCTAAACCAAGAGATCACACCTGATCCCATACTGAAGTAGCACCCATAAGTGCTCTTCCTATCTGCAGCACTGCCTACCCAATCTGAATCAACATAACCCTGTAGGTTAAACTTTTGATTCGCATCATATTTGAGCCCATAATCAACTGTACTCTTCAGGTACGTCAGAATATGCTTTACAACAACCAGGTGAACACTCTTTGGATCCGTCAGGAACTGGCTCAATGTGTTCACCGCAAAGAAAATATTTGGTCTCGTGTTCGTCAGGTACATCAAAGACCCAATCATCTGACGATACATAGTGACATCAACCAGTTCAGATGAAGCATCACACAGAGGCTTCAAGTTCGATGCCATAGGTGTGGCCATAGCCTTGCAGTCCATCATCCCAAACCTCTTCAGGATCTCTACTGCATACTTCTCTTGTCCAAGGAAGATTCCATCTGCACTCTGCCACACCTCCATGCCCAAAACAAACAGTGCATCATCCCCAAGTTCTTCATATCTAACTCGGTAGCAAGCTTCCGCTACATGTCGACAATCAATCTATCCTCACCTATAACAAATAGGTCATCCACATACAAAAGTAGTATCACTGTATTGCCTTCCTCAACCTTGTAGTAAATGTTGGAACCCGCTTTACTCTTGGTAAAGACCAAACTGGATAGAAAGCTGCCTATCCTACCATACCAAGTTCTACACATATATGATTTCCTGTCATGTGTCTCTGAACCAAGTGGCTTCTCCTCATACACTTCTTCTTCAACTACACCATTCAAGAAGGCTGTCTTGAAATCCATTTGGTCTATCTTCCACTTCATCACTGCAGCCAGAGAAAGTATGGATCTAATGGAAGTGAATCTGGCTACAGGAGCAAAAGTCTCTATGCTACCACCTGCAGCATGCTTGATCTTGTAGATCCTCTTAGAAGTCACTACAGACTCCCCTTCAGGTCTTGGGACTGCATCCCAAACATCTTCATGATCGACTGGTACTCCTCGATCATGGCATTCTTCCTAGATCCTAGGAACTTCAATATCTTCAATATTTTCAATAGATAACTTTGTTGCTGAACAAATGTTGTAGTCCTTCTTTTGTAGGTGATGGTATACGATCTTTCCTACACAACAAGTTAAATTGCATGATTAGAAAACATCTCATAGTTTTTAGAACAAATTCTTACACATAAAGAAATATGGCATACAGTCATGCAATTATCTTAGCCAATGCTTCAATACAACATTTATCCATATTCCTAACTTTCGAGATGCCTTCCAATCTCTACCAGAACATTGTTAAGAGTGTGCACAACTCCTAACATGTTACCAAAGAGGCTTCATTCTAGATAAGTAGCAATGGAATGTTGTACAGTGCCATATGCCACTTACCCATGTATATTAGTAGTATAATGTTAATCAATGCAACTATTCTAATATGCATAATACACAAACCTATGACTTCATGAATAATCATTATCAAACCTATGACTTCATGAATAATCATTATCAAGCAACACAACAATATAAGATCCTAACAAAAGGTAGGATTCTAGATTGATATAGGAAAAACATACCTAGATTAGCATGCTAGCTAGTTATGTCTAACATACCCACATAATGTCCTCTGGTTCTCTTCAGTGACTTGTGCTAGTAACCTGCATGTCTCATAATTTAACCATTGTAGAACAAAGTTATGCATACCTCGAAAGTAGATCTTCTATGTGATCCATGACAATGAATGAATCTTTGTCTTCATGTCACCATGAGCATATGTTCTTGAAGTAGAACATGATTTGACTTTCTTGGTGTACCTTTTATGTTAGCGAACAACATAAACCTCATACAACATCACAATGCATTAGTACATTCATAAGTGTCAAAACCTTAATCAATGAATATCTTCTATTAAGGTGATACGACAAGTCTAGTAATTAATCAAGATTGTACTGTAATGATATGAAGACAAACATATTATAAAATTAACCATGAAACATACCTATAAGCCATACCTGTCAAGATTGGTTGTAATCTTCTTATGGAAGGCCTTAACCTCATCTCCCTCTGAGACAGGAACTTCTTCACTTATGCAGGTGACCAATCCATCTTCTTCTAGGATTAACCCAATCCACTTGATTTGCAAGAACTGGACCTGGAGTTGGATTAGGGTTTGTCAAAGAAACCCCAAAAATTCAAACTTTGAATTTCAAACTTCTGAAAGGATAGAAATATGCGCCTTGATGAGCTGATCAAGTTGGTATATTCAAAATTTGAAAACTGCAAAGTTTCACCCCTCGAAATTGCCTTTTAGATTTTCGGATTCACTAGGGAGGACCCTGAATTAGGGTTTGAGTTTCTCGAAGCTTCACCCAACCAAAATATTTGATTCAAAACTCTAAGCTTCATTTTTTTCTGAGGAGCTTCCAACTGTGGTCACAGATTTCCAAAATTCCAATTTTTGCAGAAGCCTTAATTTTCCATCTTTCTGATCAAAGTCCCGAACTGGGGTTTGATGAGGCTCGGCCTTTTTCCCAACCAAAAAATCTGATACTGGTCTCTAAATTTCGATTTTGATGAGTATCATCCAGCTATGGTCTCCAATTACAAAAATTCCAACTTTCTCCGAAGCCCTAAATTTCGGAAGCCATGAATGAAGGTACTCAAATATAATTCTGTTTTGACATAAATATGTACCTGATTGTTTCTAGTGTAACTCCAAACTTTTCAATCCACAGGGTCTGAACAATTTTCTTGAGATAGCCCGACCTGTTCTCTTTCCATCTCGACTGGTCTAACCTCAATTGGATTCTCTAAGAGAGAGTTATGCCAAGTGTTGCAATGTGACCTGTTTATGGGATAATACAGGAGAGTGAACTTGTACGGAGTACCACGTGTCATTGGTTCAACTTCGGCCTCTGAAAACATTTCTTGAGATAACCCGACCTGTTATATTTCCATCCCGATAGGTCTGAACTCAATTGGATTCTCTGAGAGAGAGTTATGCCAAGTGTCGCAATGTGACCTATTTATGGGATAATACAGGAGAGCAAACTTGTACAGCATGCCACGTGTCATTGGTTCAACTTCGGCCTCTGAAATTTTTTTTGAGATAGTACAGTCTGTGTACTACTTGTCCCTTTTTACAAAATTTCATTTGGAGCTTCCTATCCCAAGTTATGACCTTTTTCCCAAGGTCACCTTATTTTGAATCAGATCTGGAAGAGGCAGAAACCCTATATTATACAGATCATAAATCACAAAGTACATTGAATTAGAGGTTTTCCTTTGGAGACAAGGTACATGGGGATCTTATCGTTGACCTGTAAAATTTTCAAATCCGAAAACTTCACCAAAACGGATTTATAGAGAAAGTTCTACAATGACTGGTTTTTGCTATATCAAGCCCTAGCATCGTAAGTGCAACAAGTGTCATACATGCCATATCACGCCTTCTTTCAGGCTAGCTCTGATACCATGTTAAATTTTCAGAATTTACTTCAATATGATATAGGATATTAACTGAGAGAACAACATGTATAGCAAATCTATAGCATATCAATCATGGACACAATAATGCAAGCACAAAAGAGACACAGAGTTTACTTGGGGAAAACCATAGAGGTGGAAAACCCCAATAACTTCCTCGGAGATAGATAGAGCAATGATACAACCAAAATACAAGGGATAGTCTTCTCCTAGCAGCAGAGCCTCCTCCTCCACAAGTGTGCCACTCTCCAAAGTGTGAGTGAGAGAATAGACTGTGTAAAATGAGAGAGACACTCTCTCTATTTATACACTAACTTGACTTGATCTTTACTCAACTAGGTCGGCCTCAACTTAACCACTTAACATAATGTTGACTGGGCTGACACCCACTAGGTAGTCTAATAACCCTTTGACCCACATGGCCGACCCCCAATAGGGTGGGCTAATAACCCTTTGACCCACATGACTTATACAGGGCCGATCCCAACAAGGTGGTCTAATAACCCATCAAGTATAAGTTACAACACTTACAATATAAATGATGACACTTCTGTATAGAGGAATAATAACATCTCTATAGGAATACAATATACATATATGTGAAATACATTCCGAAGTGACATATACATCAACAAAAAAGGCCCTTTAGATAAGAGAAAAGGCCAGGTTGTACATGCAAAACCGTAGAAATCAAAATGTTAGTGCCTTAAATCCATCAACAAGCAATGATGAAGTGGTTGAAGTCAATCAAATCTTGCCTGATGTCGAGTATGAAGGGATGGATGTTGAACACGTTCTTAACTAGAAACCACCCCAAGAAGAGCACCCACCTGGTGAACACACTCCATTGCAAGACCAATTACTGAACGAAGGGCCACAACAAACCGTTGATGAGACTCGTACTTGCTTTCCGACTCCCTTGCCTCAACTATCAACCAGACGACGAAGAAATCCCAGATGTATTCATGTGGATGAAAGTTCATTTTCAGGACTTGAACGTAAGATTCCCAAATGCACTATTGATTTCCATTGTAAGAAGATAATCAAAGATTGTTTTGAATCCAAAACCAATGCAGCAAAATGTCAATTGTTTCTTGCTTTGTTAAAATCACATTGTCTAGCTCATGTTAGGAGAATTTTGTGCATAAAGGTAGTTAGAAGTTCAGAGGCCAACAATCATGTTGTTAGAAATCTACAATCTGCATTTAATTTGATAGGAAAAACTTCTCGCACAAAAGAATTTAATGCGGCTCGTCGTGTACTGTCGAAATCGATTGTAGACAAATCCACAAGGCAACGTCGCCTACTGTCACACACATGTAAAATATTTAAATTAGATAGAAAGACTCTTCAAAAGTATTCTTCCTTTAGAGAAAAGCTTGAGACCCCATGCCAAAAAGATTGTTGGGCCTTTGTTGGTAGGTTACCTCGTTTAGACATGAAGCTCATTGATGCTGTTAAAGAACTAGTGCAAAAGTTTTGGCATGATAACACTAGACTGTCATCAAGTCAAAGAGATGTTTTAAAGTTGAGATAAGGTGTTAGGGGGCGTGAACCCCATGTCAAGCACTTCCTTGACACCACACAAACAAAACTCTATGAGAGGTTCAAGAATGAGCACACACAATTGAACTTGGGCCAAAGGTCCTTCGAAAAATGCAAACCCTGGTATGTTAGAATTTGCATTGATCATAGTACATGTTGTTGTAGATACCATGTAGAATTTGAGTACTATTATGATACATATAGACATATATTTTGTGGTTTGCATACTAACATTGTGCAGGATTGCCCTTCATTACAACCACCGAATGCATCCAGAGAATTTATACATAACATAATGTGTCGAAGGCCTGAAGGACAAAAATATTATAAAAGATCATGTTTATATGGGATGTGTTCCAGTTGCAGTGGATTTGCATTATTGATCTGCTGCATCCACTCAGCCATGGAGCACGAATTTGAGAGGATGTCAGTAGAAATGCAGAACTTCCAGAACATAACATATCAAGTAGATAGTTCGAAGGAAAGCAAAAAAATTGCATCGGTGAAGTCACAGGTAATCTAAGTTTGCATGCTTTCATATAGTACATGTTGAATTTGTACATATATATTCAGATTGAAAATGTCACGTTGTATTAATGCCCTTGGTTTTATGGCACTAGGTACAAATTTGTGATTTCATGAAGGAATTCTACCAACAGACCGAGCATTATGTACAGCACGTCCATGTAGCACGATGGCAAGATGAACAGTACAGACAAAGCAGGGACACCTTTCCCAAGGGCATAATATTGTCGGTTGTGGACTTTGTGGAAAACTATACCCTACAGCCACAGAATGAGATTCAAATTCAATACTACCATTCAGACCAAGTTAGCATAATGGTCCATATCACGTACATGCATGCGCCAGAGAGCAGCAATGACATGAGGATAATATTGAAAGAGACCAACTTCTACATTAGTGATGATAGGTGCCACGACCTGCATTATGTACAACATTGCTTCAAAATTTTCTATGGTTAGCTGAAGGAGTGAGGGATACATATGGATCAGCATTGGATATGGTCAGATGGCTGTGCAGGCCAGTTAAAAAATGCACATGTTTTCCAGTGGTTGAGTATGTTGCACAAGACTTATGATGTGATACATGTATGGAACTATTTTGAGACCGGGCATGGAAAGGGAGAGCACGACGGGGCTGGATCATGTTTCAAAACTGCCCTACGAAGGGAGGAGATGAGGTGCATGGGAGGCCCTCATATTCGGAATGCCGAATCCACAATTCAATGGTGCAAAGAAAAAATGTCAGATCGAACCACGGAGCAACACATACAAACAGGTAGAGGACATGTTGTCAGAAATTTCTAGAATGTAGTTGATATAGATCGATCACATTCTTATAGTTGTAGTACTGTGCAAGGCACTCGTGGATTTTATTCGGTTTGAATCTCAAACAATCCTTTATTTGAAATATGGATGCGAAAACTTGCTTGCTTTTGTGGGTCTTGCAGCAGTTGTGAGTGGCATGAGTGTGAATCAATGGATTGGGTTGATGAATGGGATCATGTATCACTTGCAGTGGACCCACGTGCAGTTGCTGAAACAATCTAGTTAGAGGAAGGCCAATCCTCTATTTCGAATGAATATGATCATATATCTGATCTTGTACAACCAGGTAAACATTTCTGCATGCATATCCCAGTTCCCTCCTTGTTTTTGTAATTATCCAAGTTATCAAACCACTGCTTGTTGGAATATGACCTTAAAATGCATTTTTGCAGGACACATCTACGCAGTTGTCACCCCAACAGACAGTGCAATTGGGACGAATTATTGGTTGGCACATTGCATCCAGGGGAAGCAAACCCTCCTCGCATCATTAACGGATAGTGAAGGCATAACCTTTCCGACTGGCTCGATGGTTGTTTAGGGGGAATATCTTACAGTGGATGGAAAGGGACCAAAGAGCAATGGCTACACATACACAGATTATAGACCAGGGTCGCAGGTGTATCACTTTACGCACTTGATCGTGGGTACAATCATCCAACTATAGACAATGTCAATGAAGTCATCAAACAAGGTACGCTACTTACTACCTCATGCAGAGCATGAGAGGTTGTTCGCGACAATAAAAAACAGAGAGGATCCAGAAGGCCTAATTGACTGAGGTACATAGTATAGCCATGTGATTGTTTATTCATGCACGGTTAATGTTATTCATGTTAGATGGTTTATTTGATATCGTTATCTTATATCATTTATTTGATGTCCGATTTATGATTAAGTTATGATTTATAGCCATGTGATTGTTTATTCATGTATGATTAACCCTAGAAGCACTAATATAACCCTACAAACATAATCTAGCCCTAGAAATGCTACAGAGCTAAACTAACCCTATAAACACTAATCTAACCCTCAGAAACTAATCTAGAATCCTAGAAACATAATCTAGCCTTAGAAATGCTAGAAAGCTAAACTAACCCTAGATACACTAATCTAACCCTCATAAACTAATCTAGAATCCTAGAAACATAATCTAGCCCTAGAAATCCTAGAAAGCTAAACTAACCCTAGAAACACTAATATAACCCTCAGAAACTAATCTAGAATCCTAGAAACATAATCTAGCCCTAGAAATCCTAGAAAGCTAAACTAACCCTAGAAACACTAATCTAACCCTCAGAAACTAATCTAGAATCTTAGAAACCTAATGTAGCCCTATTAACCTAATCTAGCCCTAGAATCCGTGACCCACCACACGTACCCTCAATAGGGGGTATTTGGATTCCAAATGGGATAGGATCAATATTAGAAGGGTTTGTTACCCAATCTATTAAGGGCCCAAGTCACATTGAGTCATTTCCAGTCTTATATAGCCTATATACCACTAATCAAAGGAGGGTAGTTGTCACTGGATTGGGAGTAGTCACTTCCTTTGGTCATGATCCAAGTACTTTATAGGGAAATCTTCTTCAGGGACGGAGTGGTATCAGTGATATTGAGATATTTGATTGCTATGATTTTGCAAGTGTAATTGGCGTCAATGTGATTCATTTTCTTCCTCTCATTTACACCTCTTTTGAATTTTTCTACTTGACTTGTAAATGTGGAATAGTCCACCAAGTCAAAGGGTTTTTTCTCGTCATGATCTCACCAAGAGCCACATAGAACATAGAAACACACTGTGTAACATAATTATCAATGAAAAATATACTTTATTATATGTTAATCCTCTTATCCTGTTGATGTATATGTAACTTCGGAATGTATTTAATCTATGTATTTCATATATATTTATTGTACCCTTATTAGAGATGTGTTATTCCTCTATAAGGAAGTGGCGTCATGTGGATTGACAAGTGTCACAAGTGTGTGTACTTGCCGATGGGTTATTAGACCACAATGTGTGGGGTCGGCCCTGAAATATATATATTATATTGTGGATGTACCTAGCTAGACAAGTCGGCCCCATAAGGTCACTCGGAAAATAGGTTAGTATAAATAGAGATCGGGAGATCTCTATTTCATTCATTTGGAAAATCACATCTCTCTCACTCAGAAAGAGACGCACTAGTGAGGAGGAGGATCATCTGCTACTAGGAGACTATCTCAGTGTATTTTGGTTGTACTTTGGTTGAGCCATTGCTCTCTCTATCTCTGAGGAAGTTGTGGGGTTTTTCACCTTAGGGTTTTCCCCACAGAAACTTTGTGTCTCTTGTCTCTCATGCTTTTGATTCTTGTGATGCTTGTCATGCTTATTGTGATTGCTTGTATTGATATACTGTATATGTTATTCTCTTAGTGAAAATCCTAGAGTATTGTGAATTAATGCTCAAAATTTAACATGGTATCAGAGCTAACCTGAGAAGAAGACATTTTGCAGTGACGAAAACTTGAGTTTCTTGTTTATTGGGTTTCTCTCCACAGATTTTGGAAAAGAAGCATAGTAGATTGAGTCTACTCATCAAGGAGAATCTATCTATCCAATCAGAATTCAATTATGAGCATTTTCAGATTTGGCCCTAAATATTAGGGTTTCCACAAAAATAGGAATTTCTGGAATCTGAAGACATAGGTGGGAGCTCCTTACCAAAATCGAAGTTTAGAGATTTGGATTGATATTTTTGGCTAGGTAGATCTTCGGGAAACTCAAACCCTAATTCAGGGTTCTCCCTAATGAACCGAGGAGGATAAAAAGGCAAATCTGAAGGGTAAAACTTTTCTGATCTCAAATTCTGAATGCACCAAGCTGATCAGCTCATCAAGGCGCATCTTTCTATCCTTTCAAAAAGTTGAAATTCACATTTTGAATTTTTAGGGTTTTTCCGACAAACCCTAATCCAGGACCAGATCCAGTTTTCAGCATTTCAGTGGTAAGACCTAAATCTTTTCTATTTCCATTTGAAGTACTCTTTAAGATGTCTCACCACACCAAGCTTGAGGATAAGCTTGAAGGGGCTGATAACTTCTGAGCTTGGAAGTATAGGATTGGGTTAATCCTGGAAGAGAATGAGTTGGACTCATATATAAAAGAAGACATCCCTATCCCAGAGGATGAAGAGGCCAAGGTATTGCATAAGAAGAACTTGGTCAAGGCAAAGAGAATCATTGTTGATTCTATTAAAGACCATCTCATACCCCATGTGTCTTCTCTAAAGACACCCAAGGAGATGTTTGATTCTTTGACCAAGCTATTTGAAGGAAAGAACATAAATCGGAAGATGACCCTGCGGAACCAATTGAAAGGAGTAAAGTTTCAGAATGGAGAAACCATTCAATATTATTTTTCTAGGGTCTCCCAGATTAAGGAACAACTAGAAGCAGTAGATGAAATGGTGGAGAATGGTGAAGTTGTCATGACCACTCTGAATGGCCTACCTAGGTCATGGGACTCCTTCATTCAAGGAATCTGTGCAAGAAAGAAGTTGGTATCCTTCAACAGATTGCGGGAAGAATGCTATCAAGAAGAAGCTAGACTTGTAGCTCATGAGGAAAAGATGGGAGGTGAAGATCAAGCTCTTGCAGCTCACACCAAAAGAAGCAAGCCCAAAAAGGAGCACTCTCACTACAAGAGATCCTATCAAAAGAATAAGAAGGATCTAAGATGCTTCACATGCAATGAGAAGGGTCACTTTGCTTCAGATTGTCCCAAGAACAATAGGGATAATAACAACAACTCCAACAAGAAGAAGAAGGGAAGCAAAAGAAAGTTCCATGCTCATGCTGCCGAGGATGATGAGCCTCCAAAGAAGAAGGCTAGGGAAGAAAGTGATGATAGTGATAATGACTCATCAAGTGAAGAAGAGTATGTTCTAATCTCTACTCTCACAGGTACTATCTCCCATGGTTGTAATGATTGGTTGATTGACAGTGGGGCTTCCAAACACATCACTAGGTTTAAGGAATCTTTTGTGAACCTATCTGAATATGAATCACCCCATAAGGTGAAACTTGGGGATGATTATCAATACCCAATCAAAGGAAGTGGTGAAGCCTCCTACAACCTAGATTCTAGAAAATCTTTGAAGATGAAAGAAGTCCTTTATGTACCTGGGCTCAAGAAGAACTTACTCTCCATCTCTACATTGGATGCAAAAGGTATGAGGGTTACATTTGTGGATGGCCAAGTCCTAATGTGGCCAAAGGGAAACACCATAGATGATGCAGTAGTTATTGGAGAGCAAGAGGGAGGTTTGTATAAAATGAAGGGACAACCTGAACATGCCATGGTGCATGAATCCATGGAGCCAAGTGAACATTGCCATAGAAGACTTGCTCATATGCACTATAGGGCACTTCCAATTGCAAGCAAGGCTGTAGAGGGTCTTCCTGAAATCAAGACCAAACATGAAGGTGTTTGCAAAGGATGTGCAAAAGGTAAGAACATTAAGAAGGATTTCCTAAGCAGTGAAAGCAAGGCAAAGGATATCCTAGAAATCATCCACTCAAATGTATGTGGTCCTATGTCATCCAGTTCTCTCAGTGGGTATGTTTACTATGTCTCATTTATTGATGACTTCTCCAGGAAGACTTGGGTATACTTCTTGAAGAACAAAGATGAGGTGTTTGATAAGTTTAAGGAATTCAAAACCTTGATGGAGAATCAAACTAACAAGAAATCAAAACATTCAGATCTGACAATGGTGGAGAATTCACCTTAGGTGACTTCAAGAATCTTTGTAGTGATTCAGGGATTAAGAGGGAGTTGACTGCTGCCTATAATCCTCAACAGAATGGAGTTGCAGAAAGGAAGAACAGAACAATCATGGAAGCAGCAAGGGAAATGTTGCATGACCAGGATCTACCTATGCATCTATGGGAAGAAGTAGCTAGAATAGCTGTATATGTACAGAACAGAACACCCCACAAGATATTGGACAACAAAACACCAGAAGAGGTCTTTTCTAGTAAGAAACCTGAAGTCAGCCATCTCAGAATATTCGGTGGTCCAATATACACTCATGTCCCAAAGGGAAAGAGGACCAAACTAGATCCTTCAGGAAAGAAGGGTATCTTTGTGGGTTACAGTGAAAGCTCGAAGGCTTACAGTATATACTTTCCAGGGTTCAAGAAGATTGCTGTCAGCAGGGATGTAACATTTGATGAAAACTCAACCTTCATCAAATCAAGGAAGGCACCTATCAAAGTTTATGAAGAACCTAAGGAAACTAGATTTCAAGACACTACCATGACAGAAGCAATTCCAGAAGTTGTTTGTGAGTTTGAAGATCCGCAAGAACTTGTAGATCCACCCCGTGAGGATAAATCTCACAAGAGGAAACCTGCATGGGCTAGAGAGCTCAATCAAGATGCTGAAAGATTTGGCATTCCAGAAGAAGAACACAGAGGAAAGAAGAAAACCAGATCACATACCAGCTATGTTGCTTTACTCTGTGACATTATGAACAAAGAACCTTCCAGTTATGAAGAAGTAGTGGAAAAGAAATAATGGAAGGATGCCATGGTTGAGGAATACCAATCAATAATGAAGAATGATGTTTGGGATGTTGTCCCAAGACCTAAAGAGAAGTCTGTTGTGACTTCCAAATGGATCTACAAAATCAAGCATGCTGCAGATGGCAGTGTAGAAAAATACAAAGCAAGATTCATAGCACGTGGCTTCTCTCAGAAAGAGGGAATAGATTATGAAGAAACTTTTGCACCTGTAGCCAGGTATACTTCCATCAGAACAGTACTTGCCCTGGCTACAGCAATGAAATGGAAAATACACCAGATGGATGTCAATACTTCTTTCTTGAATGGTGTAGTTGAAGAGGAAGTATATGTGGAGTAGCCACTCGGTTTCGAACTACATGACAGGGAGTCATATGTGTGTAGATTGAACAAAGCCTTGTATGGCTTGAAACAAGCCCCCAGAACTTGGTATGGTAGGATGGACAGTTTCCTATCTAGTTTAGGCTTTACCAAGAGTAAAGTGGATTCCAACCTTTACTACAAGGTTGAGGAAGGGAATCCTGTGATTCTACTCCTGTATGTGGATGACTTATTTGTAACAGGAGATGACAGATTGATTGCAGATACTAAGAGGAAGCTTGCTGCCGAGTTCGATATGAAAGATTTGGGAATGATGCATTATTTCTTAGGTATGGAGGTGTGGCAGAGTGCAGGTGGGATTATCCTTGGTCAAGGGAAGTACACAGTAGATATCCTGAAGAGATTCAGGATGATGGATTGTAAGGCCATGGCCACACCTATGGCATCGAATCTGAAGCTTCTATGTGATGCTTCATCTGAGCTAGTTGATGTCTCTATGTATCGTCAGATGATTGGGTCCTTAATCTACCTGACGAACACGAGACCAGATATTTGCTTTGCGGTGAACACATTGAGTCAGTTCCTGACAGATCTGAGGAGTGTTCATCTGGTTGCTGTAAAGCATGTTCTGATGTACCTAAAGGGTACAGTGGATTATGGGCTCAAGTATGAGGTGAATCAAATGTTTAACCTGCAGGGTTATGTTGATTCAGATTGGGCTGGCAGTGCTGCAGATAGGAAGAGCACATCTGGGTGTTGCTTCAGCATGGGATCAGGTGTGATCTCTTGGTTTAGCAGGAAGGAGTTCTGTGTAGTACTAAGTAAAGCTGAGGCAGAGTATGTTGCAGCCTGTTCAGCTAGTTGTGAGGTAGTATGGCTACAGAAGCTACCGTCTGAGTTATTTGATCTCCCGTTGGATGCTACTGGTATCTTCTGTGATAACCAGAGTTGTGTGAAGCTATCTGAGAACCCAGTGTTTCATGACAGGTCGAAACACATAAAGATCAAATATCACTATATCAGGGATATGGTGCAGAGAGGAGCTGTGAAGCTCCTGTATGTTGCGATGGACGAGCAGATTGCAGATGTGCTGACGAAGCCACTAGCCAGGGTGAAGTTCGAGTACTTCAGAGAGAGGCTTGGTGTTCTTTGGATTGATGACACTTCGAGGAAGAAGTGATGGACACATTTGCTGAAGCCATTCCAATCATATTGGAAGGAGGATCCTTCACATGGCTGTGGATGTAATCGTTGGATGATGAGCATCAGGATGATGTTCTGGTTTCTGCTTTGTATGATCAGTTGGATCATTTATATGTATGTACGCATCATGTTGGATGCTGGATATGATCAGTTGGATCATTTATATGTATGTATGCATCATGTTGGATGCTGGATATGATCAGTACGATCATTTGTATGTATTTTGTATATGCATCATGTTGGATGCTTGGACCATGTATCTATATATGTATCAGGTGGATACATTGTATGATCTGGTGGATCATGTATGGTGATATGTATCATGTACTTGTATTTGTATCAGGTGGATACACTGTATGATCAGGTGGATCATGTATGATGATATGTATTGGGTATATACTTGGTATGCATCAGGTAGATGCATTGTATGATCAGGATGCTCATGGATGATGAGCTTCAGGATGTTGCTCTAGATGACATGCAGCAGGATGTTGCACTGATGATACTCAGGATGATCATGTGTACATCAGGATGATGTATGGTGAGTATCAAGTTGATACTCTATGGCCGTGGATCAGGTTGTGCAAATGAGCATATAATTTGGCCCTGGGAGATTTGCAGATAGCCTTTCGAGGTTTTTCCTATGGCATATAATTTGGCCCTGGGATATCTGGAAAATGCTCTTTCGAGGTTTTGCTCTAGGAGGACATATAATTTGGCCTTGGGAGATCTGCAGATAGTCTTTCGAGGTTTTTCCTATGGCATATAATCTTGCCCTAGGATATCTGGCACATGCTATTTCGAGGTTTTGTCCTATGGCATATAATATGTCCCTAGGAGATCCGATAGGTTGAGCTGTGTGCTCGTAATAAGTCCTAGGATGCTCTTGCGAGGTTTTGCCATGACCACATATAATCGGTCCCTGGGAGATCCTATAGGTAGAGCTGTGTGCTCGTAACAGCCTGGGATGCTCTTGTAAGGTTTTGTGGTGACCACATATAATTTGTCCTTGGGAGATCCTATAGGTAGAGCTGTGTGCTCGTAACAGCCTGGGATGCTCTTGCAAGGTTTTGTGGTGAGGTCACATATAATATGGCCCTGGGAGATCCTATAGGTAGAGCTGTGTGCTCGTAACAGCCTGGGATGCTCTTTCGAGGTTTTGTGACGCACGTAATAAGTCCTGAGGTTTCCACAGTATGGCCAGTGATGACGAAGACCTACAGGTGGTGGGCCTACATCCAGTATGAAAAAGGACTGGCTCTGTAGAACTTCCTATGACGAGTAGAGTCAGAGATTGGTTGAGATAGCAGCAGCAGTGATGATGATGATGACGATGATCCAAAGAAGAAGACTTGTCTAGCAGAACTGTTTCGAGAAATACCTTCCTAGTTAATAGGGAGTGTTGATGTATATGTAACTTCAGAATGTATTTCATCTAAGTATTTCATATATATTTATTGTACCCTTATTAGAGATGTGTTATTCCTCTATAAGGAAATGTCGTCATGTGGATTGACAAGTGTCACAAGTGTGTGTACTTGCCGATGGGTTATTAGACCACCATGTGTGGGGTCGGCCCTGAAATATATATATTATATTGTGGATGTACCTATCTAGACAAGTCGGCCCCATAAGGTCAATGGGAAAACAGGTTAGTATAAATAGAGATCGGGAGATCTCTATTTCATTCATTCGGAAAGTCACATCTCTCTCACTTAGAAAGTGGCACACTAGCGAGGAGGAGGATCATCTGCTACTAGGAGACTATTTCAGTGTATTTTGGTTGTACTTTGGTTGAGCCATTGCTCTCTCTATCTCTGAGGAAGTTGTGGGGTTTTTCACCTTAGGGATTTCCCCATGGAAACTCTGTGTCTCTTGTCTCTCATGATTTTGATTCTTGTGATGCTTGTCATGCTTATTGTGATTGCTATGCATTGATATACTGTATATGTTATTCTCTCAGTGAAGATCCTAGAGTATTGTGAATTAATGCTCAAAATTTAATATTCCTACAAATGAAACTTCCCAATATTTTGTTGCTTCCGATTCTCTTGTCAAATTTATTAGAAAATATAGGGAGATGTTTTTCAACAAAATTCAATGCAATTGTACATTTATTACATGTATATGTACATTAAGGACATGTAACTACTTCCTTAACAAAAAGATAAGTTGAGAGAAAATCTCTTAATAACTTAACACTCAACCTAAACACAAAGATATTATAAATAATAATCATAAAAATACTCACCTAACACATACTTAGCTGAGAGAATATCTCAATAGTATCAACATCTAGTTAGTTAGGCTCATAACAACCACATCCACCCTGTGATACCTCATGTATACATCCACTTAATTTATGTGCACAAACTTCAACCATATTTGAACCCATCATATAACACCTTACCTAATCTAGTAGGTCAATCACTCATAATAACCATGAAGTAATAGGTCATATTATACATATGCAAAATTCTTCATATTTGCACTTGTATCCTCATCCATTAGCATACACCAAATATATTTGAAAACATTGCATTATCGACCCTCACCCAAATCCTAGCACTAACCCTCACCCAAACCCTAGCACTAAACCATCTCCTGCATCATCACCATCACCATCGCCATCACCATATCCATCATCATCATTAACTCTAACTCTAACCCTAATTCAATTTCCTTCTATAACCCTAGCCCTAACCCTCACCCAAGCCCTAGCACTAAGCCATCTTCTCCATCCTCACCATCACCATCACCGTCACCATCAACATCTTCATCATCACCACCATCTCCATCATCATCATTGACTCTAACTCTAATCCTAATTCAATTTCCTTCTATAACCCTAGCCCTAACCCTCACCCAAACCCTAGCACTAATCCATCTTCTCCATCCTCACCATCACCATCACTGTCACCATCAATGTCTTCATCATCACCACCATCTCCATCATCATCATTGACTCTACCTCTAACCCTAATTCAATTTCCTTCTATAACCCTAGCCCTAACCCTCACCCAAACCCTAGCACTAAGCCATCTTCTCCATCCTCACCATCACCACCACTGTCACCACCAACGTATTCATCATCACCACACCTGTAGGACTCCCCAAAACCCGGTTTTGTTGCACGGTTGGAGTTCTGCGCCCCCGACAGGTATCCAACAGGTGTCCCTAAAGGCCTTCTAGATGCGAGATGCGATGAGCCATAGAATGAAGACCGTGGCTCTAATAGATGAACTATTGACTTCGTTGGATCCAGAACACCAGGATAGTGCTAGGGGTTCCCCTCCCCTTCGGACCGGTGCTCGCACCCTCATCTTGTACGTCCATCTTGGAAAATAGGGTTTTGCTTAGTGAGGGAGTGTGCAATTTTTGCACACGGGGGTCAACTCTGGAAAATCACCCACCGGGAACTTGTGGCTAGTGTTATCAGCCAAAACCTACCTAGACACACCTGCAAGACTTCTTGGAACCCAGTTTTGTTGCACGATTGGAGTTCTAAGCCCCCGGCAGGTATCCAGTAGGTGTCCATGAAGGCCTTCTGGATGCGAGACAGGACAAGCCAGAGAATTAAGACCGTGGCTCGGATCGACAAACCGTCGACTCCATTGGATTCAGCACGGCAGGATAGTGCTAGGTGTGCCTCTTCTGTTTAGCTCAGTGGCCCCGCCCTCATCTTGTATGTCCATCTTGGAAACTAGGGTTTTGCTCAATGAGGGAGTGTGCAATTTTTGCACACGGGGGTCAACTCTAGAAAATCACCCACCGGGCACTTGTGGCTAGCATTCCCGGCCGGAACCTACCTAAACACACCTGCAGGACTCCCCAGAACCTGGTTTTGTTGCATGGTTCGAGTTCTACACCCCCGACCGGTATCCAGCAGGTGTCCCTGAAGGCCTTCTGGATGCGAGATGGGACGAGCCATAGAATGAAGACCATGGATCGGATCGACGAATCATCGACTCCGTTGGATTCAGCATGTCGGGATAGTGCTAGGGGTGCCCCTCCCCTCCACCCTGGTGTCCCCGCCCTTATCTTGTACGTCCATCGTGGAAACTAGGGTTTAACTCAATGAAGGAGTGTGCAATTTTTGCGCACAGGGGTCAACTCTGGAAAATCACCCACCGGGCACTTGTGGCTAGTGTTCTCGGTTGGAACTTGCCTAGACACACCTGTAGGACTCCCCAGAACTGGGTTTTGTTGCACAGTTGGAGTTCTACGCTCCCGACAGGTATCCAGCAAGTGTCCCTGAAGGCCTTCTCGATGTGAGACGGGATGAGCCATAGAATGAAGACTGTGGCTCGGATTGATGAACCATCGACTCTGTTGGATTCAGCATGTCGGGATAGAGCTAGGGGTGCCCCTCCCCTCTGGCCCAGTGGCCCCACCCTCATCTTGTAAGTCCATCTTGGAAACTATAGTTTTGCTCAGTGAGGGAGTGTGCAATTTTTGCACATGGGGGTCAACTCTGGAAAATCACCCACCGAGAACTTGTGGCTAGTGTTCCCAGCTGTAACCTGCCTAGACACACCTACAACACTCCCCGAAACCCAGTTTTGTTGCACGGTTGGAGTTCTACGCCCCCGGCAGGTATCTAGCAGGTGTCCCTGAAGGCCTTCTGGATGTGAGACAGGATGAGCCATAGAATGAAGACCATGGCTCGAATCGACGAACTGTCAAGTCCGTTGGATTCAGCATGCCGAGATAGTACTAGGGGTGCCCCTCCCCTCCGGTCCGGTGGCCCTGCCCTCATCTTGTACATCCATCTTGGAAACTAGGGTTTTGCTCAGTGAGGGAGTGTGCAATTTTCGCACACAGGGGTCAACTCTGGAAAATCATCCACCAGGCACTTGTGGCTAGTGTTCCCGGATAGAACCTACCTAGACACACCTACATGACTCCCTGGAACCCAGTTTTGTTGAACGGTTGGAGTTCTATGCCCCCGACAAGTTTCCAGCAGGTGTCCATGAAGGCCTTCTGGCAGAGAAATGGGACAAGCCATAGAATGAAGACCGTGGCTCGGATCGACGAGCCATTGACTCCATTGGATTCAACACACCGGGATAGTGCTAGGGGTTCCCCTCCCCTCTATCCCGGTGGCACCACCCTCATCTTGTACGTCCATCTTGGAAACTAGGGTTTTGCTCAGTGAGGGAGTGTGCAATTTTTGCACACGGGGGTCAACTCTGGAAAATCACCCGCCGGGCATGTATGATGATGATGATGGTCATGATGATGAAGAGGTTGATGGTGATGGTGATGGTGATGGTGATGGTCATGAAGATGATTATGATGGAGGCTTTGATGAGGAACCTGGAGTTAGAGTTAGAGTTAGGGTTAGAGGTAGAGTCAATGATAATGATGGAGATGGCGGTGATGATGAAGACGTTGATGGTGACGGTGATGGTGATGGTGAGGATGGAGAAGATGGCTTAGTTCTAGGGTTTGGGTGAGGGTTAGGGCTAGGGTTATAG
This sequence comes from Larix kaempferi, assembly GCA_027924585.1. Taxonomy (NCBI): domain Eukaryota; kingdom Viridiplantae; phylum Streptophyta; class Pinopsida; order Pinales; family Pinaceae; genus Larix; species Larix kaempferi. The sequence continues at coordinate 827,729 of BSBM01000127.1, read as the reverse complement.
AAGGAAATTGAATGAGGGTTAGAGGTAGAGTCAATGATGATGATGGAGATGGTGGTGATGATGAAGACATTAATGGTGATGGTGAGGATGGAAAAGATGGCTTAGTGCTAGGGTTTTGGTGACGGTTAGGGCTAGGGTTATAGAAGGAAAGTGAATTAGGGTTAGAGGTAGAGTCAATGATGATGATGGAGATGGTGGTGATGATGAAGACGTTGATGGTGACAGTGATGGTGATGGTGAGGATGGAGAAGATGGCTTAGTGCTAGGGTTTGGGTGAGAGTTAGGGCTAGGGTTATAGAAGGAAATTGAATTAGGGTTAGAGTTAGAGTCAATGATGATGATGGATATGGTGGTGATGATGAAGATGTTGATGGTGAAGGTGATGGTGATGGTGAGGATGGAGAAGATGGCTTAGTGCTAGGGTTTGAGTGAGGGTTAGGGCTAGGGTTTGGGTGAGGTTGATGGTGATGGTGATGGTGATGGTGATGATGATGGTGATGGTGTCGAGGTTGATGGTGATGGTGATGGCGATGATGGAGATGGTTATTTTTCCATCTCGCATCCAAAAGATTGAGATGGTGATGGTGATGAAGATGGTGATGATGATGAAGATGGTGAAGTTGATGATGATGGTGATGGTGGTGAGGTTGATGGTGATGGTGATGGTGATGATGAATATGGTGATGGTTCCGTCTCGCATCCAAAAGATGGAGATGGTGATGGTGATGAAGATGGTGATGATGATGAAGATGGGGACATTGATGATGATGGTGATAGTGGTGAGGTTGATGGTGATGGTGATGGTGATGATGAAGATGGTGATGGTTCTGTCTCGCATCTAAAAGATGGAGATGGTGATGATGACAAAGATGGTGATGATGATGAAGATGGTGAAGTTGATGATGATGGTGATGGTGGTGAAGTTGATGGTCATGGTGATGGTGACGATGATGAAGATGGTGATGATGATGAAGGCGTTGATGATGATGGCGATGGTGATGAAGATAATGATGACGATGATGATGAAGATGATGAAGGTGTTGGGGTATTTATTTATATCCAATGTATTTGACTCTAAGAACCTTTCATGTGTGATTATAAAAAAATCAAGATTCCCTCAACCCCCAAACATGCCCTTTCAAAGAATTTTTATCTTTGAGTGTGGTATGGGTGCCAACATGAGGTTTTGTCTACTAAGGATGGATCTTGGCATCTTGACCATGGTTGGAGTGATGACAATAAGGTTCATATGACTCCAATGAATATTCCATGGATCATGGGGTAAAATTATCTCTCAAGTATTATTGCATGTGAACTTGCACGTACTGTCAGAACCCGAAATTTCTGAAAAATTTAAAATTTTATTTATAACAATAAATGTTAACTAAATAGTATTTCTGGTCCTGTTTTAATTTCAGTAACTAACGTAATCTGTTTAAAAGACTCTGTCTTACTAAAAATTTGATTTCTGAGATTGTAATTAATGACTGTTTTGTTTCAAACTGCAAGGGAAGAGCTAGTCGTAGCTGACTGGCTTACTTAGCTTCCGAGCTAATGCATAAGTCGTCTTCTGTTTCTCAGGTACGCCGGTGAAGTAAGGATCACTGTATTTTAAACTTGGTAAGCATCAATACTCCCTGTACTTTAAAACTTTAAAGAAGATTTATTTACTGTTGCAAGTTGTAGTGCGAGACAGTGAAGTTATTCTCATGAACTTACACTTGAATTAAGATTGATAGTCTGCCTCGACATGATATATCTTATTCGGATGGTATCATCAGGTTTTGCGATGAATTACATTGTTTCCGTTATAATTATTGTTTTATGAATATGACTCTATGTTACTACTGTAACTATCACTGGAACAATTGTTTGTATCATAATTATTATCTGCATAAAGCGACTTAGCATCATGTGATATGTTGTCAACTAATACCGGTGATTACTGTTGTGTTCACGTATTATTAACGTGAGTTGAAAAGGTGGCGCCTCTAGTGTTGTTCCATTATATTAATCTAATATCGGGGTCCAATGTCTACTTAGAGTTTAATTTATGTCACCTGACTGTGCCTTGTTTTTAAACTACATTCATGGTGTGAACCAGTAGAGGAATTTATATTTCAGTATCTTCAAAATAGAGATTATTATTCTAATTGTTTACTATTTAACAATAGTATTAGTAGAAAATACGATGATAGTATATAATGGCGAATGTGTATCTTGTCATATAGACTTGGCAACATTTCAATGTATTAAGTAACAAGGTGTTTTCAATTGAAAGTTGACTACCTTATTGCTTACATAAGAATGTATTATGCTCATGGTATTAATCTATGGCTTGGTTTCAATATATAAATAATATAATGATTGTGCAACAATCATAATATTCCCATACGTTGGAAAACTTTATATTCAATATGGTGTTAAGGTTGTATCTATCATACTAGGTTAAGAGAAACTCTATGGTTGAAGTTGACTATATCTCGTTCATATCATTGTAGGGAATATACATACCACGTACCTTGGAATTATTGAAGGTTCGATTGCAAGGCATGCACTATTTGTTGATTGAATGTATTTCATATTGTATTTCCATACGTTTGAGTTTGACTTGTATCTATGCAATGATTTTTGAAAACGATGAATAATGATTTGGATGGCAACTGAACTATATGGTCTCGACCCATATTACGTTGATATATTTCAATGCTACGTGGTTAACTCTCCTCCATGCATTTGGTGATATATAAGCTGTTATCGAAACCCTACCAGGTTATTGTCTTTGCCTCCGGGCTCGGGTCCTAAGGGTGAAACCCTCCATGCCTGGATTTCGTCGTTGGGTATTGTAACAAAATGCACAGTGTTGTGGTTCTGGTTTTCATGGTTTCATTCTATGGTAGGATAAGTCCTCGGCTCTGCTGATAGCGTTTGCTACAGTTTCATTGTTTCGTGGTCTCGTTGCTCCTTCTTTGTTAAGTCCCAGCTATTTACAGTCCTTCATTGTGCTGGTGTGGTTATGAGGCAGGGTTTTGCTAATGTCTTTAAGTTATGAGAGGGTTGATACATTTAGGTTTGGGGGTGTGCTTCTCGACTGGTTCAATCCCAGCTTGAGGGTTTCGTCTGGAATGTTACCTGTCGTGGCTGTCAAGAAATGTTATGAAGGCTTCCCTTGCTCGCCCACCTGATGAAGGTGATGGGGTTTCACTGCTTGTTCAACTTGTGGCTACCAGTTGTCCGCTGTTGCATTCCTCCATGGCTCGGTAAGATAATAATCATGTTTTTTTTACAGTTTTTATGTTTTGCAATTATTAATTAGAATTACGTTTGTATTACTACCCTCAGCATTCAATAAGGTGACTAAAAATCCCTCGGCATCCGTTAATGTGCAGGTCACGCGGCTCTGAAGGTGTACAGGGCTTTTATCACCAACGCTGGCTCCTCCGGGTAAGCCTGGTTATCCACGGCTGTCTCTTCCTTTGCTGGTTTTGTGGTTAGGGTTGAGTCTTGGAGGGAAACTCCTGTGTAGTGAGGTCGTTAACGACTTGATGTCATGGGTGCAGTCATCTGTAATAAGTTGTTTTGTTTGAAATGAGAAGGGGTTTGAAACCCTGTTATGTTTATGGAGAGCCATTCACGGCTCAGACTGTATGAGGCCAGGGTTTCTGTTAATGTACTTGTAATTGCTAGGCGTAGGGTTTTATCCACGCTGTTTAAATTAATATTTAATATGATAATAGGCCTGTCATGGCCGTGTTTCATTTTTGTGTTTTGTTAAAATATTAGAATGTTTGAAATGTAGGGATGAATGAGTTCTTCGATACCTGCAATGGATGATAACTCTACTGTATGGAGTTCATGTATCGTTTCTCTGTGTTTTCTTGGATTTTGAATGTTTAATTAAAAGAATGTGGATGTTCTTCGACTATAACTGTAATAGTTAAATAGTATAGGGTTATTTTGGCGAGTTAGGGTTCTGTTTTGTGTTCAACACATATATATGGAATTGTTAACTCAGTGGTGACTGGGAACGAGTTGTAACAAATTTATTTTGATTCCTGTATAATTATTTAATAAAACTGTGGATAGAAATTATATACTTAGAACTATGTATAAACCTACTGTAGGTTTTGTCTGCCATATAAGGCATTCTTTTCATTTGTTTTCCGTCTGTCAAGTGAAAGTTGTAAGGCTACGGCCGTGTAGGGTTTATGGACTACTCTAAGGGAGAATATTTTAAATGAAATAAATATTATTACTGTGTAATTATGAAGGTTGGTAACAGCCAATAAAGGTTGCATTCGTTGACAGTTTCTCTGTGTGTTAATATGTTTGTCTTGTTTGAAACAACTCTGTCAACTCTGTCATGATAACATGGCTAACAAAATTAACACACTAGGTTGAAGGGGAATAATACTCTACAGTTTCTATGTGTTTGTATTTGACTACTGTGTTAATGAATAAGATTATATGGAAGCTTGTAACAATGAAATATTGTTACAGTCACACCCTTTAGTTAGTCAATAGATGTCAATCATATTCTGAATATAAACAATATAATAATATGAGTTTTGTTTATCTGTTAACTCGATACAAGTATGACCTGTAACTAAAGTTGACTGAAATATGAAACAAATATATGTATACAGGTATATTATTCTAATAGGAAATATCTCAAAGTAAAAACTAAGATTTATCTATATCTATTCTTATGACTGTTTAATAGCTATAATTCTGGAATATCTACTGTTTAATATTCTGTCTATTATTTAACTATTAACAAGAATTCTAGAAATACATAAACATGGTATTTGTTAACTGTAACAGTAACAAATATGTGCTGCATAGGATAATTACTCTATTTAAATAAAAGTAGGGAAAATTCTAAAACATCTGAGTTCTGTAATTTATACCAAAAGAAATATACAGAGACTGATTTACTGAAATTGAATACAGTCAAAACATAGTTGAACTAGTCTATTTCATATGAAAATTATTTAAACTAACAGCAGGAAGAGTGACAGAACCTGTAGCTATAGTAGACAATAACAGCAATGGGAGGCTGTTCCTCCCTACCAATTCCTGGAGAGTGCCCAGACAGCACTTCTCAGGACCCCCGAGCTTGCTCTGGTCTAACTGGCTGGAATCTAGGTACGGCCAATAATTCCCTCAGCCCAAGCAGCTATACTGGAACCAAGTTACTGCAAAATCCTGTCTCAAAACACTTCCTTACTGATTTTCCCACTTCCTCAATGGGACTCCTGAATAGCATTCACCTGAATGTATTCTCCCTCTAGAACAATTGCTGAACCCCCAGCTCAGTTCATTGAGTAGTATTTAAAAGATTGCCTAGGTCTTAGTTGGGCTAACTGTCATTAATGAGCCACCTGCTCAGATTCCACTTTCTTGGGGAATCATGACCCCAAAATATAGGGAAGTTGCCACCTGCAACTCAGGAAGTGTTTGAGGATGTTGCCAGTTGTCTTTTGTCCTTCCACCTAATTCCATCCACCAGTTAGACCAGTAACCTCTTTTAACAGCTCTCCCATGCTGTTGTCTCCATAATTTATTTATTAATAATAATTATTCAAAATTTACATTCCATTTCTGGAGACTCTGCTGAGTCATCCATTCCTACTTAGCATTAAATTTAACATAATGTTTTCAGGAATATTAAAAATAATTACATTATTTTAATAAAATTGGGGTATGTGACACGTACCAAGCTACAACAAATATTTCGTAGGAGTAGATTTGTCTATATGAATAGATAAGTGAAAAGATTTTAGCAACAAGACCTATCAATTTTAACTTGGAAGTATGGGAAATGTTCAAAGTGGGATTGAGAGGCTTGATGGTGATTGTAGTAGTGGGCATGGTATTGGTGAGAATGATGACATGATAGTGGAATTAAACATTAATATGGTGACCCTGGAGCTTGGATCCTAGCCTAGAAACATGAGAGCCTAGCCTAAAACCCCTAGTTGGTAGCATAAACCCTAGTTTGTATTCTAATCACAATGAAACCCTATTATGTATCCTAAGATCTAGCCCTAAATTATAATACATGTAAAGATTAAATCATTTTCATTGTACATATATATTCATCTGCATACATTTGAATCCAAACCACTATACACATATATGCATACATAAAATTAGATCGCTATCACATAATGATAAATTAAGGAAGTCCTAATTTTAAATGGTAGTGGATGTGATGGTCATCAAATCAAAGGTGGCTATATATGTGAGTGAGAATTAATGAGCTAGCTATACATCATGCTCAAGGTTGTCCTATTTGTATGGTGAAAATTGATTAAGAAATGATTCCATAACTTGGTTATTAATTTGTTGCATGATCTTAAGTTGAAAAAATGGTCAAAATAAATACTAGTGACGACATTTCATTATGTAGAGTATGGCCTTTTTGGATTTCATTATGTAGAGCTATTAAAAATCATGTTGGATCTCATTTTAACCTTTTGATGACAATGGACATTTTCTATTTTTAAGTGTTATTTTCCTAGTACTCAAGTTCCCAATATATAGCTTATGTGCCATGAGGTGTGATTTGTCCATCAATTTATTCCGTTTGTTTTTAGATTAATTCTCACACATGATTTTGTTTGAGTTAGCCTCTGTTTACAATGTTCTCTTAACATAGATACCATTAGAATCTCTTACATGTGCAAAGATAAACCAAGCTGAACTACGATATCCAACTTCTCTTCTAAGATCTACGTAAAACCCAAATTTACACAACATCACATCATGATACACACAACATGAGACAACCACATTAGACAATAAGATATATAAATCACATAACTGAAAATCCATGTACATCGAGGCTACAAAACTCATCCAAACATATACAATTTCTGGTGAATAGTGGAACATGGTTCCCAATGTACGTACAATGGCAACTCGTGCCCTACACAAATGCGACAACTCATGCCGTAGATACAAAATACATGGCAACTCGTGCCATAGATACAAAGTACATCAAAACTGGTGCACAAAAGTGCCACATCATGGCTAATGTACATAACACGTGGTGTGTCAAGCATTTTGACCACCGTCGTCACTCCCAGGTGTAGATCCAAAGTCGATCTTCCTACTCTTCGAGCTACCAGTGCCTCGGGTCTTGGTCCATCTAGGAGTAGACTGTATCTCAGGGCTCTGGAACAAATGATATAAGATACCGTCATTTTCAAGCATTTGCAACATTTACCACATTTTTAAAACAAATGTAGAATTCAAATATTAAATAAATCACCTCTGACATGAGTGGGAAACGTTGGACAGGTGTCCTGGATTTGTGGAGCCTCTCAGCAATTCCAGCTCAACAATTCCAGCCTACAACATTTAAAACAATCATTTCATTGAAAAGTCATAATTGCTTAAATTAATTTTTGTTAATGCATCAAAATATTTTCATAAATTAATTTGATTCTCACCGTGAACACCTCCGACGATGGACATGGCTAGCCTTCTGGGCTAGCAGGTGGAGCAGATGGTCAGACAACCAACTCCTATGCAGTGATGGGGGGGGCACAGATGTAGTGGCAGCCACTATAGGTGCAACCACTGGAAATACTGATGAGGATATTGGAAGAGTAGATGCCACAATAGTGGCGGGAAGTGGGGATGATATGGTGGGAGAAGACATGGTGGTATGGGGTGGAGGAGGACCATGTGGACTATGAACCCTTGTCGGCTGTAGGATAGAGGGTATCGAATGGAAAGGGCTATGGACGGTGTTGAGGGATGGTGCATGGGAGGGAAGTCCTGCATGGAGGGAGGAGGATGGACAAATGTGAGGTTGTGGACGAAGAGGGGAAGGTGGAAGGAAGGGTGGGCATGGACGAATGGGGGAGGATGGATAGACATGGGGGCGTGGATAAATTGGGGGGGATGTATGGATGTAGTGGGGTGGGCGAGTGGGGGAGGATGGATGGAGGGGGGAGTATGGTTGGAGAGTGGGGGCTGGATGGAAGGGAGTGGGTGGACATAGGAAGGGGTCCAGATGAAAGCGAGGGGGGGGGACTCATGGGAGAGGGTGGATACATAGGACTAAAATGCGAAGACACAACTGCTGGTGGAACTTACATATACATTTTTAATATCACAATTTAGTGAACAAACAATAAATTAAACCATAGTAAGTTGTAACAAATCAAATTAAAAGCATGCTTATAACTACACATTGTACCTGTGTATATGGTGATGTGCCAATCCCTGGCGGGGGTGGCTGATCACTGTAGTCACGAAACACCTGTGGACAACAAAATGCATCATGTTATGAACATGTTAAACAAGTCATTATCTAGGAAATCAAGATATTCAAAAACATTGTATGAACTATCAACGTGTCTGCCATAAATATAAATACTTGAGTAATATAAATGACATACGTAATAAAAAAATTGTGTCAGGTACTGAAAATACCTCCATGTGGGGTGTTGCAATTTCAGTTGTAGCTGCATTGCTGCATCCAGGTTGGGAGATTCTACGTTCTCTCATCTTGGTGTATCAGCTCTGAATAACTGTACATTGAAATAATAGTTTAGGTCAAACAAAAATACTTTACAAGTTATAAAGTGATGATTGAAAACACAATAAAAAAATTGCTGACCTGATCCATATAACAACCCTCGGTCGGGCCAAGGAAAGTGTGCCCATAATGGGGACAAAGATGTGGCATTGTCCCCGTCGAACTGGAATGCCCAGTATGGCTACCATCGGTCATGGGTCTATCTTGGCCCTATCGTGAAGGCCCTGCACCTGGATCTCTATCAAGGTCACCCGACCTCTCCACTGTAGTCGTTGCTACAAAGGAGGTGTGTCTGGGGAGACGACGTGCAACATTCCTCATTGCCACCTCGATCTGATCAAGATTATGGGGCAACTGAGGTGGCTGGGGAGAGGGGTTGGTGTCAGGCTTTGGAGCTGGTGGCCCTCTCAGTGGGTTCCTCCTGGAAGCAGGTCGATCTTGGGTAGAGCCACGCCCAACACCCTTGAACTCGGTTATGTCAAAATAGTTGACATGTAAACTGAGGAAAAACTCAGCCCACAGTTGGCGAAGGAAGTACTTTGGAACCTCCCTATTATTGCAGGGAGGTTTATTTTACACCATGAACCACCTCTACATCCAATTGTCCCTCCACGGTTGGTAATGACACCAATCCATGCAGACACGTGGCTTTGTAATGTTCAGTGGTTGGCCTGTTTTCGGATCAGTGAACATACTTTATAATTGGGCTTTTGTAATGTTCAAATATTTTATTGCTTCCTTGGAGATGCCCATGGAGTAGGACTCCCGCATCCTAGCTCTAAATTGAGTCATGTCAGTCAATTGCTAGTGTGCATGTATGAGGGAGTCGATTGAGTTCTCAATTGACGTGGCAAGAGACAATCGAGATGGTTCACCCGAGTTTCTAAGTTGGCGAGTGTGCACTCACATTTCATTTACATAGTGGTTAAGGTCATCTTGTTCAAAATTAGGTTGTGGGTTTTGGTTTTGTTCGGTTTTTCGGCATTGGGTCCAAGGTTTGGGTTTTCTTATGTTCCACCGGACTCAGGGTTAACATCTTATTCACTCATTGTCTCAGTTGCACTCTGCAGTTGAAAATTGGTTCATTGTTTTTAAAATTTGGGAATTATTTACAATTACATAAATGAAAAAAATACAAAAATTGACACAAATAATGAATAAAATTGAAAAAAAACGTGATATTTACCTATTAATCGAAGTGGTGACGAGTTTGTGAGTGTTGTTGGGTTGTTTTGGAGTGGATTTGGCCTCCATTGGTAGTTGAATGGATGCGTATGTGGAGGAAGAGGATGCGCTCGGCCAGCCAAATGAAAAATGGGGAAATTGTCAACTGTTTTTTTTTTAATATTTTTATTAGGGGTGCGTGCGCGTCTCCTCTGCGCATACACGTCAATGACATGCACGCACCATCAACATGCAAATGCCTCGGTTCGGTACCGAACCTAGAGGCACGTGCACGTCTCCTTAGGTGCGGTCATGCTATTGTTTTTCTCCACTAGCGCGGCCCTATTGCAACAAATTTGGGGAGCATCTTCGTGTGCCCCCCCATATGCATCTTCGCAATAGTTCATCTAGTCCCAATTTGTACAATTGTCCAGCAATTATAGTAAACTCAGCTGCTCTTACCACTAATTGTTTCTTTTGCTGTGTAGTAAATTTTGTAGGTCCTAATCCTATAGTAAAAAATTCTATGATATCTTTGAAGTAGTCATATGTTATATGGATAGGAAACAACTGCGCATCTGGTAAACTATTCTCTAGGTTACTAGGTTTTTCACCTAACTCAATGTGTGAAAGATGGTCAAGTCCTGCATTCAATCTTCCTGGTTTCACAATGATTTCAAAACATATTCTTGGAACAGTAATAACAATCTGCATATTCTTCCCCCTAACACTGGTCTTTTGACCAAGTACTTCAAAGTTGAATGGTCAGTAAACATACATAAATGTGAACCTAGTAGATAGTGTCTAGACTTTTGCAATGTGTATACCATATCTAAGCCTTCCCTTTCTGTCGTGGTATAATTATTTTCTGCTGAAGATAACTTTCTGCTTGAAAATGCAATGGGATGATTGATTCCTCCCTCACTTGGTTGAGCTAGTACAATGCCAAGCGCTATAGATGAAGCATCTACGTGTACATGAAATGGTTTATTCCAGTCAGGAAATACTAGAATAGGTGTCGTAACCATTTTCTCTTTCAATGCGTCCAATCCTTTTTGGAAATATTCAGTTGAACTATACTTCACTTCTTTCTTCAATAATTTTTGCATAGGCAAAGTGATCTGTGCAAATCCTTTGATGAATTTCCTATAGTATCCTATGTGCCCCAATGTAGTCCATAGATGTTTCACCAAGTTAAGTGATGGGATGCTTATGATGATTGCGATCTTTTCTGGATCAACCATCAATCCCTACTTACATACTATGTGTCCCAATAAAATACCATAGGGAACATAAAAGACGCTCTTCTTTAGATTCAAAGAAATCTGGTATTGTCTACACTTCGCTAACATCATCATTAAGTTCGCATGATGATTATTCAAAAGGACGAATATTGTCCAGTCATCAAAATAAACTTCTAAGAATTTATGAATATAATACTTAAACGCAGCTACAACAATTATTGAAAATATAGTAGGTGCATTCTTCAATCCAAACGACATAACACTGTACTGATATGATCCCCATTCAATAGAAAATGTGGTCTTATGTCTGTCTTTTGTAGCAATTATGATTTGATGATATCCAGAAAATCCATTAGTGAAAGAGTATGCCTCTTGTCCACCTACGTTATCTAACACTTCATCTGTGAATGGAGTAGGAAATGTGTCATTTAGAGATGCGTCATTCAATTTCCTGAGGTCCACACAGATTCTGATTTCACCTTTAGATTTCTTATCTTGAATTACCATAGGATTTATGCATTCCAATTGTTCTTTTGGCTCAATAATTCCTACGTCAAGAATCTTATCAATTTCAACTTTCACCCATTCTTTATATCTGGGATTCAATTGGTAAGGTATTTGCTTAATAGGATTCGCATAAGGCTTGAGAGGTATTTTCATAACTCTCAAGTCACCTAAAATGCCTTTCATTTGAGAAAACTTGGTAGGCAATAAATCTTGATATTCGTGCACTAGGTCTGCAATCTATCCTACTGTTTCTTCATCACAGTAATCCCCAATAGAAGCAAATTTTGGTTCATTCACAATACCAATATTGATCTTTCTGGTCTTCACAGGATTACTCAAGTCTGAAATTTATAAATCATGTCCTTCAACATCGCATTTTCCTTCAGACTGAGGTATATTCACATCATGAGGATCTTCATCTTCATCTTTGTCGAGCGCGAAGTTATAACATTCAAGGGCATGTTCAAACTGTACTACCCAATCTGGTTGTTTATATACATACAATGAGACATCATTAAATATTTTCTTTTTAATGATCTGTAAAACCTCATTGACACCCGGACAATCATCCTCAAAACTGAAAGTGGATTGAAATTCGTTTATCATCATGTGCCAATATGTTGTACTTCTGCAAAGTTATGCTTCTGTATACCAATTCTTTCGTATTCGATCCAATGTGTGTACAAACATATGAACCCATTTTGTCTTAGGTATATGTATCCAGTATTGCGAACAAAAATCAATGTCATCTCTGGGATTAGTCCATCCATTGAATTTTACTTGTACTTTCTCAGTTTTCTATGCAAATATGATTTTCATCATGTGCTTACATTATTCCCACGTGTTCAGGTTTTCTTTATTCATATCCGACCATCTAGAAGGTGTATATCGCATTGCTATATCAAAGAATGCTAACTTATGTTCATCTGAAACTGATACTAAACATTCATGAAGAAATGCATGGATATTACCTAAACCATCATAAGTAAGAATTGGACTTACCTCTATTCCAATCCAATGTAGTGAGTTTGTTATCTTCACACAACGTCTTGCTGATACTTCATGCATTTGGCTCTGCCAGTTATCCATTCCTACGTCTGATTCTGATACACAAGAACTGTCGCATCTCCAGCTCAATGTTCCATCATCTATAGGATTAGTGTAATATTCCTTATTCACTATCATTTTGTAGATATTATCAAGTTCTTGGGCTCTACATTCTTCTCAGACTAGTTCAACATATCTAGGTCCTTGTGAAGGATCCAAGGGTGCGATGACCTTGATATATGGTCCTCCAAATATCATTTGTTTTTTCCTTAAATTGATAATTACAAGGTTTTCAATTGCCCAGTCAATCCATAATAATGCAAGATAAGGATTGTTTTCATCTATGATCTCAATAACATCAAAGCCTACTTTACTTCGCACTCCATCAATGTCTACAAGAACACTTGATAATCTCCCAAAGGGTATAACCTTTTGCTTATTAGCTAACCTCAACTGTATAGGAGACCACAATAAATTTGGATTTCCCATTTATTCGCATGTTTGTTTTGTCAAGACATTCACCTTTGAGCCTAGGTCGAGAATGACTTGATCCATTTCAAAATCTCTGATCTCCGCATTTAGCCTCATTTCTCTTCCTGTCCTTCTATTGTTATTGATATGATGAACTGCTATGTGTGAATCATTCACTGTATTACGCTGTTCGTAATGTCCCAATAGGTTCTGTAATTCTCCTAAAGCATTCCCATGCCTCAGCAAATTTATGCAGCTCTATAGGAACTGCGTAATAGGACTTATCTGTTCTGGCAAAGTTTGCGATCCATCATATGAGATCGACATATCTAGTATCGGTGTCTAATCACTTCACAATTCGGCCCTTGTGGTCGAAAGTTCTACGTCCTAAAAGCTTTTTCTTGCTTCAATGAATTCCTTTTTCTCTTAGTCAGGGTTAAATGCGGGCATTTTTCTAGTTGTTTTTCTAACCCAAGGCCCATCAATAGGATTTGGTATGTTTAAGTGATATTCAGAGGTCAAAGCTTCCTTTGTCCTATCATTTCCTGTCACTCCTCCACGTCGCATCACAACATGAATGTTGCGATATTCGTTTCTTTTCTCAGCTGCAATCATCTGTATATTCTGGTTCTGTCCTTATGGTCTTTTCTCTTGTATCTTGCATTGCAAACTGAGACATGCTTCAATGACATGGTCAAATGACTTACAGTACTTACAGTTTATGCGTGGTTTCTAAAAGTCTCTTGCTAAATGTCCTGGTTGAGCGCAGTTATAGCATACAATCTGACCTATTCCTCTTCCTTGGCTAGTGTTACATCCTCTTCCTTTGTATCCACCACATCCTTTATATGCAACTTGGTAATACTGCGCATTTTCATTATTATGTGGTGTTTCTCCTTGGACTCTGTAGACATCGTGCTTTCTTTCTATCATGAGATCATAAGTTCTGCAGTTGATATCATCATGTCCAACTGACTTATAGAATATTCAATACATATTCTTTGGTGTATGTACATATTTCTGAAGCAGGTAACAGTCTTCTAGGAGATGTCCTCTACATCGACAAATCTGACACCATGGTACTTCTTGTTGATTCAACGGGTTTGGTGATCCATTGGCGATGTAATCTATGAATACAAGGTAGTTCTCCTTGGAATGTCCCTCTCCTTTACATTTTGTACACCAAACCTCTTCTCTTATCTCTTTTCCTTTCTTCATATCTTGTAGTTGTAATTTTAAATTTGCTAGCTATGTCTATATTTGTACCATACCTGTGCTAGTTTCTCCTGTGGGAGAAGCTTCTAGCTTCATCGTAATTTCTAATGCTTATGTTTGTGATGTAACCTTATGTTGCATCAATAGTAGTCTAATGTGTGGAAACAATAGAGCTATGAACCATTCTTGATGTTGTTGCGGTTCTATTTCAAAGCTAACTTGATCTAATAATGCTTTGAAATTTTGATCAAACTCCCACATGGTCTCATTACATTTCTGTTTGATTTCTTTTAGCTCTGTGATGCACTAAAATTTAGAATTAATATTCTTAAATTCTCTAATAAGCATAGTTTTGATATCAACAAGCAATCTGTTCTATCCAAGAGAATACTTCATGAACCATGTTAAATATTTGTCTCTAAATGTGGTAACTAGCTGAGCTTGTTTCATTGCATCATCCTGTACTTGATTAATGTTCCATACAGCTTCACAGAGAAACCAATGTTGCTCTGGGTTTTCTAGATCGGTCCCTTTCAAAATAGGTAGCTTAATGTCGTCTGTCATTCTTCTTATCTAGGAGGTTTAGCATTCTGAGATGATGAAGGTATACCACTACTTGACTGATTCTGAGTACTTTCTCTTGCAGTATTACTACTACTAGTGTTTTGCGAACTAGTAATATTTCTTTCTTCAACTATGGGTTTTTGCAGAGTAATAGGCTGATAACCAATCAGTCTAGGTTCTGTTTCACTATCAGAATCAAATCGATAGGAGTTTCTATCACTTCCTAACTCTTTTTCTAGGAATGTGCGAGGTTCAACTTCTTGAGACCTCTTTCTAGTGCTAACTTTATATCTCTTTCCACTTCACAAAATACCAATATCTGGATCTGTGTCACTATATGTGTTACTGAACATTACAGACTCAAACCATAGGAATATTATTGCATTCTTAAGACTCCTTTTTCAGATAGTAGCATTTTAATGTATAAACTGAGGTTTTTCAGGTACTTACCTCTAAATCCTTGGAAGAAATATCCTTGTGCTACACTGTAAGACTTCAATGTGTACACAACAAATTTTGTAGCATATCCTTCCAGTAAGCTATCCAACCAAAATTCTACTGCTCTTTAAATGAGGTTGTCAATCCTTGTAAGCCTCTAAATCAACTTTGTAATCCAAACTGTAGGTTCTCCACCCTGGAAACAGTTTTTTCATTCTTCTATCCCCGATATCCACTCATGGAACTCAGTAGCAAAAGATGAGAAGAAAATTTGATGCAGGTCAGTGAATATATACCTTTGCAACCATTGTTCTGTGGTAAGACATAGTTGTCTGTTTTCTTTCTTTGCAAACTCAAGTTTTGCCTGGCTTACCCAGTTCTGTATTTCTGTCTTTTTCGAATACCGCATAACACATCACTAGTTCAAGCATGAAAATGGAAGTGATTATTGGTTTCCTTTTTCACATTCACATAACATAGCAACATCCCATATTGCCAGTTCTTAGCGCAACAACGAAACTATTTGTTGGTTTTTTTCCTCTTTCTTTGGGGATGACCTGGGTTCTGCGCAGTTCCCTTACTTTAGACCCAACAAAATCCCTTCACTGGCCCTTTCGGCATCAACCTCCAAGCAGGCTGAAGTCTCACTCGAAGCGAAGATGGGTGGTAACAAAATCAGGTTTCTGCAACCTGGTGATGCATGGTTATGTTATGTGAGCTTGATATGTACAACTTACTCGACATCTACTTAACATATTATTACTAACATGTATCTACACACTTCGCATTTATCAACAAACTACAGATTTCATTGGATATTTGTTACTTTACTCTTATAGCTACGTAATTATCATTTCTAACATGACTTCGCAATGTTACATGCATGTTCCGCTACTTATCATATCATTCACATTCACATTCATAT
This sequence comes from Larix kaempferi, assembly GCA_027924585.1. NCBI lineage: Eukaryota > Viridiplantae > Streptophyta > Pinopsida > Pinales > Pinaceae > Larix > Larix kaempferi. The sequence goes on along the minus strand of BSBM01000127.1, from coordinate 811,597 downwards.
GAAAACACATATATAAGAATAAAAATTCATGAACATACAATATAACAGAGATTCAAACACATAACACAGGTATTTATGTGGTTCACCCCCTAGATGGGAGCTACATCCATGGGAACTGTTCTTATATTTCATGGAAGGGGTTAATAGTTATAGTCTGTGCACTCAGCTGCAGACTCTTCTCTACAATAGATCTATGCGCACATAGTTGCAGAGTATTTTTCCTCTTGTAGATCTCTCTTAGCATAGATATAACAATATCTTCTTACCAAATCTAACAACCAACTAGATTCTAACAAGATATAACCCTTCCTTATACAAAATTTCCCTTTATATAGATTGTTCCCGAAGTTCACATCTTTACAATAACTATGGGCCAACCCCCATAGTACCCTTAAACACAAAAATTACATGGTTCTCTTGTTGACCATGATTTATCTTTACTTTGTTAGATATCTGTTGTCCTTTTGCGTCGCTTCTTATGGCTCTGATGCTTCTCTAACAGCCATAGTTCTGACCGCGCAGCTCTGACGCTATAATGGTGAAACCTTTGCACCATTCCACTTCTTTACTTTTCACATTTGTAGCTGACAGTTTGCCACTTCATTCATAACTGCTCCAACTACCTTGATTGTCTTTAGTACTTAACCTTTACTAATGGGGAAAATCATTTTTTTCCACTTTGATTCGCTCCATACCCTGCTCCCTGGAATTGCAGAGTTGCTTCTCCCAAAATTGGTCGATGTTAGTCCTTACCTGACTTGTACTTTCGTCATAAAAAATTCTTCCACTTGGGATGCTCCCAACATGATATTTATGAGAAGATCTATATGTAGCAGCCTAAAGGATTCATCACATATCCCACACTTGTTTGCAGGTTGAAGAAGTCCCTCTATGGTCTCAAGCAAGCTCCTAGAGCTTGGTATGCCAAGATGGACAATTTTATGCTATCACAAAGGTTTGAGAGATGTAATTTTGATCCAAATGTTTACATGCATCATGTTAGTGATCTCATTTTGATTATTGTATTGTATTTTGACAATCGACTGATCACTGGTAGTTGCACCAAAGAACTAGGCTCAGTTAAAGCTGCATTGCACAATGCATTTTCCATGACAGATCTATGATTGTTGAAACAATTTATGGGTTCGGAAATTGATCAAACTATTGATGGGATCACTATTTCTCATTCAAGATATGCTCCATATCTGCTGAAACATTTCAAAATGGATGAATGTAAGGCTTCAAAATTCCCATTCCTTTCAGGATTTAAGCTCACTGATTGGGGTTCTTCACCAATATTGGTTGACAGTTCACTATATAGACAACTAGTTGGGAGCTTGTTGTATCTCACACACTCTTGACTAGATTTTTCTTATGTTGTTCGAGTTGTTTCAAGGAACATGCAGGACCCTCATGTGTTCCATTGGAAGGATTCCAAAAGGATCTTTGATTATGTGCAAGGTACGAAGCAATTTGGAATACATTATGCAGTTGGTTCATCACTTGAACTAGTTAGTTTTACTGATTTTGATTGGGTTGGAGATAGTTCTAATCGGAAGTCTACTTATAGTTATGTGTTTATGCTTGCACATGGTCCCATTTGTTGGTATAGTACGAAGAAGCATAGCATCTTCTTATCTTCAACCGAGGCCAAATACAAGGGAGCAGTGAATGCAGCTACACAATGTGTGTGGTTGCAAGGCATTCTTGGAGAGTTCGGATTTGCATCTGATACACCCACAGTCATTTGGTGTGATAATCAAAGCACAATCAAGATCTCCACTGATCCAGTATAGAGGAAGAGGACCAAGCACATATAGATCCACATGCACTACATTTGAGGCTTGGTGCATGACCATATTATTACCTTGCAGTATTTCACTTATGTTTAGCAAACTGCTGATATCTTCACCAAGAGTTTCAAAAAGAAGACCTTCAGTTACATTAGATCACTCCTTTGGTTGAGTGATGCATGGTGAAGACTCATACATTTTCCAGATATGTTTCATGTCCATTTTAGATGGGAGGTTTTATTTCGCATGTGGTTTTCCTCCTTACCTTGGCTACATGGACTAATAAAAATTGTTGTTTTAAAAGGTGACTTGAGCCTTAGTTGCCAAGGCCTTAATTTTGTATTGACTACTAAATTCTATCTTATGGGGGGGTGTTAGAAAATTATTACATCTTAGGACCTTATTCATACATCAATTTGTTGATTAAATGGTCCAAAATAGGTTAATAATTATAATACAAGGTTGTTAGAAGTTAGTTGGGGCTAATTATGACCATTCCACCACTTCTGGGCCAAAATATGGTCAAATATAGTTGTTGGGAACCCTATTAATGGCCACCTCCAGCATTTATTACCCCCTCTTGAGAAAAGGAGCCTTGTTTCCCTGTTTTTAGGAAGTTGTTTTTGACTTAAGGTGCCCATCCATTGTATGTGGACATTTTATCCCTTTCTTGTCTATTTTGACCTATCCTTGGCTACCTAACTACCACCCAATCTTATCCATCACATGTGTGAGCCTCATTTATGTCTTCCCATGCTCACCCAACGTTTACATGGATAATTCGTACATGTTTAGGGTCATTTGGGAGCCTATTGGTCAACTTAGGGGCGATTGAGGTGCAATCTAAGCTAGCCACTTGTAACTTCCTCCAAAGAAAAAAAAATTCTTCCAAATGTTATATAAAGATGTTCACAACTCATTTATAGGTTATACAGATAATAAAATTGTTATTTGATCATTTATATCTATGGTTTTTGATCATTTATATTACTGGTTTTTTATCGTTTGTGACTGGTTTTTGATCATTTTGTTTTCCATAATTATTTTTGGACTAATTTATTGCATACTAAGACAAATTTATTGATTGTGAGGTAATATTTAGCTACTAGATCCTACTGTGATTAATATTTCACATCAATTCCTCTTTTGAATCCTTGTTGTTGCTTAGATTGATCAAGTCTTGCATAAATGGCTCTTCATACCTACTTCAACCCACACAATGCCTTTTTAATTTTACATACATAATCCTTATTCTCTGAAATCTAGAATCCTTTTGGTTTCTCAATATAGACTTCTTCTTCTAACGTTCCATTTAAGAATGATCACTTGACATCCATTTGATAAACTTCAAAGTTTTTGTGTCATGCAAAGGTTAGAAACATTCTTATAGCTTTCATTCTCGTTACAGGTGAAGATGTTTATTTGAAATCAATTCCCTCTATCTACGAATATCCCTTGCATACAAGTCTTTCCTTATTTCTCACCACTTGTACGACTTCATTTTGTTTATTTCTAAAAACCCATTTGGTCCCTATAGCATTTTTGTCCTTGGGTCTAGGAGTTCAAGTTCCCAGGGTTCATTCTTTTCAATTTGATCAATTCCTCATTCATAGCTTTAACCTAACAGATTCCATTACTTGCTTATTCAAAATAACTAGGTTCTTTCTATGACAAAAGAAATTTTTTTTACCACTTTAGATACTTTTATCATTTTTCTGCTTCTTATTTCCATTCCTACATCTTTATCACCTATAATTAAATCAACATGATGATTTCTTTTTACATTTCTAGATGATGTTTTTGTATCCTATATGATTTCCCATTCTTTCTCATTTTCTTCATTTTATAGTTCTTCTTCTTCTTCTTACATAACTTGTTTTATTTCCACCATTGGTTACGATCTAGTTTTTTCTTTTCTAGATCTATTGAACATTGCTTCATGAACTTTTATATCTTCACTTTCAATTATTTTATCCATTCTTAAATGGTAGCAAATATAGGCTTTGCATCAAGAATCATACCCAAAAAGGATGCCTTCATCAGCTTTGGAATCAAATTTTTCGAAGTCATCATTGACCATTTTAATATAACACTTGCTTGTGAATACTCTGAAGTATTTAACCAATGTTGTTCTTCCTTTCCAAAGCTTAGAAGGGGTTTTATCTCTGTTTACTCTGAGTTGAGCTCTATCTAGTATGTGGATATTAGTGTGAATAATGTGAACCCAAAAATCATCAAATAGATTTGACTCATTAAGCATTGTTCAAGCCATTTCTTGTAAATTCATGTTTTTTCTTTTAGTTGAGCCATTTTTTTAAGGAGTTCCAGCTGCTATGTATTGTCTTTTGATTCTATTTTCTTTACAGAAGTCATAAAAGTAATTTGATACATATTCTCTTCCAATATATGAACAAAGAATCTTGATCTTAAAATATGTTTCATTCTCAACCATCTTATTGAATATTCTAAAGCTCTCAAAATATTCAGACCTTTTCTTAAGAATAAATAACCAAGTCATTATAGTATACTCATCAATGAACAACATAAAATAATACTCTTCATTGAAAGTCTTTGTTCTTGCTAGCCCACAGAATTCGATGTGTATCAACTCCAGGGATTGTTTTGTTGAGTATTGTTTTGTTTTGAATCATGTATGTGTCATATTTCCATGTTAGAAAGGTTTGCATACAATGCTATTAGGTTTTATGATTTTAGGAATATCTCTCATAGCTCTGTTCTTAAAAATATTTACTAGTTTGTTGAAGTTAATATGTCCCATTATTCTTTTCCAGAGCCAATTTTCATAAACTTGTCCCATGCAACATTCTTCCCTTTCTATGGCATTTGACATATATACATTGCTTGAGGTCCTTGGTTCTCTAGCTACTAGTCTGCCTAATTTTTCTCTTCGTATTTGACATTCTTTGTAATTAAAAAAAATATTATGTCCTTGATCACACATATGAATTATGCTTAAGAAATTGTGTTTCATGTTTTCAATCAATAAAAGATTTTTCACTTCAACATCCTTGTTTCAAGTGTGATTGTGCCTCTTCCAAGAATATTTGTTGTGCCATCTCCACCAAAGGTAACACTTCCTATTTTTCATTTATCAAAGTTTATGAATTTGTGTTTGTCTCGAGTCATGTGCTTGAAGCATCTGCTATCAACATACAAACTGTTTTCTCTACTTTGGGCATGTAAAGCCAAGTCACACTTTTTAGTAGGTGGACTTTTTGACTTTTGTCTCCAATTTATGTTGTTATCCTTCTCAAATTTTGGAAAAATTATTTGTGTTTCAAATTGCTTGAGGGATTTCATTTTAAGTCTAGAGTTGAGGGATGTATGGAAAAAATTGTTACATTTATAGCACTCAATTTCAAAGTTCAGAGGACCAAAAGAATGATCATATCTATGTTTAAGGCTTTGTGACTGATTGATTTTATTCTCATGATGATTCTTGGAATTTTCACTGATGACTCTATTACTTGAGTATTCCTTGTAGTGAGCTTCTTTATGACCAAAATTTTTTCACAAAAAAATTACCTTGAGAAAAAGGTTTGGTACCTCTTTACGAATAATCTTCTTGATGTTTCTGCTTCATTGTTTCGGTTGTTATTATAAGTTGTTTGGCTTGCCATCTTATTGTTGTCCTTCTTGAGTTCACTACCTTCAGTTTTAAAGATTTTTTTTGCTGCATCTACATAGGCTTTGAATTCTGATTTATTTCCTATTCTCATCTTCCTTGACTCCTCATCGGGATTATACCCTTGTCATGTCTTATCATTATATGTTTTTTGACTGTTTAGAATCTTTTTTAGTGTTTTTGAAACATTGTCATGTTTCAATTGACAATTTAACTGAGAATTTATCTTTTGCACTTCCCATTTGAGAAGAATGATTTGTGTTTGCAGATCTCCTTTTATTCTTTCTATTTCCCTCTGATAGTTTTTACTATTATGACCTTGAATTAGCTTTCCCTCTCATTGGATGTGACTATTGATAATCTGATATGATACTTTAGATATGTCTTCAGTTTCCTGTTGAGAGCCTAATTTCAATTATTGTAATTATTTTCTTAGCATATCACTAAATCAACTTCTAGTTTTTCACTTAATATTCATCTCTCTTCCAACTTATTCGCCAATACTTCTTTGATTCTTCTTGCTTCTTCAAGTTGTCTTGTCAAATTAATGATAATATTTCCAGCTTCTTTTGCTCTCACGATTTCTTTCTTAAGTTTGAACATTGGTTCTTTTAGCTACTTATTCTTCTTCCTTTCCATTCTTATATCATCAAATGTGTTCATAAGTTCACCCTCAAGGTCTACTTCTGCTTCTACATTATCATTTTCTTCATTCTTTCCTTAATGTTTTTCTTCATGATTTCTATTGGTGATTTCTAGATCTTCATTTTGTGTCAGTATTTCCATGAAGAGCATTTTATTTGAATCTATGTCACTACCATATTCTTCAATGTACGGCCTACTATCCTATTTGGAATATAATCTTTTATTTTGTCTGTCAGAATGTTTGATCCCACTACTCCATTTCTTGTATCTCATTTCCTTCCTTTTGTGATGAGGAATATCTTCATCATCATTATTCTTGATTTTCCCATATGGACATTTTGAAGCATAATGGCCAACTTTTAAAAAATTAGAACATTTAAAGGGTAACTTACCTATGAATTCTCTCGATCCTCTTTTGAGTTTTCTAAAAAAGTTCACTTATTTAGTGTTTGATTAATTGTCTAAACAACTACATGACTTGCACCCTTTGGTCCTTGACTTCTTGGTTTCTTTGAATGTTTCCTCATGTCTTGAATTTCCTTTTCCTTCATCTACCCTCATTTCATTTTCTATGAGAATTCGTTGTAGTTCTTCCATGGTTAATAGTTCTATGTCTCTAGCTTCTTCAATGGATGATACCTTTAAGTCAAATTTCATTGGAAGGGTTGTAAGTACATTTTGTAGAACATTCTTTTCTTTTAGTTCTTATCCTAATCCTCTGATAGTGCTTACTATTTCATTGACACAAAGAAAGTATGTTGTGATGTTTTCCTCTTCATTTATTTGAAGTTTTTCAAACCGTCCCTATGTGTTTTCATTTTTTATTTCTTGACTCCATTGTCTCCTTGATATATATTTTTGAGCTTATCCCACATTTACTTTACTATGGTGATATGCATGACCTTAACAAGTACTGTTTCTGAAAAACTGTTGTAGATGTGTTAACATCGAGCATAGGAGAGACTACTAAGTAAGGGAGTACTATGGGATTACACTACTTAGTTCGAGGTGATCCCTTATACTGATTTAAAGGGACCCCAAGATACAAGTTCAACTACTGCAACTCTCAGAATATAGTGATTTGATGTCAACAAGAGTTGAAGTAGAAGATAAGATGTCAGGGTCTTATTTTGAGAACCAAGATCATTTTGCAATGAATTGTTGGTCTGACAAGCATGACACAAGCTTGGATGGTAATCCTAAGGCTCATTACTTCCTCTAATTGATGTGAACTTGGGGAGTGACAAATGACAACATTCTTCAAAATAAAGGTATGAAGTCCGATAGCGGGAGACCAGCTATTGATGAAGGGATTTGCTAGGAACATGACACTTAGGGTGGTGGTGGCTAACAAAAATCATAATGCTATGGATAGGGGGACTCAACAACATCGATAAAAGCAGACCAGGTGTTTCTTCTAAAAGAATAATGATGTTCCCATAGTTTGGAGTAGAGTGGGGAATCGTTTGTACTTAAAAGAATAATTGGTGGGGTCCCAGCAGGTTTTGGAGTGTTAGGGGACCAATTTGATGATGGGTGAGATTCCTGCAATTTTGGGTGAATTGGGGAATCAATTTGATGATGGGTGAAGTTCCCCTAGTTTTGAGTGAGTTAGAGAACCTTTTCCATAATGATGTGAGGGTTTGTTTTAAAAACGCGAAGATGGGTTCCCTAGGATCCAATGCCATGCAGATTGTGCCTACGGGAATAATTGAATAGAATTTGTTTCTTTTAAGGGTGGGGCCCCCATTGGTTTCTTAGCAGGTGTGGTGGTACGAAGAAGATTGCAGATGGTAGAGTGATCATGGGGGTATGAGTGGTCAACTATGTTTCTTGATCGTAATGTGTGCCAAGGAATTTGATGGAGTCGACTACTAAAGGTGGGAGAGTAAATGCACAACTATAAAATGATGAAGTATTGGTTGATTTCTTTAAGGTTTTATCAAATTCCTCATCTTTTTGGGGGGTCAACATCATGGGTGTCAAAATGATGACTGGGATGCAATGGGGAAAAAACCCATGGGGGAAAGATGCTATTTGTGGTTGTGATATTGGTGGGCATATCTTCACTGGTGAGAGGGACACTGTGGTTATTAGCGGGAATATCTAGTAAGTGCAATACAAATAGAGGGTAGGTGTTTCCTATATGCCAGTTTCAAAGTGATACCTATGATAGAAGTCCAGTTCCACTACTGAGGGGTGGAGTCTTTTTCTTATAATGGAAAAACAAGAGATAGTGGCATATCAGTCATTGTCCCACACATATGGTGCAAATACCTAAGTGTAATAAAGAACATGATGAAGGTATTTACAATGGAGAATTGATAACCAAAACATAGCGTACGTGTGGTTTTGACTAGAAAAATAGGAGTGAGATGGAACCACTTGGTTTGGAAAGAGAGAAGAGTCACTTTGTATGTCTCTTCATGCTAATCATTATGGTGTAGATTGTTCATCAAACAGAGTTACAGTTTGGTTGTGGTGACGGTTTGAAAATTGGTCCAAATGATATAATAGGGGTGGGAACCGCATTTCAAAATCATTAGTATTGTTGAACTTTCAACCTCAAGAGGGAATTTTGGTGATTTTGAGATATTTGTGTATCCACTATCCAAGTGGTGAGAGTTAGGTAAGCCTATACATTAGCCTTTGACTTCTCATATAGGTAGGTTAGGGGAACCCTTTTCCCATATTATCAGTTTTTAGACATAAAAACCGACTCCACAGGTATTAGATAATCCATTAGTGTGCATTTCCCTTGTGCAAAATAATGGATATTACCTTATGGGGCATAAGATACACATGCTTCAGCTGCATGCTGAATCATCACGACTGTCAAAGGTAAAGTTACGCGACTGAAGTTTGCTCCTCTTGCGCGAAATGGGATGCATGAGATATATGAGACAATCATGGTATGTGTGGCCAGTGGGTAGTAGGAGCATGTAGATACGATGAAAACGAGTGTGGGAGAGTGTTGGGGTGGTTTGGTCAGTTTTAGGTTTCAAAATGCATTCTAATGTTTTTCCTTTTTGTGGTTCCAGGTGATATGAACCGGGAAAGATGGTGTACATCGAGTGACAGGAACACAACTATGTTGACCTGGTGAGGGAGGTAGAGGGTGATATCAGGGTCACACAGACACTGCATGATGTAGGGATCGTGAAGTTTTTCAAGTTCCCTTTCCGCCAATCAACATATATTTTACGTCAAGAGATCATCCCAATGTGGGATCCAGATAGGTTTGTGTTTCATGTTGCTAGAGAGGACCTCAACATCATTTCTCATGATATATACTTTTTGACTGGGTTTCCTAGACTTGGAGTATAGGAGTTGACCAAAGCTGCTATGGGGTGAGGTTGTACGATCGAGGGGTTTGTAGACCAGCACTTATTCCCCTTGATTCGATAAACTTTTACATCACACAAGATACTCAAAGACATCAGTTGTTTACATCATTACAATCAATTTTGTTTTCATGTCTTTATGTTTGAAATGGGTTCCATGCTAGTGAATTGTTCTGATGAAACCTAGAAAAGGATAATGTATCATGTTCAAGAATGAGGAGAAATAGTTAAGCAATCTTTCTCAAAAAATATTTGTTGAAAACAGTAGATTTATTTATGTAGATTTGAATAAATTTCAAAGGATTACTCAGGGGAAAAATGATAATTTATCTGCAAGATTATTAAGTAGTGTCTATGTTTGGAAACATTCAAGCACTATGAACATGTAGATAATATAAGGTAATTTTATTAATGTCCAAAAAATGACCTCAATTGTCTTACTTTAGTTATGGGTTATTGAATGCTAATTTTGGCCTCAATTAAATAGTTTACAATCATAATGTAACCCCCTATTTGCATCGGTGTTCACTTATGGTTTTTCAAGAAGAATTCTGAGGTGACCTCGGTTTTCTAAGCATGGATGTAAGAAGAAGTAGCGAATTTGAAGCATACTTTGAGTAGTTCTGGACAATTCTGGGTTTGTTTAGGCTAGTAATCTCAAGTGTCGGAAGTAATATGCATGGATGAGCCAAATTTGATCTGTAAAATCAGTACTAAACTTGTCTTGGTCCAATCAATGATCATGACTAAGCAAGTCTAGGTGAAGGTTATAGCAGCAAAGATTTCCATGTATCTATCTCAGAAAACTATGGAAAAATTTCAAGTCACCTTAATGCCATTGTAGAAGGGTTTTGGGTGCAGTTAGTTTAGCAAAGTAGTCATAGCATGTAGTAGATCCGATTGCCAAGGATACTTCTTGATAAACATTAAGTGGTGGGAAACACAAGACAATTTGTCTCTACTAGGATCAATATCAAGAGAATAAAAGATAATCCGTCCTTAGTTTTATGTCAGTCCAAGCAATACTATCCTCGATTTCATGTCAATCCAAGTAATTCTATTTGGCCCTTATATGCTAACTGGAATGAATTATGGTGATTGGGACCTCAACATGAAAAAATCAAAATCGTCTTTAGAGTTGGTGATTACAGTTGTGTATTTGTCAAGAGGAAAAGGTAACAAGCTCTTTGGAACTCGACCATAACACACTTTTGATAAAATCAATTCCAAGGATTGAGACATATGAGGTAGCCAATGCTACTTTTAGAACAATAGAGCTTCTTTCAAAGGAACATTTATTTCCTTCCTGGAATGTTGGTTTCTCATAATGGTGTATCTTTAATAAACAAATCTCATTAGATCATTGGAATAAGGAGAATTGTTCTATGGGAAGCTATGGTTCATTTCCTCCCCCAAACAAGATGTTATTTTTTGATTACTTCCACAATTGGAATGATGGTTGTCTCTTTTGAGTCTACAAATTTTCCAAGTTGTTTCTTATATGGGACAAAGAGTTATCAAGTAGGAAGGTTGTGCAATTACATTGCAATCCTTTGGTAACTTATTTGGCATTCAATTTTGAAACGAGCTCCACGTGGAACACTTGATGACATACATGGATTATGTTTTGGTGAGATGTGAGGGGATGAATTTACTTGCAAGGTGGATTGTGTAAGGAAAAAATTTACTATATCTTGCACTAAGGGTTGTACTCAGAGATCACATCGATCAAAAGGATTCCTTAGTTGCTCCATACAATTTGTGCCTCAAGATTTGAGAGAAATACAATCAATTGAGACTAAGTAGATTAAATATGAGAAAGTATGGAATCAAAATGCATTATACAACTCCATGTTGTCTTTGGATAGGTGTAACCTGATCCTATTCGAGGGTGGAATCATGATTTGGTTTCTCGCACTGAAAATAACCATGTAGCTACTTACCACACTAAATTTATTGCAATTGAAACCTCTCAGGAAACAAAAAATTATGTGTTGCTTGGGGTTTTGTAGGATGGTCACAATAAAGGTCTGGGTGATTTTTGTTAAAATATACAAAACAAAATAAAAAAGAAGATAGAACACAAATAGGCATATTCATTTCCTTATGATTATTAACCATGATCTTATATATGATTACATCACAACAATATTGCTGTTCAATACTATGGGACATCCAAGTGTCCTAGTCAGACTATAACCAACTAACCAACTCAAAAAATTAACCAACTCATGACCATTGAGATTACAATTCTTAACACACCCCCTTAATCTCAAATGGCATAGTATTCTCAGCAATATCAATGCCTAAATGATTCCTTTGAAACTCAAATTCATATGTTCCCAAATGTTTGGTAAACATATCATCCAATTGCTCCTTAGAGCAACAAAACATCAAAGTAATCTCTCCATTATTGAATATCTCACGTATAAAGTGATAATGAGTGTCAATGTGTTTACTCTTTCTATGAAAACATTATGTTTGGAAAATTGTATGGAAGAACTATTGTCACAATAAATAGATGTTGGTTCTTTTTCTGTGTATCCCATATCCTTCAAAATTCGTCTTGGCCAAATTGTGTGGCATGCTGATGTAGTTACTGCTACATATTCTGCTTATGCAGAAGAGATATTAACAATGGGAAATTTCTGAGAGGCACATAAAATCAGACTGGTACCAAAATGAAAAGCATAGCCAGATCTGCTTTTCCTATCATTAATACTTCCTATAAAATCATTGTCACTGTACCATGTAAGAATACTGCCTGGTGAATGAGAGTACCAAATTCCATAACCAATTGTGCCTGCAACATATCTCAGAATCATTTTAATAAATTTCCACTGAGAGTCTTTGGGAAACTCCATTAATCTAGAGATCAAGCTAACAACATACATTAAATCAGGTCTAGTTGCAGTTAATACATTAAACTGCCTACCAATATTTTGTAAATTGTAGAGTTCAATGCTGGTTCATCATCATTCTTGCTTAACTTGGTTCTTGTAGCAATGGGGGTTTCTATTGGTTTGCATTTATCCATTCTGAATCTCTACAAAATGTCTGTAGAATACTTATGCTGACATATGAAGATGCCATTTTCACTTTGGTCAACTTCCAGAGCAAGGAAGTACTTCATGAGACCAAGATCAGTCATTTAAAACTCCTTTTTCATGACTGTCTTAAATTCTTCTAGCATCAGATTTCTAGTGTAAATGATATCATCAACATAAAGACATACAATCATAATGTTACCTTGCTTATATGTTTTGACATATAGAGTGGGTTCATTGCTTCTCCTGTTGAACCCATTGTTGACGAGATACGAATCAAGTCTACTGTACCAAGATCGTGGAGCTTGTTTTAGACCATACAAGGCCTTTTTTAGCTTACATACCTTGCGTTATTTAACTTTGACGGAATAACCAGTTTGATGGTCTACATAGACTTATTCTTCAAGTATTCCATTGAGAAAGGTATATTTCACATCCATTTGATAAACATGCCACTGGTTTTGAGCTTCTATTGCAAGTACAACTCTAATGGTATCCATCCTTGCTGTTGGAGCAAAGGTTTCATCATTGTCTACACCATATTATTGAGCAAATCCTTTTGCAACCAACCTTTCTTAATGATTTTGTATCTCTTCGTTTTCATTCATTTTGGTCTTATAGACCCATTTTACTCCAATATCGTTTTTTTCTGGTGGGCTATCAACATGATCCCAAGCATGATTCCTTTCTATAGAATCAATTTCTACATTCATTACTTGTACCCACTGTACATCCTTTACTGCTTCATAAAAAAATGTTGGCTGACAGGAAAATAGAGCATACTAAAGTTTCTCATCAATAATAGGAGTCTCCTCATATAAATCCCTTAAGCTTCTATTTCTTTGGTTCTGTGGTGGACTGTTTGCTAGTGTTGCTTCTTGCTGCTATTGTTGTACCTCCAGTTTGGGAATTCTGAGTGATAGATATGGTGGATATGATCTTTCATTTTGTTGAATATCTGTTGTATCACTCTAGCATTTTTATTTAAGGAAATTAACATCTCTGCTCACCACAACCTTTTTTGTGGAAGGATTATACAGTTTGTAGGCTTTGTGATTTTCACTGTAACCAGTGAAGATACATTTTTCACTCTTATTGTCTATCTTTTTATGCAATTCATCAAGTATGTGTGCAAATGCCACACATCCAAATACTCTGAGATGTGAAACACTAATTTTAGTGCCCGTCCATGCTTCTTCAGGTATCTTCTCTTTAACACTTACTGTGGGAGATCTGTTCAGTAAGTAAACTGAACATGCCACAGCTTTAGCCCAACAATCGCCCGATAGCTTCTTATATGAAAACATGCTTCGGGCCATGTTCATGATGGTCCAGTTCTTTCGTTCATCAACTTCATTCTACTGTGGAGTGTATCTGGTAGTGAACTGGTGCTGAATTCCATGCTATTTATAGAATTATGCAAAATAATGTGAGTCATACTCACCTCCAACATCTGATCTGATTACTCTTATGGATTTACCTTATTGTTTTTCAGTCAATGCTTTGCATGGGTCCATATAGATCTATGTGAAATAACTCAAGGTGTTCTTTGGCTCGAGATGTAGAAGTGGGGAAATTTTCCCTTTGATGTTTTCCTAAGATACAGTCTTCATAGGAACTGGACTGTTCATTCATAATTGCTAACCCCTTAAACATGGACTGTTTTTGCAATGATTGAGACTCTGAAAGGGTAGATGACCATATCTACAGTGCCACAACCAGGTTTCATCTATACTAGAAACAGTATGTGCATATGAATGTGACAGGATAGCACTTCGAAGACTGAGTGGAAATATTCTATTCTTGGTCATTTCTACTTTGGCTAAGAGTCTTCTACTGGGGGCTTTGTCATAGAAAAAACAATATGAATCAATAAACCTGACGTCATACATATTCTAAATCAATTGACCCACACTGATTAGATTGAATTTCATATTAGGAACATAGAATACATCATCTATAAGCTTCTTTTCATTATGTTTGGTAAGAATAGGTACATTACCTTTTCCTTGAGCAAGAACAAGATAGTGATCACCAAGCTTGATTTTTGTATTCACAGGTGAATCTAGATCATAAAATAATGATTTTTGTATTTTTCTTGGCATGAGAGAAACATGACTTCTCATGAACTTTCTTCAACATTGGAGACATGGGATCTGCCACTGTTATGATCTGCTTGGTTCTTTCCGCGGTATCGTTCACTAAATTTTGGACCTATTAGTCCATCTCTTGCCTCTCCCTCTCTGAGAGTTGTGAAAGTGCTCACCTTGATCTGAGTGTTCATGAGCAGTTATATCCTCTCTAGAATGATAACTTCTTCCTCTTCTGCCTCATCCTCTACTTCCTCTGCCTCGACCTCTGCTGAATGATGCCTGAGTGTTGAATGCATTTGACAGAGACTCTTCCTCTTCATTGAGTCAAGCTTCGTGGGACAGAAGGGACCCTTTTAACTTTTCTAGGGTAAACTTGGACACATCTTTAGACTCTTCTATGGAAGTAACAACCATAGAAAACTTCTTAGTGAGACATCTAAGAATATTTTGAACAACAACCTTTTATTCCAAGGCCTCGCCATAGGTTTGGAATTGAGTTACAATACCTGAAACCCTAGTCATGAATTGATCTACAGTTTCAGTGTCATCCATCTTAAGACTTTCAAACTGAAGTCTAAGGGTTTGGATTAAGTCTTATTGTTTTAACTTTGTCAGTACTTTTGTTAGTAGTTTAAAGGAGATTCCAAGCTTGATATGCGGTGTTAGCTCTTGATATCCACAAGAAGATGGACTCCTCAATGCAGCTTTGTATCAACCATTTTGTTGTAATATTTTGATCTCAGCATTCTTCAAGGGATTTATTGTTAGCATTTGACATAATAGCCACAGTATCTGTCGTCGGTTCCATGAACTTGTTTACAACCATATCCCAATATTTGTTGATTTGGAGAAACATCTACATATTGATTGAACAAAACTCATAGTTGGTGCCGATTAACATTGGTCTGGATATCTGCTTCATGCTCATACTTTTCATATTGTATGACTATCTTTAAACAGAGTGTTGCTACTTCTTTAGCTAACACAGTGCGTCAGAGGGTGCGTCGGATAAACTCTGTGCAAGTGAACAGTGTTCGACTCTCTTTTCCTTAGTAACAAGTGCATCGATGACGCTCTTTGTCTATGCAGAGAGTGTGTCAGTGACATACTTCTTCTTTGAAACAGGTGCATCATGCCGTAGTTCCCTAAGGGATAGGTGCATCGACACTTCCAATGGAAAAATGAAAAAAATATTTGATGTGGCCCCAAAGCTGTGAAGATGCTCCTTCATGATGACGTGTTCTGTCTCGTGTGTGTGTGTGCGATTTCCACTATGTAACATACCCCTTTGCTGAAACATTTTATGTTTGAAGGAAACATTATCTTAACTTTTATTGTGAAGTTTTATATTTGGACAAGTGGCCAAGGATGAATGTAATTGCACAATATTATTATTTAATAAAATAAAATAGGAGACACTCACCCAAAGAGATTGTTGAAAGAGTGTTTACTGACCCACTAGGTGGAATGGAATCTGGGGTAGAAGGCAATGGACAAGTGGCAACATCATGAACTTAGTAACTAGTTGTTGTTATGGGACAACTCCCTTGAATTGTGGTCAAAGTTCCCTGAAAGATGGGACTGGAGCTTGAGGCTCATTTATTTGGAAACTGACCACTAAAGACCTAGGCATATTTATAAAGCCATCGGATTGAGCAGAGGCTCACACTTTTTCTGACGAGAAAATTTACCTTTTGGTTCTACTGTATGCACACAAGAAATTCAATGAGGGGAAGTTATGTTTTGAGTTGCTTTGTAAGTCCGTTCCACATATTCTAGATGCAGAGTCATTTCCTACTTTGGGAAGAGGTTTTGAGGTGTATTGCAAGTCTCCATTGATCGCTGGAAGTACAACCTGAGTGCCTTGCTTCTACACAGAGTCTTCTACCTAGTGGTTAAGTAAACAGGCTCGGGGGTCCTAAAGGAGCAAGTGATATTGGCTATTTATTGTGGAGAAGGTTGGGAGGAACATGCCTTTTTGGGTGTTTGTCCACCCTATCTACAGTTTCAGGTTCTACTTTTCATTTCAGTTCCTAAGTAGTTATAATTTTATTTCTATAATTTTTTATTTAGGATTTATTAGTCAAACGCTGATAGAGATCATTCTGCAGAAGTAAATATTCGATTTCTGAACTGATTGTGATTCTATAAATTATTGAGAAAATTATATGAACTGATAGAATAGATTTCTTCCTTGTATTTTTCCACGTACTGTTCTTGTACCGTACTATAGTACAGGGAAGGGTGTTTAAAAATAGATAAGAATGATGTTGTGCAATAGACAAAATGATTGAATAAATATCATAGACAAGAACTCTTCCATGGTCCTGTAATTTTTCTAATCTGTCTTCATTTTGTAATTTAAATTGCTATGTTGTCCAGTAATGGAAATCTTATAAGAATATCTATTCTATGCAGACATTATAATATTTTTATAATAGAAGCAACATCTTTTATTCTGCACAAAAACCTAGGGTTTACTCATAGGTTAAATTATTTTCCTTCAGCAAAGTAATTACTGTACTTTTCCTTATCACTTTCTTCCCATTCTGTTAATGTAACTTAGCTATAGATTGTCATCAATATTCATAAGTTTAAAATAGTTGTCAAAAAAGTAGTAAACAAACATAGACATGTTACAGAGCTACTAAACATTTATCTTATCATTATTATCATGCCAAACAAACACATACATCATCTATTTTGGATGAATGTCCTAAGAATATCAAACCCTCATATTTCTCTGTAAACGGATTTGACTTTTCTTATCATTTCGAAATTAGAATTTACAAGACAGAACTCAAATTTATCCTTATAGTCTATACCTATAGGATTATTTTTGAAACTCTTAAGAGAACCAAAATAATCTTAGAATTGAGATGAGTCCATAACCAACCTTACGGCCGAACCCATGACATTTCTAAACATCAACTTATTATTACAGGATTCCAAACAAGATACTTTGCACATGCTCAACTTAAAAAAAATAAACACAGTCACATTTTCATTTACCTGTACAAAGCCAAAACCTAAATGAAGGAATACATTTGACAAGACAATAGACATACAAGTCTAGTTCTCAGCATTTAGGTTATCTTCACAAAAACCTTCGAAGTTACCCTAAACAAAACAACTTCGGGGTTTATAATAACGAGGCATTTAGCCTTTGGCTCTTGGCCATTAGTCAAATACAACATAGCATAAACAATCATCAAAGGTTTCTGGAGCACTGCTCACAGAGTCGATGCACTTAAACCATATTCAGTTGCAAAAACCAGAATCCTTTTATTTATCAAAATAGCTGAAGGTCGAGCTCTTTTAACAATTACCATTTCTACTACACATTACTGAAATAAACTGTAACTGAACTTTACACAGCACACAATCAACATTAAAATTTACAGTAACAACACGAGGTCGAAACCCCAACAACACTCCTACAAATAACACTGAGATTGAATACCGCAACATTTAATGTCTTTTATTTCCATCAATCGACTCAGGGTTAAACCCTTCTAAATTGTAAAGCTAACATCGAAGTAGGTTGAGGATCCCATCCTCCCTACATTGGTTTGTTGGGCTCATAAACATTACAACGACTGCAAAATCCTCAGCCAGATATCAAAACCCAATTTTAGCTAACACCAAACAATGGCCAACAATTTCCAAGAGTAACCTACAGGAAAACTACCGAGGCTTACCGGTCGTGTAAGCAATATCTCCTTATAGATTCAATCATAGCACCCTGTAGATGAGCTTACCTTCCATCAAGACCATTGGATGGTTAAAAATATGCATTACGAAGCTTTGAAAACAAATTATAAACAACAGTAACATTCTGAAACTAAGACATTACCTTCTTAAAAGTGACTGTGGTTCGAAAACAAGCACTCCTGCGACCGGCATGAATCCTTAGCCATTCAAACTACCAAAACAAGTGCAAAAAACCTCACTCATGGCTCGACTCTTAACTGTATAATCAGTGACAGTATCCTTCCATAGGTCATGGTTCGAAACTCGGGAGGTGCTCTCAAAATAACTAAGAAATGAAACCCTAAAGACCCATAGGCCTGTCGGCCTCTCTGCCATACCACTCCATAATATTGAATGCAAATGGTTATTCCATCAAATTGGTAAGCCCAAGAGCAATTAGGGTTGGCACCGGGTTCATATAAATCCATATGAATGTAGGTGACCGATGATATGATGTCCATCAAATACAGTATTCATATATTTCTCTTTATTTTACATTTAGAAAGTTAAATTGGAAAGTAGGTACATTGCGGTGAAAATTGATAACTAGTTGTGGATTGAAATCTATGTTTT
Organism: Larix kaempferi; assembly: GCA_027924585.1. Taxonomy (NCBI): domain Eukaryota; kingdom Viridiplantae; phylum Streptophyta; class Pinopsida; order Pinales; family Pinaceae; genus Larix; species Larix kaempferi. The sequence goes on along the minus strand of BSBM01000127.1, from coordinate 792,703 downwards.
CATAAAAATGGAATGCTATTGTGCTTTAGGTGGCTACTTATTAGGTGTAATCCTTTAATTACGGATGTATTTCATTTTGGCTTAGTTATTTAGACTCAATTCGTTGTGGTGAATGTTAACTAGTTTCATTGGAATTGATGGAAAAGATCACCTTATGTGCAATTGGATATAGGTGTATGCTTAAATATGTTGCTAATGGATGTATGATTTATTTAGGGTAAATAATGGTATGGATACAAGTTGATTTTGTGCAAGACTAGCCGCTTATATTGGAAAACTAGTTAACTAGTCTTGCGGACTCTCTTTTATAATTAGCATGGTTAATTATTGTAATTTTGGCAATTAGGTCGTATTTATCTGTAATTAGATGTTATTAATTTGTTTGGATTGATAATCAATGGTTATTTGTTAAACAATTGTATTTGTGATAAATGCCATCATTTGCGCACTAAGTGTCTTCAAGTGTCGTAATTAACACCTTAATTACTAGTTAACTATGATTAAGAATAATTAGCATTTAGAAGTGGTTATCATCTCTAATATGGATTGGATTGAAGGTTTGATGATGTTAGATGATGTTAAGAAGCCTTCCGAGCCCTTAGATAAGATGCTGGATTTGTTAATGAATTTATATTAAATTATTGTTAATTATTGGATTGTGTGTCGCAATTAATTTTGGAAAAATAGAAATTAAATCTTTATGGTCTATCTCTTACACTGAAAAACAAGTAATTAGCCTCATATATCTAACGATATGTCCGTTAGACACTATGATAGCCCTAGGGTACATTACAAAATTGCCCAAGTTTTAGCATCCACTGCTGGAACAATGTGAAAATAACACTTGGAATTGTGCCAAAACATGGATTAGTGCCTAATTTCCTTTAAGAATTAGGAAATTTACATAGAAAAAGTTTCTAGATACAAAAGTGGAGCTAAAATGGATTCCAATCACAAATTGTTTCTCTAGTGTATTCTCCACATCTCCATGCCAACATCCCACACATGAAGACACACATGGAAGCTCTAGCAAGGAAAATATGGATAATACAAAGTCTCATTAGAAAATTGGATAAAGTTATTTCAAAATTGAAGAGGAGTCTTGCTATGATAAGAATTCCACTAGAACAATACACATTTCCATAGGCTGATATCATTAATGAGACTTTCTAGGAATGGACGCATTATAGGGATAGTCATATTCAAGGAGAGGAAGGAGTTACACAATCCTTGTATTTCAAATGGGCCAATAAATTTTTTTTGTTGGTGAAAGGTGATATTATGATCTATCTATAAGTAGAGAGGAAATTGATGTAATAGAGGGGGTATTTTTTCTTGTTATACTGCATGTGTAAACTTGTTTGTAGCATTTTAATAAGAAGAATCATTTTGTTACCCATGGTATTGGGAGAGAAACTCTAGTTCTAATATTGCATGTATGTGGAATTTTTTTGTCATAGTGTTTGTTGGAATTACTATAAGAATGACATTTTGCACCAAGATTCCACTTCCCAAAAAATACATAAGTTTGTTTGCCTTTCATTAGTTTATCTATAGCCTTGTGAATATATAATTTTAGATAACAAGTAACCACATGCTATTCTTGATAACTAGTTGATTATTTGTGTATTATTGCTAATTTGTACATTAACTTTATTTGTTGATATAATAGTGATAGTACATTAGAATTATGTGTTTAATGTCATTAGTCATTGTTCCCATAGTTTTGTCATTTTTCATATAGAGTGGTTATGCATACATATACATTCTACATTTAAAATTTCATAAACTTCATTTACTATCAATAATGGGTGCTATCATGGTGGATTCCCCACATCAAATAGTGTGAGGTCTAATTGAGAACTTTCAATAGGGAGAATTCTTACTCTTATTGAACAAAATGAAAAAAGAAATAAAAAGAATAGAAATTAGCATTGTAAAGATGAAATTGCATACAATGGAAAAAGGAAGATGGTTGTAGGTGAGCATAAAGGTTGGGAAAGATAGGAATGTTGATGGATAGGGAATTTCACTCCTAATAGGAACAAAAACACAATTGTAATTTAAGCATGAAATATGCAGTCATTTTGACTATTTGTTTAAGAATTTCATAGTTATTTAAAAATCTCTATATTTTGATATATCACACATTAGTGAGATGCTTCAGTTCCATAAAAAATATTCACAAAAATAGATATCTTCACATTGATAATTCTACTCCCCCACCAGAGACTCTAAGCTGGTTATCCATTGGCTTAAAATGGGAAAGCTTCCCAAGAATATCCTTGGAAGACTATAAACAAGGAATTCAATATCAATGAAATGGACCTCTATCCCCATTTGTTTAAGAATTTCATAGTTATTTAAAAATCTCTATATTTTGATATATGACACATTAGTGAGATGCTTCAGTTCCATAAAAAATATTCACAAAAATAGATATCTTCACATTGATAACTCTACTCCCCCACCAGTGACCCTAAGCTGGTTATCCATTGACTTAAAATGGAAAAGCTTCCCAAAAATATCCTCGGAAGACTATAAACAAGGAATTCAATATCAATGAAATGGACCTCTATCCCCATTCAGGTTGAATACTTGTCTTTTATGTAGGGACATCCTATATATTTTGACTCCCTCACACTTTTGTAGACATACTCTTCTGAGATGTCTTTTATTCTTCTTTTGTGATGGTTTATTTAGACAAAACAGCAATCTATCTGACTACTGGATATACGTAAAGCTTAAGGCTTTGAAAATGTGTTTTTTTATTAATATAAAGAGCTACGAATTTTGTAGACATACTCTTCTGAGATGTCTTTTATTCTTCTTTTGTGATGGTTTATTTAGACAAAACAGCAATCTATCTGACTACCGGATAGGTGTATGGCTTAAGGCTTTGAAGAATGTGTTTATTTATTAATATAAAGAGCTACGAATTTTTTCATGTGGACAAAAAAAACTCTGCTAACCCACTAAAAAAACGGGTTGGTCGACCTTGTTTTAAAAAAAAAATCATAATAATAATCATAAAAAAATTGCTTTACGACTTAATTCCCGGAATTACTGTCTATAATCATTAAAAACAAAACACCTTAACAGTCAATCCTGCCATATATCTATATTTTTCACAAACATTTTTGGCTCTTCTTGCCAGCCTGGTATGTTTCAGCTTTGGGTTTGCATATTACCCGCACTGTTGAGCCGTTCCATATGTTTTTGTCTGTTGCTTTTGGAACATAGAATACAGCAATATCTGACATATAATCTTTAGCTGCGTTGTGTTGGAATCAAATCAATCCACTTTCTTTTCTTCAAGGCTTCGTTGCTTCCAGAACATAAGTCTAATATATGACATATGCCCAATAGTACGCAGAGAATATTTGGACACTACGTTGACCATATCACAGTATACATCTCAGTTTTTACTCAAAATCTTTAACTGCGATTCTTGGAAAACTTATCTGGAAATGTACAGAGAAAAGGCTTCCGTATATTGATGTTACCGCTAAGATGAGATTTTTGTCCAAAAGGAAATCATTGATCCATAAATAAATATTATCGAGTGCGAACAGGAACAAATGGATAGGGATAAACTCCGCACTCTTTCTCAGTAAAGTCAAGGCGTGATTGAACTGACAATCAACTTCAATGATGGAAAGTGGAAAAAACGCGGGGACGATCATCCTCCGACATCTCGACGGGCATTTTGATCTGCTGGTGATGATAAGAGCAAGTGGAGAAACTGTTGATATAAAGGTAAACATCATCATCACACCCACCATTATTAACTGTAGAACAAACAATCAATTCAATATATTCATCTCAATTTAGGGAGCAACTGTGACAGCGATAGTCACCATTGTTAACTGTAGAACAAACAATCAATTCAATATATTCATCTCAATTTAGGGAGCAACTGTGACAGCAATAGTCACCATTGTTAACTGTAGAACAAACAATCAATTTAGGGAGCAACTGTGACAGCAATAGTTGGTAAACATCATGATCACACCAATAAATGTTCTCTCCATTGTTCAGCGCACAACGAACACTCAATTCAATATATTCATGTCAATTGCACGAGCAGCTGTGACAGCATTAGTATTGACAAAGTTAACTGGACAAAGCTAATTTATATATGGTTTCTAATTTGCTCAATGTTGTAGGTCACACCGTCATAAGTGGAATCCTTTTGGATTGGATTGCTCAGAGTGCAAATGAGGTTTTCTAGTTTATTAAAGATTTGTTATGTACATGTGGAATAAAAAGCCCTTTTCACGTTCAAAGTCATGGTAATGTAATTTTATAAAATATAAAAAGTTAGAGCCTTGACACTAAGGATGACCTAATTTAAACGACTTGTGTATATATTATATTTAATTTGATTTGTAGAGTTAAGGATGACTTAATTTAAAGTACAAGTGTGTATATATTAGATTTAATTTGATTTGTAGAATTAAGGATGATCTAATTTAATTGATTTGTGTATATATTAGATTTAATTCGATTTGTAGGGTTAAAGATGACTTAATTTAAATGACTTGTGTATATATTAGATTTAATTTGATTTGTAGGGTTAAAGATGACTTAATTTAAATGACTTGTGTATATATTAGATTTAATTTGATTTGTAGAGTTAAGGATGACCTAATTTAAAGGACTTGTGTACATATTAGATTTAATTTGATTTGTAGAGTTAAATGACTTGTGTATATATTAGATTTAATTTGATTTGTAGGGTTAAAGATGACTTAATTTAAATGACTTGTGTATATATTAGATTTAATTTGATTTGTAGAGTTAAGGATGACCTAATTTAAAGGACTTGTGTACATATTAGATTTAATTTGATTTGTAGAGTTAAATGACTTGTGTATATATTAGATTTAATTTGATTTGTAGGGTTAAAGATGACTTAATTTAAATGACTTGTGTATATATTAGATTTAATTTGATTTGTAGAGTTAAGGATGACCTAATTTAAAGGACTTGTGCACATATTAGATTTAATTTGATTTGTAGAGTTAAGAATGACCTAATTTAAACGAATTATGTATATATTAGACTTAATTTGATTTGTAGAGTTAAGGATGACCTAATTTAAACCACTTGTATATATATTAGACTTAATTTGATTTGTAGAGTTAAGGATGACCTAATTTAAACTACTTGTGTATATATTAGATTTAATTTGATTTGTATAGTTAAGGATGACCTAATTTAAACCACTTATGTATATATTAGATTTAATTTGATTTATAAAGTTATGTAATTTGATTTTTAGATTTTTAAGAAAATTATTAATATAAATATATATATGTATATATATGGGTTATATTTATCTTAAATACTGATTTATAAAGTATTGAGAGGGATCGAATATCTTTAAGTGTAAATTTTATATTTTTAAATTTTAAACCAAACCCATAAATTTGATCCCTATCATGCTTGATAGATGGAGGTTTAAGTTTTAATTTTTTATTATATATGCACACATGGAATTTTTTTAATTACTTTTCATAATTTTTTATTCTATGATCATGGATTTTATTAATTACCTTTTATTTTTGATAACGTTACCTTAAGTTACAATATATCCATGTCCCTCGTAATGTATTGTAGAGCACCTCTCTCGGTACAATAAGTTTATGTGAGTCTAATGATTAAAAACATATTATATTCAAAGCTAGAAACATATTATATTTAAGGCTTTAAAATTAAAGGAGAAGTAAAGTATTTACCACCTTCTAAATAATTTTATTATTATTAAAAAAATTATTTTAATGTTTATAATTATATTAACTAAGAAAGAAATAAGTAAAATAGGTGTCACCGTAAAACTTGAGAAGTTGAATTAAAATTTATATCATGATTATATTCTTTGGTAGCCTCATAAAGAGTACTAAACCCACAACCTAATGAGCTAGGAATTGATGTGAATATAATTAAATTAATATATATATATATATATATATATAGTTTATTAAGAATTTGTTATTGATGATGATGGTGATTATTATTATTTTTTGTTTATTCTTATGTTCTAAAAACATAGAAAGAAGTTTATGGAGGTAACAATAGTTTTTACAAGTTAGAAGATTAGAAAGCTTAGTATTATAATAATGATTGTGAAACTTTGATTTAATGTGGGTGTATGTAGGGCACTCCAATAGAAAGTTGCTTTCATCCTCAATTCTCTTGGTATAAGAGAGATGGAAAATCATTTCCTCCCATGGTGTTTTAGGAATTGTTGAGTTCCCTGTTTTACTATGAAGCTCACGATACTTTGTCTTTATATTGGCTATATATTAATTTTCCTCTTTGATCTAGTTAAAATATAGAGAAACTTTGGTCTTCTAGATTAGGGTTAATAGCCTCCTTATAGTATCTTAAATACTTTTTAACCTCTAAATCATTTTTACCCCACATTTTCTCTTTAAACTTAGATGTCATAGTATTTTTAATGTTACTGATATTTTGCAAGGTTGTTCTTTTGTTAATCTCCCAATGGTTTAATCAAGCCACGGTGCCTCACTTTAATCAAAGGTGGTCTTGACTCGATTTAAAGCCAATTTAGGGTCTATCATATCCCAAGTAATTTATCTTATACTTGTACATCAGGTACCTAGTCATAACGATGTTCTCAATGAGGGGAAGTCCGAGTTCTATTAGGGGAATAGGGTAAGGCATATTGCTTTTAAATTTGAGATTTTAAGTTATAAAACAGTTTTGGCTCAAATATTTCTCCACGATTCTCTAGAGATATTGCAACCCCAAACTTCACACTTGTGGATACGTTTCAAAGAGGAAATTCTTTTTATTTCTCATCCTGAATTTGTTAATTTACAATTGTTTTCAATACCAAAAAATGGTTTCCACCTTTCATTAATCATTTTCTCAATACTATTATTCTTAATAAACATATTATACATGTGATTTTTATTTTTTTAAAACAACAACAAAAGTTACACATAACTTAATTTAAATTTATTATAAGGATGACATAATTTAAACTTATTGTAATATAATGAAAAATAACCAAAATGAATATCATATACATTATTATTAGAATCTTTAATTTATTGTTCTTTAATATCATAATGATATGGATAAATAAAATACAATAATAAAGTTATTATTTATTTAATTATTAATATAATATCATGAATTTTTTTGGATATTGAAGTTAACACGTGTATAACATTATAAGTTGTATAAAGATAATATAATTTAAACTTATTGTAATATAGTGGAAAAATCAATCAAATGAATACTGTATACATGATTAAATTATTAGACATTTTTAATTTAAGATTATTTAATATTTGTAATTATATGAATAAATAAAATACAAACAAAGTTATATTTATTTAATTATCAATATGATATCAGAGAAAACTTTAGAAGTTGAAGTATTATCAAGTGAGATAGTCTCAAGAAAGATAGCTAGTCTCAAGAAAGATTGACCATGCCATTTTATATAGTCTTTCATTGTTCAAAGCAAAAACAAATCTTATTTTATTTGTTATGAATATGTGTAAAAGAAGGATATCTTATTTTATTTGTTATAAATATGTGGAAATAAAGTGTTTTTCATAATCATTTTTAATTTATTAAAAATCTATGGAAACTAACCATAACCATTTAAATTAAGAATGTATATTTATAATTTCTTTTGATTTATTAAAAATTTATAATTTATGAAGAATTTGTCACAAAAATGTCAAACTAATCATTTAAATTAAGAACACATACTAATAATTCCTTTTAATTTATTAAACATTTGTTATAAACATGTCACAAATAAAAAGAATTGTAAAAAGTTTTATGATTTAAAAGTGAAATTTTAGCCAAGATTTTACAATATCTTATAATTGAGTGAAAGATTTGCCAAGATTTTACAATATCTTATAATTTAGTGAAAGATTTGCCAATATTTTACAAGATTATATAAGAGAATGAATATTATCTAAAATAATATATATAAATATCATAGTATCTATATAAAGTAACCTTGAAATGTTCCTATATATTAGGGAGATTCATCCATTTATTATAAATATAAATTTGGGGGGTTCTTAAAACTATCCTTGGCCGGGATAATCTTCCCTGAAGATATTATGGAAGTTATATGTAAATTTAAGGTCTCCCTTCTCAAAGACAACCTACCTTGGATACTAGGAAATGATAGAAAAATCAAGGTATAAAACAATAAAATAAATGGTTAATAGGCCATTGGATTCAATACCGAGATGGAATATCTTTATATTTGCATGGAGAATGTAATCAACTGGTCACCTTAGCAAATTGGAATGATCATAGACATTGGAAAAACCTGGAAATTCTCCAATATTCCAACGCATCTTTCACAATAGTGAATGTCCTTGGAGCACAATATTCAAGGGAAAATCCCCTCAATCCAATTTGATAAAAGAACTTGAAATATGGGGAATTTAAGGGGTAAACTACCTAGTCAAGCAAGGATATAGCATACTTCTAGATACCAAATCATATAAGCTCATATCTACAATTTGGAAAATCATTTGAAAGGGAGATGTGATTTTGAAATGAAGTTATTTTGTTGGACATTGGCTCGTGACAAAGTCCTAACAGCTAAGAATCTAAGAAATCGAGGCATGCAAGATCCATCATGATGATCTCTATGCTAAAAAAGTTGAATAAAATATCCAACATCTATTCTTTGAAAAGAATATATATTTTGTGTGTGGCATATTATTTCGATACGCCTCATGCTCCAATTAGAAGCTCCTAAGAAATGCAATTGAAATCCTTTCTTACATGGAATAAATAGTATCCCTAATGCTTCAAGGATAATCCACTCCTCGAAAAGTATGGGAAGTTTCTCCATTATTCCTTATTTGGAATTGTGGTTGGCCCATAATAAGAAAATATTTTAGAAAGAGGAAACAACTTTAAGTAAAATTGTGATATAAGAGAAACCCATACTAATAGGAACCATTATCTTAATTACCCTACCCTCCCAAAAAATTCTAGTCTTATAGTTTAAGAAGAGAGTACATGTCTCAAGTATCTAATCCAAAACAAATCACGAGGGAAACATATGAACAATAAAAAACCTCATATCAAACATCCATGGAAACTTTGATTCATAGTAGAAGAGCTCAGTCGCATGATAAAAGGGACATAGATAGCCTATTTTTTTTATGATGCTTCCATAGGAAATATATGGGTGACATGTGTGGGTGGGGTGATTCTTGATCCGAGAAGACATCAAGTTACAACTTATCATGAGAACTAGGCCAAAACACAAAAAATCAAGTTAAAACATTAGCCTTAATGCAAAGGTTTAAAATATCCACACAACAAAAAATAAATGCCATTCAAGTCTTTGGAGAATCCACAATCATTATAAGATACATGATCAATCATACCCTCTAGATTGTAGGTGAAGCAAGATCATATCTTGGATATACATTAAATTACAAGCCTTTTAAAAAATTGAATTCTTTCACATTATTTTAGGGATAAATAAATTGGCAGATGGAATGGAAAATATGGCATGTATCCTTCCATATGGAGAGTTGGAAAACAATCAGGGTAGGGTGTTCACTCTGCCACCCTAATTTTGCCACCCTATAATCACCAATGAAGTGCATTTTCAAAAGGAAAATGAGGGGTTGTGGTTCAATACACCATGCGGAGTTTATCACCCACACCATCAATGAAGTGCATGAACTTAAACAACAACTCGTCATTTGAAAGCATGCAATGAAGGACTTGGTTTTATCACCTCACAGTTCCTTTGCATTAATTCACGTACTCTAATGATTATTAAGCGTAGGGAAATGAATAGTTACATAAAATGTGGTATCTTATTTTATACCCCCTTCTATCCCTCAACCTCATCTAATAAGATCTATCTCAGTATTGTGCATCTCAGAAGTCGGTTTTGGGTCATTGTTTTTTTAGCTTCGATTCATAATGTGAGATTATGTTTTTTTTAATCCTCTTTGAAAGGGGGGTCCTTACTAAAGAGGTTCAAAGCTAGCATGTTTAGGCTATTTTTATTCTAGAATTGTGTCTGGTTATTCCAAGCTACATTCCTCTACTCTACAATGAAGAGGAGAATTCACAAGTGAAAAGCATAGTTGACTGGCATTCTTTGATGAATTAGCATTATGGGCTGGGAATTTGACGAATTCTTTGCTCAGACCTGGCTTCTCTAGATTCACTTCAAAGAATATATTGTATTCCTCATTGGGGTGGTATTTCTATATAATTTAGTATTAGTTCAAAGGGGGAAATGAATTCCCAAAAGTGGGCATTGCATCCACCCAACGCTATCAAAACTGGTTAAGAGGTGTGAGAGGATTACTGATTAATTCCAACATTCCATGGAAGACGTCTTAAAGAAGTCATAGGATTTGAGTAAATATTGGGAAATAAGGAATGTAAAGGGAAGACAAAGTCCTTAAGCAATAGTACATACCTATGAAAGTGAAAATTGAGAGACAGAAGTAGAGAAATATCATTCTAGAAGTGGACTATGAGAGTTAAAAATAAAAACTAGAATAGGAGGCATCCAAGGTGAGAAAAATCCAAGAAAAGCTGCAGAAAATAGAGGTGGGAAGAAAGCATAGCTTTGAAGAGCTCAGGAATGAATTTTGTGTTAAAACCTTAGTAGGCTCTCTAGGGGTGGTAGTGATGGAGGAAGACATAATGGAACAATCCCCCAAATCTAGGAAGCACCAAGAGAGCTCAAATATAGCTTTAACTGCATGGCATGGAATGCTTTTGGGATAATTTAATTTTCTCTAATGTATTGTAGATTTTCCCTATCACTAGGCCATTCGATTAGATTTTATACCAGTAATAATATGAATTTGAATAGTAAATTAGTAGCTTTCAAGAAGATAGAGATAGTTTTGAAAATTTTGATAAATTATATGGATAGTCTATTACTATTGCCATTTTTGTAACTTTTGATTTTGCAGTTAGGTAATGACCCCCATATATATTTTAATACATTAGTAATTATTATATCTTAAAAAGAGCTATAGAAAACATGCAAGAAGATCGTAGTCAATTAAATGAGCATGAATACATCACATGGGATTCACTTTGTTGACTAATATGTTATCAGGTTCATTCATAAGGAGGGTTTTAAATCATGAAAAATAAGGTCAATATATTGTAGGTAGTAGGGTGGTGGAATGTAGGGTATGGGGGGTTTGAAGATATTGGGGGGGGATAAAAAGTCGTATCTAGAAAAATAGGGAATATCTCTTAAAAATATGGTTTTTTAATTGGAAATATGTATTGGGATGGGGGTTCAACAAAATTTATTTTGGTAGGTATTTATAAATATCTAATGAAATTAGGGGTATTATTTAATATCCCATGAAAGAAGGCACTATGGCATAGTTTCACTGATTGGAAACCCTGTGGATTACATCATGGGGGGGCCATACCAATAACAATGTGCATCAAATATATGTATTCATTGATTTTTGTATATGTAGAGATATTTTAATTATCACATGATTTTTTTTATTGTTGCAAACATAAAACAAAATGGAACCCATTCAACACATAAGATGGGATGGCATGGTAGGGAAGCATTGATTGTAAATTTTATGGGTACATAATGTATTTATTTACATAGGATTTCGTATTTGTTGTGATTTATATATTTTAGTTGATTTGCAATCGTTTGTGAATTTTTTCTATCAGGTGCTAACATACAAACAAGAGTCATCCAAACATTTGGTTGCCATTGGATTACATATGGGTTGTGTGTATATGTTTACTTATCAAGGATTAATTTAACAGTTTGTAATTGGTTATGTTTTTTTACTTCTCTTATTTAATAGTTATTGGAACAAGAAGAAAAAATTAATTATATCTATGCTTTGTTGTGGCAGATAAAATTCACATAAAACAAAGTATGGAGTGGAGAAACAAAAAAGATATTTAGCGAGACAACATGAGGAATGGGTTTGGAAGAATTTTTATATCTTATGAATAACTCGTTGTTATTGAATGTTTTTTTATTTATTAAATAATGTATATTATACTACAAATGAAATATATTCATTACACTTTGTTTCTATGTCTGCAGATGGAATGTGAAGAGACACAATCTCAAACTGAATCCAATCAACAAAACATTCCTAATAGATGAAGTACACTATACCATGCAAATGATGAAGATATGGCGCATGGAAGAATATCAACCAATGACAATAACTAGAGCGATGAATGATGATCATCAAAATTGAATGTTACAAATTGTATATTTTGGAATGTTTTTATATGAAAACTAGACATCTTGTTTAATATGGACATACTATCGCAATAGGATAATGACATATCACCAATAAATGTATTCATTATTTCTGACATTTTGAATATTATGGATCTTTTTGTTTCTCATTTTGTATAGCAAGGGGTCTCTTATTCATACATAGTAAAACAAATTTCTTATTTTATTGGATTATTTAATGTCATACAATATTACCTGGTTGATTAAATATATAGATAATTTCCATTATTAGAATGAAGAAATATGTAATTGATGAATATATTTATTTAAAATGAAACATTTAAAAAATAAAAATAAATATCTTTATATTAAAAGAATGATTTTTTTATAATTAATTGACATTTTGTAAAAGAAAAAATTGCATTTTCATACCAACAATGTGAAAAAATAATCACTCTCACATATTAATGCATTGTTACATATTGATTTGAAAAAAAGGTGTCCTATACATATTCATACATTAGTGCATTTTATACATATATGTGCACCAATACACTAAAATTATATAAAATGTGTCACTGCTCTCTATAACAACAACTACAATGTTTACTCCAACAATATCATGATCACTATTATGATCATTATTGTTACTATTACAAGAACTTAACCTACACTAATCAATATATGCATTGATCCTTTTACTTATGAAATACGTATTATTGCACAATATATCTCATAAATCACTAGTACTTGATATATTATAAAGCACTCTATGTATCTTAACATGGGAACGCTAGTGCTTTTAATATCTAAAGCAAATACTAAGGAATATAAATATTTCGTATGCATCGTGGTGTATAATTTAGTTGGTAGTGCACTAATGTGATTAAACAATTGAAGAACACAGATTAAAAAGCCTCCACTAGAATCTTTAACCACCTAAAATTTTTAATTATATTGAAATCCATTTTTAAATATGTTAATTGTCGTTATTCTTATCTCATATATTGAATTAGAAAATATTTATAACTCTTAATCTTTAGAAACACACATAAATATCTCTACAAAAGAATGAACACAAAAGTATGGCAAGATCCTTTAATCTACAAAAGAATGATCACAAAAGTATGGAAAGATCCTTTAAAGTAGGGTAACACTATAAAATATTTTTTATAGAAGAAATCACTCCACAAGCCATGCTTTCTACAAAACAATACATCCAACATATCTCAATGCAATGATACTTATATGTATTTACAGTTACTCTTGAGTATTCCTAGAGGGTCTATATAAACTACCCCCATTGTTATATTATTTTCTCTATCTACCTAGTGGGTTTATTTATTATCAATCTACTACCGATTGGACCTATTACATACATTACCCCCTTGAGTACCTCCCTAGATACATTACATTTTGTTGTCAATAGCAATAGTTTTTTGATATTTTTTCTCAGTAATGTAATTCACTAAAAACTTCTACAGCAACCTCCACTAAAAGATGTTTTCCTTACAATATAAGAAGCTCAATGTAGTCCGATGAATAATTGTGTATTAAAACTAAGTGAGAAAATCCTTCTCAAAGTGAACAATGATAGTTACATGTGATGTATAATTGTTAGGGCTTAACCATTCCTTCATGTAGGTAGATTAAGCATAAGAGAAAACTTACATAACGGTGACCTATTGTAAGAATATCTACATTCTATTAGATATATGGGCCCTAGGAATGGGGTAAGAAAGAGAAGCAAAATGAGATTAGAAGCTTGGGTAATGATCAAAATATATAGAAGATAAAAAAAAGAGATGGTGAGTTCTTATTGTATGAAAGTATTAATGTTATGCAAGATATAAATAGTTAATTTTTATATTAATGGTTTGAAATATGCCAATAAATCCATTAATAGCTTATGGCTAAATATTGCTACCGTGATAAGAACATATGTTTAGATTCCTAAGGTTTAAGGTTTAAATGATTAAGGCTTATTAAATTAGTGTATATATGAAAATCTCTAAAATTCAATTAATATAATGAATATAGATTCCAAACATCAATCTTTTTTATTCGACAAATCTATCTATGCAAAAGTTCTCATAGATAAAATCCACTTTAACCTTAAAATCGATTTATTAATTCTAGATATTCTTTATTTCTTTCTTTCTTCGTTATTATTATTATCAGTATTATTATTATTATTATTTCTCATAAAATGTAATAAAAATAAATTTATATATAACATCGGGCATTAAAATGGTTACTTAAGAAATAGGTATCTAATTTAGAGAAAATGCATCTCTAACATAGAAGTGCCCATAGATTCGCTTTAAAATTTTATTTTAATTTATTTTAACATCATTCCTCTAATCATGGCGTATGATCGAGGGGTCGACCAGAGGGAGAGAGAACAGGAGGGAAACTTGATTCATTCATGCATTGAAGGTGATTCCTTCCAATAAAGCCGGGTGGCAGAGACGAAGTCTAGGCGGGTAAATGTATAATTTGGTAGGACGAAAATAAAAAGGCAAAACGATATATTCCTTCCTCTTCCTAGAATGCAGTGGATTCTAAGTAAAGAGAATATCGTATCGACAAAGCTCGGCCGGACTAGAATCTAATATGTGGTACATATTATTATTTTTTAAAATATTATTTAAGATAAAATAGAATAGTTTTTTTCCACGGAAAAAAGAGTGTACTTTTTTTATTAAAGAAAACACATTTTACATGGCCCAAAGGACTTTTTGTAATCTATGCTTTGAGGAATTATACCATGTCCTTGTAAAATTTTGGTATAGTTCAGTACTCATATATAGTTCATTACATATTCTATAGAAAAAAATCTTCTTTTGATGTGTCTTTAGTTCAGCCTATGCAAAATATAATAGCTACAATAAGAAAAAGTGGACAATATTTTTGGATTGTAGACTATGTCTCAAAACGGAAGAGCTCCCCGAATGTCCTCCGTAATGGTATAATTGTTGCATTCCCATTTCCGCCACCGACCCACTCCTAAAATTAATCTAGTTTTGGATAAGAGATCGGCCAATCTGTTCGTGATCCTATGCACATGTTGGAAAGAGATAAAATGGAAGTGTGTTGCAATCTTGTCAAGCTCCTCGAAAGTAGCTTCAATAGTGATGTTGTTGTGTTTGAGACAATTAATCACGAGCAGGGAATCGCCATTAACCTGAATACGTATGATAGCCATAGGTGTTTGAAATTAGATCACAGGTTGATCATAACATTGAATAACGCTTCTCACACAAATTGCTAGTTTAGAATTGTCAAGAACACTAAAACAAAGACTTAGAATTATGCACAATATTAAACTGTATAGCATAAATGTACATCATCCAACCATGTATCATAAAGAGAATGCAAATATATAGATTTACATCAGAAATTTGAATTGCTTTGGAGCCATTCAAATTGGTCAAAAATACAGGTTTACTAAACTAGCTAAAACCCCTAAGGTAGAAACATCTCTCTCCAACTCACTCAACATTATCATGAATTGGATATTTTGGAATGTGAAATATAATGAAAATAAAAAAATATGATAGCTTTTGGAGAGAAAAAGAGGCAAGGTGTATTGGCCACAAAATCTAGCAGCTGCCAAAAGCACTACAGTGCCTAGCTTTAGTCTTACCCATCCAAAAGAAGGAAAAAGTTGTAAAAGCATTGCAAAAGAAGGATATGTTCCCTTTCCATTCTGGATAGCCAGTAAAGCAAGCACGATGACCATGGAAGTGCTCAAGTGCATAATGATGGCATGTGGTTGACTTAGGAAGGAAAATAAGCAGCCAAATCATAATAAAACTACCTAAGAAAGTAATAAAAATGAATAATAATTATATCATAAGTATGACCATAGGATACCTCCATATTGGATATTCTGAGGCTTCTTCATATGTTTGAGGATATGATTCAATAATGAGAAAATATTTCTTAGCAATATTTGGATCCCTCATTGAAAGTGCATTCTCATATCGTGACCTTGTCTTTCTAGGATCGTGAGGATTCCCAACAAGTTCACCAGGAGCTTCTATAGTTTTGCTGCTCACTTTGGCCTTGATGGTGATCTTGGTTCTACGATAATATCACAAAAATCATCATGTGAATATGAATCAGAGGATTCATTATCATAATCCTCATTCAACTCTTCATTTTCTTCTTCTTGTGGTAGTTGAGAAGACCCTCCAATCTCAACTCCTTGTAGGGTTTCTTCCTCAAACTGAACACTCCTTTCTATGAATTCCTTTTGGGTGATCAGTTCAAGAATTTTGTATCCCTTGGAGTCTTCTGAGTAGCCAACAAACAAACATGGCCTACTATGTGGCTCTAAATCCCTTCTCTTTTGAGATGGCACTCTAGCCCAAGCC
Organism: Larix kaempferi; assembly: GCA_027924585.1. Classification (NCBI taxonomy): domain Eukaryota; kingdom Viridiplantae; phylum Streptophyta; class Pinopsida; order Pinales; family Pinaceae; genus Larix; species Larix kaempferi. Next base: position 776,071 of record BSBM01000127.1, on the reverse strand, counting down.
TTGACACCAACAATCCTAAAATGTAAAATATTAGGCTTATGACCACACCAAGATTCATGAGGCGTAACTCCATTCAGTTCTTTATGTGGGACTTTATTTTGTATGTAGGATTCACAATTGATTTCTTCATAAAACAAACTTGGTTTCAAATATCTTGCTTCAAGCATACAAGTTGCCATCTTCTTAAGAGATCGATTCTTCCTCTCACCAACTCCATTCTGTTGAGGAGTGTATGGCATAGTGTGTTGCATGTGGATGCTAGCCACTGCAAAGAGTTGCTGAAAATAATTTGATGTACTCTCCCCCATTATCATATATGGTTTCCTTTATTTCCCTTCTATACCGGTTCTCAACAAAGGTTTTAAAAACCTTGAAATAGCCAAAAACTTTAGACTTAAACTATAGGACGTAGACCCATCAATACCTAGTATGATCATCAATGAAGGTTAATAGGTATATGGATTTTTTCAGTGACAAGCGATGGAAAGGATCTTCAATATCATTATGGATCATATCCAAAGGTTCAGAGGTTCTCTCAGGCCTTGATCTCCCGAATTTTCTATCAGGGTGTTTTCCTAGCATACAACCCTCGCAAACTCTTTTTGTGAAAGTGATGTTTGGTAACCCTACAACCATATTTTTATCATGAAGTTCATGAAGGTATCTATAATTTAGATGACCAAACCTCTCATTCCAAATCTTGATTGCTTCATTATCCTAACAAAGGAGCGCTACTATTAGAGAGATAGGAAAAAACTGTTAAAAGTTGTAGACTCTGGTGGAATGATTTATAGTTCCTAATGAAACAACTCTTCCTATGGAGATCTCAGAGATATACACATCATTATGGGTGAATACAACTCTTTTGGGTGAACCGGTATGGGTCATTTGGTAGACAGACAATAATTTTGCAGCTAGACCAAGGACATAAAGGACATTGAAAAATGAGCCATTATCAAGATCTACTTTACCTTTACCATTTGAAGCAGATTCTGAGTCATCTCCAAGAATAATGATAGGACCTAGGCCATCGAAGGAACTAAGAGTAGAAAATTATTCTCTGGTTCCAACCATGTGCCTTGAAGATCCAGAATCAATGATGTAAGAAGTGAATGAATATGTGTTGGCCATTAGAGCATGGACTCTATCCTTGTCATCTGAGTTAGAACCTCCTTCATTCTTCTTTGCACCTTCAGGAATGGGTATATGGCTCTTCTCAAGGATTTGTTCCATCTGATCTATGGTCTTTCTCATATAGGAGCTTTCAGGATGAAATCCCCTTTGGCAATATGAGAACTTGGTTCACTCCTTCTTCTTATGATGATCCTTTCTGTAGCTGGAGGGATCCTCTTGTGGCTTAGATATCTCCTTCTTTTGCTCAGAAGGCTTTTTAGAGTTTTCCTTCTTCTTACCCTTTGAATTCCTTGAGTCACTAGCAGCTAGAGATTGATATTTTGAAGGTTTCAAATAAACCATCAACATAAACTTATTCTACTCCCAATTCGAAGTCTCTATGAATTCGAACAGAATAAGCATCTTCCAATTCTTTACAGCGAGTTTTGTAGCATGGAAAGTTGAGACAAAAACTAATTTGTCTTGCCCTAATTTTGAAAGGATTGCCAAAACTAATTGCTCATCCTTTTTATAAATACTGCACTGCTTCAACTACAAAATGAGTGACATGAATTTGGAGGAATAATCCTGTAGATTCTCGAATTTGCTCAAACTTAGAGAAATCAACTCATTCTCTAGTTGATTTCCTCCTAGATCATCGATTTTACCAAACAAATATTTCAATTTCTCACAAACTTCATTCGGTGAAGTCAGACCATCCAAATGGAATAGAAGATATGTTGATGTGCTAAGGCAGAGAAGGCCATAATCCTCATCTCTTTGATTGTGCCACTTAGACTTATCTACAACTGAAGTAGGATCTGCTTCATCTTCCATTATTACTTTGTAGAGGCCTTTCGACCTCAACAAAATCTCCATCTATGCCTTCCATTGAAAATAATTAAATGGATTCAAATGCACATTCTAAGATGGATCCATGAGTAGACTGAGGTGTGCACTGAGGACTGAAATGTACATACAAAATCAAAACCAAAAAAATCTATGCAAAATGATTCAAACTATAGAGCTTTGCAATATGATAGTAGGCATTTTCAAGATTCCATCATGCCCAAGTAGACCTCTTGAGATAAACTCAAGAGTGCAATGCAATGATCCACGGGACTTCTATGGAAACTCCTTTGTTCTGGTCTAATCCGCTAAACAGCTCTGATACCATGTGAAATCAGATCACAGGCTGATCATAATATTGAATAACACTTCTCACATAAATTGCTAGTCTAGAATTGTTAAGAACACTGAAAATCAGACTAAGAATTATGCACAATATTAAACTGTATAGCATAAATGTACATCAACCAACCATGTATCTTAAATAGGCTGCAATTATATAGAGTTACATAAGAAATTCAAATTTATTTGGAGGCATTTGAATTGGTCACAAAAAGGAGGCTTACTAAACTAGCTAAAACCTCCAAGGTTGAAACATCTCTCTCCAACTCACTCAAGATGCTCATGAATTAGATAAAAATATTTTGGAATGTGAAATAGAATTAAAATCTAAAAAGATGATATATTTTGGAGAGAGAAAGAGGCAAGGTGTGTTGGCCACAAAATCTAGCAGATGCCAAAAGCACTGGAGCGCCTAGCTTTAGTCTTATCCATCCAAAAGCAGGAAAAAACTATGAAAGCATTGCAAAAGCAAGATATGCGCCCTTTCCATTTTGGATACCCAGTAAAGCAGGCAGTATGGTGATGGAAGCACTCAAGTGGATAAGGATGGCATGTGGTGGACCTAGTAAGGAAAATAAGTGGCCAAACAATAGTAAAACTGCCTAGTAAAGTAATAAAAAATAATAATAATTATATCCTAAGTATGACTATGGATTGTAATGCTCTAACAAGATGCCTCTAAAATCAGGGTGTATTTTATGGCTAGCATTTTTGCACGATTGTTGGTGCAAGATCTAGAGCCAAAAGCAAAATTAATCTAATGGCGATTAGAAAAATAGATAGTACCCCCCATTCCACCCACCTGTGGGTCACCTTGGGTTTCTCCATCAAAGAAGCACCAAGGGAATGAGACATCCACCTCTTCAATCGATATAGGGCATGGGAGACAGTATGGAGCTTATCATGGCATTCAATCAAGGATGGCCAAACACTTTGATGCATAAACCATTAGGGGAATGTTTTTATCCTAAAAAGTGGCCATCTTCTAAGCGTTCCATGCAGACCACATAATGATAATGGGTACTAATGCCAATCGGTCAGTAGCAACAAGGTCCTCTATCCAATTTCCAAAGGCCTCTGAAAGATTGTTTCCATACCATACAAAGAAGATTCATGTAAGCATAGATAATGATTTCCAAATCCATTGGATATAAGAGAATGCGATGAGCAAGTGATCTATAATCTCGTCACTACACTTACATAGTGAGCATCGGCCTAGTCCTTCATAAATATTACTCTGCATAAAGTTCCAAAGAAGAATACAATACATGAGAGCTAGCCATGCAAATAAATGCATTTTTAGTGGGCATGCAATATCCCAAATGACCTTAACCGACCATTCAAGGTCCATTCTGTCTCATCCATAACAGAGATCCTTGTAACCGGCCTTTGGGGTATATATTCCCTCGTTCTTATTCATCATCCATATAATGTCATTGGTTCTATTGACCAAGCGGATAGAATTGGTGTGAAGATTCATTATATACGAAACCCAATCAAATTTATCTCTGTCATGGAATCCAATAGTATTTGCATCAAGATATCCTTGTTTTTAAATAATGAAGCATTAGGGGAGTTTTGAGGTCTAAAATGGGTCTTTAAGGGAACTAATAAAATAAGAATTATAATAATAAAATAAGAGTTCTAAATCTTAGAAGGGAAAAAGAAAAACTACTTTTTCTTATCGTATTTTTGACATATCTCCTTAACGATTTACCCAAATTTTGAAGTTTGGGCACTCGTTGGATGTGGATTTCAATTCTAAATACAATCCATACCCACATTGCATACTTCTGAGGATCCCATGACATGAAAAAAATGAAAATTTCAATAAAAAATGTATTTTAATATTAAAATACATTTTTATTGAAATTTTCATTTTTTCATGTCGTGGGAACCTTAGAAGTATGCAATGTGGGTATGGGTTGGATGTAGAATTAAAATTTGCATCCAACGAGTACCCAAACTTGAAATTTGGGTAAACTGTTAAGGATATATGTCAAAAAAGCGATAAGAAAAAATAGTTTTTTGTTTTTCCCTCCAATTTGTTTTACAAATTTTACCCTTATGGTTGACATCATCATCCTGAATCCTATTGGTTCTTATAAAGTGAATTTTTATGGTAGATTTTTCGTTTTGAGGCCCATTTTTTACTTCAAAATTCCCCTAATGATTGGTCCAGATCCTATACTTGTTCCAAGTAGATGAACTGGCCTATTTCTTATAGGTGATCAATCATATGTGGAGGAAATCTATAATCATTAGAGCAGTTAGTCCATGGATCAATACCAAGGCATATTGATTCCCCATTCCCAATGTGCTAGCATAAGTCGTCTGCCACTAGTTCAGATGCATGTAGGGAAACTCTTTGGGTGTTTGAGATATCATGGTTGCTGAATGATCGACTTCCGAACCAATCCTCAATAAATAGGGGGAGATATTCTTACGTCATATGGAAAATGTCCATATATTATTACACTTGACAAGATGCCATAAGTTCTTGGTTGTGAGGGAATTAGAAAACCACCCGAGGTGCTTAATACCCCAACCACCCCACGATTTAGGAAGCATAAGTTTGTCCCATGCAATCCAATGAAATGTGGATGAAATATCATATTTCTTCCATAAGAAATTGCTGCATATTTTTTGGATAGAATTGATAGTGCCAGTCAATATGTGTGTAACACACCAGATATCCTCGTTACTATTTTGAGGAAATGGGGTGTAAATTTTTTTCCTTTGCATTGTTCAAACATCGATTTAGATATTGATAGTGTATTTTGTGATATTTAAAGATCATTGATAGAGTATATTTCTAACTTCATATTCACATATAATTTTTCTACAAATATTTCATCAAGTAATGGCTCAAGTTTTCTAACCACAGAATCATGCATAAATTATTTGTAATAGTCCTGAACAAATAATAGAGGGCATGCAAATGGAGTTCACCATTCTTAGAATTTGAAGGGTTTCACATTCTTTAGCTCCAATAATAGAGAGTATAAATCTCCAATATACTAATAAAAATTACCAACTTCTATTCATAAACAAAATCAAGATTGATAATACTTTCTTTATATATAAGTAGCCTACCCACTTGACATGATACTTGCTTAAGTTGGTACTCCATAAAGGATGTATTGTCTTTATAATTCATCTTATGGGATAATTTTAAGGACCCATACTTATTTAAAAGTGTATAAACCTTGGTGAATCTTACCAATTCTTAAAATGTCAACTATAAAATATTTGGCGATATTTTACTAAAATTATTTCAATTTCTAAGGATTTTATATAGTTTATATAATAATTTGGTGATTTTTAGAGTGAAAAAAGTTTACCACATCAAAATTGGTCGAAATGGGGCTTCAAAAAATGCAAATTGACGAATATTTGTTTAGAAAAAAACATGGAAAAATAGTCCATGGGCTAAATTTCGCCCCTAAAATTATCCTTGCTTCTAGGAGGACCATTATTTAAAGCATCTTTCATAAGTATGTTTGGAAAACATTCACAATATTTTCCATTGTATTTTTTCTTCGCAGGAACATATTTAAACAATAAGTTCTAGTTAAATAACTAACAAGTTACTAACATATACTTATTATTCATAACAGAATGGATGGATGAAAAACAATTCCTTCATAACGAAATAGCCATTACAATAACTCTATCCACTCAACATAACCATGAACATACTCATAACTAGAACTTGACAATAATAGCGATAAACAAATTCTTGAATAACATTAAATATTACACGAGTAAAGAGCATTATTAGCCAAAAGTTAATAACGTTGTTATTACTCAGAATTTCTCCTTTGGTTGTGGTAGGATAGTTCCATGGTAACCTTTTCAAACCAATATTTAGGATGGAAGATGGCTTCTTTCCTACCACAGAGGGATCTCTCAATGAATAAATGCAATGTCCAAATTTTTTTAAATAAAATAAAATCAATAGTGAAAATGGATGAAGCACAAGAATACCATTGGGCATGGAGTCAAAATCAGGGCTTTTTAAAGGAAACAAAGTCTAAGTAATGTAATTTTTCACAAAGGTGGGATATTTATTCTTTTACAGTCAAGTTCTTACTTTCGGGTGGTAATAGAATAAAAATGAACAATCCATTAATAATGGGCACCAAATAAAGATGAATACAATGTTAAATTTAGAGAAAACGTTTATGGATACTTGAATCCCATGAACCAGAGCATAAAATATGAATTATGGCCCAAAACAATCTCTTTCAAGTATGAAATATGACACAATGAAAATAGGTAACAAAGACAACATTCACATGAGAAAAAGGAGATACAAACTGCAAAATAATAACACAAGAATCTTTGTTGCTGAAGGTTATGCTTGACTCTGCCAAATATTTATCTCAACCTCTGAATCATTATATTTCTACATTTCTTTTGAAATAGAAAATGCCAATGGTTTTTAAAGCCATGTCTTGATTTCCCATGCATAAAACCATCTCCCACAACACCTCTCCATTTATTTTGCAATTGTTTATGAATTTTATAAATGGAATTCAAAAACCATTCACTATTTCTAAAAACCATGTCTAGTTTTGCCCAAAACCAAAAACCACTTCTATAAAAACCATCTATTGGTTTGCTTCCCCTGGTTATGAATTTCTAAAATATAAAAAATATTTTTATTTTCGTGAGTGCCAAATATTATAACACAAGGTTAAACATTAGGCAAGAATAATATTTTTTGTTGTTGTGGATAGTGGTTTCGCAACTTGAAAGGAGTGGTTCATTTCCCTTTTTGACCTCTCCACATTCTAATATGCCTTTTTTGAGATTTGTGCCAAGGCCATAATATGATATTAATTTAAATATTTTATATTAAAATAATTATATTAAAAATAATTTTTTTCATTTTTGTTAAGTACTTGGGCATATGAGGGTTATAATATGACACTTTGGATTACATAGAAGTGGAATAATAAACCTTGTTAAATTTTTAAAAGAGTCTTGGAAAATTTTAGAGGTTCCACCATTATTTTGTCTGCTTGGCCAAATTTAGAAGCTCTACCAGTTTATTTAGCTACTAAGCTAAATTTAGAAAAAAATTCCACTAGCTCTTGGTTAGAGTCTTTGGTTTTTTTATTAACTTTGACGCTCAATTTTAGCTCCTATAAGCGGTTTCGGGATGGCGAATGATGGTTCTCCCTTGCCACTTATTGTCCAACGAAATCACCATGTCTTGATGCGTGGTGGGATACTGCTCACCACTTCCATTGTCAGTGCTACTCCACAGTGTGAAATCAACACTAGCCGTTGATCTTTCCTTCGTCGTTCACCATCCATTGATTGGTTTCCATCTTTACTGCTTGCTTAAAACCAAAGAAAAAATAAATGTGCCAACAAACGTCATGGAACTATGATGTTGAGATTCAAAGAAGTAACTAAGCACAAATGAAGAGCATTCATCAACAAAGGATCAATCAGACATACATTTAATCAAATCATTTAAATCAACACCATCAGACTACATCTTTATAAATATTTTCAGAAATTTAATGCAACATAAAATAGTACTTATTTGAATGATATAGAGTTAAGCGACTGAATGTTTGAGTGTAACTTTACTCCCAACCATTTTTCTTTCTGTCCGGTGTACATTTCTACAACTGAGAGACCACCTCCGAGCTGGAAATGAATCCACTATGGTAAAGATTTATTTTATCAAGGGCTCTCTTGCTATCTTATATATTTAAGAGACTAAGACTCATCTTGATTCTTCCATCTTACATTACAACTCATTAAAGGTAATAAAAGCATTAGGGCTACGATTGCATCTTTGTTATGCATTATACAAAGTTTAATAAATAAGCTTCTATCAATGTAGGGATGCAGAGATCGCATCTATGTTATGTGTTATACAGATTTTAAAAAACTTCTATAAAAAAGAAGATGCAGAGATCACATACACTTATACCAAGCCTATCAAAATGTAGAATCGCATACACTCTACTAAGTCTATCAAATGCAGAGATAGTATAATATATATACAGTATTCCAACTGGAGATCGAATACCAAATGCATATATTTCCAGTGATCAAAGTGGAGATCGAATACCAAATGCATATATGTACAATGATCAAACTATAAATCAAATACCAAATGTAAAGATATTATTATATATGTACAAGGATCAAACTAGATATCGAATACCAAATAAATATATGTACATCGATCAAACTGGAGATCGAATACCAAATGTAGAGATAGTATAATGTATGTACAACGATCAAACTGGAGATCGAATACCAATTATATATCGAATACCAATTATATAATATAATATATATACAGCAATTAAACTGGAGATCGAATAACAAATGCATAGTATAATGAGCCTATGGAGAAGAATGAGCCTCAAGTAGGTCCAATTAACTTGGTCGTTTAATTTCATTTTTATGAATTTATAAGAAATATTTTCTATATAGTTTATATTTTTATTCTTTAATAATTACTAAAAAATAGAACTATATTTTAAAGGTATGGGTTGTCCCTATACTTTTCCTTATATAAAATAGTTATATATATATATATATATATGTTAAGGAGGAAAATCATACAATAATACAATTATTTAGAAATTATAAGAATGCTTCAGTCACATTCTTTTGTCATTGTTCAGATAATTGTTTATCATATTACCTAGATGATTGTTTAGTCTAGCTTATGATACTGGTTAGATTTAAGATATTAGAGAAGGTCATAGGAGCTAAATAAAGGTTTGTGACTAAATGCCACCATCAGTCAACCTAGGGTGACGACGACACATATGAATTTGTGTGGATTAATTTACTTTTTATCAAGTGTTTGTAGCAGTAAGATGAATTTCCATCATCAATCATTGGTTTTTTCATGGATACTTTGCTATTTACCTGTCCTTTTCCTCGTAGTGGATTGGGTTTCCCGTCATTTAGTTGCGTCATAACTTTCAGTCTCTTAAGTCCATCATCAACATTTACAACTTAGGAATAAATAACAATACTTATAGGGTTTATTAGTGTGGCCTTGGCCTTGATCTCCTCACTAGAAACAACTACTTAGTTACATTTGTCAATTATAAAGAATAGGCAAAAAAGAGGAATGTTACAATGTGGGAGAGATTCATCTAGTAGACCGGCATCTCCCTCAAGATAAAATTAATGATAACAAGTCTGCCACCTTTGGATAACCAGCAATTTCACCAGAGTTGAACTTTCCTTTCCTCCCTACTAACCATCAAAGACCAATATTTGATACAATAATTGATGTACCCAGGAATCATGCTCTACATCCAAGTTCATAGTAGATAAGGAAGATTTAGCAGAATTAATGGTCATTCCTCTAGCCTGTACAAACCAGTCGAATATATTTTTAATGAATAAAATGTCTCTATGGGATCCATCTACGAACAATAGATGCAGCACACTGATGCTGACTGAAAATTTAAAGCTGATAAGGATCTCGATGATTTTGCATGGAGAATTGATCGACTCAAACCTTCCACAAGAAGAAGGAATAAAAGGGGGGCCAATGGGAAACCTTGGCGGAGTCCCCTTTCAGGCCTGAAAAAACTAGAGGCGCGAAGCATTGACGAGGATAGAAAATGAAACCAAATGAATGGTAGACATAATCCAATTAAAAGTCAACAAAGGAAAACCCGTCTGGATAAGAATGATCCTTAGGTAGGTCCAATTAACTTGGTTGTATGCATGGCGGAGATCTATTTTGAGAATGACCGTGGGAGATTTTTTTATTTTGGAAGAGTGGAGAACTTCCTGGGCAGTGCCAATCTCATCATGGACTATTCTCCCTTCCAAAAAGTCATGTTGTTCATGTGAGATTCCATTCGACAAAATGCCTTGGATCCAATTAGAAATGACCCTTGCAATCAATTTATAAATGCAGTTGCAAAGTGAAATCAGCCAGAAGTCTCCCAATAGTTTCACCTTTATCTTTCTTGGGTATCAATGCGATAAAGGTCGTGTTGAATGCAGCAAGAATCCTCCCATTAATACATGATTCCTCAATAACTACCAAGATGTCAATCACGAACATGTCATGAATTCCTCGTGGAATTCAATGAACCAGTCATCCGGGCCTGAGCTTTTCTCATGCTGCATAGTCTGGATCATCTATCTAAGTTCCTTGATTGACATTGGTAATTGGAGGCTACGACCCTGATCATCGGTGACTATGTTCGGGTATTCCTGAGCCAAACTCATCATATGTAGAATAGACATCTGATTATCTTGTTTGTATACATTCTTGAAGTTGTTTACCGCAATATCAAATAGAGCTTGAAAAACCGAGACCTTAGAGATTGTCTCATCCTGTAATTCCCATGTAGAGTTGGAGTTTTTCCAGTGCTAAATATGCTTATGAAAAAAATTGGTATTGTCATCTCGCTGTTGAATCCACAGAACCCTGCTTTTTAATCTGGCTAAGGCTTCTTCTTCAAGCAGAATCTCCTTTTTCATGCTCTCCATCTCATAGATATCCTACTTTTGACCTTCTGTGTGGTAACCAGTGAGAGATAATTCATAAAAAGCCTCCAATATTTCTTAAATATCCCTAAGTTCAACCAATATGGCTCACATTTTGTTCTCAATCCATGGAATAGCCAATGCCTTAATCATTTTGAGATTAATATTGAATTGCACAGCAACAGAAATTCCATTTCCTCTATCATATGGAGTCCATTCCTTGACCACCATACCTTTAAAGTCCTGGTCCTTTAGTCATCGTAGGTCAAACTTAAATGGACTCGGGGGCTTTCTGGTTGCTTGAGATAACTCAAGTAGATTAGGGTGATGATCAGAACCACCAACAACCCCAACCCATTGTTGAACTGAAGAAGCCGACCGAAGAGTGCCTTCATTAAGGAGGAATCGGTCAATAATTTTTGCTATATGAGCATCATAGACCTCATATTTCGCCAAGTAGGTCTGAGCTGTATCGGCGGAATATCAACCAATGCGTGATCCGAGAGCAAATTTCTAAAGTACTGTGAAAGTGGATCACGGTGAGCTGGAGGGCCCCATATCTCAGCGTCGTCCATAGTGAATTTTAGGTCACCCCGGATAATGAGGCGGTCAACCTGAAGCATCCTAGGTGAACAGAAGTGATCCCAAAAAGCTTCATGATTTTGTTATGGCCCATATACATTAGCAAAAGTGTATGACATTCCAGTTTCGCGAGAGAAGGGTACAGTCCCCAATACTAAATGTATGGCCCAGCTGTTTGTCAATAGGAAACGTGTAGAGAGCCATCTTGTAATCATACCTCATGATCGGCCTGCAGCATCTGTCCAGGACATTTAATTTCCATAATTTATAATTTTTATTATTATAATAATAATAATCTAATTTAAATGATTAAATATTGATAATTGTTAATTTTATATATACAATGAATTAAATTTTTTCTATATTTTCAAAAAAGATGTGAAGTTTTCACTTAATCATTTATAGATTTTGGAGCACTAAAATAACTATAAATAACTTAATAAAAAATTATCTCATTCAATAAATTTACTTTCACAACTTATATATAATTATTAAACATTTTAATTATCTCAATTTAATATATAATTATTAAACATCTTAATTATATCAAATAATAAATTAAAAGAACCCTATCATAACCAAAAGAATCTTAGTACATTATGACAATAAAATGTTTTTTATTTTTTATCATTATTTATTTTTTAGTCTATATCAATAAAAAAACTATATAATCAATTTCTAATCTTTTTTAATATGTATTATGATTAAATTTGTATTATGTTGAAAAGCTTCAACCATATCAATTACAATTTCGAATTCCTTTTTCTCCACCTTATTCTTTATTTTCGTGTTAAGTATGTATGATGATTAAAAATATAAATTATATCTATATAATTTCTTTTTCTTAATATTATTTTATTTTCAGCTTTTATCATGTTAAAATTGTTTTATATAAATTTCAACTCCTTTTTTTCAATTTAAATTATAAAATTTATTAACATTAATTATTAATTTTTATGTTGTTAACATGTTACTAATTTAATTTAGAGCGTTGAGATGGATCAAATCTTTTCAAATGCAAACCCATTTTAGAGTCTTACAAATATGAAAATTTTGCATTAATTAATTAATTATGATCTAAAATAGTTATTTACACAATTATAATTGTCTAAGTGCCAACTATTTCATGTTGTAAACTATAACAAATAAATCCTATAGATAAGCAAAAGTTGCATTCATTAAGTAATTATGAAATAAAATAGTTGCAATTTACCACTATGAATCCTACAAATAGACAAAAAATACATTAAATATTTATTCTTAATCCATATGCACTGATAGTGATTTCTTGTAGATAAAATCAAGGAAAGAGTAACTAATACACAAAGATTTAGTTGTATTGTAACTATTTATGAAAAGGTTTATGTAAAATGTGAGGATGCCTCAATAGAATTTGAAATTGAAATTGGATGTATATTTTTCACCTAAAAAAACATGTATATTGATATTCAACAAATGTATATTTATATAAATGTATTTTATAATCTAGACAATTTATTAAAAAAAATCTCATTACATAAGAAAGATCGAATATGTAAAAATAATTGATTTCATTTTTTACCATATTAAATTTATATAGCAATATTGATATTATCTATTCTTCATTGAATTTGTAAAAATAGTTGATTCCAATGCTGCTAATGAATTTTTTTGGGGTCGAAACTCTCCTACTTGGTGGGAGTTGCCTTTGGTGTGAAAAACTATGAATCAAAAGCATTTATTCTGTAAAAAAATCAATTTGTTAACATTAACTATTATTTTTGTAAGTAAGAAGTCTATTAATTATATATAAACACCTCATAAATATATTGTTTAAATGTATGCTTGTTATCCCATTCACATTAACTAGCACAACTTGCTACCACTTTTACTACATTCAACAAAAATGTAAAACACCAAGATTAAACAAAGTATTATTAAATCATTTTTGAATATTTTATGTTTATTTATTATTTGAATATTTTTTACAAGAAATCAAAAAATATTATTTATTTTTACTTCCTAAAATTTACTTAATTTTTAATTAAAATGCATAAAACAAAATTTTATTTTTCTAATCATTTATACTTGGATAACTTTACTCTTGACACCTAAAATGTTTAACGTTTAACGTATTTGTTTTATTGTTCATAAAACAAATTTATTTTAACAAACGTATACTTAACACAAATTTACTTTTCTAGCGATGCACTTCATTATTTACAGCTGGGTAAATTTGAGTACAGCAGCCTAGGTATTTTTATTTTGCCAATTTTACTATTTACAGCTGAGTAAATTTGAGTACAGCAGCCTAGGTATTTTTATTTTGTCAATTTTACTAAACTTAAAGGTAGTTACTATCTTATCTCTTCTGCCTTATTTGAGCAGCAGATATTAGAGTTATCAGTTGAACAGTGGAATGTTGAGGTGAAAATCCAATTAAAACTTAAACGTAGTTATTATCTTATCTCTTTTGCCTTTTTTATCAGCAGATATTAGAGTTATCGGTTGAACAGTGGAATGTTTGAGGTGAAAAGCCTATTAAAATAAAGTTGGAAATTAAAAAAAAAATATTAATACAGAGAGTGGTTTTGTACATGTTTAAATTGTTTTAATAAAAATTAAATAAGAGTCACCTTATGGTAAGTGGTTGATTGTTTAGTTGGAAAACAGATTTGAAATAAGGTTTTATACAATAATCTTTTAAAAAAATTGGAAAAAAAAAAGTTGAAAACATTTTTTTTTTATTAAAAAATTAAAAATTAAAAAAAAACTCTTTAATTTATGATTATAATAAAAAACATGTATAGTTACCAAATCCACTTGGAATTCCATCAAAAAATATTAGAAATGTGTTAAACAACACTTGAGATTGGAGATAAATGAATAAAAAAATTTACTTTCTTATTTAGAAATTAGTAAAGGAATCTCGAAGGACCTTCAAAATAGTTGCTTGCATTTTTACAAAAAAAAATCATGTAAGTGTTCCTTTCATTTTTACTATAATAAATTTTAATACATTTTTATAACTTCCTTTCACAAAAAAGCATAGTAGCTTACGAATACAGATAGCTTGCTTATATATAATTCTTTTAATTAAACACTCAAAAATATACATAGATATTTATATATTACAATTTAAATTATATATTTAAAAAAGATATGGAAGTGTAAAATAGACATTTATATAATAAAATTTAACATATATTTAAAAAATAAAATATGAAATCTCAACAACTTCCAACTAGTTATTAATAATTATTTTATTAAGAAAATATACAATTGAATGGTATTAAAGATTTTTCTTTTAAATTGTTTTTCAAAATTTAATTATTTACTATTTTAAATTGTTTTTCAAAATTTAATTATCTACTAGTAAGAATCCATATTCATATTACAATTACATCCAATATTTCACAAATTGAATTTGTATTAAATTTCCATACACGAAGTCCCAATATGACAAAACCATATATTGTTAAAATTTAATTATTATTATAATGTTGATATACAATGTTTTGTTTAAACATGTTTTCTCTCATTTCTTTAGTTCTTAATCATTTTTCCTAATTTCCCATAGTTTATAATTTATATTATAATAATAATAATAATCATTCCCATAATTTATAATTTTTATTATAACAATAATAATAATCTAATTTAAATGATTAAGTATTGATAATTGTTAATTTTATATATACAATGAACTAAATTTTTTCTATATTTTCAAAAAAGATGTGAAGTGTCCACTTAATCATTTATAGACTTTGCAGCACTAAAATAACTATAAACAATGACATAACAAAAAATTATCTCATTCAATAAATTTACTTTCACAGTTTAATATATAATTATTAAACATTTTAATTATCTCAATTTAATATATAATTATTAAAGATCTTGATTATATCAAATAATAAATTAAAAGAACCGGATCATAACCAAAAAGTCTTAGTACATTATGACAATAAAAAGTTTTTTATTTTTTATCATTATTTAGTTTTTAGTCTATATCAATAAAAAAAACTATATAATCAATTTCTAATCTTTTTTAATATGTATTATGATTAAATTTCTATTATGTTGAAAAGCTTCAACCATATCAATTACAATTTCGAATTCCTTTTTCTCCACTTTAATCTTTATTTTCGTGTTAAGTGTTAATGATGATTAAAAATATAAATTATATTTATATAATTTCTTTTTCTTAATATTATTTTACTTTCAGCTTTTATCATGATAAAATTATTTTATATAAATTTCAACTTCTTTTTTTCAATTTAAATTGTAAAATTTATTAACATTAATTATTAATTTTTATGTTGTTAACATATTACTAATTTAATTTAGAGCCTTGAGATGGATCAAATCTTCCCAAGTGCAAAGCCATTTTAGAGTCTTAAAGGTTTTCCTCCATTATAATTTCTATTATAATTGTCTAGGCACCATTTATTACAATTTGGAATCATGTTGTAAATGTTGTAAATGCTATCATAAATCTTACAAATATGAAAATTTTGCATTAATTAATTAATTATGAACTAAAATAGTTATTTACCCAATTATAATTGTCTAAGTGCCAACTATGTCATGTTGTAAAGTATAACAAATACATCCTACAGATAAGCAAACGTTGCATTCATTAAGTAATTATGAAATAAAATAGTTGCAATTTACCACTATGAATCCTACAAATAGAGAGAAAATGCATTAAATAGTTATTCTTAATCCATATGCACTGATAGTGATTTTGATGTGAACACATGTCTTTCTTGTAGATGAAATCAAGGAAAGACTAACTAATACACACATATTTAGTTGTATTGTAACTATTTATGAAATGATTTATGTAAAATGTGAGGATACCTCAATGGAATTTGAAAATGAAATTGGATGTATATTTTTCACCTAAAAAAACATGTATATTGATATTCAACAAATTTATATTTATATAAATGTATTTTATAATCTAGACAATTTAATAAAAAAAATCTCATTACATAAGAAAGATCGAAGATGTAAAAAGAATTGATTTCATTTTTTACCATGTTAAATTTATATCTAGCAATATTGATATTATATATTCTTCATTGAATTTGTAAAAATAGTTGATTCCAATGCTACCAATGAACTTTTTTGGGGGTCGAAACTCTCTTACTTTATGGGAGTTGCCTTTGGTGTGAGAAGCCATGACTCAAGAGCATCTATTATGTAAAAAAAATCAATTTGTTAACATTAACTATTATTTTTGTAAGTAAGAAGTCTATTATCTATATATAAACACCTCATAAATACATAGTTTAAATGTATGCTTGTTACCCCATTCCCTTTGACTAGCACAACTTGCTACCACGTCTACTACATTCAACAAAAATGTAAAACAACAGGATTAAATAAAGTATTATTAAATAATTTTTGAATATTTTATGTTTATTTATTATTTGAATATTTTTGAAGTAAAAAATAAAAACAATGTAATGAATTATTCTTTTATTAATAAAAATACTGAAGGGGGGCAGAAATAAAATAGTTATTGCATGAACGATTGCTGACCCGAAGAGGAAAAGACAAGTGGCTGAAGCTGCTGAGTGAGAACCGAAGGAGCAGGAGGCATCTTCCCCAAAATCAGGTCACAACTCTTAGTTGAGTGCTAAAGAGTAGGAGGCTAATAAATTACCAAGTCTTAGGAAAAATACTATATAATAGTATGTCCATAAGTAGTGGGAGGCTAGCATTGGATGGGGATTCAATTTGAAATTATTGGATGGGGATTCAATTTGAAATTGCAAGAGATGGCACATTAAATGGATTTTTGTCTTGTGGTTCATAGATCAGGCTCAGGGGTTGGTTATGGAGCAAGTGAGACTTAGCTACTCTAGGAGTTAGTTGGGAGGAATGGCTATTTCATCTTTGTTTTCCGACAGTGGTGCCAGGTTCCTTTTTTTATTTCTTATTTGTGTTACACTAGTTAGAGTAGGAATTCCATTTATATTATGAATCACAACTAACCCATAGCAAAAATATTATTATGCGTCTAACTAGGTTATGGATATATTATACATATGTTCAAATATATCTCGTATTATGTCTTCAAACCTTCAATATCTATGTCATATCGATAAATGTTTATAAAAGAATCATATTTAGTATTTATATTATTTTCTAATAATATCTAGTTACGGATCTAGTATAGATTAAAATCAATTTAAGAACAAAATCAAATTTATGTTATAACCTTTTTAAAACAAATCCACAGTAAGATCAATGAAGCTAGTAGATCAATAGTGTAGTTAAATATTTTCCTCTACATAATATCATAAACGAAAAACACTAGAATCTAGGGACGAGAGGCCTCTGTAGTCGAAAGTATTTTAAATGTAAACAATTTCAACAAACAGAACCAATTCATATTTTGTATTAGATTTTAGGAAGAACACAAAGCAAGCATATCGCCATATAAATCAGAACGGTATTATCTTTTAAAAATGAAATCTACCTTTGTTTTTATAAACCCTCATTATAGGGCGAAATGCTATTTTGAAATCTATGAATGCCATAATGAATACCAACCAGTTGTCCATATCACTTAGTGAAATCGCAAACCATTATAGGAAGGAAATTATCCAAACATTATTATTTAACAAACTCGACAAATGTCAGGGTGTCTACAAAAAGTATGGATCCACTTCCACATGGTTTATAATATCTATGATATTCGCATAACCAATAAGTTATAATTCAGAATTACAACCTAAACATTTTAACATTCCAAACTACCATTAAAATACAGATTTACGTTTTCGAGAAAGGCCCTAAGGGTCGTAGTATTATTAAATGTTTAGCAATTATTTGAAATGATGGACCTGTGATCCTTGGGATGTAAGACCATCAAAGATGGCATCCCTTCTTAAAACTGAAAGCTAAATAAAATCATTAGTTTAATCATTAGGTGGTGAGCCATCCACAATGGCATCCAAATAGCTATCACTTCGTAAAACAAAACGATAAATGCATCAACAGGTATACATATCATACACTGGAGTAGAGGGATTGTGAATCCCTCTTCTCGACATTTCATAAACCCTATGGGTAAGATGTTTAATGTAAATTATATTTCTTAAAGGCGTAAGCCTGTTTCTTCTTCTCTTAGCAGCTTGAACACCTAGCTAGGAGTTACCTGCAACCACCAAACATTTTAAACTCAATCAAAAAACCAAGTATGGAATTTAAGAGAATAGGATTCGAGAGAGAGAGGGGATTATCTTCCTTTTCTTTGCATTATAAGACGTGCATGGGAGGAGGTGACCTTGTCGCCACCCTCGTCCGAGTCCTCAACCTGTAACCAAACCACCACCGCCAGACTTTATAACCGTAAACTGTGAATTTAACAATTATGCAACAAGTGGTTACATTACGTGGTATATTTTGCAGACAGGGACAGGGGTTGTCTCCTCCTAGACACCCTTATCACTCCTCTTCCTGCATTATAGTTTAGGAACTTAGCGGCTGGGACCAGAAGGTTAACCAACCACATTTTCTGAACTAAAATTACATAGTAAAATAAGTTTTGTTCCTACCTATTAAATGGCAGTTCGAGGTTGCGAAGTTGGCCAAGTTCATACATTGAAACCAACAAGCTTCGAAGGTGGCCACCACTAGCACCTCCACGAATTACCTTATTACCTTGGTAAAACAACCAGAAGTATTACCATTAACGAAGGCATCATTTTAGTCTGATAATTTACAAAACCGCCATGAAAGGTGCAAAGCCTCTGCTCACAGAGCTCGCAACCAAACCACATAAATAAAGAAGTTTGGACATTAAAAGATGCATTAAAAACCCTGCAATATCCATGCACAGGTGGATGGCTGAGATTCATTCTCAAGCTCAGCCTTAAGATCTGGATGCGCAGTCAACTCGCATCTAGAGGGGCTCATTAAATTTTCCATGAACCATAAGTACAGACCTTTAAAACATCACAATGACCAGCTACATTATACACATTATAATCATAACTTCATTTATTCGCATATCAAATCGAGGTTTGACTATGGTGAATCCCATAGCTCCTTTATATCAAACACTTAACCATTTAATATTAAACCTAGCACTTTGGAGCAAGGAATGTATTGATGGTTTGACGCTTCATACTTGTAATTAATAGATCAAGGTTGTAACCATGGCCTTTCAACTATTGTCACATGCAACCTAAGCAATAGTGCATAATAGTTAACGTGTGGATCAAAGTTTGAAAACCTACCATAAGGGCTAAGTAAGGCCTTTACAAAATAATAACATAAGGGCTAAGTAAGGCCTTTACAAAATAATAACAAGAACAAGTTAAGAAGACCAACAACATCACCTTCGGTTATGACAGAAGCACATCGTTAACCCTGTAAAAAACCACCCACCGTAGATACATCCTTCCAAAGAGTAGTTTTAGAATTTGTGTAAGTAGCCTTTTCAAGCAACATAAAACTGTATTTATGCTACAGAATAATTAATTGCGAAAAAAAGAACATCATGATGCAATAACGTTTTTTCTATATAGTTGTTTCTATATTAAAAAAAAAAAAAATTGTGCTGAGAGGCACTACAGCCTAGTATGGGGGAGATCTTGTGAGTCGAGTGTTTGCCGAGTAACAAAATAATAGAAAGTAAACAAAAAAAGAATAATACAAAGTAAAAAGTAATAAATATTATGTCGGCCATAAACAAAAAAGAATAATAAAAAGTAAAAAGTAAATATGAGACTTAAACTAGAGACTTTAAAGCTTAGGATTAGGTGGTAAATATTATGTCGACCATAAACAAAAAAGAATAATACAAAGTAAAAAGTAAATATGAGACTTAAACTAAAGACTTTACTTTTTACTTTTAATACAAAGAAAAAAGTAAATATGAGACTTTAGAGTGTTTGTCCATTAACAAAATAATACAAAGTAAACAAAAAATAATAATACAAAGTAAAAAGTAATAAATATTATGTCGGCCATAAACAAAAAAGAATAATACAAAGTAAAAAGTAAATATGAGACTTTAGAGCTTAGGATTAGGTGGCTCAGCTATTGCACTTAAGGAGCTATTCAAGGAGAGGTTTGCACCTCGAGAGATTTGATCCCTCTCATCGCTTCATAGAGCCTAGGATTTTTTATGGAATTTCGAGGTTCATGACATGACGGTATCAGAGCATGGTTACAACACTTGGCTTGAATCGGCCCAACAATTGAAACTGCTAAACCAGTAAACTAATTTTTATTTATTTTGGGTTTGATTCTCTTATGAAACAGGAAGAGAAGGATAAATTTATTTTTGCAGGAAACTATGGAAGAATTCAGAATGCCTGAGGGAGAAGAATCTCCCCCTAGAATACCAGTGAACAATGAAGAAGGTGAAATCTGGGTAATGAACAAATGAACAAAGAAAAAGATTTATTTTTAAAGAGTTAAGATCGGAATTAAAAAGATTTAGCGAAGAAAATGAACAAATTATGAAAGTACAAGAAGAACTGAATAACATTCTGCTGGCTAAAATACACAGTATCGAAAAAGATAAAAACAAAGAATCTAAAAATGATAAGCCAAAAGCTACACCTTACAAACGTAAGTGAAGAAAGATGGAATTTTCTAGTCATGGGGGTGGAGCTTCCAGTGAGGGTGATAATTTGTAGTAGGATCTAGCAATTGAAACAAGCCTCACAATCAAACTAACTCAAGAAGTGCAGAGAAGAAGAGAAGAATGTAGTCAATAATCATTCATGAACACAGAAAATGGAGAATAGCAGTATAATCATACATCAATTGTGAGATGGCACTATGAAAACTAGATACAATACAATAACTGTCATGTGAATTTGAATTAACCAAGGAGGTCATTCGAATCATCCTCAAAGTGTGGCTTGGATGGCATTGGAGACATCATCCAGTCAGCAGTATCAGTCATAAATGGTCAATAGTCAGTCAAGTGAGTCTAACTAAGTCTAACATAACCATCTAGCCATGAATCAGGGGATGGAGACTCCAAGGAGGGTGCATGAGGCTGTCAGAAGGTCAAGTGGCACTCCAGAACTAACTAACTGTTAGACACTTGGTAGGTGAGACGAGGCACTCTAGCTGAATGATAACTCCTGGTAGGTGAGAAAAGGAGCACATGTCATGTAAAACAGTCAAATAGGGCACATGAGGTAGGTAGGAGGGCTACTGGGGACTTAATACAGGCTCTAGGGAGCTGAAATTAGGCTCTAGGTGCTGGGAGGACCATCAAAATGATGACTGGATGCATGCAATTGCATGCATGATGACTCGACCCATGGAAAATTCATGCAAGCATGCAAAACTGAAAAATTATGGAGAGAATATTCCAACAGTGAAGAACCACCAAAACACCACACAGAAGAACATTAGGATTATAGTGAAAGTAGTAAGAGTCATAAAAATAAAAATAAGTACAAACCCTAGAAGAGATTTTAGGGGAATTTAAGAAAATTAAACCTTCTTTGTTTAACGGTGAAATCGAGAAAGGAGAAGAAGAAAAAGCTTGGTTGTCTAGAATGAAGAAATACTTCCAAATCTATAACTATTCTCATGAATTGAAATAAAAAATGGTCAATTATAACCTAAGTGGAAAAGCAAATATTTGGTGGCAAGATATCAAAAAAGTAAAAGATATAAAAGAATGATACGTAACATGGAATACCTTTAAAAAGCACTTTAAACGTAAGTATCTTTCATAATAGTACTATGAAGAAAAAGCAAAACAATTTTATG
This sequence comes from Larix kaempferi, assembly GCA_027924585.1. Taxonomy (NCBI): domain Eukaryota; kingdom Viridiplantae; phylum Streptophyta; class Pinopsida; order Pinales; family Pinaceae; genus Larix; species Larix kaempferi. Next base: position 753,934 of record BSBM01000127.1, on the reverse strand, counting down.
AGTTAAGGTTAGGTACTATGACCATGAAAGAACTCTGTAGTAAATTCCTAAGTCTGCTTCGTTGTGTACCATACATAATAGATGAAAAACAAAAAATACAGCACTTTCTCAGTTTCTCTCCTACCCCATTTAAAGAGAGGATTGAGTATGACAATCCAAAGACACTAGAAGAAGCAATTAGAAAAGCAAATTACTATTATGATCGGAATAAAAATAAAAGAGAAAATCTACCTAATTGGAACACTAAAAGACAGGATAACTTGGACACAAGAAGAAAGAATAATAATAATAAATTTCACAGAAATTCTAGAAATAATTACAAAGGGTATCAGGGTAGTAATTATAGAGGTTTTAAACCACAACACCCTACAACAAAAGAAAGAGAACATTCCACTAATTTCAATAAAAAAATTGCACATAGGGAACCCTTAAAATGTTGGGAATGTGGTGACCCACATTACTTTAAAGACTGTCCTGTAAGAAATAAAAACTTTAATAAAATTCACTCCATTCAGGAAGTTGTTACAGTTGGAGATATGGCGAGAAGTATGCTCAGAATCTGTGCTTTATTGGAGAATCGACAAGGAGACCAGCAAGCTTCAATGGTCGAGATCAAAGGTATGATAAAAAGCCAACCTATTTCCATACTAATTGATCCAAGTGCAAGTTTGAGTTATGTATCACCTAGGATTGTTGAATTATGTAAATTAGTACTAGAAAAAAAAAAAAAAAAATCTTGGTTGGTACAGTTAGCCATAGGTACTAAACGTAAGGTCACTAGTTATGTGAAAAACTATGAAGTATTGATGAATGAATTTAATACGCATGTTGATCTGAATATTTTACTATTAGGTTCCTATGATATATTGATAGGAGTGGATTGGTTGGAAAAACAGAGTCATGTTGAATTGTTATGACAAAAATTTTACATGCATAGATAATACTGGAAGCACAATTAAAGTAACAGGAATTCCGAGAAAAACTACAATCAGAGAGATCTCAGCCTTACAAATGAAGAGATATGTACGTAAAGGATGTAAAGTATTTTTTTTATGTAATAGATGATAAATATCAAGATAACAAACTTAAAGTGGAAGATATACCTATATTAAAATATTTTAAAGACATATTTCCAGAAGAAGTCCCTCAACTACATTCGAAAAGAGACATAGACTTTACAATCGATCTGGTACCGGGAGTGGTACCAACATCAAAAGCTCTGTATCAGATGAATATAATAGAACTTACAGAACTTAAATCACAACTACAAGAACTAATTGATAAGAAGTTCATTTAACCTCATGTTTCCCCTTAGGGAGCACCAGTATTATTCGTAAAGAAGAAAGACGAAACTTTAAGATTGTGCATAGATTGTGAATGAGTTACACAAACGGCCCTATTCAGGACACCCAGGGTACCAAAGGTTGATCACCATGATCAGAAAGGACTTATTTTGGCCTAACATGAAGAAAGAAGTAGCAAAATACTTAGCTTGTTGCATAGAATGCCAGCAAGTCAAATCAGAATACCAACATCCAGCGGGGTTATTACAACCACTACCCATACTGGAATGGAAGCGGTAAATCATAAACATGGATTTTATAACCGACCTACCTAAAAATTTTAGGCAGCACGACTCAATCATGGTCGCATTCGATAAATTAAGCAAATCATCTCATTTTATTCCATTAAGGCTATTAACATTGCATATATATTTATGAAAGAGATTTTTAGGTTACATGGCATACAAAAGGTAATAATATCATACAGAGATGTAAAATTTACAGGAAATTTATGGAAATCTTTGTTTAAAGGGTTAGGTACTCAGTTCAACTTCAGTACTGCGTATCCTCTGCAAACGGATGGGTAGACTAAAAGGGTAGACCAAGTCCTAGAAAACATGCTAAGAATGTATGTAATGGACAAACCAGGTAAGTGGGAACACTACTTACACTTAGTAGAATTTGCTTACAATAATCATTTTCAAGTATCGGCTGGTATGAGTCCTTTCGAAATTATGTATGGATGTAAATGTAATACTCCCATTTCATGGAGCAATCCATTTGATCGATTAATGTTAGGACTTGAATTGTTAAAAGATATGGAGCTAACCATGAAGCAGGTACAACAAAATTTGAAGGCTTCCCAAGATAGGCAGAAACGTTATGTTGAATTAAAATGAACTCATTGAGAGTTCTAGGTAGGTGAGCATGTGTATATAAATGCAAGACCCAAGAAAATATCCCTAAGCTTAGGCAGGTATTCAAAATTGGCACCTAGGTATTGTGGGCCATTTGAAATTTTGGCTAGAGTAGGGCCAGTAGCATACCAATTATACCTACCGTCTATTATTAAAGTACATGATGTTTTTCACATTTCCGTTTTAAAGAAGTATGTTCATGACACTACTCATGTGATTGATTGGGATGATATATAGGTGGAACCCGAGGGAGAGTTCCAGGTGGGACCAAAGCATATCCTCAACAGAAAAGAGCTTTTACTCTGGAACCGTACCATTAGACAAGTCAAGGTGCAATGGAAGCACCTTGTAAAGTTAGTCACAGCAGATCTAATGAACAAATAAATCAGTCACAACAGATGAATAAGAAGATATGGTGCAAAACTGTGCAAAAACATGCAGCAGTGCTCTCTATCCCAGAAAGGGTGAATGAATTACAATAGATTACAATACAATCCAATTATCTGTCAATGGCAATTCGAATTGACTAAGTAGGCCATTCGAATCACTGAAATGGAGTAGCTTGACTCAATCTAGGAGTCCTCATCAATCATCGGTGTTGCTCATCAATCACAACAAACAGTCATCCAGGTGTCAAGCTGAGTCTAACTGATCATAATAAATGTAACTGAAGTGTGTAGCACTGATATAGGATCTGGAGGCTCAGTGGGGGCGCATGGGAGGCTAACTGGAGTCAGAGCAAGTCACCTAATCGAACTGGAGGTCAATCGGAGGTGAAACAGTCAGTCAGGAGTGAAATCGGAGTGAAATCAATCAGAATCGGAGCTAACTGAATGTAACTGGAGTGAATCTGCAGTGGTAGGTGAACAAGTGCGCCCTTCTCAGTCAGTAGGTGAGAAGAGGGCGCCTTTCAGCTTAGGAGGGCTAAAACTCTGTGGAAAGTGGCTCCCGGGTGCTAGAAGAAGGTGGATAAGGTGCTGGAGGCATCAAACTGGTGACTGGACTGCATATCCTGAAATAGATCATGCAAGATCCTGAAGTAGATATGTATCCCGAAATAGATGATCCTGAAATAGATATGTATCCCGAAATAGATGATGGATATCCGAACACCCCCCCTCAAGCTAGACTATGATGTGCCAACTAAAATAATGTGGGGCCCTGGTAACTGAGACCAAAGGTCACCCCAATACAATAATCCAAAAAATGCTGAAAAATAAACTAAGTGAGGAAAGAGGGAAAACCCAGTGGGAAGAAAGCCCCCCCTCAAGTCTAAAGCATAATAATGAATCAATCTGTCTCCACCATGATGGAACTTACCCCCAACAGTGAACGGAGGTAAGAGAACTTCTTCTCAGTGAAGCTCTTGGTGAAGATGTCTGCAGTTTGCTCATCAGTAGGGCAATATTGCAGAATGATGGTGCGGTCATGCACCAACTGTCGAATGTAATGCATATGAATCTCAATGTGCTTGGTCCTCTGCCGCTGAACTGGATCTGTGGAGATCTTGATAGCACTTTGATTGTCACAAAATAGGACAGTCGAAGTAGTGCCACCAAAACCAAACTCGGAAAGAATACCCTGCAACCAAACTGCCTGAATGCAGGCATTGACTGCCCCTCGATACTCTGCCTCTGCTGAAGAAAGTGCAATGGCTGCTTGCTTTTTGCTGGACCAGCAAATAGCACCATGACCAATCATGAAAACATAACCGGAAGTTGACTTCCGATCAATGCTATCACCTGCCCAATCCGAATCAGTAAAACCAATGAAATCTAGCTCAGAATCTGCAGCATAATGTATGCCAAACTGTCTCGTACCTTGCACATACTGCAAGATCCGCTTGGCTGCTCGCCAATGAAGCTCATGTGGCTGCTGCATATATCTTGACACGGCACTCACGGCATATGAGATGTCAGGCCTAGAGTGTGTCAAATAAAGTAGTGAACCAATCAACTGTCGATACATACTGCAATCTGCAAGCGGTGTGGAATCTCCCTCCTCAAGACTGATTCCTGAGAGGAATGGGAACGGGGCTGCCTTACATTCAGCCATATTAAACTTCAATAACAGGTCGGAAGCATATTTTTGCTGAGATATAGTGATCCCATCGAAATTTTGAGCTATCTCCAAGCCCAAAAAGTGACTCAGCAAGCCCAAATCGCTCATGTCAAAAGCTAGATTTAAGGCAGTTTTTAGCTTGTTTATTGAAGTAAGTGTGCTACCAGTAATAAGAAGATCATCAACATAAAGTACAATAACCAACAAATTACCTTTAACTCGCTGAAGATAGACATTCGGATCAGATTTGCATCTTTGGAAATTCTGAGAAAGAAGGAAGGAGTCCATCTTTGCGTACCAAGCTCTTGGGGCCTGTTTTAACCCGTACAAAGACTTCTTCAATCTGCAAACCAATGATGGATCTGATGTATAACCCTCTGGCTGCTGCATATAGACCTCTTCAGCAAGGTCTCCATGTAAAAATGCACTCTTCACATCCATGTGATGCACCTCCCAGTGCTTGGATGCGGCAATAGCTAAAACAAGGCGGATGGAATCCATCTTTGCAACCGGTGCAAAGGTCTCTGTGTAGTCCACTCCTTGGACTTGGGAAAAACCTTTTGCCACCAACCTTGCTTTATATTTGCTGATAGTGCCATCAGCAGCAACTTTAGTACGGTAGACCCATTTACACTTCACTAATTTTCTTCCAGGTGGAAGAGAAACTAGCTCCCATGTATTGTTCTTTTGAAGAGAACTGTACTCTTCATCCATGGCATCTTTCCATCTCGGATCTCGATGGGCTGAATAATATGATTGGGGATCTGAACCAGCCATCAAATAACAAATCTCAGGAAGAAATGGATCAGAAATAGAAAGAGCCATACCTGCCCTTTGAAAGTCTCCTCTTGTTCGTCTCGGATCAGCAGGATTTCCAAGACTAGAACCAGCAGATTGTAGAGTATTTTGGGCCCACTTTGGTAACTGAGGGAGATCTGAATGGTCGGATTCCGAACCTGATATGTCATGATCATCATATGCTGCTACAATATCAGAAATATCAGAACTCATACCTTCATTATCGCTGCTCGAATCTTCTTCTGGTGAAGGCGGTGAATCGGCAGTTTTCTCCTCAACTAGTTGCAATTCTTGAAGCGGTTCTTCAAACTGCACACTGCGCTCTATGAATATCTTTTTAGATCTGATATCCATGAGTTTATATGCTTTTGATTCTTCCCCATATCCTATCAATATGCACTCGATACTTTGTGGATCCAAAGCTCGTCTCTTCTCAGAAGGAATTCTAGCCCATGCAGTAGAGCCAAAAACTCTCAAATTTGACACATCCGGTTTGTGACCAAAGAATGCTTCGAAAGGAGTCATACCTTTCACGGATGAATGTGGAACTCGGTTCTGTATATATGCAGCAACATTGATTGCTTCAGCCCAAAGATTTGCAGCCAAACCTTTTGATTCAATCATGCATGTAGCCATCTCTTTCAGTGACCGGTTTTTCCTTTCCGCTACACCGTTCTGCTGGGGTGTGTAGGGAACTGTATGTTGGATCTTGATTCCGCTTTGGGCACAAAGTTGCAGCAACTCGGACTTGATATATTCCCCACCATTATCAGATCTAAGAGCTTTGATCTTGCTCTCAGTGGTGGTCTCAACAGAAGCCTTAAAATCCTTGAATTTTCCAAGCACTTCTGACTTGTTTTTGAGAAAGAATACCCATGTAAAGCGAGAATAATCATCAATAAATGTCAAAACATACCTTGAACCATTTAATGACATATGGGGCAGCGGACCGCTGATATCAGAATGGATCAATCCCAAAATAGTAGAGGCTCTGCTAGCCTTGCCGCGGTCGAATCTGTGCTCGGGGTGCTTCCCAACAATGCAACCGGTGCATATTCCCTTCGAGGAACGGAGTTGTGGCAGCCCATCAACCATGGATTGATTTGATAGCAGCAGCAAATACTTATAATTTAGATGTCCAAATCTTTCATGCCAAAGCCTACTAACCTCATTACCATGTGTGCGAAGAGCAGTGGGCTTTGCAAGCGGAATAAAGTGTGAAAACTCATAACATTTTGCAGTGTGGTTTGCCTTTCCAACCGCAACTAGTCTTCCACTTTTGATATCAGAAATTTCAACTGTATTAGGGCTGAATGTGACTTTCTTTGGATCACCAGTATGTGTCATTTGATAAACAGAAAGGAGATTCGAAGCTAAGGAAGGCACATAGAGAACATTCTGAAAGCATCCATGATCTACATGAATCGTACCTTTGCCCTTTGAAGAAATTTTTGAGTCATCTCCCAAATGGATGGGGATGGAGCTGTTTGGATCGAATGAGGAAAAAGAATCAATATTTGCAGCCATATGATTTGATGCACCCGAATCTATCAAGAGAGTGGGCTTCGAAACCGTTGCCATGAGTGCTTGTCCTCTTTCATGATCGTCATTCCGATCCTTCTTCCTTGCACCGTCAGGAAGGGTTATGTTGTTCTTTTCCAAAAGGAGGGCCATTTGATCTATAGTCTTCTTCATACATGAACTTTCGGGATGAAAGCCACGGTTACAATAAGTACATTTAGATTTTTGGTTACCTTCTTTGCCCTTTTGCTTGGATTTCGAACTGGATGGTGCATCCATTTGCTTGCCTTTGTCTTTTTGCTTGTGAGGCTCGAATTTGGGCTTCTCCTTCTTTAGCTTTCCTTTACCATTCGAGATCTTGGGTCCTTGAACAAATAGGGCTGAATCTTTGGAGCTTATGGACCCCATTTGAATCAACTTGTCATGCTCTTTCGTAACGGACTCAATGAAGGCATTCAAGGTAGGCATCTTCCAATTCGGGGTAGTTAGCCGACCGGAATTGAAAGTGGAGACAAATACCGAATAATCTTTCCCAAGCTTGCTTAGAATGGAGAGGATCAACTGCTTATCCTCTTTGATAACACCACTGTTCTTCAATTGCAAGTTCAAGTTCTTGAATTTTGTGAAGAATTCATTGATGGTCTCGAAATTTTCAGGATTAAGGCCAATCAATTCATTCTCTAATTGAAAAGCCCTAAGCTCATCCTGCTTGCCGAATAGTGTCTCAAGTTGCTCCCATATGGCCTTTGGAGTCTTCAATCCGCTGAGATGGAAGTGAAGATCTTTGGAGATGGAGAGACAAAGAAGACCGTAAGCTTCATCAAGCTTATTGTAGTGTTTGGTTCTTTCTGCCACATTGTTTGGCTCCAATTCAAGACCAAGAGTGACTCGGTAGTATCCTTTTGAACGTAATATGATCTCCATATCATCTTTCCAATCAAAATAATTGAATGGGGTGAGGATAGGCTTTGAAGAAGAGTATTCCATTGCTAGGAGCGAGTCAAATGATGAAGAAGAAGCTTGCTTGCAAACTATAGCGAATGGAAATGCTGTAGGGAAGCTTGCATGCAGAATGTAGCGAGTGCACTTGGAGGAGATAATTAACCTGCAAATCACATAAGAACAATCACAATAAGGTCGAACAATCCACCCTTTGAGAGTTGCATCACACCTGGGATTGGATTTCAAGCAATGTTGAATGGGTCCAATGTATCAAATCCAGGAATTATGTGGTAACTCAAGCTTCTGGAGTGGTATTGGAATAATTTTCAAGCTTTGCATGCACATGAGCGAATGCCCTTGAGATATCTCATGCCAAACTTTTTGCAATTTTTAGCAATTCAGTCAAATCTTCTTGTATAAACACCTGTAGAAAAGAGATCTTGTCCCTGCAATGGCTCTGATACCATGTAAAGTTAGTCACAGCAGATCTAATGAACAAATAAATCAGTCACAACAGATGAATAAGAAGATATGGTGCAAAACTGTGCAAAAACATGCAGCAGTGCTCTCTATCCCAGAAAGGGTGAATGAATTACAATAGATTACAATACAATCCAATTATCTGTCAATGGCAATTCGAATTGACTAAGTAGGCCATTCGAATCACTGAAATGGAGTAGCTTGACTCAATCTAGGAGTCCTCATCAATCATCGGTGTTGCTCATCAATCACAACAAACAGTCATCCAGGTGTCAAGCTGAGTCTAACTGATCATAATAAATGTAACTGAAGTGTGTAGCACTGATATAGGATCTGGAGGCTCAGTGGGGGCGCATGGGAGGCTAACTGGAGTCAGAGCAAGTCACCTAATCGAACTGGAGGTCAATCGGAGGTGAAACAGTCAGTCAGGAGTGAAATCGGAGTGAAATCAATCAGAATCGGAGCTAACTGAATGTAACTGGAGTGAATCTGCAGTGGTAGGTGAACAAGTGCGCCCTTCTCAGTCAGTAGGTGAGAAGAGGGCGCCTTTCAGCTTAGGAGGGCTAAAACTCTGTGGAAAGTGGCTCCCGGGTGCTAGAAGAAGGTGGATAAGGTGTTGGAGGCATCAAACTGGTGACTGGACTGCATATCCTGAAATAGATCATGCAAGATCCTGAAGTAGATATGTATCCCGAAATAGATGATCCTGAAATAGATATGTATCCCGAAATAGATGATGGATATCCGAACACACCTTAGTCCATAAGAGTCCACTTGGGAATTGGAAAGATATATGCGGTAGGCTTATCCAATCCTATTCCAAGACAAAGAAATGGAATAATAAAGACAAAAAAATAATAACACCGAGGACGGTGTTATCCTTTAAGAGGAAATGTATGTAATACACCAGGATTAAACAAAGTATTATTAAATACTTTTTGAATATTTTATGTTTATTTATTATTTGTATATTTTTGACAAGAAGTCAAAAATAAAAACAATGCAATGAATTATTCTTTTATTAATAAAAATACTGAAGGGGGACATAAATGAAATAGTTGTTGCATGAGTGATTGCTGATCCAGAAGAGGAAAGACAAATGGTTGAAGCTGCTGAGTGAGAACCCAAGGTGCAGGAGGCATCTTCCCAAAAATCAGGTCACAACTCTTAGTTGAGTTCTAAAGAGCAGGAGGCTCATAAATGGCCAGGTCCTAGGAAAAATACGATATAATAGTATGTCCATAAGCAACAGGAGGCTATCATTGGACGAGAATTGAATATGAAAATGAAAGAGATGGTGCATTAGGTGGATTTTTCTCTTATGGTTCAGCGATCCGGCTCGGGGGTTATGGATCAAGTAAGACATTGTTGCTCTAGGAGCTGGTTGGGAGGAAAGACTATTTCATCTTTGGTTTCTTGACAGTGGTGCCAGGTTCATTATTTTTATTTCTTATCTGTGTTACACTAGTTACAGTAGGAATTCCATTTCTATTATGAATCGCAACTAACCCTTAGCAGAAATCGTATTATGCATCTAACTAGGTTATGGATATATTATGCATATGTTCATATATATCTCATATTGTGTCTTCAAACTTTCAATATCTCTATCGTATTGAAATCTGTTTATAAAAGAATCATATTTAGTATTTATTTGTATTTTCTAATAATAACTGGTTACGGATATAGTATAGATTAAAATCAATTTAAGAATAGAATCAAATTTATGTTATAACATTTTTTAAAAAATCCACAGTAAGATCGATGAAGCTAGTAGATCAATAGTATAGTTAAATATTTTCCTCTGCATAATATCATAAACGAAAAACACTAGACTCTAGGGCCGAGAGGCCTCTTTAGTCGAAAGTCTTTTAAATGTAAACAATTTCAACAAAGAAAACAGATTCATATTTTGTAATAGATTTTGGGAAGAATGCAAAGAAAGCATCTCGTCATATAAATCATAACGATATTATCTTTTAAAAATGAAATCTACCTTTGTTTTTATAAACCCTTATTACAAGGAGGAATTCTAGGTCGAAATCTATGAATGCCATAATGAATACCAACTAGCTGTCCATATCACTTAGTGATATCACAAACCATCATAGGAAGGAAATCATCCAAACATTATTGTTTAGCAAACCCGACAAATGTCAATGTGTCTACGAAAATTATGGATCCACTTCCACCTGGTTTATAATATCTATGATATTCGCATAACCAAACAGTTATAATTTAGAATTACAACCTAAACATTTTAACATTCCAAACTACCATTAAAATACAGAAACATTTTCGATAAAGACCCTAAGGTTCACAATATTATTAAATGTACAACGATTGATTGAAATGATGGATCTGTGTTCCTTGAGGATGTAAGACCATCAAATATGGCATCCCTTCTTAAAACCAAAATCTAAATAAAATTATTATTTTAATCATCGGGTGGTGAGTCATCCAAAATGGCATCCAAATAGCTATCTCTGTAAAACAAAATGATAAACGGATGAACATGTATACATATTATATACTTTAGCAGAGGGGTTGTGAAGCCCTCTTGCCTACATCTCATAAACCCTATGGGTAAGTTGTTTAATGTAACTTATCTCGCTTAAAGGTGTAAGCCTGTTTCTTCTTCTCTTAGCAACTTCAACACCTAGCTAGGAGTCACCTGCAACCACCAAACATTTTAAACTCAGTGAGAAAACAAAGGATGAATTTAAGAGAATAGGATTCAACAGAGAAAGGGGTTTATCTTCCTTACCTTGGCGTTCCAAGACGCGGTCCTGGGAGGAGGTGACTCTGTCACCACCCTCATCGACGCCATCAACCTGTAACCAAACAACCACCATCAGACTTTATAATCATAAACCATGAATTTAAGAAGTATGCAAGAAGTGGTTACATTACCTGGTCGATTTTGCAGACAAGGTGAGGGGTTGGCTCCTCCTGGATGCCCTTATCACTCCTCTTCCTGCATTATAGATCACAAACTTAGTGCCTACGAACAGAAGGTTAACCAACCTCATTTGCTTAATCAAAATGAAATAGTAAAACAAGTTTTGTTCCTACTTGTTAAATGGCAGTTTGAGGCTGCGAAGTTGGCTAGGTTTACACACTGCAACTAGCAAGCTTCAAAGGTGGCGGCCACTAGCACCTTGACGAATTCCCTTATTACCTTGGTAAAACCACCAGAAGGATTACCAGTAAGGAAGGAAGCATTTTACACTCGAGAATTTACAAAACGACCATGAAAGGTTCAGAGCCTCTGTTTGTAGAGCTTGCAACCAAACTACAACAATAAAGAATTTCGGACATCAAAAGATACATTAAAAACCTATTCAAAACCCTACAATCTCCATGCACAGGTGGATGGTTGAGATTCATTCTCGAGCTCAGCCTTAAGGTCTAGCTATGCTGTCAACTCGCAGCCAGAGGGGCTCATTAAATTTTCCATCAACCATAAGTACAGACCTTTAAACCATCACAACGACAAGCTACACTATACACATTATAATCATAACTTCATTTATTCGCATATCAAATCGAGGTTTGACTATGGTGAATTCCATAGCTCCTTTATATCAAACGCTTAACCATGTAATATTAAACCTAGCACTTTGGAGCATGGAATGTATCGATGGTTTGACACTTAATACTTGTAATTAATAGATCAAGACTATAACCATGGCCTTTCAACTAATGTCACATGCAACCTAAGCAATAGTGCATAATAGTTAAGGCGTGGATCAAAGGTTAAAAATATACCATAAGGGCTAAGTAAGGCCTTTACAAAAGAATAACAAGAACAAGTTAAGAATGCCAAGAAAATCACCTTTGGTTATGATGCAAGCACGCCGCTAACCCTGTAAAAAACCACCGTAGATACAGCCTACCAAAGATTATTTTTAGAATTTGTGTAAGTAGCCTTTTCAAGCAATGAAAAACTGTATTGATGCCACTGAATTATTAATTGCGAAAAAAAAAGAACATAATGATGCAATAACGTTGTTTCTATATAGTTGTTTGTATATTAAATTTTTTATTTATTTATGGAATTTCGAGGTTCATGAACAAAAAAGTACCCTCAACTCAAGGATAAAATAGAGATATTGTATTGTTCTTCCCATCATTTCCCAAAAAACTACTCTTCCTCGATGTAACAAATTACAACACTTATATCAGGAAACTATAAATCAAAATCAGATGTGCATCAGTCCTAAAAAAAGACTTCATGTGCATGATCCATGTATCTCTTTGGCCATCATTTAGATCTTCATGTGCATGATCCATGTACTTGCAAACAAGTCCTTCGATATTGCAACAGGAATGTCATCACCCTTTCCCTTCTCTTCTCTTTCCATTAGTATGAAACAAATAAGTCATTTCATAATCCAGTAAAGAGAGGGAGTCCTTCCAAATAATGTTTTCCAACCATGAGAAATCCTAGATCTTGGATCTAGGTTTCTAACACAAATAATTCCCCTTCGATATTTGTTTTCTCTAGCTCGTTCCATAAATTCTTCTCCATTGTTTCAATCTCCTCACGAATTTCTATGGAATCGAAGCTTTGTACATCCACGTTGCATGTGCAACATGTAATTGTTCTTTATTTTCTCTTTTCTATATCACCTTCATGCTTCACGATTCTTCCGCACTTTGATCTATCCTCTGATACGTTTCATGAGCCGAGATACCTGGAGTCTTAGCCTTATCTCTTTCACAAGCCCAGATACTTGAAGTGTTAGCTACAAATGACATCAACAACAACATAACTTTCTTTCCCTTTTCCTTCAGATGCTTACAACAACAAGATAAATAAATAAGAGAGAGGCTCATGACCTCAGAGCCTTTGTAAATGATAGTGAGGAACCAACCTCCCTCACATTGCACCATATCCATGGCTAGATAAAACTAGTAATCAATCATAACTCTCTACATCCCATGCAGACGAACTATCCTAAACTCAATCTTCTCAATTAAAACTTTACTTCTTCCAGTACTACCTTCTGCCATTCCTGTAAACTGGATCTCCTCATGATGCTCCATGAAGGCATATAGCCTTCGCCACCTTTCTTTATGATACCATGTTGAGACACCTCGTGATGGCTGAGGGTGGTGAATACCCTCATAGCATGCTTATCTATGTTTATAACCAACCATGTGTGGTACTTCCTCTAATATCTCGATTTTAACGCCATTGCATTAAAAATGTAAATGATGTAATATTCTTATAACATCATGGTGAGGATCTCAAGGCCAAGGCCCTGCCATCGATTTAGTGTTAAAAATTTATGCATATGGTTTGCGTGCTAGCCAGGAACAATAGAAATTGTGAATATCATGTAAATATGCATTTAATAAAATACCCGCAAGTAGTTATGCGATTCAACAAGAGTATGAGGGAATGATTTTTACAAGGATTGGGAGGGAAATATTCAAACCCTTGAACCAATCAATTCAATACAAGTGTCAATGAGAGAACCGATGAACCATCAACTACCCATGTTGAATTTTGTACCCAATCATTTATTTCTCCCAAGAGTTGGTTGAAATAGTTATTATTTGGGAAATGGAGAGGTATGGCTGTCCAAACTCGAGTATGGGAAAGCCAACATTTTTGGAAAACAAGTTTTGGATTCCTTGGAAATAAAAGAGCCACGAAATTGCTCCTCAATCCATTCTCACCCATTGGTTTTTATCTCTCACAAGTTTGGAGATTGCTGGGCATTTTTCTCCATGAATTTTCTGTGTTTTCCTTCATTTTCAGCTGGGAGAAGGGCATTTTTGTGATATAGAACAGTGGTAAAGAAGAGAAAATCGATTTTGGGTCCCTAGGGTTCCATAGAGGTCATTTTTTTCCATTCAAATGGTCATATAGATGTGGGGAAAAACCTTTTCTTCCCTATGGTTGATTTTCCCTTCCCACAATCCGTTTTTGACTGGTGACGATTTGGGGAAAACCCATGGACATATTGTTTGTGAATCCCATGGTAAAAAACATTTTCCCTTTTCCCAACATATTTCTTTTGCTATGTTTGGGAGAGAAGGATGTGGTATGAGTTATGGGTATCCATTACTTTGGATTGAGTTTGAGTGCAAACATCCAGAAATAGAGGGTTCAGATCTGGCGTACTAAACCCAGCTATGGACTGGCTTGGCTCAGATGTGATGTTTGTTTTGATGTGCATAGGTTTGTAGGTTCCGAGTCCTTGTGGAAATAATGCCCATCTCGGCGGTGGCAACTATGTCGAGAGATTGATGAGCATAGTTGGCCTATGGCTGGGTGGAACGTTGCAGTTGTGTAGCTAGTTGCTTGGGGCAACTTCACCATCAAGATAAGTATTATCTATGTGTTTTACTTTTGCGTTGTTTTATTTGATGCATGTTATCAATATGTTGGAAATTGCATGACATATGTGTGTGTAGAATAAATTTCATTCAGCCATGTTTAATAGATTTATACATCTACACACACATGTGTTTTTATTTGTATGAATTTGATGAATGGGGCTGAGTTTTTGTAAAATCCCCATTTTTAGTGTCATGTTCCCTTCCTTGCATTAGATCCACGGGAGGGGACATGACAGATTGGTATCAAAGAGAAAGGTTACAACATTGTTCTTACATGGGATACATCTAATAGCTTGCAGAGGTAAGCTTGCTTCCTGCTCAGCATTGGTCATCAGAAAAAGAAAGAAAATTTTCTAATGTTTCTATGTTTCTTTTTAGTTTTATTCCTAAGTATGTGTCGGCGCAAAACTTAAGGGAGCCGAAACTATTGGAGAGAAATAGGAAGAGTCACTAATATGTTTCGGCGAGAAAGTAAAAAGATTGCTGAAAGTGTTTCGGCAAAAACTGAAAAGTCCGCTGAAGTTGTCGGCGAAAATTGAAAAAGTTGTTGAAAGGAGGTGTTTCGGCGAAAAATGCAATTTGTTCCGAATGACGACAAATTGAAAGGTTTTCTGAAACGGTCGGCGCAAAATTCAAAATCCCACTGATCGGCGAGAAATTGGAAAATCTCCGAAATGGTCGGCGAAAAATTGAAAAGTCCGTCGATCGTTGACGAAGCAGAAAGTCCGCCGAAATAGGTCGGCGCAAAATTGAAAACTGTGCCGAAACGGATTGACGAGAAACAGGAAAATTAAAAGTGCCCCAATCGGAGGAAAATTGAAAGTGCCCCGATCGGCGACAAAATGAAAATCAAGCCGAAATGGGTCTGCAACAAATTGACAAGTGCATCAATCGGTGACAAATTGAAAGGTGCGGCGAAATGATTCGACGAGAAATGGGAATTGCGCCGATCGGAGGAAAAAAACTCTTTAATTTATGATTATAATAAAAACATGTATAGTTACCAAATCCATTTGGAATTCCATGAAAAAATATTAGAAATGTGTTAAACAACACTTGAGATTGGAGATAAATGAATAAAAAAGTTTACTTTCTTATTTAGAAATTAGTAAAGGAATCTCAAAGGACCTCCAAAATAGTTGCTTGGATTTTTACAAAAAAAATCATGTAAGTGTTCCTTTCATTTTTACTATAATAAATTTTAATACATTTTTATAAATTCCTTTCACAAAAAACCATAGTAGCTTACAAATAGAGATGGCTTGCTTATATATAATTCTTTTAATTAAACACTCGAAAATATACATAGACATTTATATATTACAATTTAATTTATATATTTAAAAAAGATATGAAAGTGTGAGATAGACATTTATATAATAAAAGTTTAACATATATTTAAAAAATAAAATATGAAATCTCAACAACTTCCAACTAGTTATTAATAATTATTTTATTAAAAAAGTATATAATTGAATGATATTAAAGATTTTTCTTTTAAATTGTTTTTCAAAATTTAATTATCTACTAGTAAGAATCCATATTCATATTACAATTACATCCAATATTTCACAAATTGAATTTGTATTAAATTTCCATACACTAAGTCTCAATATGACCAAACCATATATTGTTAAAATTTAATTATTATTATAATGTTGATATACAATGTTTTGTTTAAACATGTTTTCTCTCATTTCTTTAGTTCTTAATCATTTTTCCTAATTTCCCATAATTTATAATTTTTATTATAAGAATAATAATAATCTTTCCCATAATTTATAATTTTTATTATAACAATAATAATAATCTAATTTAAATAATTAAATATGGATAATTGTTAATTTTATATATACAATGAACTAAATTTTTTCAATATTTTCAAAAAAGATGTGAAGTGTCCACTTAATCATTTATAGACTTTGCACCACTAAACTAACTATAAACAATGACATAACAAAAAGTTATCTCATTCAATAAATTTACTTTCACAGTTTAATATATAATTATTAAAGATCTTAATTATATCAAATAATAAATTAAAAGAACCGGATCATAACCAAAAAAAGTCTTAGTACATTATGACAATAAAAAGTTTTTTATTTTTTATCATTATTTAGTTTTTAATCTATATCAATAAAAAACTATATAATCAATTTCTAATCTTTTTTAATATGTATTATGATTAAATTTCTATTATGTTGAAAAGCTTTAACCATATCAATTACAATTTCGAATTCCTTTTTCTCCACTTTAATCTTTATTTTCGTGTTAAGTATGATGATTAAAAATATAAATTATATTTATATAATTTTTTTTTCTTAATATTATTTTACTTTCCGCTTTTATTATGATAAAATTATTTTATATAAATTTCAACTTTTTTTTTCAATTTAAATTGTAAAATTTATTAACATTGATTATTAATTTGTATGTTGTTAACATGTTACTAATTTAATTTAGAGCCTTGAGATGGATCAAATCTTTTCAAGTGCAAATCTATTTTAGAGTCTTAAAAGTTTTCCTCCATTATAATTTCTATTATAATTGTCTAGGCACCATTTATTACTATTTGGAATCATGTTGTAAATGTTGTAAATGCTATCATAAATCTTACAAATATGAAAATTTTGCATTAATTAATTAATTATGAACTAAAATAGTTATTTACCCAATTATAATTGTCTAAGTGCCAACTATTTCATGTTGTAAACTATAACAAATACATCCTACAGATAAGCAAACGTTGCATTCATTAAGTAATTATGAAATAAAATAGTTGCAATTTACCACTATGAATCCTACAAATAGAGAGAAAATGCATTAAATAGTTATTCTTAATCCATATGCACTGATAGTGATTTTGATGCGAACACATGTCTTTCTTGTAGATGAAATCAAGGAAAGACTAACTAATACACACATATTTAGTTGTATTGTAACTATTTATGAAAAGATTTATGTAAAATGTGAGGATGCCTCAATGGAATTTGAAATTGAAATTGGATGTATATTTTTCACCTAAAAAAACATGTATATTGATATTCAACAAATGTATATTTATATAAATGTATTTTATAATCTAGACAATTTAATAAAAAAAATCTCATTACATAAGAAAGATCGAAGATGTAAAAAGAATTGATTTCATTTTTTACCATGTTAAATTTATATCTAGCAATATTGATATTATCTTTTCTTCATTGAATTTGTAAAAATAGTTTATTCCAATGCTGCCAATGAACTTTTTTAGGGGTCGAAACTCTCTTACTTGGTGGGAGTTGCCTTTGGTGTGAGAAGCCATGACTCAAGAGCATCTATTCTGTAAAAAAAATCAATTTGTTAACATTAACTATTATTTTTGCAAGTAAGAAGTCTATTAATTATATATAAACACCTCATAAATACATAGTTTAAATGTATGCTTGTTACCCCATTCCCTTTGAGTAGCACAACTTGCTACCAGGTCTACTACATTCAACAGAAATGTAAAACACCAGGATTAAATAAAGTATTATTAAATCATTTTTGAATATTTTATGTTTATTTATTATTTGAATATTTTTGAAGTAAAAAATAAAAACAATGTAATGAATTATTCTTTTATTAATAAAAATACTGAAGGGGGACATAAATAAAATAGTTGTTGCATGAATGATTGCTGACCCACAAGAGGAAAAGGCAAGTGGTTGAAGCTGCTGAGTGAGAACCCAAGGAGCAGGAGGCATATTCCCCAAAATCAGGTCACAACTCTTAGTTGAGTGCTAAAGAGCAAGAGGCTAATAAATTACCAAGTCTTAGGAAAAATACTATATAATAGTATGTCCATAAGCAGCGGGAGGCTAGCATTGGATGGGGATTCAATTTGAAATTGCAAGAGATGGCACATTAAGTGGATTTTTGTCTTGTGGTTCATAGATCACGCTCAGGGGTTGGTTCTAGAGCAAGTGAGACTTAGCTGCTCTAGGAGTTAGTTGGGAGGAATGGCTATTTCATATTTGTTTTCCGACAGTGGTGCCAGGTTCCTTGTTTTTATTTCTTATTTGTGTTACACTGGTTATAGTAGGAATTCCATTTCTATTATGAATCACAACTAACCGTTAGCAAAAATATTATTATGCATCTAACTAGGTTATGGATATATTATACATATGTTCAAATATATCTCGTATTATGTCTTCAAACCTTCAATATCTATGTCGTATTGATAAATGTTTATAAAAGAATCATATTTAGTATTTATATTATTTTCTAATAATATCGAGTTACGGATCTAGTATAGATTAAAATCAATTTAAGAACATAATCAAATTTATGTTATAACCTTTTTAAAACAAATCCACAGTAAGATCAATGAAGCTAGTAGATCAATAGTGTAGTTAAATATTTTCCTCTGCATAATATCATAAACGAAAAACACTAGAATCTAGGGACGAGAGGCCTCTGTAGTCGAAAGTATTTTAAATGTAAACAATTTCAACAAACAAAACCAATTCATATTTTGTAATAGATCTTAGGAAGAACGCAAAGCAAGCATATCGCCATATAAATCAGAACGGTATTATCTTTTAAAAATGAAATCTACCTTTCTTTTTATAAACCCTCATTACAGGGCGAAATGGTATTTCAAAATCTATGAATGCCATAATGAATACCAACCAGTTGTCCATATCACTTAGTGAAATCGCAAACCATTATAGGAAGGAAATTATCCAAACATTATTATTTAACAAACTTGACAAATGTCAGGGTGTCTACAAAAAGTATGGATCCACTTCCACATGGTTTATAATATCTATGATATTCGCATAACCAATAAGTTATAATTTAGAATTACAACCTAAACATTTTAACATTCCAAACTACCATTAAAATACAGATTTACGTTTTCAGGAAAGGCCCTAAGGGTCGGAGTATTATTAAATGTATAGCAATTATTTGAAATGATGGACCTGTGATCCTTGGGATGTAATACCATCAAAGATGGCATTCCTTCTTAAAACTGAAAGCTAAATAAAAGCATTAGTTTAATCATCAGGTGGTGAGCCATCCACAATGGCATCCAAATAGCTATCACTTCGTAAAACAAAACAATAAACGCATCAAAATGTATACATATTATACACTGGAGTAGAGGGATTGTGAATCCCTCTTCCCGACATCTCATAAACCCTATGGGTAAGATGTTTAATGTAAATTATATTACTTAAAGGCGTAAACTTGTTTCTTCTTCTCTTAGTAGCTTCAACACCTAGCTAGGAGTCACCTGCAACCACCAAACATTTTAAACTCAGTCAGAAAACCAAGTATGGAATTTAAGAGAATAGGATTCGACAGAGAAAGGGGATTATCTTCCTTACCTTTGAATTATAAGACGTGCATGGGAGGAGGTGACCTTGTCGCCACCCTCGTCGTAGCCCTCAACCTGTAACCAAACAACTACTGTCAGACTTTATAACCGTAAACCGTGAATTTAACAAGTATGCAACAAGTGGTTACATTACCTGGTATATTTTGCAGACAGGGCCAGGGGTCGTCTCCTCCTAGACACCCTTATCACTCCTCTTCCTACATTATAGTTCAAGAACTTAGTGGCTGGGACCAGAAGGTTAACCAACCACATTTTCTGAATTAAAATGACATAGTAAAATAAGTTTTGTTCCTACCTATTAAATGGGAGTTCGAGGCTGCGAAGTTGGCCAAGTTCATACACTGCAACCAACAAGCTTCGAAGGTGGCCACCACTAGCACCTCCACGAATTACCTTATTACCTTGGTAAAACAACCAGAAGTATTACCATTAACGAAGGCATCATTTTAGTCTGATAATTTACAAAACTGCCATGAAAGGTGCAGAGCTCGCAACCAAACCACATAAATAAAGAAGTTTGGACATTAAAAGATGCATTAAAAACCCTGCAATATCCATGCACAGGTGGATGGCCGAGATTCATTCTCAAGCTCAACCTTAAGGTCTGGATGCACAGTCAACTTGTAGCTAGAGGGGCTCATTAAATTTTCCATCAACCATAAGTAAAGACCTTTAAAACATCACAATGACCAGCTACATTATACACATTATAATGATAACTTCATTTATTCGCATATCAAATCGAGGTTTGACTATGGTGAATCCCATAGCTCCTTTATATCAAACACTTAACCATTTAATATTAAACCTAGCACTTTGGAGCAAGGAATTTATCGATGGTTTGACACTTAATACTTGTAATTAATAGATCAAGACTATAACCATGGCCTTTCAAGTATTGTCACATGCAACCTAAGCAATAGTGCATAATAGTTAACGTCTGGATCAAAGGTTAAAAACCTACCATAAGGGCTAAGTAAGGGCTTTACAAAATAATAACAGGAACAAGTTAAGAATACCAAAAACATCACCTTCGGTTATGACGGAAGCACATCGTTAACCCTGTAAAAAACCACCGCAGATACATCCTTCCAAAGAGTAGTTTTAGAATTTGTGTAAGTAGCCATTTCAAGCAACATAAAACTGTATTTATGCTACAGAATAATTAATTGCGAAAAAAAAAGAACATAATGATGCAATGACATTTTTTCTATATAGTTGTTTCTATATTAAAAAAAAAAAAATTGCGCTAAGAGGCGCTACAGCCTAGTATGGGGGAGATCTTGTGAGTCAAGTGTTTGTCGAGTAACAAAATAATACAAAGTAAACCAAAAAAGAATAATACAAAGTAAAAAGTAATAAATATTATGTCGGCCATAAACAAAAAAGAATAATACAAAGTAAAATGTAAATATGAGACTTAAACTAGAGACTTTAGAGCTTAGGATTAGGTGGTAAATATTATGTCGACCATAAACAAAAAAGAATAATACAAAGTAAAAAGTAAATATGAGACTTAAACTAAAGACTTTACTTTTTACTTTTAATACAAAGTAAAAAGTAAATATGAGACTTTAGAGTGTTTGTCCATTAACAAAATAATACAAAGTAAACAAAAAATAATAATACAAAGTAAAAAGCAATAAATATTATGTCGGCCATAAACAAAAAAGAATAATACAAAGTAAAAAGTAAATATGAGACTTTAGAGCTTAGGATTAGGTGGCTCAAGTATTGCACTTAAGGAGCTATTCAAGGAGAGGTTTGCACCTCGGGAGATTTGATCCCTCTCGACACTTGATAGAGCCTAGGACTTTTTATGGAATTTCGAGGTTCATGACATGATGGTATCAGAGCATGGTTACAACACTTGGCTTGAATCGGCCCAGTAATTGCAACTGCTAAACCAATAAACTAATTTTTATTTATTTTGGGTTTGATTCTCTTATGAAACAGGAAGAGAAGGATAACTTTATTTTTGCAGGAAACTATAGAAGAATTTGGAATGCTTGAGGGAGAAGAATCTCCCCCTATAATACCAGCGAACAATGAAGAAGGTGAAGTCTAGGTAATCTTAAATGAGAATTGAAATGACAACCCACCAGAGTTACAACAGACTATTAAAGAATTAAGATCGGAATTAAAAAGATTTAGGGAAGAAAATGAACAAATTATGAAAGTACAAGAAGAACTCAATAACATTCTGCTGGCTAAAATACACAGTAATGAAAAAGATAAAAACAAAGAATCTAAAACTAATAAGCCAAAAGCTACACCTTACAAACGTAAGGGAAGAATGATGGAATTTTCTAGTCATGGGGCTGGAACATCCAGTGAGGGTGATAATCTGTAGTAGGATCTAGCAATTGAAACAAACCTCACAATCAAACTGACTCAAGAAGTGCAGAGAAGAAGCGAAGAATGTAGTTAATAATCATTCATGAACACAAAAAATGGAGAATAGCAGTATAATCATACATCAATTGTGAGCTGGCACTGGGAAAACTAAATACAATACAATAACTGTCATGTGAATTTGAATTAACCAAGGAGGTCATTCGAATCATCCTAAAAGTGTGGCTTGGATGGAATTGGAGACATCATCCAGTCAGTGGTATCAGTCATAAATGGTCAATAGTCAGTCAAGTGCGTCTAACTAAGTCTAACAAAACCATATAAGCATGAATCAGGGGATGGAGACTGCAAGGAGGGCGCATGAGGCTGTCAGAAGGTCAAGTGGCACTCCAGAACTAGCCAACTAGGAGCTACATGCAGTTAGGATGAGCAATCAGTGGAAGAACTGCTCAATGAATACTCTAACTGACTGTCAGACACCTGGTAGGTGAGACGAGGCGCTCTAACTGAATGATAACTCCTTGTAGGTGAGAAAAGGAGCACATGTCATGTAGAAGAGTCAAATAGGGCACATGAGGTAGGTAGGAGGGATACTGGGGGCTTAATACAGGCTCTAGGGAGCTGAAATTAGGCTCTAGGTGCTGGGAGGACCATCAAAATGATGACTGGATGCATGCAATTGCATGCATGGTGACTAGACCCATGCAAAATTCTTGCGAGCATGCAAAATTGAAAAATGATGGAGAGAATATTCCAACAGTGAAGACCACCAAAACACCACACAAAAGAACATTACGATTATAGTGAAAGTAGTAAGAGTCATAAAGATAAAAATAAGTACAAACCCTAGAAGATATTTTACGGGAATTTAAGAAAATTAAACCTTCTATGTTTAACGGTGAAATCGAAAAAGGCGAAGAGGAAAAAGCTTGGTTGTCTAGAATGAATAAATACTTCCAAATCTATAACTATTCTAATGAATTGAAATAGAAAATGGTCATTTATAACCTAAGTGGAAAAGAAAATATTTGGTGGCAAGATATCAAAAAAGTAAAAGATATAAATGAATGATACGTAACATGGAATACCTTTAAAAAGCACTTTAAACGTAAGTATCTTTCATAACAGTACTATGAATAAAAAGCAAAAGAATTTTATGAGTTAAGGTTAGGTACTATGACCATGAAAGAACTCTGTAGTAAATTCCTAAGTCTGCTTCGTTATGTACCATACATAATAGATGAAAAACAAAAAATACAGCGCTTTCTCAGTTTCTCTCCTACCCCATATAAAGAGAGGATTGAGTATGACAATCCAAAGACACTAGAAGAAGCAATTAGAAAAGCAAATTAATGTTATAATCGGAATAAAAATAAAAGAGAAAATCTACCTAATTGGAACACTAAAAGACAACATCACTTTGACCCAAGAAGAAAGAATAATAATAATAAATTTCATAGAAATTCTAGAAATAATTACAAAGGGTATCAGGGTAGTAATTATAGAGGTTTGAAACCACAACACCCTACAACAAAAGAAAGAGAACATTCCACTAATTTTAATAAAAAAATTGCACATAGGGAACCCTTAAAATGTTGGGAATGTGGTGACCCACATTACTTTAAAGACTGTCCTGTAAGAAATTAAACCTTTAATAAAATTCACTCCATTCAGGAAGTTGTTCCAGTTGGAGATATGGCGAGAAGTATGCTCAGAATATGTGCTTCATTGGAGAATCGACAGGGAGACCATCAAGCTTCAATGGTCGAGATCGAAGGTATGATAAAAAGTCAACCTATTTCCATACTAATTGATCCAAGTGCAAGTTTGAGTTATGTATCACCTAGGATTTTTGAATTATGTAAATTAGTACCAAAAAAAAATGAAAAATCTTGGTTGGTACAGTTAGCCATAGGTACTAAACGTAAGGTCACTAGTTATGTGAAAAACTATGAAGTATTGATGAATGAATTTAATACGCATGTTGATCTGAATATTTTACTATTAGGTTCCTATGATATGTTGATAGGAGTGGATTGGTTGGAAAAATACAGAGTCATGTTGAAATGTTATGACAAAATTTTTACATGCATAGATAATACTGGAAGCACAATTAAAGTAATAGGAATTCGGAGAAAAACTACAATCAGAGAGATCTCAGCCTTACAAATGAAGAGATATGTATGTAAAGGATGTAAAGTATTTTTTATGTAATAGATGATAAATATCAAGATAACAAACTTAAAGTTGAAGATATACCTATATTAAAATATTTTAAAGACATATTTCCGGAAGAAGTCCCTCAACTACCTCCGAAAAGAGACATAGACTTTACAATCAATATGGTATCGGGAGTGGTACCAACATCAAAAGCTCTGTATCAGATGAATATAATAGAACTTACATAACTTAAATCACAACTACAAGAACTAATTGATAAGAAGTTCATTTAACCTAGTGTTTCCGCTTGGGGAGCACAGGTCTTATTCATAAAGAAGAAAGACGAAACTTTAAGATTGTGCATAGACTATCGACAACTAAATAAAATGACTATTAAAAATCGATATCCTTTACCCTGGATATCCTTTACCCTGGATAGACGAACTATTCGATCATTTCCAAGGGGAAACAATCTTTTCCAAAATATATTTAAGGTCCGGTTACCACCAGGTACAGATGAAGACATCTTTAAAACTGCTTTTAGAAATCGTTACGGTCATTACAAGTTTGTCGTAATGCCATTTGGTTTAACAAATGCACCTGTAGCTTTTATGTGCTTAACGAATAGTATTTTCAGTAACTACGTAGATAAATTCATATTCGTCTTCATCAACAATATACTGATTTATTCGAAGAATGAATAGGAACATGAAGAACACTTAAAAATAGTTCTGCAGATTTTAAGAGAACAACAACTGTTTGCTAAGTTTAGCAAATGCGATTTCTTTAAAGATATAATTCAATATCTAGGACACATAGTGTCTAAGGATGGAATATCTGTCGACCCCGACAAGATTAAGGCTATCACTGACCCCGACAAGATTAAGGCTATCACTGAATGGCCAGTTCCTAAAAATGTAACGAACATAAGATCATTAATGGGGATTACAGGTTATTATTGAAATTTTATTGAAGGGTTTTCTAAGATAGCCTACCTCATAACTTCACTAAAAAAGAAAGGTAAAAAGTTTGACAAGAATGAAAAGTGTATGGAAACTTTTAATAAATTAAAACAACTATTAACCATCGCCCCTATATTAAAAATTGTTGATCCTTTTAAGGATTTCCTCGTATGCACCGACGCATGTAATGAAGGATTAGGCGGGGTACTAATTCAAGAAAATCATGCCATGGCCTATGAATCTAGAAAATTAAAAGAACATGCAAAGAATTACGCTACACACTATTTAGAACTTGCTGCAATTATACATGAATTAAATATGTGGCAACACTACCTCGTCAGAACGAAATTTTTACTAATGTCAGATAGCATAAGTTTAAATACTTGTTTGATCAACATAATTTAAATGCTAGAAAAATGAGGTGGTTGTCATTCTTAAGCGAATATGACTTTGAAATAAAACATATAAAAGCGAAAGAAAAAAATTTGTAGATGCTTTAAGTCGTCATGCAAATTTATTATTTGCAAGCAGCAGTTATGAATCTGATTTAGAAAATCAGATCTTAAATGTAGAAAATTCTGATAAAGAATACCGAATTTTGAAGGAAAAGACTGTTGAAAATGAAAGGAACCAGATAAAAACAGATTTTAGTCTAAATGGAAGAGGATATCTGCTGCATAAAAACAGATTGTAAATACCAAATACAATAGAAATAAAATTAATGGTTATGAATGAGTTACACAAACGACCCTATTCAGGACACCCAGGGTACCAAAGGTTGATCACCATGATCAGAAAGGACTTATTTTGGCCTAACGTGAAGAAAGAGGTAGCAAAATACTTAGCTTGCTGCATAGAATGCCAGCAAGTCAAATTAGAACACCAACATCCAGCGGGGTTATTACAACCACTACCCATTCTGGAATGGAAGTGGGAAATCATCAACATGGATTTTATAACCGACCTACCTAAAAATTTTAGGCAGCACGACTCAATCATGGTCGCATTCGATAAATTAAGAAAATCATCTCATTTTATTCCATTAAGGCTATTAACATTGCATATATATTTATGAAAGAGATTTTTAGGTTACATGGCGTACAAAAGGTAATAATATCATACAGAGATGTAAAATTTACAAGAAATTTATGGAAAGCTTTGTTTAAAGGGTTAGGCACTCAGTTGAACTTCAGTACTACGTATCATCCACAAACGGATGGGCAGACTAAGAGGGTAAACCAAGTCCTAGAAAACATGTGAAGAATGTCTGTAATGTACAAATTAGGTAAGTGGGAACACTACTTACACTTAGTAGAATTTGCTTACAATAATCATTTTCAAGTATCAGCTGGTATGAGTCCTTTCGAAATTATGTATGGACGTCAATGTAATACTCCCATTTCATGGAGCAATCCAGTGGATCGATTAATGTTAGGACTTGAATTGTTAAAAGATATGGAACTAACCATGAAGCAGGTACAACAAAATTTGAAGGCTGCCCAAGATAGGCAGAAATGTTATGTTGACTTAAAAAGAACTCATTGAGAGTTCCAGGTAGGTGAGCATGTGTATATAAAGGCAAGACCCAAGAAAATATCCCTAAGGTTAGGCAGGTATTCAAAATTGGCACCCAGGTATTGTGGGCCATTTGAAATTTTGGCTAAAGTAGGGTTGGTAGCATACCAGTTATACCTACCGTCTACTATTAAAGTACATGATTTTTTTCACATTTCCGTTTTAAAGAAGTATGTTCATGACACTACTCATGTGATTGATTGGGATGATATATAGGTGGAACCCGAGGGAGAGTTCCATGTGGGACCAAAGCATATCCTCAACAGAAAAGAGCTTTTACTCTGGAACCGTACCATCAGACAAGTCAAGGTGCAATGGAAGCACCTTAGTCCGTAAGAGTCCACTTGGGAATTGGAAAGAGATATGCGGGAGGATTATCCAATCCTATTCCAAGACAAAGAAATTGAATAATAAGGACAAAAAAATAATAACACCGAGGACGATGTTATCCTTTAAGAGGAGGTGTTTGTAATACACGAGGATTAAATAAAGTATTATTAAATACTTTTTGAATATTTTATGTTTATTTATTATTTGAATATTTTTGACAAGAAGTCAAAAATAAAAACAATGTAATGAATTATTCTTTTATTAATAAAAATACTGAAGGGGGACATAAATGAAATAGTTGTTGCATGAGTGATTTCTGATCCATAAGAGGAAAGACAAATGGTTGAAGCTGCTGAGTGAGAACCCAAGGTGCAGGAGGCATCTTCCAAAAAATCAGGTCACAACTCTTAGTTGAGTTCTAAAGAGAAAGAGGCTCATAAATGGCCAGGTCCTAGGAAAAATACGATATAATAGTATATACATAAGCAACAGGAGGCTAGCATTGGATGAGAATTGAATATGAAAATGAAAGAGATGGCGCATTAGGTGGCTTTTTCTCTTATGGTTCAGCAATCCAGCTCGGGGGTTATGGATCAAGTAAGACATTGTTGCTCTAAGAGTTGGTTGGGAGGAAAGACTATTTCATCTTTGGTTTCCTGAAAGTGGTGCCAGGTTCATTGTTTTTATTTCTTATCAATGTTACACTAGTTACAGTAGGAATTCCATTTCTGTTATGAATCGCAACTAACCCTTAGCAGAAATCGTATTATGCATCTGACTAGGTTATGGATATATTATACATATGTTCATATATATCTCATATTATGTCTTCAAACTTTCAATATCTCTATTGTATTGAAATATGTTTATAAAAGAATCATATTTAGTATTTATATTATTTTCTAATAATATCTGGTTACGAATATAGTATAGATTAAAATCAATTTAAGAATAGAATCAAATTTATGTTATAACATTTTTAAAAAAAATCCACAGTAAGATCGATGAAGCTAGTAGATCAATAGTATAGTTAAATATTTTCCTCTGCATAATATCATAAACGAAAAACACTAGACTCTAGGGCCAAGAAGCCTCTATAGTTGACAGTCTTTTAAATGTAAACAATTTCAACAAACAAAACCGATTCGAATTTTGTAATAGATTTTGGGAACAATGCAAAGAAAGCATCTCGTCATATAAATCAGAACGATATTATCTTTTAAAAATGAAATCTACCTTTGTTTTTATAGACCCTCATTACAAGGAGGAATTCTATGTCAAAATCTATGAATGCCATAATGAATACCAACTAGCTATCCATATCACTTAGTGAAATCACAAACCATGATAGGAAGGAAATCATCCAAACATTATTGTTTAGCAAACCCGACAAATGTCAATGTGTCTACGAAAATTATGGATCCACTTCCACCTGGTTTATAATATCTATAGAATTACAACCTAAACAGTTATAATTTAGAATTATAACCAAATAGTTATAATTTAGAATTACAACCTAAACATTTTAACATTCCAACTTACCATTAAAATACAGAAACATTTTCGATAAAGACCCTAAGGTTCACAATATTATTAAATGTACAACGATTAATTGAAATGATGGATATGTGTTCCTTGGGGATGTAAGACCATCAAATATGGAATCCCTTCTTAAAACCAAAGTCTAAATAAAATTATTATTTTAAGCATCAGGTGGTGAGCCATCCACAATGGCATCCAAATAGCTATCTCTGTAAAACAAAACGATAAACGCATGAACATGTATACATATTATATACTTTAGCAGAGGGGTTGTGAAGCCTTCTTGCCTACATCTCATAAACCCTATGGGTAAGTTGTTTAATGTAACTTATCTCGCTTAAAGGTGTAAGCCTATTTCTTTTTCTCTTAGCAGCTTCAACACCTAGCTAGGAGTCACCTGCAACCACCAAACATTTTAAATTCAATCAGAAAACCAAGGATGAATTTAAGAGAATAGGATTCAACATAGAAAGGGGTTTATCTTCCTTACCTTGGCGTTCTAAGACGCGGTCCAGGGAGGAGGGGACTTTGTCACCACCCTCGTCGACGCCCTCAACCTGTAACCAAACAACCACCATCAGACTTTATAATCGTAAACCATGAATTTAAGAAGTATGCAACAAGTGGTTACATTACCTGGTAGATTTTGTAGACAAGGCGAGGGGTTGGCTCCTCCTGGATGCCCTTATCACTCCTCTGCCTGCATTATAGATCACGAACTTAGTGCCTATGAATAGAAGTTTAACCAACCACATTTTCGAAATCAAAATGAAATAGTAAAACAAGTTTTGTTCCTACTTGTTAAATGGCAGTTTGAGGCTACGAAGTTGGCCAGGTTTACACACTGCAACTAGCAAGCTTCAAAGGTGGCGGCCACTAGCACCTCGACGACTTCCCTTATTACCTTGGTAAAACCACCAGAAGGATTACCATTAACGAAGGAAGCATTTTACACCCGAGAATTTTCAAAACGACCATGAAAGGTGCAGAGCCTCTGTTTGCAAAGCTTGCAACCAAACTACAACAATAAAGAATTTCGGACATCAAAATATACATTAAAAACCTATTCAAAACCCTGCAATCTCCATGCATAGGTGGATGGTTGAGATTCATTCTCGAGCTCAGCCTCAAGGTCTAGCTATGCTGTCAACTCCCAGCCAAAGGGGCTCATTAAATTTTCCATCAACCATAAGTATAGACCTTTAAACCATCACAACGACGAGCTACATTATACACATTACAATCATAACTTCATTTATTCGCATATCAAATTGAGGTTTAACTATGGTGAATTCCATAGCTCCTTTATATCAAACGCTTAACCATGTAATATTAAACCTAGCACTTTGGAGCAAGCAATGTATCGATGGTTTGACACTTAATACTTGTAATTAATAGATCAAGACTATAACCATGGCCTTTCAACTAATGTCACATGAAACCTAAGCAATAGTGCATAATAGTTAAGGCATGGATCAAAGGTTAAAAATATACCATAATGGCTAAGTAAGGCCTTTACAAAAGAATAACAAGAACAAGTTAAGAATGCCAAGAAAATCACCTTTGGTTATGACGCAAGCACGCCGCTAACCCTATAAAAAACCATCGTAGATACAGCCTACCCAAGAGTATTTTTAGAATTTGTGTAAGTAGACTTTTCAAGCAACGAAAAACTGTATTGATGCCACTGAATTATTAATTGCGAAAAAAAAAGAACATAACAATGCAATAACATTGTTTCTATATAGTTGTTTGTATATTAAATTTTTTATTTATTTATGGAATTTCGAGGTTCATGAACGAAAAAGTCCCCTCCACTCAAGGATAAAATAGAGATATTGTATTGTTCTTCCCATCATTTCCCAAAAAACTACATACTTTTCCTCAATGTAACAAATTGCAACACTTATATAAGGAAACTGTAAATCAAAATCAGATGTGCATCAGTCCTAAAAAAAGCCTTCATGTGCATGATCCATGTATTTTCAAACAAGTCCTTCGATATTGCAATAGGAATGTCATCACCCTTGCCCTTCTCTTCTCTTTCCATTAGTATGAAACAAATAAGTCATTTCATAATCCAGTAAAGAGAGGGAGTCCTTCCAAATAATGTTTTCCAACCATGAGAAATCCCTGGATCTTGGATCTAGGTTTCTAACACAAATAATTCCCCTTCGATATTTGTTTTCTCTAGCTCGTTCCATAAATTCTTATCCATTGTTTCAA
Source organism: Larix kaempferi (assembly GCA_027924585.1). NCBI lineage: Eukaryota > Viridiplantae > Streptophyta > Pinopsida > Pinales > Pinaceae > Larix > Larix kaempferi. Next base: position 723,054 of record BSBM01000127.1, on the reverse strand, counting down.
TCTCCTCACGAATTTTCTATGGAATCGAAGCTTTATACATCCAGGTTGCATGTGCAACATGTAATTGTTCTTTATTTTCTCTTTTCTATATCGCCTTCATGCTTCACGATTCTTCCGCACTTTGATCCATCCTCTGATACGTTTCATGAGCCGAGATACCTGGAGTCTTAGCCCCAGTTCTTTCACAAACCTAGATACTTGAAGTGTTAGCTACAAACGACAACAACAACAACATAACTTTCTTTCCCTCTTCCTTCAGATGCTTACAACAACAAGATAAATAAATAAGAGAGAGGCTCATGACCTCAGAGCCTTTGCAGATGATAGTGAGGAACCAACCTCCCTCACATTGCACCATAGCCATGGCTAGATAAAACTAGTAATCAATCATAACTCTCTACATCCCACGCAGACAAACTATCCTAAACTCAATCTCCTCATTTAAAACTTTACTTCTTCCAGTACTAACTTCTGCCATTCCTGTACACTGGATCTCCTCATGATGCTCCATGAAGGCGTATAGCCTCCACCACCTTTCTTTATGATACCATGTTGAGACACCTCGTGATGGTCGAGGGTGGTGACTACCCTCATAGCATGCTTATCTATGTTTATAACCAACCATGTGTGGTACTTCCTCTAATATCTCGATTTTAACCCCATTGCATTAAAAATGTAAAGGATGTAATATTCTTATAACATCATGGTGAGGATCTCAAGGCCAAGGCCCCGCCATCGATTTAGTGTTAAAAATTTATGCATATGGTTTGCATGCTAGCCAGGAACAATAGAAATTGTGAATATCATGTAAATATGCATTTAATAAAATACCCACAACTAGTTATGTGATTCAACAAGAGTATGGGGGCATGATTTTTACAAGGAATTGGGAGGGAAATATTCAAACCCTTGAACCAATCAATTCAAGCCAAGTGTCAATGAGAGAATCGATGAACCATCAACTACCCATGTTGAAGTTTGTACCCAATCATTTATTTCTCCCAAGAGTTGGTTGAAATAGTTATTATTTGGGAAATGGAGAGGTATGGCTGTCCAAATTCGGGTATGGGAAAGCCAACATTTTTGGAAAACAAGTTTTGGATTCCTTGGAAACAAAAGAGCCATGAAATTGCTCCTCAATACATTCTCACCCATGGGTTTTTCTCTCTCACAAGTTTGGAGCTTGCTGGGCATTTTTCTCCATGAATTTTCTGTGTTTTCCTTCATTTTCAGCTAGGAGAAGGGCATTTTTGTGATATAGAACAGTGGAAAAGAAGAGAAAATCGATTTTGGGTCCCTGGGGTTCCATAGAGGCCATTTTGTTCCATTCAAATGGTCATATACATGTGGGGAAAAACCTTTTCTTCCCTATGGTTGATTTTCCCTTCCCACAATCCGTTTTTGACTGGCGACGATTTGGGGAAAACCCATGGACATATTGTTTGTGAATCCCATGGTAAAAAACATTTTCCCTTTTCCCAACATATTTCTTTTGCTATGTTTGGGAGAGGAGGATGTGGTATGAGTTATGGGTATCCATTACTTTGGATTGAGTTTGAGTGCAAACATCCAGAAATAGAGGGTTCAGATCTCGCTTACTAAACCCAGCTCTGGACTAGCTTGGCTCAGATGTGATGTTTGTTTTGATGTGCATAGGTTTGTAGGTTCCCATTCCTTGTGGAAATAATGCCCATCTCGGCGGTGGCAACTATGTCGAGAGATTGATGAGCATAGTTGGCCTATGGCTGGGTGGAACATTGCAGTTGAGTAGCTAGGTTCTTGGGGCAACTTCACCATCAAGATAAGTATTATCTATGTGTTTTACTTTTGCATTTTTTTATTTGATGCATTTTATCAATATGCTGGAAATTGCATGATATATGTGTGTGTAGAATAAATTTCATTCTGCCATGTTTAATAGATTTATACATCTACACACACATGTGTTTTTATTTGTATGAATTTGATGAATGGGGGTGAGTTTTTGTAAAATCCCCATTTTTAGTGTCATGTTCCCTTCCTTGCATTGGATTTACGGGAGGGGACATGACAGATTGGTATCAAAGAGAAATGTTACAACATTGGGCCTACATGGGATACATCTAATAGCTTGCAGAGGTAAGCTTGCTTCATGCTCATCATTGGTCATCAGAAAAAGAAAGAAAATTTTCTAACGTTTCTATGTTTTTTTTTAGTTTTCTTCCTAAGTATGTGTCGGCACAAAACATAAGGGAGCCGAAACTATTGGAGAGAAATAGGAAGAGTCACTAATATGTTTCAGCGAGAAAGTAAAAAGCTTGCTGAAAGTGTTTCGGCGAAAAACTGAAAAGTCCACTGAAACTGTCGGCGAAAATCGAAAAAGTTGTTGAAAGGAGGTGTTTCAGCGAAAAATGAAATTTGTTCTGAAGGACGACAAATTGAGAGGTTTTCCGAAACAGTCGGCGCAAAATTCAAAATCCCACTGATCGGCGAGAAATTGGAAAATCACCAAAATGGTCGGCGGAAAACTGAAAAGTCCGTCGATCGCTAATGAAGCAGAAAGTCCGCCGAAATAGGTCAGCGCAAAACTGAAAACTGTGCCGAAACGGATCGATGAGAAACAAGAAAATTGAAATTGCCCCAATCGGAGGAAAATTGAAAGTGCCCCGATCGGCGACAAAATGAAAATCGTGCCGAAATGGGTCTACAACAAATTAACAAGTGCATCAATCGGTGACAAATTGAAAGGTGCGGCGAAACGATTCGATAAGAAATGGGAATTGTGCCGATTGGAGGAAAAAATAATTTTGCTCTGAAATAGGTTGGTGTCAAATTAGATAGTGTGTCGATCGGAGGAAAAATGATAAGTCCGTCGAAATGGGCGGTGACAAAGCGATAAGTGTGTCGATCAGAAGAAAATAGAAATTCCACCCAAATAGAGAATTTGAACATTTTTTTGAGGTATATTTTGAGGCACCAGAAGTTGGAAAATGGCATTGAACTTATGCGGCATATTGCACGAAATCAAAAGATTAACAAACAAAAAAAAATGAGGGCGCTTCGCTTGACCCACCCTGCACCAAGGGGGAAATCCCCCTTGACTCCCATCGTCCCCCTGAGGCAGTCATTGATTTTGAGAGAATTTTGTGGCTGGCAACAATTGTCAATATGATATTTTCCCAAATGCATGGAAATTATTTTGGTATTTTTAAGTGTAATGAGACTAGAATGCAGGAAAAGCAACAGAAAGGTTCTTATTTTGAAACGAGTTTCCAGTTGTTTCAAATAGCAGGTAGAGGAAATCCTCTAGGCTTGATTGAGCAAGAAATTATCATTGCGGGTGACCTCCAAAGCAACCATATTTTTGGGAAAAGCCTTATATGATGGTGCAAGAGTACTAGATATGAAAGTAACTCTAGGTGAGTAAATTTTATGATATCAACATCATGGTAATGGTGATATAAAAATAAAGTAGAGACACATTTGGGATCATGATCATGGTAAAATTGTTGGTTAGCAAGCAATGTGAAGAATTGAAGCAAGCTTGGTTGGATGCTTAGTGACAAGGTAGTTCCACTAATGAGTAAGGATACACAATTGAGAGTATTATGGTAATTCACGTTAACATGTGGAAAAACATTTGAAGGGATACACTCTTGTAGATTGTATTTTATAAGCACAGGATGGAATAAGGGAACTAAATGGAAGTGATGGTTCCTTAGCCAGAACATATCAAATGCATTCTCTATGCTCAAGATGTGCAATATGAATTCATAGAGGGGTTGTGGAATCTTTATTAAGCGTAATTGGTTGTAATATCCATTATGGAGAAGTGATAGCCATGTCTAATCATTGAAGGATGAAAGGTACCAATAATGGACATTGGTGCCTTGGATAAGAATGCATCCAATCTATTATTGTTAGAAATATATGCAATTTGAATTGCAACCAAGATACATGGGAGCTCTTAATTATTGAAGATGGATATTGTATTCCATAAGAGAATCCTGAGCAAAGTATGGAATATACCTACAGGTAAAGGACATGCAACTTGTAAAGATGATGAGTGAATCATGCTTGTGGGAAAGTGCATGCATGATACGAGAAGTTACAAGATATGAGTCAGTAACTTATGAGTGAGTAACGAGAATGGGTAAGGAAATTCCATTCTCCCAAAAGTTGTCACTCATAGGAATAAGACATCCCAGTATGTGGAATTGGCATGTGGCTCATGATAGTGACATGGTGTCCATGCAAAGGCTACTAATTGGGGAATGAGGCATTCCCATGTGTGAATCAAGTATGTGGTTCATAATTGTGGCAAATATTTCCGCGAGAAAGAAAAGGAAGTATCATAGTTGAATGAGGTACAAGGGCATATAACGGACCTGGAAAAGACTCCTTATAGAGTTGATATTGAATCAATTGCAGTGTTGATTAGTGACAAGAATTTAAGAAGGGTCAAGTTGAACTTGACCATAATTTATGACAACAATTGGAGGAGTAAGGCAATCTTGATAAAGAGGGAAATTTATCACCTTAAACTATTTATGTTTATAGCATAAGAATTGCATGCTTGGAAAGTAGAAAGTAGGAATGTATACATGAGTATATGTACTGAATTGCTACTTTGTGAGAAAATCATAGCTAATGATTCCTTGTGTGCTTGCTAGAGAGGCCATGAAATTGGATCAGCTATGATGTGGAAGAATAATTCCCTGTTATGATGAGGGATTGGAAAGGGATAATTCCTTAACTCTTCTCTTGCTGATATGATTATATTTTCAAGTTTTAATGTATAGAAAATTTGGCATAGGAATGCCAAAAGTGTAAGAGATTAGGTAGATCAAGTGAATATGCATTGGTGGGCATATTAATATACATTGCACAGTGCATGTGAATATGCTTGTGCATGTATATTATGTTGCATGTTGGTAAAGCTATCAAATTTTTACATATGCAATGAGTCACTTAAGATAATTATTGTGGTTGTTGATCATTAGTGGTGTTGGCATTGGTTGTAGGACCAAATCCAACCAAAGCATGGCTAAAGATGTTGATAATGTTGTCACATGTGACCAATAACCTTATGAAGAAAGGTTGGTGCAACAAATCTATGATAACGATGTTGGTGGAAGGATGGTGTAATCCTTTGCAGGAGACCAATTGATCAGGTATCATCAAATATGTTAATGGAAGCCATGTAGGTAATGATTTATTTATGATTGCATCCAAAAAGGGGATTGAGTAAGAATCCATTTAGCCATACTTAGTAATCGTAAATTGGCATGTATGTGATGATGAATGCATTTATGCGAACATTATCCCACCAGGTACGGTGAGGTATGTGGTAGTAAGGGAATGGATCCTTATACCATCTAGTTGTTTTGAATTGTAAATGCATTCATATGAAAATATATCATGCCATTTGTATATGTTGGATATGAGTTTAATAACAAAAGTAAGTGACACTTATGGTCCTGTTGGTTATGAGTTTAATAATCAAATCAAGTGAGGACTTAGGGTCCTGTTGTGATAGTGCATGCCATATGAGATATTCATGGTTAAGGTTATAATGTGGTTGGAATGGTAATGCTATAGTGCTAGACAAGTATCCGATGAACCCCCTTATTAGTGTTAATTTGGGATGAAACCTCTTTGTCGACAACCAAGGAGTGAGTAAACTCCTAACGTGTTGTTTGGGTGGAGAAGGAAGGCACCCATATAAATTAACCAAGAGATTGGGGATATGGTTGGGTGATGTGTCAAGGCATTAGCTAGACCTTCCAACACATCATGGTGGAATGCATGACATAGAATTATGGTATTCATGAATCAATGCAAGGAGGCATTGAGTGAATTCACATTAAAAGATTATGTATACCTTATGATTGTTTATGCATATGTGTGGGTGCACCTATTGAGATGCAGTGTGCGAAAGCATGGTTGTGATATATATGTTTCATTGCAAGTAGATAATAGATGAAATTATGAATTGTTGGCAATTATGAGATCATTTAATGAGCTGCCATGGATGCAGGAAAATGATTGCATGAAGAGGGTAGTCATGTTTTATTTACTACCAAGAAGGCTCCATTGCCAGGACAAAGTTTCCTCAATGAATACGATTGTGTAATCATGAGAATTGGAAGTTTGATTTAAATTGCATAGATAATGTGATTGTATCCTGCAATTTTATTGTGCTAATGATGCACATCAAGTAAATGTATTTCATTGTCTTTGAGATAATAACAACTGATAGTGTTTGAATAATCGAGTGTTATAATTCTAAGCTCAATTCAGTGACTTGTAAATATTGCAATGAAAAGATTATTTGCATGGATACTCACTAAGTGTTTGGCTAATTGAAAGTTTTCATATTTCAGATAGAAATGTCTTGGGTATGGAAATGTGGGTAAGTCCATAGTAAATACTAGAATCTACCATGTGCAAAAGCCAAAAATTATGAGAAGGGTGTCATGGTTGTGAAATTTAATTTATGTACATAACATATTGTGAATTTCAGGTTTGAAATTTTGCTAATAGTTACTAATGGTTGTTTGGATTCTCGAGAATTGTGTCAAGAGGACGTGTTGTAGGTGGATGTTCATGTTATGGAAGCAAGTCTAAAACCATAATGGACAGAGTTATACCACTGACAGGAGCCAAACAATATGAGTATGGCCTCATGGTTAAAAAATTCTAATTTCTGTAGTAGACAGAATTGTAAACTTAGATTTGAATCTGATTATTAATGTCATTGATTGGTTGAATGTTTGTGAATTGTGTCAGGAGGACACAATGCAGGAAGACCATGTGTTATGGCCTGCAAGAGCTAAACATCATGAGAAGAATCTAATGTTTTGGAAATCTAGTTTTTGTATGAAACATATTTGAGAAATTCTAATTGAAATTATTATGATGACATCTCATGTGAACTACATGCTTGTGTGTAATTTTGGACATGTGTAAATTGGGTATGTATTCCTAAGTATTGGAACACCGAGGACGGTGTTATTCTAAGTGGGAGGGAAATGTAATAACCTCATTTTGACCCTTAGTATATATTCAATTTTATGTAAACATTGTATGTATGTGATGTATAATTCCTAGCATGGAGCTCACGGCCAAGGCCCTGCTAGTGAATGCTTGGCTTTGAAAGGAAAGTATTTGACATTGTGTGATCCATGTGTTATTAAGACATGGAAATTCTAAAATGATGTAAATATCATGTAATACAAATACCAAGGGGTTGGCTATGGATGCAACTAAATGAGGGGGAACTATGTATCCACTAGGGAGAGGTGAGAGGGTTGTGGGATTGAGCCATAGATTTCCAAATGTCATATTTAGAACCCATTTGAGCTATCCTAGCTGCCATTTATTTCTACTGTAAGGAATTACTTCAGAAATATGATTCATGAGGTTGATGGAGTATGGGAAGCCCTGGATTTTGTAAGGCGGGGTATGGGCTCTGTCTGACTTGTCCCATAAGTCACTCCACTTATTGGGTGGTCTTTTTCGCTCATCCCCATGCCATGGTGTGCATTCTAGATTCAATTAGGAGGAGGACTCAAACATAGCAAGGATAGAACCAAAAATCACGATTTGGGGGAAGCCACGATTTGCATATCCAAGATCGCTCAAAAATATGCATGGGAAGGGAAAAAACCGTTTGGGTATCCATATACCCGAACTTTGGTACGGTTTGGAGAGTGCTAGATTCCCTAGAACCCATAGGGAAACCCACACCTGATAACCGATATCGCAGAAGCGGGACAGATCCTTTAGCCTATAACCCTGAGGAGATCAACCGTGGATGAAACAGTGTAGAAGAGAGAGAAGAGGTTGGAACTGCTTCATAAACCTGGTGAATACTGTTGATTGAGTCGGTAGCTCTGTGGTTGAGTTCATTGGCTTATATTCCTCCCCCCCTGGCTCTTAGCATGCTTGATAAACCCAACTGTGGGTTGTCTTAGCATGGTTGTTGGTGTGAAACCAAGGTTGTGAGTAAAACTGGGTAGTTTCTCCTTAGTGGATACATAGCTCCAACTCAGGGGTGGTCTCTGAGTGATGAAATACTATAGGCTAGGTAGAGACCTATGGTAAGGATGGAACGTTGCAATCCATAGCCAGTTTGCTTGGTAATTTCATCTCAAAGATAAGTGTTCTTTTTGCTTTGAATCATGCTCATTCTATGTTCTGGAATGTTTAATTATTGACTGTATTGTGGAATCTAAATGATGTATGCTAAATGATAAAGTCTTTGCATTGCATGAGAAGGGCATTAATCCCCTATATGATGTTAGATTCCCCCGTGTTTATATGTGTATAAATGTTCATACATGAGTTACTTACCATGCTCCTGCACATATACATTATTATATCTGTACTTATATGAATTTGTTCCTTGATGAATAGGATTAGGTGATGTAAAGGCCCTGGAGGTGCAGAAAGTTCAGTTAAGGCTTTAGGAAGGAAATAGACACCCCCCTGTGGTGTTCATGCTTTCCTTGTGGATCAGATGAAGGGAAGGTCCATGAATGGGTTGCATATGAGCCCTTGCAGAGTGGTAAGGAGGAATGGAGGAAGCTTGGAGCCACATGCTAGGTTGGATGAATGATAGGATCAGAGTCATCAAATGTGGCAGAGGATCATGCATTTTCAGAGGGATCGCCGAGATATTTCCAATGGTACCAGATTTTCCCAAAATGGACATATGATGAAGAAGATATTGGCTTGAGAAGTTGGAGGTAACAGGCGAAATTGGCTGACTTCCAACCTTCCGAACCCGTAGTGCGGACTGTGGATCATAGAAGTCAAAGGTCTAAATTCTCGGCATGCTGCTTAGGAGTTCTGAATTCTGACTCCCACAAGCCGGACTATAGAATGCGGAAGTTAGAATTAGAAATATTCGCAGTTGAAAATTTGGTGTTCCGACTCCCGCATCGTGGACTGCGGAAGTCGGAAGTGGAAATCTTCGCAGTTGGACATTTAGTGTTCTGACTTTCTGAATCCCGCATTGTGGGATGTGGACTGTGGAAGTCGGAAGTAAAAATATTCGCAGTTGGAAATTTGGTGTTCCGACTTTCCGACTCCTGCATCATGAACTACGGAGTGCGAAAGTGGAAATATTCATAGTTGGAGATTTGGTGTTCTGAATTTCTGACACCCACATCGCAGACTGCGGATTGTGGAAGTCGGAAGTGGAAATCTTCGCAGTTAGAGAATTGGTGTTTTGACTTTTCGACTCTTGCATTGCGGACTGTGGAGTACGGAAGTCAGAATTGGAAATCTTTGAGGTTAGATATTTTAGCGTTCTGACTTTTTGAGTTCCTCATTGTGGATTGCGGAACTACAAAAGTCGGAGAGGAGTTTCGTCGACACCGTGTATTTGGCGCTTTGAATTTCCGAGTCCTGCATCGCGGATGCGGAATGCGGAAATCAGAGAGGTGTTTCTTTGATTCTGTGTGAATTGGTGGTCCGACTTCCAACTTCTGACCTGTGAATTGGTGGTTCGACTTCCAACTTCTGACCTGTGACTTGCAGATTACTGCTTGCAAAATTGCGGACTGAGATCATTATGCCTGTGGAAAGATTAGAGTTGCAGATCATTTTTGGAAGAAAAAAAAAGTAGCAGGTTCTTCAAGGTTGTTCCCCCATCACTCTAAAGGGAATTGAGGGGATCGGGGACGTCACAGAATGGTATCAGAGCCCAAGGTTACAACATTCGGGCTGCTTGGACCAACATATGAGTTATAGGCATAGAGATGCCATGAATTGGACCATGCTATGATGAGGAATTGGAGGGAGATAATTCCTCAACTCTTCTCTTGTTGTTATGATTATAAATTTAGAGCTTATATATAGTAAATTATGGTATATAAAGGTTGAAAATGCAAGAGATTAGGTAGATGAAATGTGTATGCATAGTAGTCATATTAAGAATATAATGCATATTGCATGTAAACTTATGTGTTCTCACATATGGTACTGCACATGGATAACAAAATTTAATGAGCACATTGCATTTTGATTTGAATGCACACCTAAACAAGGATGCACACCCACTGAAAGGGATTGCGATAAAAGCTTATGTTGCATGCCTGTGATTCTTGCAATGTTGCACAAAGATATGGTGAAAATATTTTTGAGATGCCTTGCTTACACTTTGCTTTGAGAAATGATGAAAGTGTTGTTTTTTGTGGTTCTTCATTTTATCAAGATAATTGAAGCATGGATGAAGATGTTGATGATGATATTGCATATTACAAGCAACCTTGTGAAGAAAGGTTGGAGCACAAATCCATGATCAAGAAGTTGGTGGAAGGACTGTGTAGACCTTGGTAAGAAGCTAACTAATCAAGTAACAATAGTATGTTGATGGCATCCATGCAGGTAATGTTTATTTTTGTTTATTGTACAAGTGTTGATAAAGGATGGGTAAGAATCATTTAACCATGTTTTAATCATCATAAAATGGTATGCATGCAATAGTGAATGCATTTAGGTGAATGATATCCCACAAGGTATGGTGAGGTATGTGGTAGTAAATAAATGAGCATTATGCCATGTGACTGTTTAAAATTTTGAAGGAATCCATAAGAAATAAGAGCATGCCATGTGTGAAACCATGAGAATGTTGGGTTGTGAAGCCTATAGTGCTCAACAAGTATCCCATGAACTCCCTATTGGTGTTAATTTGGGATGAAATTTCTTTGCCAACAGCCAAGGAGTGAGAGAACTCCTGATGTGCTATGTTTGGAGGAAGAAGAAGGCACCCAGATATACATTGAAAAAATATTATGTAAATCTTGTTGATTATGCATATGTGTGGTTACATATAGGTTGATATGCATTATGTGGATGCATGGCTATGGTGTACATTTCATTGAAATTAGATAATAGATGAAATAGTAGAATTGTTTAAAATTCTAAGATCTTTTCATGAGATGATATGTGGAAATAATTGCATGAAGAAGGTAGTTGTGTTTGATAGGATACTCGAGTGCTCTATTGGGAGGATAGAGTTGCATGAAATGATATGGTTGTGTAATCATGAATGATGAAAGTGTATATGTGATGTGACTGTATCTTGGAATCTAATTGTGAATAAAATGCATATAAAGAAAATGTATTTCATTGCATTTGAAATAATAACAGCTGATAGTGTTTGAATTATTGAGTATTATAATTTCGAGATCGCTTCAATGGTTGTTGTAAATGTTGCACTAAAAATAGTATATGCGTGGGTATTCACAACTTGTTTGGCTGATTGAAGAATTCTGAATGCAAGTAGAATTGTCATGGACATGACAATGCATGTAAGTCCATAATACAGGATGGGATCTACCATGTGCAAGCCAAATATTGTGAGGATGGTCTCATTGTGGTGAAATCTGATTTTTGCATGAAACAGATTTGAAAATTTTTGATTTAATTTTATGAGAATGATCTCATGTTTACAAATCTAATTTTGTAGGAAAACAGATTTGTCAATTTGAGAATTTGCTAATAATTACTAATGGTAGTTTGTCTCTCTAGAATTGTGGCAAGAGGACATGTTGTAAGTGTATGTCTATGTTATGAGAGCAAGCCTAAACTATAATGGACAGAGTGATATCAATTACAAGGGCCAAGCAATATGAGGATGGCCTCAAGGTTAAATAAATCAACATTACGTAGTGAACAAAATTGTAAATTCAGACTTGGGTTTGATTATTAATATTGCTGATTGTTTGGCTATTTGATAAGTGTGTCAGGAGGACACATTGCTGGAAGAGAAAATACATCTGCAAACATATAATTATTTTGTGACCCTTGTTAAAAATATGCATGTCTAATTATTAGAATTAATGTCCAGGGCATGTTTTATTTTAGACTGCTTGCGTGTGATTTTGTGTTTTTTATTTCAGACTACTTGAGTGTGCATGTTTTATTTTAGACTGCTTGAGTGGGATTAGGGCCTACATGACTCACACTAAAAAAGGGTGCACACCTTTTGGGTGTTGTGTTTTGTTGTGGTTTTCAACATTGACTACACTCTAAAGGAATGGACGCATTCCTGGTGTTTCAATATTAGAGAGTGAACTTGTATGAAGTATGTTACAATTTTATATCAGCAATACTGACGAGCTTACCTACCCATCTTGTGTTGTCAATTATTACACATGCAATTGGTGATGCATGCTAAGAAGAAAAGTGATATGGATGCCGAGACTGGCTAGAGTGTGAGTAGATGTCTAGGGCTCTGTAGTAGAGCCTTGAATTGGAAATGGTTATGGTGCAGTTCCTTCCATGGGCCTATTAACCCAGATGGAAGTGTTGGCTTGGCAATGGAGAGGGAAAACTAGGTATGGGACTAGTTTGGCACCATAAATGCTTGGTAAATCCAGTCAGTGCACTAGTTGAGAATTGAATGTTGTGGAGCAGCCTATGAGCTAGCCAAACATTCTTTAAATGTTTGATAAACCAAGTCAGTGTACTGGCTTATCATATTGATTAATGGGATGCCTAATAAACCCAGTCGGAGTACTGTCTTGGCATTTCCTATTTGAATGATGTGGAGCAGCCTGCGTGCTAGCCCAACATTCGTTATTACATCACAGGTTATCCAAGGCTTGTAAAGCAAAGAAGGAGCCTATGGAATAACGTGAATACATCCAATACATATAAGTATTGGGTTATATTGCATCTTCTTGCTTATTTCATATGAATACATGTGTGTATATGATTTTTAAACTCTTTTTTAGAGATAAATTCTATGAAAATGAACTTGAGATGTGAATTGACTCAATGTTGGAGTGTAGGTATTGCTAGAAGCAAGAACCTTGAAGGCATCCTAAGGATGCATTTGGACATGTGGCTGTCCTAGGAAGCTTAGTATGAGTAACAATGGAAAGTGGTGCTAGTGGACTTGTGTGGGTCCTAGTAGCCAAAGGTTCTATAGGAAACAATGGGGAAAGGTTCCTTAGTTGAGAAGCCTCGGAAAGACCTTAGACACCAAGTGTCATCGTAAAAAATAGTAAAAAGGTGAGTCAAGCATTCACATTGAAGTGAAAGAGACCAAGGAGCATGGAACCACAGTTGTGGTGGAACTCCAGATTGGAACAACATTAAGAGGGGTAAACTCTTACTCTTCTCTTTCCTTTTTTATAATGCATTTTAAAAAAAGAAAATTGTTGAATGCATTTCATGGCTGAAAGTTGATTGTGCTATTTTTCTTGAAATAAAGTGTGAATGCTGAACATGGGGCCTTCACTAGAAGGCAATATAATACCATGTTCATTCATATTGCGGTATTAAATATTCATGAAAACCTAAAAATTATATTGCTTATATATTAAGGGGCAAAGGGTTTTTTTTATTTAATGTAACAATACAAAAATACTTTGGGGTCTTTTTTATATGGGTGGGTTGACAAATATCCTCCAAATGGATATGGCAGGATCATGGCTGGATGAGAAATCGAGTTGAGGCAAGGCTCGGACTTACCATTATGCAGGGAAATCGCGTCTTCAAAAATGCTTGAGGCCGGGGAGTTTCGTGGTGAATTTGGTTTCTAGTCGATCATAGTCGAGAGACAGTGGTCATTGACAGGTAATTGTTACCAATAGCACTGAGCCAGTTGTTACCAATAGCCTTGGGAGGCTCTAAGCCTCCAAGGCCTGTTATAGGCCCTCGATAGGCCTTGGGGGCTTGAATACCCAACCACTCGTGCCTATTACAAGCCTTGGGAGGTTTATTCAGCCTCCTAGAGCTTGTTACCTGCCCTGGGGGCTTGGATACCTAGCCCACAACAGGCTTAGTCAACGATTGGGGAACTGCAACATGCAATCTAAATGTTGTACTATGTGCATTGGCTCTAGTGACATACAAGAAGTGATCTCCTATCTCTTCATTATACCATTAGATGTTGCAAATCATAATGATATGTGGTTGAGTAATTGCATTGTGGGTGAAGCAATGTGCATCCACAATATACATCGAAAGAAGCAAGGTGCATTTTAGAATGCATGTGGGGTTATAAGAGGGGTATCATATCAATATACTAGGTAGAAATATAAAGGGGTATAAAAAATCTTAATGAAAAAATTTATACATACAATATCTAGTGAAAATAAGGGTTTTTTTAAATTGGGAAGGCATATTGGGAGGGGGTTAAAAAAAACAATTTTGGAAGGTATTTTCCAATATTTAGTGAAATTAGGGGTATTGTTTCATATGCCACGAACGAACGTGCTATGATAGCGATTTATTGAGTGAATCCCCCGTGATGCTAAATTAGTTAATTCCCTATGGAAGTATGAACATGAATGAGTTCATTTGTATGTTGGACAAGCATGAAATGTGTGGAAGTCTCATGGATAAAGCATGAAATTTCCATGTCAATTGGGAAAGTAATTAACTGATCTTAATTCTTATGTTATGCTTGGACTAACAAGAATTGCAATGATGAATTTCACAGGTGAAAGGTATATCAATTGGTTGCAGCTGCTACAAGACAAGTGTTGCTAGTAATCAAAGTGTGGATAGCTGTGCACATTAACCATGGTAGTAGACCAAAAGCTATTGTATTTGGCTGAAAATATTCTTGAGACAATTTCCAAGATCCAAGAAAATCTTGTGGAAATTCTCATGCTACAAAAGAAACAGAATGAGATGAACCAAAACGTTTTGTGAAAATATATTTGTCTGCAAAATGAGGAAAAGGACATTTTGGAAGCTATCAACAGTGGAAAGGACAACATGTCAATGAAGAGTCGGTCACCCAATCAGCCCATTAAGAAACGCTCAAGGCTGGAAGACTCAAGGGAATGAAGCAAGTAAGGAAAAACCAACCATTGAAATGTTGGCAATGTGGAGAAAATCATTGCCTCTGTAACTTCCCAACAAAGGGAAGCAAGAAGAATTGTATCCATGAAGTTTCCAAACTTGTGGATCAGCTGGAAGGTAAAGAAAAGGAAGTGGTTTTTGTAGAGATGAAGGTCAAATCCAGTAGGAGTAGCCTGTAGAAACAAAGGACTTGGTCCTGGAAGCTCAAAGCAAAAGATGAACTGCGAGATATACCTGCCACATTTTGTGAATTTTGGACATGTGTAAATTTTGTATATATTCCTAAGTATTGGAACACCAAATATAGTGTTATTCTAAGGGGGGAGGGATGTAATATCCCCATTTTGACCCTTAAGATATATTGGATTTTATTTAAACATTGTATGTATGTGATGCATAATTCTTAGCATGGAGCTCAAGGCCAAGGCCCTGCTAGTGAATGCTCAGCTTTGAGAGGAAAGTATTTGACATTGTGTGATCCATGTGCTATTAAGCCATGTAAATTGTAAAATGATGTAAATATCGTGTAATAAAAATACCAAGGGGTTTGCTATGGATGAAACTAAATGAGGGGGAACTATATATCCCCTAGGGAGAGGTGAGGGGGTTGTGGGATTGAGCCATAGATTTCCAAATGTCATATTTAGAACCCCTTTGACCTGTCCTAGCTGCCATTTATTTCTGCTATAAGGAATTACTTTAGAAATCTGATTCATGAGGTTGATGGAGTATGGGAAATCCCAGATTTCGTAAGGCAGGGTTTGGGCTCTGTCTGAATTCTCCCATAAGTCACTTCACCTCATGGGTGTATTTTTTCGCTCATCCCCAGGCCATGGTGATGCATTCTAGCTTCAGTTAGGAGGAGGACGCAGACAGAGCAAGGATAGAACCAAAAAGCACGATTTGGGGAAAGCCACAATTTGCAAAGCCAATATCGCTAAGAAATTTGCGTGGGAATGGAAAAAATGCTTAGGGATCCATAGACTTGAACTTTGGTGCGATTTGGAGAGTGTTAGATGCATCAAAACCCATAGGGAAACCCAGATCGGATAGCTGAAATTGCAGATGCAGGATGCAGCCTTTCAGCCATAACCCTGAGGAGATCCAAGCGTGGATGACATAGTGTTGAAGAGAGAGCAGACGTTGGAACTTCTTCATAAACTCGTTGAAGACTATTGATTGATTTTGTAGCTCTGTGGTTGAGATCATTTGCTTATATTCCTCCTCCCTTGTGTCTTAACATGCTTGATATACCCAACTGTGGGTTGGCTTAGCATGATTGTCGGTGTCAAACCAAGGTTGTGAGTAAACCTAGATATTTCCTCCTTAATGGATACATAGCCCCAGCTCAGGGGTGGTCTCTGAGTGCTTAAATACTATAAGCTTGGCAGAGACCTATGGTTGGGTTGGAATGTTGTAGTCCATAGCCAGTTTGCTTGGTGATTTCATCTCAAAGATAAGTGTTCTATGTGATTTGAATCCTGCTCATTCTGTTTTCTGCAATGTTTAATTATTGACTGTATTGTGGAAGCTAAATGATGTATGATAGATGATAAGGTCTGTGCATTGCATGAAAAGGGGACTAATCCCATGTATGATGTTTTATTCCCCTATGTTTATCGGTGTATAAATCTGCATACATGAGTTACTTACCATGCTCCTGCACATCTACATTCTTATATTTGTACTTATATGAATCTGTCCCTTGATGAATAGGATTAGGTGATGTAAAGCAAGGATAATTTTAGGGGCGAAATTTATCCGATGGGCTATTTTTCCATTTTTTTTCCAAAAAAAGATTCGCCAATTTGCATTTTTTGAAGCCCCATTTCACCCAATTTTGATGGGGTAAAATTTTTTCACTCTAAAAATCGCCAAATTATTATATATACTATATAAAATCCTTATAAATTGAAATAATTTTAGAAAAATATCGCCAAATATTTTATAGTTGAAATTTTAAGAATTGGTAAGATTTGCCAAGGTTTATACATTTTTAAATATGTATGGGTCCTTAAAATTATCCCTGATGTAAAGGCCCTAGAGGTGCAGAAGGTTTAGTTAAGGCTTTGGGAAGGAAATAGACACCCCCCTATGGTGTCCATGCTTTCCCTATGGATCAGATGAAGGGAAGGGCCACATCTGAGTTGCATATGATCCCTTCCAGAGTGGTAAGGAGGAATGGAGGAAGCTTGGGACCACATGCTAGGTTGAATGAAGGAAAGGATCGGACTCATCGTATGTGGTAGAGGATCAAGCAGTTGCATAGGGCTCGGAGAGATCTTTTCAATGGCACTGGATTTTCCCAAAATGGACTTAAGATGAAGAAGATATGGGCTTGAGAAGTTGGTGGTAACATGGGTAATTGGCCTAGTTCTGAACTTCTGAACCCACAGTGCGGACTGTGGATCGCGGAAGTTGAAGGTGTAAATTCTCAACGTGCTTCTTAGGAGTTCTTAATTTTGACTACCGCAAGCCGGACTGCAGAGTACTGAAGTGGAAATCTTTGCAGTTGGAAATTTGGTGTTCCGACTTTTCGACTCCGGCATCGCAGACTGTGGAGTGCGGAAGTCAAAAGTGGAAATCTTTGGAGTTGGAGATTTGGTGTTCTGACTTTCCGACTCCTGCATCGCAGACTACAAAGTGTGGAAGTCGGAAGTGGAAATATTCGCAGTTGGAGATTTGGTGTTTCGACTTCTCGACTCCCGCATCGCAGACTGCAGACTGCGAAAGTGGAAATATTCGTAGTTAAATATTTGGTGTTCCAACTTTCTTACTCCCGCAATACGGAGTGTAGAAGTCGGAAGTGGAAATCTTCGCAGTTGGAGATTTGGTGTTCCAACTTTATGAATCCCGCATCGTGGAATGCAGACTACAGAAGTTGAAATGTTTGCAGTTGGATATTTGGTGTTACGACTTTTCAACTCCTGCATCACAGACTGTGGAGTGCGGAAGTCAGAAGTGGAACTATTCGAGGTTGGATATTTTTGTGTTCCAACTTTCTGAGTTTTGCATCACAGATTGCGGAACTGTGGAAGTCGGAGAGGAGTTTCGTCGACGTTGTGTATTTGGTGCTCTGACTTTCCGAGTCCTGCATTGTGGATGCGGACTGTGGAAGTTGGAGTGGTGTTTCTTCAACTCTGTGTAAATTGGTGATCTGACTTCCGACTTTCGACCTACAGCTTGCAGATTGTTGCTTGCAGAATTGCGAACTGAGATCATTGGAGTTGTGTAAAGATTATAATTGCAGATCAGTTTTGGAAGAGAAAAAAAAGTAGCAAGTTCTTCAAGGTTGTACCCCCATCACTCTAAAGGGAACTGAGGGGATCGGAGACATGCCATTGGTTATTTAATGTGAATATACGTGTGTATATGATTCGGATATGGTTTTGAAACTCTTGTTAAGAGATGGATTTGACATGTGAATTGACTCAATGTTTGAGCATAGGTATTTCTAGATGCAAGGACCTTGAAGGCATTTTAAGGATGCAATGGACATGTGGTTGTCTAAAAGTATTAGTATGAGCAGCTAAAGATTGGAAAGAGCTCTAAAGGATGTTGATGAAGAGAGAGAAAGGAACTTCAGGTGCAGCTGAAAACAAGGACATGGAACCTTGCTAAAAATAAAGAGAACACCGAGGACAGTGTTATTATAAGGGGGAGGGGATTGTAATATCCCGATTTTGACCCCACTGCATTAAAAATGTAAATGATGTAATATTGTTATAAAATCACGGTGAAGAGCTCAAGGCCAAGGCCCCACCATCTATTTAGTGTTAAAAATTGATGTATATGGTTTGTGTGCTAGCTAGGCACAATAGAAATTGTGAATATCATGTAAATATGCATTTAATAAAATACCTGCAACTAGCTATGCAATGCAACAAAAGTATGGGGGCATGATTTTTACAAGGAATTGGGAGGGAAATATTCAAACCCTTGAACCAATCAAGTCAAGCCAAGTGGCAATGAGAGAAACCATGAACCATGAACTACCCATGTTGAATTTTGTACCCAATCATTTATTTCTCCCAAGAGTTGGTTGAAATAGTTATTATTTGGGAAATTGAGAGGTATGGTTGTCGAGATTCGGGTATGGGCAAGCCACCATTTTTGGAAAACGAGTTTTGGATTCCTTGGCAAGAAAAGAGCCATAGAATTTCTCCCCAAGCCATTCTTCACCCATGGGTTTTGCTCTCTCACGAGTTTGGAGCTTGCTGGGCATTTTTCTCCATGAATTTTATGTGTTTTCCTTCATTCTCAGCTGGGAGAAGGGCATTTTTGTGATATAGAACAGTGGGAAAGAAGAGGAAATAGATTTGGGGTTCGTGGAGTTCCATAGAGGTTGTTTGTGTCCATTCAAATGGTTATATATATGTGGGGAAAAATGTTTTCTTCACTGTGGTTGATTTTCCCTTCCCACAATTTGTTTTTTATTGGCCACGATTTGGGGAAAACCCATGGACATATTATTTGTGAATCCCATATTAAAACATGTTTTCCCTATGCCTAACATATGTCTTTTGTTGTGTGTGGGAGAGAAGGATGTGGTATGAGTTATGGGTATCCATTGCTTTGGCTTGAGTTTGAGTGCAAACATCCAAAAATAGAGGGTTCAGATCTGGCTTGATAAACCCAACTATGGACTTGCTTGGCTTAGATGTGATGTTCATTTTGTTGTGCATAGGTTTGTAGGTTCTTCTGGCTTGATAAACCCAGCTATGGACTTGCTTGGCTCAGATGTGATGTTCATTTTGTTGTGCATAGGTTTGTAGGTTCTCATTCCTTGTGGAAATCATGACCATCTCGAGGGTGGCAACTATGTTGAGAGATTTATGAGCATAGTTGGCCTATGGTTGGGTGGAATGTTGTAGTTGTGTAGCTAGCTTCTTGGGGCAACTTCACCATCAAGATAAGTATTCTCTATGTGTTTTACTTCTGCATTGTTTTATTTGATGCATGTTATCAATATAATGGAAATTGCATGATATATGTGTGTAGAATAAATTTCATTCCGTTGTGTTTAATAGATTTATACATCTGCACACACGTGTTTTTATTTGTATGAATCTAAAGAATGGGGTTGAGATTTTGTAAAATCCCCAGTTTTAGTGTCATGTTCCCTTCCTTGCGTGGGAGGGGACATGACACTCCGTGAAACCAACTGTCCACACATCAATGTCCACCATTAATCATATAGTGACACCCTCTCATGAGTTTATTAACATTAACTATTAATTTTTATGTTGTTAACATGTTACTTAGTTGGAGTGTTTCCTCCCAACTAACTCACCCCTCATAGAAATTAAATTAAGGTTAAGAAGAATTAAATTAGGGTTGCTAGACCCATACCTTAACTCAATAAGCTAACCTAAATTGACAAAACAAAATACTTTCCTTTGCTTATATAATAATAATTTATATAACTTAACCAATGACAATATTATTCACTATCAATTGAATGAAAGTGAAATTAAAATTATTAATATAGTGTAATTCTTTATAAAAAGTGAACAGTTTTGCAAAGAAATTGATCGAAGGTTTAAAATAGTTAAATTCCAAAAATGTGATTCTACAAGGCATCTGGCAAGAAGAATAAGTCCATGACGATTAAAAAAAACATGAAAACCTAATGGCCTTATTATGAGTGCTCTATTATTATGAGTGCTCTATTGATGACATTAATGACATTACTTGAACCTTCATAATAACTCTAGTTAAAAAATCCTAATAAAGGTTGCGTGCACAATCCAAACAAGTAGATTTCATAGTATGGAGCCAGCTCTCCCATAATTAAACTATATTTTCGCAACCGAGTTGAAGGTATGTTTCACCGACTGGGTCTGCATTTCCACGCTCTGTTGAGCTGTTGAACCCAATCTCAATCTAACCTCTGGATCAAACATCCCATCCACTTTCTTTTCTTCGAGACTTGGTTGCTTCCAGTACATACAATACAACACTATCTGGCATATGCTTAAAGGTACGCCAAGTATGTTTGGACACTGCATTCACCACAACACAGTAAGAAAGATGAATCCTTTGAAAACAATATCTGCAAATGTACAGAGAAGGCCGATGTATATGATGTTACCGCTAAGATGAGGTTCTTGTCCAGAAGGAAATAAATCATCCACACACAGCTATTCATCATTGAGAAAAGGATGAAAGAGATGGGCATAAACTCCACACTTCTTGTCCGTATCACCTTTCTCTGTTCACATTTCACAATGAGATAAAGTCAAAAGACGTAATTGATGGAGATTCCACTGCTAAATGTGACAAAACGCAATGGGTTTTAGATACTTACAGCAATGGCAAGTGGAGAAGCATACAGAACCATACTGACAATCATTCCTGAAGTGCCTACTACCATTTTCCTATGCTTCTTATCATCAAGAACAAACAGAGAAACTGTTGAGATGATCGCAAACACCATTATTATACCCACGATCGTTCTCACCATTTCTACCTGCGGAACAAACAATCAACTCAATATATTCATACAACCCTAGATATTATCCTCATCTTTGCGGAGCAGCTGTGAGATCACTAGTCTAAAGTAGGGAGTAAAGCTGGTGAAACTAATTATAAGAGAACTAGTTACTGTTCAGGATCAAGCTCATGAATATTATTACTAAGGAACTAATTATAAAAGATACGAGAATTGAGACCTACCTTGGCTTTCTTTGGAGCATATTTCAGATAGATGCAAACGAACACAAACTCCAGAACGATTCCGACGCCATTGACAGTCAACACCAAGATGTCGTCCAGGCCATTACTGATCAGGGGCGAGCCATACCACGTGTAGAGCAGAGAATTCAGCAGAGCTATTGCATATGGGAATCCTGAGAATTCCTCTGTAGATCGGTTTTTAATCACTCTTCTAAACGTGATCCTGCATAAAACATTTAGAACTTAGAACTATAATTCAATATGGACTTTTTTTTAGCTGAAATTGCTGAAATTTTGGAGACAACGTGGGTCTTACATTGGCGCTCCATACAATAGCAAGGAAGCCGCGTTACCTGGTACACAAAACAATACAGAGTGCTCCCGTTTTCAGCCATTAACGGCAAGTTAAGCTCAAATCTACGGAAGAAACGAAAAAAAATGCAGCGAAAGAAAATTTGTTTTTAAGGCAAAAGAAGAATTGAGAAGACGAACAAGCACCTAGAATGCCAACCGCAAAACGTCCCGAGTTGGCCATTTTTAGATGGATTCTAAGAAAACCCAGATGTAAGTGACGGAAAAATGGGGAACGAAAAAGAGGAATGGAGCTGGCGTTGCTGCTCTGAGCTCTGTGAATGTCCAGAAAGATTTATAGATCGAGGCACCCCCTTTCGGTTTCGTCGCCGTCCACATGAAGGCATCTAGGTTGAATCAGCGACGTGGAAAGAAGTAAAAGTTGGTTGTTGTTCATTCACTGGAAACCACTCCAAGAAAAATCCGATTTTACGTCGTTTCCATCAAGCGTTTTTTTGTCTATTTCTGAAGTGGGTTATGACGCCATCATTGACAGCTGGGTAACCTTTGGTGCAGCGGCCGAGAAAGTTCAGAGCGAAGGTAATATTATTTATTTTTACTTCCTAAAAATTACTAAGTTTTTAATTAAAATGCATAAAACAAAATTTTATTTTTCTAGTCATTTATACTTGGATAACTTTAGTACTGCCACCTAAAAGTTTAACGTATCATTTTTTATTGTTCATAAAACAAATTTATTTAACAAATGTATAACACAAATTTACTTTTCTAGCGACGCACTTCATTATTTAGAGCCGGGTAAATTTGAGTACAGCAGCCTAGGTATTTTTATTTTGTCGATTTTACTAAACTTAAAGGTAGTTACTATCTTATCTCTTTTGCCGTTTTTGAGCAGCAGATATTAGAGTTATCAGGTGCACAGTGGAATGTTGAGGTGAAAAGTCAATTAAAACTTAAAGGTAGTTACTTTCTTATCTCTTTTGCTTTTTATGAACAGCAGATATTAGAGTTATCAGGTGGACGGTGGAATGTTTGAGGTGAAGAGCCAATTAAAATAAAGTTGGAAATTGAAAAAAAAATATTAATACACAGAGTGGTTTTCTACATGTTTAAATTGTTTTAATAAAAATTAAATAAGAGTCACCTATGTGTAAATTGTTTTAATAAAAATTAAATAAGAATCACCTTGTGGTGAGTGGTTGATTGTTTAGTTGGAAAACAGATTTGAAATAAGGTTATTATAATAAGAGTCACCTTGTGGTAAGTGGTTGATTGTTTAGTTGGAAAACAGATTTGAAATAAGGTTTTGTATAATAATGTTTTTAAAAAATTAGAAAAAAAAATTAAGAACATTTGTTTTTCATTAAAAAAAATTGAAAATTAAAAAAAAAACTCTTTAATTTATTATCATAATAAAAACATGTATAGTTACCAAATCCAATTGAAATTCTCTGAAAAAATATTAGAAATGTGTTAAACAACACTTGAGATTGGAGATAAATTAATAAAAACTTTTATGTTCTTATTCATAAATTAGTAAAGGAATCTCGAAGGACCTCCAAAATAATTATTTTCATTTTTACAAAAAAAAATCATGTAAGTGTTCCTTTCATTTCTATTATAATAAATTTTGATACATTTTTATAAATTCCTTTCACAAAAAAACATAGTAGCTTAAGAATAGAGGTAGCTTGCTTATATATAATTCTTTTAATCAAACATTGGAAAATATACATGGACATTTATATATTACAATTTAAATTATATATTTAAAAAAGATGTGGAAGTGTGAGATAGACATTTATATAATAAAATTTAACATATATTTAAAAAATAAAATATAAAATCTCAACAACTTGGACAACTAGTTATTAATAATTATTTTATTAAGAAAGTATACAATTGAATGGTATTAAAGGTTTTTCTTTTAAATTGTTTTCCAAAATTTAATTATCTACTAGTAAGAATCCCTATTCGTATTACACCCACATCCAATATAACCAAATTATGCTATTATACAAAAAGTTTCTTAAACAAACTAATCATTATACATTTAAAATTTGAAATTGAAATTGGGTAGAAAAAAATGTAATAAATAAATCATGCCAAGATCTTGTAGAAAATGAGATTCTGTTAATCATGCCAAGATCTTGTAGAAAATGCCAAGATCTTATAGATCAATCTGAAGAGAAAATCTCTATACGTAAACTAAACAGACATAATGTAAGACCTACGGAGCACTTCAATTGAACGGTTCATTTACATTGAGATGAATCAATCAATCAATGCTACGGAGCACTTCAATTGAACGGTTCAGAATCAGTGGACCTGACGTGTAGATATTAAAAAATGAACGGTTCAAAATGAGGGGATTTAGTGACAAGGATGCTAAAAGGAAACCCTCGTGTAGAACCATTGATAGATCTTCATGTAAACGCTAAACTGGCATCATGATCATGAAAGTGACAGAAAGCTACGGCTTTCTAAGTGCTCTAATCCATTTGCATCGATTTACTAAATTTGTATATTAATTCCTACCCAGCGACGAATGATTGAGTTTTATTTTTTATTCATATAGAAATGATATATATAGCAATAGTAACTTTTAGATGATATTGGCTAGATTGGATAGGTTTTCCATTAATTTATATGGAAATTCTCAACCTGCGCAGAATTTTGGAAACATTAAAATTGGATTTACGAAAAGTCTCTCTCTTAACTCTTATGATGTCAATCGTGACTTACTTGAATTCTCTCTTAATATGATATCAATCGTGACTTACTTGAATTCTCACACGTGCCGCCTAGCCACCTCACCAATCTTTCAATGTCGTGCAAATAAGTCGGTATATCTATCGAGTGCAAGCAGACAATATGCTTCCCATTTCTTCAATTGAAACACACATATGCCAAACGATAGATTATAATTGGTGGGAAGCCAAGGAGAGGCACTTTGGTTGCATTGACGATAGATAGGGTGTTGTTCCTTGCACCTTTTGCTCTGCTATGAGAGTCTCTTGCCCTCGTCTCTCTCGGTGCTGCCAGTTTGTTCCTCGAGCTCACAGCCAAAGGTGGTTAACTGCAATAACTGCCTCCCCTATGCTAGGGAAATCATATCTAGTTGAGGCATAGAATGCTAAGACCGAATGCTATTTGGAGCTGGTGTTTCTGTGGAAAGAGGAGGAAAATAATCAACGAGGTCCAACTCTAACAAAATCTCGAATTCAAAAATGATGGTGCAACTAAATATTTGTAACAACCCTTATTGTTCTTTTGAGGAACAACCCAAACCTACATCTTTCTATGTTAAGCAAACCTACACTTCTTTGGATAGGGTAAGGGTGAGTGCAAGCTAATGAGGGTCATTTTTGGCGTGTTAGATGCAATAGAAAACTAAAAAATGTGGCATCCCTCAACTTACTTGGATTTTTTGAGATACTTACACAAAATATAATGCATTGAGTAAAAAAGATGGAATAGAGGAAATTGAATCAAATTTCTAAAATATCTAAATTTTATGTAATGAAATTTTTCATAACTATGTTAAGTTTCATCTTTTCTAACAGTCACATTTTATTTTTTTGGCAAATGATAAGGTATATGTGTTTGTGGGTGCAGCCTTTGAGTACCTAAATGATGGTAATTTCGGGGAACAAAAATTGGTAGAGAACAAGTAGCACTAGTGCAACACTATTTTTCTAAAATTAAATTTTTAATTTTTAATATTTTTCAATTATCTAAGTGATCAAACCTCGAAAACGATATGCCAAATGTGGGTGGCGCTTTTGAAGCTCTTAATGCAATGATTTCAAAATGGATTTTTATAGCATGTAGAGGTCCTCTCCTAGTAGTGGAGCATACAATTTTTTTTAAATGCTTGTGAAATGAAAAACTTATGGAAGAAACACTAATAGTGTGTTTTTTGAGTTAAGGAGTCATGATACAAGAAAATTAGAAAAAAATAGAAAAGATAATATTTTGAAAAAAATTACAATTTTGGAATTTGTACAAAATATTCTATCTATATCTAAAATTTCGTAAAAAATGATTGTGTAAATCATACTATAAAGAGTGGCAAAAGATAGGCATACTGAGAAAATGGAGGAAATTCCCTATTAGCTATGGTTTACCATATTCCATAGCTTAGGGTTGCTAACTCTGAACCAAACTCCAAACCAAACATGTAGGACAGTAGATGAAATGCCGGTAGGTGTTCTCAGTGCTAAGAAATGCGCTTGCGTTATATTTAAATTTAAATTTTATTCCCTCCTTTGTGTTAATAGAAACACTCGAGCGTTTTTTGGATACAAAATGCACGAGCATTATTAATTACAAAATGATCTAGAGTTATAGTGCACTTAAACCAGTGCTTTAAGTAATGAATAGAGATAAGGGGGTTGAGATAGAGAGTGGATACAAGAGGGGGAGGGGAACTACATGTAAGTAATGGATGGAGGTAAGGGGGGTGAGAGAGAGGGGAGATACAAGAGGTGGGGGGGAAAGGATATAAATTGAGGGAGGGGGGGAGATGAATGAGGAGGGAGGAAATTTAAGGCCTAAACCCATAATCCATAAGGCCCAAACACCCTAAATCCCTAAACCCCTAATTCATTATCTCCTAAGCAATTAAGCCATCAACAGACAATCTATTACCACTTTAACCCCTTGACAAGTTTAACCTTAACATTTTATACCTTACCCCACATACAGTCGATCCCTGAATCACTTAACCTATAAAGGTCTTAATCCCTAAAGCATTATTCCATTAATAAACCCCTTATCTCCCATCCTCTTAGTCCTTATCCCCTAACGCCCTCATCTCTTAACCCCTTATAATCCCTTAACACTATAGTTACACATATGCCCTTAATGCCCAACCTTTTAAAACCTAACGCCCTTACTCCAGAGTCCTAAATACCTTTACCCCTAAAGCCTCTAAACCCTAAACCCCTGATGTCCTTTAATTGTTTACCCATAATCCTTTAACCATTAGCCTCTAAACTTTAGTTTACCCCCTAGAGCTAAAATAATTGTCTACCTCTAATATCCATTTCCATGTGTGACTTCCCTTGTGAAAATGTGCCCTGCATTTGCTTGTGTGCTCTATGTTTGCATGTGTGCTCTTTGTTTGCATAAGAGATCTATGTTTTCTTGAGAGCTCTACCTTGGGATTGATCGCTCCTCTCTCGGCTTGGGCACTCTCCCTTGGGCTTGTGCATTAGTCTCTAATATCTAGTTTACCCATTATAATCCTTTAACCCTTTAACCCCTTCATCCTTAATGCCTAACCTCATAAAACCTAACCCCCTAACCCCAAATCACTAAATACCTTAACCCCTAAATCCCTTAATCCCTAAACTCCCTAATCCCTAAACCCCTTAACCACTTTACCTCTAATCCCACAACCCCTAACCCCTAAGACTCAATCCACCCCTAACCCCTAAACAACCTAACCCATAATACTTAAAGTCCAAATCCCTAAATCCCTAATCTCTTAACCCCTAAACAATTATACCTTTAACTTCTTATTCCTTAACCCCTAACCTCTTAAACCCTAACCCCCAAACCATTAAGCCCTAAATTGCTTAACCCCTAACGTCCCTAAGCCGTAAAATCTTATTCCCTAAACATAAATTAATCCATCCCTTGACCCCTAAATCCTAACCCTTAACCATTGTCCCATTGACCTCTTACGCTTAAAGACACTAACTCATAAATCCCTTAACCCCTTAACTGACCCCTAGCCCCTAATACATAATCCCTTAAACCCTAAATTATAATCCCTTAAAACCATAAAGCACATAACCCCCTATCTGATTAACTCCCTAACCCCTAAACTTTTAAACCTATTAACCACTTTATGTATTTACCTCTAAAATCTTAACCCCTAACCCCTAAGTCTTAGTTAACCCCCCAACCCTAAATCCCTTAACCCATAATCCCTAAATCCCAAAACCCATAAATCTCTAAAGCCCTAATCCCTCATTGCCTAATCCATTAACCCCTTAAAACCAACAAGCCTTTAATCCTTTAACCCCTTGACAATTAACCCTTAATCTCCTCAACCCTAGCACCCTAACCCTAGATCCCTAAATCCCTTAGCCCGTAAAGATGCTAACCCCTAAAGGCCTCATCTCTTTAATAACCACCAATCCCCTAACCCTTAGGTCTTTAACCACTAATCCACTAAGGCCTTAATATCTTACAATCCCTTAACACTTAAACTCTTCACCATCAATGCTTAACCTCTTAAACCCTAACCCAATGACATTGGTTTCCTCAACCCCTTAACTACTAATGGTGCTAACCCCTAAACCCCTTTACCCCTTTACCACTAAGCACTTAAAACACCTAACACTTAATCCCTATTTTATCCACAAACACATAAGACCTTAATGTATAACCTCTTAAACCCTAACCCCCTAAACCTAGAGCCCTAAATCCCTTAATCACTAAATTCCCTAACCCCTAAACCCCTTGACCCCTTTACATGTTTACCTCTAATCCTTCAACCACTAACCCTCGAGCTCACCCCCTCACCCCTAAACCATTTAACCCATAAGCCCTTAAAACTTAACCCCTAACCTCTAAAACACTAATACCCCATTAACTAAGCCCTAAATCCCTTAATAGCTAAAGCCCCTAACTCCTTAAGCCTTGTTCTCTTAAATCTAGTTAATCACTTGTTACCCCTTAACACCTAACTCCTAAACCCTTAACTCATATATCCTTAAGCTCTAAACCCTAAAGATAATAAACCCTAAATAATCTAACCACTTCATTTACCCCTAAATCCCTCATATTTAAGCCCTTAACCCCTATCCCCTAATTTCGTAGATAGTAAACCCCATAACCTCTTATCTTCTTCGCCCTCTAACACCAAAGCTGCAAAAACACCTTGTTGAGGCCTCGGGCATGCAGGGTAAATGCGAGGTGATGGAATGGGTCCAAGGCTCCCAACAGAGGGTGGAAACCCAGACTGAAAGGCTTCGAAAGACCCCACGCAATGGAAGTTATATCCCCGACCTGTTTGGTATGGAAGTCCCCACGGATATTCGACCTCCGCTGGCACTCTATGAGTAGATGGCTTTGATCAATAGATTAGAACTTCAATATGGAAAACATAAGCTTAAAACTAAGTCTCTTCTAAGTTAAACTATTAAGAAAAGAATCTAATCTGAGTTAGATCTATTCTATAGAGAAGCTTGTAGTTTGTGCAAATCGATCTTGATGTGAGGGGAACAAGCATGTTTGCCTACTTCGAAAGAAATGTAAAGGTGCATTTACTTGTTTACTTAAATCATAATAATTTAATGAAAATTAAAGAGAACAATTCAAGTAATTAAGCCTATTCAAGACCAATCTGTGATCACTGTGTTAATTGAAAAATTAACATTGATTAAATTAAGTGTGAATCACTTTGCAGAAATAGATAAAGAAAATATTTAATTGACAAAAATTCAATAAAACATTTTCATACATAGACCAGTCATAATGAGAAATCAGTATGACAGATCTGCATATGTAATTATATCCAACAAAAGATCACACATTGTAGATGATAAATAAAAATAAGAAATCAAAACTGTCAAATAAACTTGAACAATACATAAGAGGTGATATGAAGGTCACTTTACTGTATTAATAAGAGTCTTGCAAAAATACAAAGCTCTGCTTAAATAGAGTTTCTCCTATTGTCTCTTAATAATTCCCCCTCTCAAAATTATTAACCCCCTTACCAAAGAGGTATCCCCCCTTAAATAAGAACTACAACATGGTATACAAATGGAGATCCACAAAAATAGGGATTACAAAATAAAAAATAAGCTAGTGTCCCAAGACATCTTTCCATTTGTCCCAAATCTCTAACAGCTCATCTATCATAGGATAATTTGCTGACTCGAGTCCCAACTAAGCATTGCATTCGAACGTCTCCATCTCATTCTTTTCTAGCTTATGCCATACGCAGATAAAGACTTGGATCTTACGTTCCAGGGAAACTGGCTTCCTAATCAACTGCTCCACATCATCAACTTTGACTTCCTCCAGACGCTGAATTTGCTACTGAACTTCATCACATTTACGCTCAACTTCCTCGATCTTCAATTTAGGTGGACATGCATCTTTAATCAGCTCCACGGCAGGCAACTTGAGATCCAACAAAACATTATCTGCTTCATACCATCGCCTACTGCAAATCGCTGGTCCTTTTTAAAAATATCCTCAACTGACTCATTCAGTTCCAGCCATGTATTCAATGCACCTCTGATCTTCTTAAATTGAAAACTACTAAGCATGGGAAAACTTGCTGGAATGTCTGTGATGTACTTTTTCCATTCAACAATGTTATCATATGACTTGGAAGCCTCCAACCTTTTATCTTCCTACTTTTCATGAGCACTGAGCATCTTGCCGAAAGTGATGTGAGTTTCTCTAATTTCATCCAATGTGCTAAACAGTTTTTCCAGGTATTCATGATACTCTTTATTGACTTGAGAAGCTAAGTCTTTGAACTCCTGAGGTGTCATCTTAAAGAAAGTAGAGGAGGTTTCACTTGCAGTTGCATCCTCACAATGTTTTTGCAATAAAGCGATTTACTGAACATTGGCAGAATTCTCAGCTTGTAACCTTCGAAATTCAACCTGCAAAGATTGATTCTTGTGCTTCTCATCTCCTATTTTATCCTCCCATATCTTCCTAATATCATCAACATAAGTTTGATGTTCCTCTTTAGCCTTTTCCAGTTCTTCTTGAAGCTTCTCCACTTCTTCCCTCTTCTGATCAATTTCTCTATTGAGAACCTATACTGAATCAAGGTTTGCTCCTACAAATGCTCCTAAGGCTGTAGCTGTTTCAATTGCCCTTGTCTGAGGGTTATTGGCTTGTTCATCCCAGACTGTTCATCCCAGACTATCTGGTTAGGAAGAGACACTTCTAAGCTATCCTGATGAAGTCCTCTCTTCTTACCCCTCTTTACCACTACCTTATTATCCTTGCTGTAGAAGTAATGTCCCAGATGGACTATTTCATCATCCTCCCATTCAGTTTTTACTTCAGAAGTGACTGAAATAACATTTTCTGTTGAAACCCGTAAAGGAGTCTGAGTGGCCATAGCATCAGGCATAGGCATGGTAACTTGAGGAGTGATCAAGGGGGTAGAGAGATCCTGAGGAATTGAAGAAGGAATGGTAGGAGATGGGATTGAAGTGAGAGCTTCAGAAAGGAGGACTTGGTTACCATTGGCAGCTAATGGCAATGAAGAGGGAGTTGTGGGTGTATTACTCTCAACAGGTAATGATGAAGTAGACATGGGTAATTGCAGGAGGAAAGTCGAAGACTGGGCTTCTGCAAGCATAGAGGAAGGAATAGAAAAAGAAACTAGGTTACTAGAAAAAGGGGTGTCCCTATGAATCAGAGTATGAAATAACTGCGAAATAGAGAAAGGTGGCATTTCCCCTACAGGAAAAATAGAAAGGTCTTGCATAGATGGTAACAAAAGTGATGAAGCAGTGATGTCAGAGGCAGTAGAGGTAAGTTCCAGAACTGTTTGATCAAGATCAGAATGATCCATTTCAATACTGCCCAACAAATCTGTAAGTGCTTGTGAATTGCCTATCACTCCCTTAGTGACTTCTTCTATAACTTTGTCAGTTACCTTTTCAAGTACTTCTTCAGTCACTTGAACTGTAGCCTGTGGCTCATCTCCAACATCATTGTCAATGAGATCAATAGTGGGAACTTCAGATGTAGAAACCCGAAATTTCTGTCTCTTAGGAGGATTATCCTCAATTATTGTCAAGTGATAAACCACCTGCGAAGTTGCAGCAGTCACTTAAACTGTCATAGCAACCTTGGGTAGTTGAGTTTCTCTAGCACCCAATACTGAAGTCGATTTTTCCAAATGTTGCTCGGAATTATGAGATATCTGCAACAAAGCTTTAACCTGCTCAGTGGTCTTAACCTGTGACGGTTCCTCCATGGGATTTTTACCTTTGTCTTCATCTGTATAAGTAAGCATTAAGGGAGCATTGGCCTGCTGAATTTGCTTTTGTTCTATGTTCCTTCTAACTTGTTCAGTTAGACTCAACTCCAAATTTCTTTGCCCATAAACCTGAGATTTAATTTCTTTCTGAAATGCCATAATCTGTTGCTGCTCATCCATGCTCTTGGATTTTGCTAAGACTTCATGGAAGGTGTTCACCCCTTGATAGATGGAGTCATCTGAAAGGTCTTCATGGACGTAGTCCATTTTCTTGTGATACTGCTTGAAGTGTGCATCCAAGAATTTCTTGGGATCATGCTTTCGTTTGGGTGCTTTTCCCAACTTCAAAGGGGCCAACTGATCAACCACTACAGCAACCCAGGTTGAGGTAGGAATAACTAGTGGGGCAAGATTTAGAGAGAACATAGGCCAGCCTCTCTTTTTAGGGCCAGTAAGTTTCTTTTAAACTCCATCAGTGACAGTCTGATAAGAAACTTCTTGGATGAGCAACCTGTCGGGTACAATTATGTGCAAAAGTTGAACGGTGTCACTTCCCCAAACTCTGATATATGCAAAATAATCATAAACATACCAGTCCCCAATAGTGTTGATGAAGGTTCTGGCCTCTGCTGAGAAGGTAGGAGCTTCCTAGTGAAACAATTTAAAATAGATGGTACCTATGAAGTGGTCACAAATTTCATAAAGCAAAGGTATATAGTTACTTTCCCATAGTGCAGAATGATATATGTGAACCGGTGGAGCCTCAGGGGTCCAATTCCACCCCAAATTAGGATATTGAAAGTCAGCGC
The DNA here is from genome assembly GCA_027924585.1 of Larix kaempferi. Classification (NCBI taxonomy): domain Eukaryota; kingdom Viridiplantae; phylum Streptophyta; class Pinopsida; order Pinales; family Pinaceae; genus Larix; species Larix kaempferi. Next base: position 690,459 of record BSBM01000127.1, on the reverse strand, counting down.
AGAAGCCATCAAGGATGTAGGCTGACAGATAAAAATGTGGCTTCTTTGAGGCAGGTGCCTTTTGATAGTTTTGAATTTGTGTCTTAATTTCTGAAGACAGGATGGATGCCCAGGGAAAGGATTCACATGTCGTTAACACATGATGGGCTATGGGAGCCCATTCAGCCTTGAAAATTGAACAATTAAGGAGACCAAAAAGCCTGCAAAGCATGGCTGCGAGCAAAGAGCAAGGTTCCTTGAACCAAATAATAGGATAGAGATCATCCGCCTTGGGCACAAAACTATTAGGTTTTATCATCCAAGATTTCATCATCTCGTCAAATTTATATCTGGTCTTGGAGGATTGCATAAAGTCAGAACTCAGGGTTTGTATAGATGGCTTGAGGGAAAAAGCTCTCATAAAAACCACCGGGCGAAAGGTGGTCAATTGCGAACCCACGTAGTCATTAAACGAATAGTCTTTGGTATTGGAATTCTCAACTATCCATTTTACGGGGTCTTTATAAGTTAAGACGATCGGGCGAGCAGCAATGGCGTGGATTTGGGAAGCCCTAATTTTTTCATAGGCAGGCCGGTCTTGTTTGATGTCTGAAAGGTCATCATTGTCAAAGATTGAATAAATTTTAGCCCAGTCCATTTGATAATCCTTAGTTACCCTCTTACTGGTGTCTAAGAAAATGCCGAAATTGGGATTCTTGGTCAGTGAATCCTTCTACAGTTCCTTGGACCGGGTAGTTCGAGACATTCTCATAAAAGTTTTGGGAAATTCTGATAAATAGACAAACAAACATCAAAATCGACCCATGAACAGTAAAAGCGCGAAAAGAAGATGGAAAATTCACAACAAACCAAACTGATTTCAACTGAAAACCATGCAGGTGACCCTAGTAACAAATCAACAGTAAAATCCACGTAGGAGTGTAAAAATCGACAGTAAAAAATGATAATGAAAAAAATCAGAAAATCATTTATTTAAGGTTTTTTCGACCGGATAAGATCTGGACCGTAGATCTAGGAAAAATGAACGGCCAAGATTACTCATGCAAGATGCGGGATTCGGGATCAAGCTTCAGGACCTCATTCTATTCAACGTTCCTGAAATCCGCAATCCGAAAATGCGGGTTGTGGGTTTCGGGTTCTCAAAACTTTATCAGATAAGCAAACTCATTTCCAAAATTCGCAATCCGAAAATGCAGGTTGCGGGTTTCGGGAACGAACAAAATTATTAAAATGGCTAACCTTTTCCACACCCCGCATCCCACAATTTGCGGGTTGCGGTTTTCAGAAACACGCCATGCAATTTATTAGCACAACAAATTCTCGGGAACTGAAATTCAAAAATTCGGGTTTCGGGTTTCAGGATCGAGGTTTTAGGAAATACTCAGAGGATCGGGTTTCGGGTTGAAAAAATGCCGAAAGGAAAACAAATGATCCCCGCCATCCATATTTGCGGGATTTCGAAATTTCGGGATTCGCAATGAAAAGTGGTTTAAGACCAAAATCTGAGGTTTTTTGCAAATTAAGAAAACAACCAGAAACTTAGAAATTCTCAAGAAAATAAATAATGACAACTAAGCAAGCCAACAAAGGGTATGACGTAATAGAAAACCAAATTTAAAACTTACCCAAATTCCTTTATATTTACATGAATGGGGTACCCATGATCAGGATGAATCATGGGATCTGTTGTGACCACAACAAATGGCGACTGGCGGGGAAGAACCACTTATCTCTGTTCACAAACTTCAGTTAGAGAGAGTATATCAGTTAATTGTTTTCCCAAAATGAAATTATTAGAAAATATTCATAAAGGGAACAACCAACAGGCAGGAAGCATAAAATTAATACATTTCCATAGATGATCATGTTAAAAGTAATGTAAGTCTGATAAGGAGAGATAAGATACATCAGAGATCTTCTGCCATTATGTAATCGTTGAACATCATCTTGTGATAAACCTAGGATATACTCAAAACTACCCATGGATATCCAAATTACATATCACCTTGATTTATTAATTGGTTTTATGCACATCACAGTTCACTTAATTATATACACTTTTCATCATTTTTTTTATATGAAATGGACAACTGCACATAAGACCTTGTTGGTAATAAGGCCACTTCCCTGACTTGATAACTAGATATCAGTAGTGCCATTCACAAACTTAATCCAAAAACTGATCAAGATGGCTCAACAAAGAGACCCCTTGTCCTTCAGCTGTGACACTGAAGACAACTATCATGGCTTGATAACCAAAAATGATAGTTTTGGTCCAAATTAAACTCATGATCATGGAAGGGATGGCTTGTGATAAGACCCCCCTGTTCTTATGCCTAACAAGTATCTCATAAAAGAAAATCACATATTTTAAAAGAGAAGAGTTACAAGGAACTGTCGAGGCTTGGTAACCTCAAAATAGCAGCGTTACTCACCAGTGTTTTGCAGATCATGAATGGACCGACCTGTGATAGGATCTTCCAACCCTCAGAAAACTGAGAGTCATCTTCCAAGTGTGGTGGTTTGATGTGAAGATGTCATTCCACCAAACACCTATGAACCTAAAGGGCTAGCTTGATATAAGACCCTCCTCCTTGTAACTCTCAAATTATTTAGGAAATTGTTTTCAAGGTGATAGTAAAAGGACCCAGAGCGGATAAAGCAAATCAGGTTATTGTGATATGCTGTGGCAATGAGACATAAGATAAGAACATTTCAACCATTTCCCACCTCTCAATTAAGTAGACAAAACATGGAAAAATAATGACCAAGGTGGAAAAGTATTAATCAAAGTCCTGCATTCATTGGTTATGCGCTCTTTACAAAAAAAAAAATCTGATATTAGCTGGAAGGAACTGAGACTGATATACTATTCAACAACTTCATTTGTGGACATTTGGTTTCAAACCGTTACCAACTATGTGAGATTTATTATCAAGAAAATGACAGAAACTGAGGAAAACAAAACAAGATAAACTCACCTAACCTGACCAAAACAATTTGAATATAAAAGGAAATCTAAGAAAAAGAAACAAACTGGACTAAAGTGGACCAAGTCATGTGTGATTTCTTGCAATGAAGTATGCAAAATTCCTCTTTCAAATGCTTATCTAGAAAACGTTAGAATTCATATGTGATGAAGATATGCTGATTATGATCGCTTTGTCTCCTATCAAAATATTCTTGCTCTAAAACTGGAAAAGATTAACTCAAAACATTGTGTGCCATGATTATTATAATTTAAAAGATGAAATTCAAACATGAATTCCCTAAGCCATGAACCGGATATAAGAGTTGGACCATAGGAGATGACAAAAATATTTCCCTGCATGTATCTAAAAAAAACATTGTTTCCTGTTAGGACTTGACTTATCATTGCAATTTTTTTTTTTTATTGAAGAAAATTAGAGCAGTAAACTAATCATTAAAGAAGTTATGAACACTAATCTATGATAAACCTACACCTATACTACTCTGAAAATCAAACAAAACTTAAGTATAAGTGAACTTCTAGTGGAGCCAATCGAGTAGTTTCAAACCTGCAAGAAAAGACAAATGATGTATCAATAATAAAAATCTTAAAAATAGATATCCAAAGATTGGAAAAGCCAAAGTAAGTTTCTTATTTACAGAGAAATGAAAATGATATAAAAAATGGTTCAAACAAGATTGTTCCAACCACAGGTAAATTGGATCATAAAAAGTGGGTTGGGAATTATAAAGATTCAAAAGAGCTTCATTGAAATTGAGGGTGGAGGTCATATCTCCGGGAAAGGTGTCATCGTCATTATATCCAAAAGAAATGACAGACTTGATGTCTTGTGAACAATCATTTTTGTCCCCTTGTTTTATATCCAGATGGCTATTCTTATGAGGTGCATGAGATTTGTTCAAATTCAAATTATCTAACCGAAATAACTCTTCATTTGAAATTTGATTCATAGAAAAAGTATATTTGGAACAAATATTTTGAAATTCAATCTCAATTTTTTCCAGCTCATCTTCCAGAGATTTGTGATTTTCATCTTGCCCATAAGAATCAAAACAAAAAGATGAAGAGAAGGAATTTTCAGATTCTGAAAAATAGGTAGTATCGACATATTCTTCAAAACCTAAAGTGTTAATAACACCTTCAAAACCTGAAGTGTTAATAACACCTTCAAAACTTCCTATTCTAATATCCATGTCTTGATTAAATGAGGAAGGACGAGTGTTACTTATCAAAAAAGACCCTTGAAAATCATTAGGACAAATATTCATTCCAAAGGAGGCAGAATGGCAAGAGGGCAAAGATTGATGACAAAGATGCAAATCTTCTTGGTCTTCTTCATGCATTTCATGATTAACTTGCACTTCTTTAAGTTCTAACAACGGAGAATAAGAATCTAAAACAGATGATCGAATGCAATTGTTATCAAATAAATCAGGATATAGGGACAAATATGAAAATGATATGAGTGCATGGAATTCATCTCTTTGTAAACATTTTTAGATTGAGATCCCTCCAGAGGGTTTTTCTCAAAAGAGATATATATGATAGGTTTCAAATCAGGATCTGCTCATTCTTCTAATGTAGTGTGATCATTTTGTGAGACATGTTCTTTTGAAGAATCACTTAGTTCAAAAAAAGGTAATTGAGAAAGCATATCACCATCTTTAACATGATTAATTGCTCTCAAATCCATTAAAGAGTTAATGAGATGACAAACATTAGATCCTCAAAGTTCTCTAATTAGGCTAGAGGAAGGTTGTTCGATATCATGATCAAAACTGTTCCCTTGGACTGCAGAAGAATCTTCTATGAAAAAATGATCTCTTTCATGATCTGGTACACCTTGGTTTTCACCCGAAACAGACATGGATACATTAATGTTTGGATTGGTCAAATCGTCACATTGATTACAATCCATATCTGAGAAAGAGAAGGAATTCATTTCTATAATTTCTGAATCATTGAGTTCTTCGTGCAAATCTGAACCAAGATGTGGATGATGATTGATATAAGATTCAGATTCGTCATCCAATAATTTATCAAGTTTATCAGAAACTGAACTAATGTATTGAAATCATTCAAATATCATAGGATGATCTGTTAAAGGGAATCTACAATAGTGACTACAATTTTGAATTGTGAAGTCTTCAAATGACTCATCTTCATCAATAACGAGTTGCCTCCATTCATCACACAATCTAACAAAATTGTAATATCCAAAAGAAAGTATAAACAAATCTACAAACTGTCCAAAAGAGTGGATAGAGGCAGAAGGTAAAGTCACAAACCATCCCTTGACTCGTCCTTCAAATGTGAAGGTTAACAATCTGCACAAAACATCTTGATCCATAATTTCATTAAGAAGATAATTATAAATCAATTGGAGAAGATGTTCTCGTGCCAATATTTCTCCTTCACCATCAAATTTTAGTCTTATCAACTGTTTGAGTAAACCTATTTGAATATGAAAGCTAATCTGTCTGGAGAAACAACTAAATACAGATTTATGAGCATAAAATGAACTATATACAAAATTTTGGGCCGAAGCCATTATAAAATAATTTGATTAAAATGAATAGCTCAAAATGACCTTAAATGTCGAATGGTGGCCCTCCTTCTAGCTCCATTTGTTGAGGCCTCGGGGGTGCAGGGTAAATGCAAGGTGCTGGAATGGGTCTAAAGCTCCCAACAGAGGGTGAAAACCCAGACTAAAAGGCTTCGAAATACCCTATGCAAGGGCAGTTATATACTCATCCTGTCTGGTATGGAATTCCAAACGGATATTCGGCCTCCGCTGGCACTCTATGAGTAGATGGGTTTGATCAATAGATCAGAACTTCAATACGGAAAACAGAAGCTTAAAACTAAGTCTGTTCTAACTTAAACTATTAAGAAAAGAATCTAATCTGAGTTAGACCTATTCTACAAAGAAGCTTGTAGTTTGTGCAAATCGATCTTGATGTGAGGGGAACAAGCATGTTTGCCTACTTCGACATAAATGTAAAGGTGCATTTACTTGTTTACTTAAATCATAATAATTTAATGAAAAATAAAGAGAACAATTCAAGTAATTAAGCCTAGTCAAGACCAATTTGTAATCACTGTGTTAATTGAAAAATTAACATTGATTAAATTAAGTGTGAATCACTTTGCAGAAATAGATAAAGAAAATATATAATTGACAAAAATTCAATAAAACATTTTCATACATAGACCAGTCATAACGAGAAATCAATATGACAGATCTGCATATGTAATTATATCCAACAAAGGATCACACACTGTAGATGATAAATCAAAACAAGAAATCAAAACTGTCAAAGAAACTTGAACAATACATAAGAGGTGATTTGAAGGTCACTTTACTGTATTAATAAGAGTCTTGCAAAAATACAAAGCTCTGCTTAAAAAAAGTTTCTCCCATCGTCTCTTACTGATTCCCCCTCTCAAAATTATCAACCCCCTTACCAAAGAGGTATCCCCCCTTAAATAAGAACTACAACATGGTATAAAAATGGAGATCCACAAAAATAGGGATTACAAAATAAAAAATAAGCTAGTGCCCCAAGACATCTTGCCATTTGACCCAAATCTCTAACAGCTCATCTATCATAGGATAATTTGCTGACTCGATCCCCAACTGAGCATTGCATTCGAACGTCTCCATCTCATTCTTTGTTAGATTATTCCATATGTGGATAAAGACTTGGATCTTATGTTCCAAGGAAAATGGCTTCCTAATCAACTGCTCCACATCATCAACTTTGACTTCCTCCAGAAGCTGAATTTGTTGCTGAACTTCATCACATTTACGCTCAAATTCCTCGATCTTCAATTTAGGTGGACATACATCTTTAATAAGCTCCATGGCTGGCAACTTGAGAGCCAACAAAACATTTTTTGCTGCATACCATCGCCTGCTACAGATAGCTTGGGCCTTTTTAAGAATATCCTCAACTGACTCATTCAGTTCCAGCCATGTATTCAATGCACCTCTGATCTTCTTAAATTGAAAACTACTAAGCATGGGAAAACCTACTGGAATGTCTGTGATGTACTTTTTCCATTCAACAATGTTATCATATGCCTTGGAAGCCTCCATCCTTTTATCTTCCTGCTTTTCATGAGCACTGAGCATCTTTGCCAAAAGTGATGTGAGTTTCTCTAATTTCATCCAATGTGCTAAACAGTTTTTCTAGGTATTCATGATACTCTTTATTGACTTGAGAAGCTAATTCTCTGAACTCCTGAGGTTTCATCTTAAAGAAAGTAGAGGAGGCTACACTTGCAGTTGCATACTCACAATGTTTTTCCAATAAAGCGATTTGCTGAACATTGGCATAATTCTCAGCTTGTAACCTTCGAAATTCAACCTGCAAAGATTGATTCTTGTGCTCCTCATCTCCTATTTTATCCTCCCATATCTTCCTAACATCATCAACATAAGTTTGATGTTCCTCTTTGGCCTTTTCTAGTTCTTCTTGAAGCTTCTCCACTTCTTCCCTCTTCTGATCAATTTCTCTATTGAGAACCTATATTGAATCAAGGTTTGCTCCTGCAAATGCTCCCAAGGCTGTAGCTGTTTCAATTGCCCCTGTCTGAGGGTTAATGGCTTGTTTAGCCCAAACCATCTGGTTAGGAATAGACACTTCTAAGCCATCCTGATCAAGGCTTGTCTTCTTACCCCTCTTTACAACTACCTTATTATCCTTGCTATAGAAGTAATGTCCTAGAGGGACTATTTCATCATCCTCCCATTCAGTTATTACTTCATAAGTGACTGAAATAACATTTTCTGTTGAAACTAGTAAAGGAGTCTGAGTGGCCATAGCATCAGGCATAGGCATGGTAACTTGAGGAGTGATCAAGGGGGTAAAGAAATCCCGAGGAATCAAATAAGGAATGTTAGGATATGGGATTGAAGTGAGAGCTTCAGAAAGGAGAACTTCGTCACCATTGGCAGCTGATGGCAATGAAGAGCCAGTTGTGGGTGTATTACTCTCAATAGGTAATGATGAAGTAGACATGGGTAATTGTAGGAGGACAGTCGAATACTGGGCTTCTGCAAGCATAGAGGAAGGAATAGAAAAAGAAACTGGGTTACTAGAAAAGGGGGTGTCCCTATGAGTCAGAGTATGAAATAACTGTGAAATAGAGAAAGGTGGCATTTCCCCTGCAGGAAAAATTGAAAGGTCTTGGATAGATGGAAACAAAAGTGATGAAGCAGTGATGTCAAGGGAAGCAGAGGTAAGTTCAAGAACTGGTTGATCAAGATCAGAATGATCCATTTCAATACTGCCCAGCTGGTCTTTAAGTGCCTGCGAATTTCCTATCACTCCCTCAGTGTCTTCTTCTATAACTTTGTCAGTTACCTTTTCAAGTACTTCTTCAGTCACTTGAACTGTAGCCTGTGGCTCATCTTCAACATCAATATCAATGAGATCAATAGTGGGAACTTCAGATGTAGAAACCCAAACTTTCTGTCTCTTAGGAGGATTATCCCCAATTATTGTCAAGTGATCAACCACCTGCGAAGCTGCAGCAGTCACTTGAACTGTCATAGAAACCTTGGGTAGTTGAGCTGCTATTGCACCCAATACTGAAGCCAATTTTGCCAAATGTTGCTGGGAATTCTGAGATATCTACAACAAAGTTTTAACCTGCTCAATGGTCTTAACCTGTGAAGGTTCCTCCATGGGATTTTTACCTCTGTCTTCATCTGTATAAGTAAGCATTAAGGGAGCATTGGCCTGCTGAATTTGCTTTTGTTCTCTGTTCCTTCTAACTTGTTCAATTAGACTCAACTCCAAATTTATTTGCCCATAAACTTGAGATTTTATTTCTTTCTGAAATGCCATAATTTGTTGCTGCTCATCCATGCTCTTGGATTTTGCTAAGACTTTAGGGAAGGTGTTCACCCTTTGATAGATGGATTCATCTAGCAGGTCTTCATGGACATAGTCCATTTTCTTGTGATACTGCTTGAAGTGTGCATCCAAGAATTTCTTGGGATCATGCTTTCATTTGGGTGCTTTTCCCAACTTCAAAGGGGCCAACTAATCACCCAGTACATCAGCCCAAGTTGAGGTGGGAATAAATAGTGGGCCAAGATTTAGAGAGAACTTAGGCCACCCTCTCTTTTTAGGGCCAGTAAGTTTATTGTAAACTCCATCAGTGACAGTCTGATAAGAAACTTCTTGGATGACCAACTTGTCGGGTACAATTCTGGGCAAAAGGTGAACGGTGTCACTTCCCCAAACTCTTATATATGCAAAATAATCATAAACATACCAGTCCCCAATAGTGTTTATGAAGGTTCTGGCCTCTGCTGAGAAGGCAGGAGCTTCCTGGTGAAACAATTTAAAATAGATGGTGACTATGAAGTGGTCACAAATTTCATAAAGAAAAGGTATATAGTTACTTTCCCATAGTGCAGAATGATATATATGAACCGGTGGAGCCTCAGGGGTCCAATTCCACCCCAAATTAGGATATTGAAAGTTAGCGCAGAAGACATCAAGGATGTAGGATGATAGATAAAAATGTGGTTTCTTTGAGGCAGGTTCCTTTTGATAGTTTTGAATTTGTGTCTTTATTTCTGAAGACAGGATGGATGCCCAGGGAAAGGATTCACCTGTCGTTAACACATGATGGGCTATGGGAGCCCATTCATCCTTGAAAATTGAACAATTGGGGAGACCAAAAATCCTGCAAAGCATGGCTACGAGCAAAGAGTAAGGTTCCTTGAACCAAATAATAGGATAGAGATCGTCTGCCCTGGGAAAAAAACTATTAGGTTTTATCATCCAAGATTTCATCATGTCGTCAAAATTATATCTGGTCTTGGAGGATTGGATAAAGTCAGAACTCAGGGTTTGTATAGCTGGCTTGAGGGAAAAAGTTCCGATAAAAACCTATGGGCGAAAGGTGGTCAATTGCGAACCTGCACAGTAATTAAACGACCGGTCTTTGGTATTGGCATTCTCAACTATCCATTTTACGGGGTCTGTATAAGGTAAGACAGCCGGGCGAGTAAAAATGGTGTGGATTTGGGAAGCCCTAATTTTTTCATAGGCTCGCCAGTCTTGTTTGATGTCTGAAAGCTCATCGTTGTCAAAGATTGAATAAATTTTAGCCCAGTCCATTTGATAATCCTCAGTTACCCTCTCACTGGTGTCTGAGAAAATGCCGAAATTGGGATCCTTGTTTAGTGAATCCTTATACAATGCCTTGGACCGGGCAGTTCGAGACATTCTTATAAAAGTTTGGGAAATTTTGATAAATAGACAAACGGAAATCAAAATCGACCCATGAACAGTAAAAGCGTGAAAAGAAGATGGAAAATTCACGACAAACCAACCTGATTTTAGCTGAAAACCGTGCAGGTGACCCTAGTAACAAATTAATAGTAAAAGCCACGTAGGAGCATAAAAATCGACAGTAAAAAATGATAACGAAAAAAATCAGAAAATCGTTTATTAAAGGTTTTTTCGACCGGATAAGATCTAGACCGTATATCTAGGAAAAATGAACGACCGAGATTACTCCTGCAGGATGTGGAATTCGGGATCAAGCTTCAGGACCTCATTCTATTCAATGTTCCCGGGATCCGTAATCTGAAAATGCGGGTTGCGTGTTTTGGGTTCTCAAAACTTTATCAAATAAGCAAACTCGTTTTCGAAATCTGCAATCTGAAAATGCGGGTTGCGGGTTTTGGGAACAAACACAATTATTAAAACCGACTAACCTTTTTTGCACCCCGCATCCCACAATTTGCGGGTTGTGGGTTTCAGAAACACATCAAGCAATTTATTAGCACAACAAATTCTCAGGAACTGAAATCTGAAAATTCGGGTTTCGAGTTTTGGGATCGAGGTTTCAGGAAATACTCAGACAGTCTTCCCGCAACCCGTAATTTCGGGTTGTGGGTTCGGTTTGACGAAATGCCGAAAGGAAAACAAATGATCCCCGCCATCCATATTTGCGGGATTTCAGAATTTCGGGATTCGCAGTGAAAAGCAGTTTAAGATCGAAATCTGAGGTTTTTTGCAAATTAAGAAAACAACCAGAAACATAGAAATTCTCAAGAAAATAAATAAAGACAACTAAGCAAGCCAACAAAAGGTATGACGTAATAGAAAACCAAATTTAAAACTTACCCAAATTCCTTTATATTTACATGAATGGGGTTCCCATGATCAGGACGAATCATGGGATCTGTTGTGACCACAACACACCTAAACCCCTTTACCCATTTAACTCTAAGCCCTTAACCCCTAACCTCTTAACCCCTAATCCCAAAGCCCTTGTTAACCTCCTAACCCATACAACATGAACCCCAAAACCCTTGCAGATAATGAGGGATAGCAAGGGAGGGAGGGAGGGAGGGAAGCGGCTAGGTACACATAAATGAAATATTTGTTTTGTAAGGAAATATTAAAGAAGGTTGAGGAAATTTTTGTGTAAATAACCATAATGCTAGAGTGTTTATTGTGAAATAAACGCTTGAGTGTTTTTGTTTAGTAGACGTTATCTATCCATGCACCAAACATATTAATTGCAATGGCGGGTATTATTATAAAAATAACACTCAAGCGTTATGGATAATAAATGCTTGAGTGTTTTGTTGTTCAATAATGCTCAAGCATTATGGATTTAAGAAAAGCTTGAGCATTTTTTCATGCAATAACAATCGAGTGTTTTTGTTCTGCATAAATAATTTTCCTACTGTCTCCCTGAATACTCTATCTATTGTCTCCCAGACTGCGATGCAAACATACCCGCACAATTCAACACTTTTAACAACGATCTATGCAAGCTTGAGGACTCTATGTTCATAATTGAAGAGGATTCTACATTCACAATCAGTCAAACTCAAGAATAATCTATGTTCAGAATTGAAGAGGAACCTACATTCACAATAGAGCAAGGTTGAAGAATCTATATTTAGGTTTGAGGAAGAATATATATCCATAATCAAAATCAAGGTTGAAGAATATATATTCATGTTTGAGGAAGAATCTATATCCACAATCAAAAGCAAGGTTGAATAATTTATATCCATAATTGAGGAAGAGAGCAAGGTTGAATAATTTATATTTACAGTTGAGGAAGAGAGCAAGGTTGAAGAGTTTATATTCATAATTGAGGAAGAAAGCAAGGTTGAAGAATATTTATTCACAATTGAGGAAGTATCTATATTATCAATTGAGCAAACTTGATGAATCTATATGAACACAATTAAAGAAGAATCTAGATTCACCATTGAGCAAGCTTGAATAACCTATATTCACAAATGAAGAATTTTATATATTCACAATTGATGTAGAATTTACTTTCACAATCGAGAAATATTGAGGAATCCATATTCACAATTGAGGAAGTATCTATATTCACAATTAAGCAAGATTCAAGAACCTATATTCACAAATGAAGAATTTTTATATTCACAATTGAGCTAGAATTTACTTTCGCAATTGAGAAAGCTTGAGGAATCTATATTCACAATTGAGGAAGTATCTATATTCACAATTGAGCAAGCTTGGAGAACCTATATTCACAGATGAAGAATTTTATATATTCGCAATTGAGATAGAATTTACTTTCACAATTGAGCAAGCCTAAGGAATCTATATTCACAATCGAGTAAGTATCTATATTCACTATTGGGAAAGCTTGAATAACCTATATTCACAATTGAGGAAGAATCCACATTCACAATTTAGCACACTTGTAGAATCTATTTTCATTGTATTGTTAATTGCAGTCATGGGGAATCCATGCAATCGAAGAAGGAAATTGACAAGGAAAATGAATCCTCAAGAAATCATTGAAGAAAATAGAGAAAAGAAAAGATTGGACATGTGGAATCAAAGGAATTCCATGGATACTCATCCAATACTCATCGAATTCCAACCATAAATGATGCCACAGTCGTTTCTACCAATCCACGACAAGAAAAATGGAAGAATTCACTACAGGGGCCCTCAATTTCCACAACATTTGATGAACAAGCACCCCATGGAACTAGATAAGAAGGAAAACATAGGTGCTCATCAAGGGATTTCTCAATTTCCCACATCAGGTCAACCTCAGTGTAATGGATCATAATCTCAATATGGACATACTATTATGATGGATTTGGGTTATACAAGCGATGAAGTTAGGGAGACATTGAATGTAGAATCTATGGTGGAATAAACATATGTTATTGAGATCGTCCAAGAGAATGTCCAATTTCCCACATCTAGCTACCAGAAAGAGAATGAAAGACAATAGGCTCTTTTTGAAACACCAGAGCATCTTAATGATGTCGTACATGGCACAGTTCCAATACCCTTACCTCCATTAGAAAGTACACACCGAAGAACTTTGAAACATATACAGGTTAATGAATGGCTTTTTAATTCGCTTGAAGGTATGTTGTCTAAACGCACTATTTCTTATCAAACTCAACATATACTTGATAACTTTTTTTATTCTAAATGTGATGGGAATAAATGCATATTATTTGTATCATTGTTAAAATTTAGGCCTATGACTGTTGTTAGGAGAAATTTAGGGATAAAATGATCAAAAAGTATGATCCAAGTTCTCATATTGTTAAAGGTTTAGTAGATGCATTTAGTACAATTGGAAATAAAAATCGTTCAAAGTATCATGATGCAGTTCACCGTGTGTTGTCACAATCAATCGTGAATAAAAACACTAGGGCCTTTCATTTTCTTAATCCAACATCCACACTTATTAATTTGAATGTCAAAACAATTCGTAGGTATTGTACTAGAAGAGAACAACTTGAAACTGGTCAGAAAAATGTCTGGCCCTTCTTTGGCAAGTTTCCACACTCTAATATCAATCTCATTAATGTGGTAAAGGGACTAGTGCAAGGATTTTTGCATTACAACACTAGACCTTCTTTCAACCAAAAATATGTATTAGCACTGATAAGGGGTTCAAGCAATCGTGAACCCCACATTAAACATTTTCTTCACATGACACAAACAAAATTATATGAGATATTTATGCATGAACATAATGAACTTAACTTGGGCCAACGATCCTTTGACAAATTCAAACCATGTTATGTTAAAATAAACAGAACTCATAACACATGATGTTGTCGATACCACATTGAATATGGTTATTATTATCACACACACACACACACACATATATATATTGTGTGTATTGCATGACACTCTTGTGCAGGAATGCTCGATTACATTTCCACTGATGTCATCTAGAGACTTTATTCATAGAACTTTATGTAGAAGGACAAAAGGTTGCACATTTTATAAAGAATCCCACTTAGATGGGACATGCCCAAAGTGTAGTGGAATGAAATTATTGGACAAATGCATACATGTGACCGATGACTATGAACTTGGGAGACAGGAGGTGAACATGCAATCATTCAAATATGTCACATATGGCATTAATGGAGGGAATGAAAGAAAAAAAATACAATTGGTCATTTCTCAGGTTAGTAATGAGTACTTGAATACTATTTTTTTCTTTAGAATGCAATTTCATATGTAACAATCTATTGATATATGTCTTCATTGTCGATCTACTAGGTATGGGTTTGAGAATTCATGGAGGGATTCTTTGAAAATACACAATAATATGTAAATCATGTGTACATGTGGCTCATTGGAAATATGTTAGTTTAGAATGTGTAGGGATACGTTTCTTGTTGGGAATATCTTATTAGTGGTCAATTTTGCGGAAAAATACACTCTTCAACCAAAAAATGAGATTCAGAGTCAATATTATCACTCAGACTAGGTCAGCATAATGGTCCATATCACCTACATACATGGGGAAGATAGTAATGAAGACAACATGGTTATATTGAAGGAGTATCACTTCTACATAAGTGATGACATGTGTCACGAATTAGATTTTCTACAACACAACTTTCAATTGTTTTACAATCACTTGAAAGATAACAATATCCAGATGGAACAATATTGGATTTGGTCTGATGGTTGTGCGGGGCAATTAAAAAATTCCTATGTCTTTCAATGGTTGTGTATGCTTCACAAAAGGCACAAGGTGCCCTATATTTGGAACTATTTTGAGGCTGGACACGGAAAAGGGGAACACGATGGAGTAGGTGCATGCATAAATACTACATTACGTAGGACAGAAATGAATTTTACATCTATTTCGCTCATCAAAGATACAAATACCATTGTTGAATGGTTTTCTTCAGTCACGGGGGAGGTAGCAAGAAGGAAAGAAGCTCAGTTAACCAAGAAAGCACATTTACATAGATATTTTTGGGAGGTGCTTGATGTATACCGATCACAAGTATAGGAGTGCAAGAACGTTCAAGGAACTCATGCATTTCATTCAGTTAGAACATCAGACAATGCTATAGTTGAAATGTGAATAAGGAAACTCTCTTGTTTTTATTCTCCATGTAGTAGTTGTGAATCAAACAATTGTGAATCCACAGAATGGGTTGATAGTTGGGATCATGTATCACTCCCCATCAGTCGACATATAGCTACAAAATTATACCGGTTAGAAGAGGACCAATCAATTATTTTCACCAGACTATGACCACATATCAGATCTTGTACAACCAGGTTCGATTAATATTTTGATAATTTTGAATTTTTTGACAACTAGTTGTGTCTAGTTAGTTGACTCAAATCTTGGCACTCTATTTTTTGCAGTGCACATATATGCAGTGGTTTACCCGAGAGGAAATGAATGGTTCAATGACTATTGGATGGCATGTTGCTTTGATGGGAAGCATACCCTCAATGTCTCATTAAGGGACTCTGAGGGAAATGATTTTTCAATTGGGAAGATGGTTATCAAAGAATAATATTTGACACAAGTTTCCCACTCTAAAAAGAAAAAAAATTATATATTTGAATATTATAGACCATGTGAGATTGTATATTGTTATACAAACTTATTTATCGGCACAAACCTCCATCTACAAACAATTCCAAGGAATAACTCATCAAAGGTATCATATTTCTTGTCTTATTGTGAGCATGAGAGGTTAAAGGAAACCATTGGTATTAGAGGTGATCCTGATGGTCTACTTGAATGACCAAATGTAGGTAGGAAGGTATGTGGTAAGCATGTTATTTTCTGTACTATGTTATAGGTAAGTGATGTACATGTATATTCCAATTTTGTTTCATGGCTGCATTGATTGTTGACAATAATATTTTGACTATTACAGCGAAACATTGAAAGCTTGATGGATTGATAAATATACACTAATATAAAATGAGAGATAAATGACCAAAATCCACATATAAATGAGCACTTTTGAGTTGGTGACCACTGGTGGAAAATTAATGGTCATTTATCACATGACCAAAAATGTGGTCATATTTAGCTTAGTTGTTTATAGCTTATCTTGTGGTCATATGTTTGGTCATATAGTTGGTCGTTAATTTGGTCCTATATTTGGTCAATAATTGTGACAATTAATAACCAAATATATGACCACAAGATAAGCTATAAACGACAAAGCTAAATATGACCACATTTTTTGTCGTGTGATAAATGATCACTAATTTGATACCAGTGGTCACCAACTCAAAAGTGGTCATTTATATATTTTTAATGGTTTTAGAATATATATAGGGCATGGAGGAATCGAAGTACCAACCTCCTGCCTATAAGGAAGGTGCTCTTCCATTGAGCTAGCACCCTTAAATAGAATATATTATATAATTTTACATTAGTGATCTAAGACACAAGCATGGTCTCTTTCAAAAGGTTCTATGGTCACAACAAAGACAAGGGAGAACTCTATTTGACTAAGTATGGAACCTAACTCCAAAAGAAACTCGCAGGAAAACAAGTCATATTGTATATGTTAATATATGGTTTTATTTTCATTTTTGAACAAAGAAAGAATAGACTAAAAATCACTCTATCACACAAGAAGAGATACATTCAAGGAAATAATCTTACTTGACCCTCCATAGAAACTAAAGTATACATCTAAATCAACTTTTAACTTAACCATAAAATTAATAATAAGTATAGTTCTTACACAACTGCAAATATATTAGTGTACAAAATCCATAAAAGAACTAGACTATTTTAGCTATACAATTGACTTCCTGGATTATACCTCCATGGATTTGTAATCTAAGCCTTATCGTTAAAAAGATCAACTCTTGTACAATAGTTGGAAAAAATTGGATGAACTAGAATTACTGATTTGGATGTTGAAATCCATTCCAATATAAAACTTAGAAGAATTAGTGATCTAATACGTAGTTTATAGGGATTCTATGTTCAACAAACCTTCAATGTAATCCAACAAAACTTCTAGTCCAAAGGGAATAGATCCAAGCTTCTTCTTCTTCTTGTTGGATGAGTTGCTTTCCACCCATAATGTTTGGGAATGGTTAATTATGCATGATAGAGAGGCTTACACAGGTACAATTGTAGCTATAGAGATGACAATATCTCTAATAACAATATTGAATAGGTAAGAAATTTATGTTATTGATAATGGAAAAGCATATTAGATTTTTTTTCCTAGCAAACATTCTATGTTGCATATTGCTTGGCTCTTACTTCCTAGTTTCAAGAATAATCTATAATTGTTTTCATTTTCCAGCAGTGAAGAGCTAAATCTAGATTTGGGTTTATTTATAGATTTATATGCACAAATATTGACTTGAAAGAGCAATATGGAAATCTATCCCATTCGATCAAATAATGTCTTTACAGAGGCATACAAAAATATTGATCATTAGTGAATCATTTTCATAGAATATTAGATGATTTTGGAAAATTAGCAAATATTGCTTTGAGACAACCGATCATCTTGTATGATAAGAAGTAGGTTGTTCCTTTGTGAAGACATTCTTGTACCAATATTTAATGATAATGTCAGTTTTAAATTATTCTTGTAGGTGCACATGAAAGTCATCTAATACTTAAGAAATAATGATTTGGAATACTTACCTAGCAATACTTTGGAGCACGAGATGGAAGTTCCATTTAAGTCATTTTTTCAACTTTGGAATCCCAAAAATGATGATGGTGAATCCCTTGATGTTTGTTATGGACTGTGCATTACCACAAAAATTTAAATCCCCAAGAACATAGTCATGCTCTAGTATGTGAAAATATGCAACTCCTTTAAAAACATGAGCATCAAGTTTTTCTCTCCATGACATAATAGGTCGAGGAAAGAGCTGCAGATTCGATACAGAACCATGATTACATATTAAAGTCACAAAAGCTATGTCACTTCAACTATGACTATGCCTCCACCATTGAAGCTCTTAATCGCAGGAATCTGATCATGCAACACATGATGCACTTCAATCAACTTATTTGGTTTCCCTGAAGCACCCATCACAATGGTAGGAGAGCTAGTTCCATAATTGATAATGCACTAGTTATGTGAAGTGGTGTGAATCAATCTCTCCTCCAGGTGCAGTTGCTGCAAAATGGGAAATCCATCACTCTCATGAGGTGTATTGGAGGTATAAGTCCCATCATTACTATTATCAAACCCTAAACATCAATCTTATAGCCTGGCAATGAAATTAATTCTGATTTAAGTTCATTCCATATGTATGAATGTTGACTTAATATAATGTTGTGAAGCTGATCAATTAGTTGTCCTAAACCTAACCCTATTGACCAATATCTTTCTATAATCATTGAGAGGATATATTTGGGAAGTTATAATTTTCTTCTCAAATTATCTCTATCAACGAAAAAATTACGAGAACACAAGACAATGCACTCACTGAAGATTGTTTGGGTTTAGCACTCATTAAATTTAGGCACATAGTTCTAGTGCATTATCGTTGGGAATGTCACAATCCTGGTAGAATAATTAAACTAGAAATTCTCCACCTTTGTTAACGAACAACATATATTCCACTCCTCTAATTGTAATGGATCCATTAATTGTTTTAGCATTACATAATCCCCATCTAAACCTCTATTCAAACATCTAGCCTTATCTAAAAATAATTCTAGCTTGAATTATATATTCATAATAAAAAGATAAAAGAGAAACCACATAATACCATTTTCTGCATGGCCCAGACAACCACGAAATAAACGAGTATGAAATTAATTACACAATTTACACTATAAGTAAAATACAGGAACTAATATTATAGACTAAAAAACATCTAAACATTCTCTATGAACAAATTAACAAAATAAATGCCTGAATCAAAATTTGTTTGTCTGAAAAGAATATATAAGGTTTAATAAGAGAGTAGACAAAAAAGTACATGATCTACCATGTGATCACTTGTAATTTACTGAAATGAGAAGCCCAAAAATATAAATCCTAACATTATGCTATAATAACTACACATCTCAAAAGACAACCATTAGCATTGCCAGCAACTAATAATGCAAACTCACCCATAAACCTCTAGAAAATGATATTTCCTTAAACCCAGGTGCCTCCAAATTGATTTATGATGACATTTCTATATTTTATAAATGACTAATATCTAGACTTTTGATGTTAAATATACACCAAATACCATGTAAATAATACTTGAAACATAATTATCTATTTTTCTAAATAATACCTAAAACATAATTATCTATTTTTCTAAAGAATTTTCTCAGATCGATATATATAATCTAGAAGAATTATCCCCCAAATGACACAAACAATATTACAGCAAGGATTCAATGTTTGATATGTGTTAAATAAAAGTGATATTGTGATTGTGAAATTATCAAAATATTACACCAAAGCACAACTTTCTATTAAAAGTTCAATCTATCAAAAGTTTGATCTATATCAAAAATTCAATATGCCTTGATACGCCTGGATCCAACTCCATACGATCTAAAAACATTGTGATTTGGTTCGAATCCTCTATGAGCTGGTTAGAAAGGAGCTTGAAACTTAGAAAACAATGAAGGGATCCGATTGGATTAACATTTATATCGAAAATCCATTTTAAAAAATAAAACTTAGCTGTACCAATGAGGATTAACAGAGAAATCGATATGTCGTTGGCAACAACCCTTCAAAGTTTGATATGTGTTCAATAAAAGCGATATGGCGACTGTGAAAACCTAAAAATATTATACCAATATGGATTTAATTCCCAATCCCTCTAAGAAATGAGAACACATCCACTTCTTTTTTTCCCACACCATCTCAATATACTCCCCATAACACAATTTCAAGCATATTTGACAAAACACATAAGTACTTGAATGGCACATAGAGCAATCTATTTTTCCTAAGTAATACTTTCCAATGTCTTGATTGCAACAATGTTCACAATATTTTTCCTCGCAGACAAAAAATAATAGAAAATGCCCAAAATGATGTCATAACAAACTTCTTGTCTGCTTTTGCTATTACATTGCTCGGTCAATAAGCTTGTCGATAGCTGCAAATCAGTAGTAACACATTGGTGTAGTTGAGAATTTTCCTGTCTTTTGTCACCATTTTCCTCGAAGTTATGACATAAGTCTCTTTTTATGTTGGGATGAATCTGGGCATAAATGGATTCGAATAAACCCCTTTTTTGGGTTTCTGAAGAAATAGGTGTTGGAATAATAATGGTGAAATGCTTAAATTAGTATATAGTTATATTGTTAGTATATGTGTAGTTTGAGATCCAATTTATTAGGAGTTTGTTGTGTTAGGATATTCCTATACTCCATCCTAGTCCTAACAACATTTTCTATCTTTGCATTTTCAGTCATGCATGCATTTTGCATGCAATCATGATTTTACATGCATCCCAGTCATCAATCCCAACACCTAGCCCTCAGGTAGCTATCCCACGGAGCTTATTTCTGATCAGTTTTAGCCCTCCTAGTGCTTAGTGCACCCTCCTTTCACCTACCACTTGTGAAAGGCTCCCTCTCTCACCTACCACTCAGTTGCACTTCAGTTAGTTGAGTTATCTTTAGATCTTTCCTTGATTTAAGGCTAGATTGACTCTCAACTGACTGTATCACTCCGATGGACCTGCAGTGAGACTAGACTGCCTATTCTGACTCCAGTTAGCTCCTCATGCACCCTCCACTGATCCTCCTTCATTCAGTTAGTGCCTCCATGTGCCAATTACACGTACCACACTAAGTTAGACTCAGTTTCACACCTGGTTGACAGTTACTTGTGCATTGATGACTCCACTGATGATGATCAAGACCCCTAGTTGTGCTTTGATGACACTCCATTGATATGATGATCACTCCATGAAGGCCAATTCGAATTGCCACCTTGGCATTCGAATCCTCACCATTGTATTATTTATTTGTCCATATTGTGATTAATGAATTAGTGTGTGATGTTATTCTGCTTCTATCTAAGTTCTAATGTATCATAATTTTGTTGCTCCTTTACACCGCATGACCACTCTTCTTCTATTTATCCTGCTTAATCTTAATCTTCTTGTGAGGTATACATCAGCTCTTAGATCTGGTGTGAGTATTTTCACATGTTGAAGGCTCTCAGAAGCTTATATATTTGTAACTTTTATTCATAATAATTAAGCAATGTTCTGTTTTGTATTCTCTTGGTATTCTATTTTGGTATCAGAGCATGGTGAGAGGTAAGAGTAAAGCATGGTCGAGTTGCTGCGTGAAGAGGGTGATCACTAGATGCCCATTCTGCTGATGTCGGCTGAGAGCTGTAAGGAGGTGTATCAACTGGCTGCGTTGCTGGAGGAAGAGCCATAAAGCGGTGTTCTGTTTTGTATTCTCTTGGTATTCTATTTTGGTATTCTTAACTATATTTGAAGCATTGAATGTCTAGACTATAGTAAAATGAGATGAAACCAAGCCCATAGGTGCTACTGCTGCAGACTGGGAGAAATGAGAAATGAAGGAAAACGTGTTGTTGCAGCTGTCTGTCAAAGACAACATAATCTCGCACATCAAAGATTGTAAAACTTCCAAGGAGACATGAGACATATTGAAAGGTTTGTATGAAACTACAAACTCCAATAGGATTCTGTTTCTAAAGACTAAGTTATTGTCCATCAAAATGGCAGCAAATGAGAATATCACCAGCTATGTTTCCCGGATTAAAGATTTATGTGATTTGTCAAGTGTACATTTCTTGGTTGTTATGATGATCATAAGGCATACAAACTGTTTGATCTTAATACACATAAGCTCATAGAAAGTAGAGATGTGATTTTTCATGAGACTACACATGAATAAACAAGTAAGTATGATGTCTGGCATACTCCTTATGCCGATGATGTTCATGTGAAAATTGATATAGATAATGAACAGGAACAGGAAAAGGAACAGGTACAACAACAAAGTGAAAGCAATGTAGATACTCCCACCACTCCTATGCCTCATAAAAGAAGAGATGAAAGTGCAGAAAGTGGTGTACCACTGAGGAAGTCAACAAGAGCAATTCAGATACCCTCGAGGTATAAAGACTATGCATTGATGACACAAGTAATGAATGTTGTAGAACCTACTTCTTATGAACAATCCAAAAATCACAAGGAATGGAACAATGCAATGAATGAAGAATATGAATCAATAATGAAGAATGAAACTTAGGAATTAACAGAGCTTCCTGACAACAAAGTTCCCATAGGATGTAAATGGCTGTATAAAACCAAATTTAATGCAGATGGAAGTATTGAAAAATATAAGGCCAGATTATTTGCAAAAGGGTATTCACAAAAGGAAGGAATTGATTATGAATACGCTTTTGCACCTGTAGCTAAGTTAAATACAATTAGAGTAATGATTTCATTAGCTACATAATACAACTGGAAAGTACATCAGTCAGATGTTAAATATGCATTTCTGAATGGTGATTTAAAAGAAGAAGTTTATTTGGTTCAGCCTGAAGGATTTATAAAGAAAGGGGAAGAAGATCTTGTCTGTAAACTCAAGAAAGCTTTATATGGTTCAAAACAAGCACCTAGATCTTGGTATATTAAGATTGATTCATTCTTTGCCTCGAAAGGTTTTGTGACAAGAAAAAATGATCCTAATTTGTATGTTGAAAAGGATGAAAATGGAAATGTTGCTTTGATATCCTTATATGTTGATGATTTGATTATCACTCGTAGTGCTTCTCATTTGATTGAAGATATTAAGATTCAGTTAGCACAGATATTTGAAATGAAGGATCTTGGTGAAATACATTATTGTTTAGGTCTGGAGATATGGAGAGAAGGCAGTAAAACAATTGTCACTCAAAGAAAATACTCAAGGGAGATTCTAGAAAGATTCAATACGAGTGAAAGCTAGGCAATATCAACACCTTTCGAACAGAATGTTAAGTTATCTAGTCTTGATGAAACTAAAGAGGAAAATGGTGTTCTGTATCGCCAGTTGGTTGGAATTTTAAACTATCTTACCACTACCAGACCAGGCATAGCATATGCTGTCAGCATCCTGAGTCAGTTCATGGCTAAACCACTGGAAAGCCACTGGATAGTTGCAAAGAAAGTCCTTCGATATCTGAAAGGAACTGTTGATTTTTGTATTATGTATACTGATGATTGTGATGTTGAGTTGACAGGTTACTCTGATTTAGATTCGGCTGGAAATCCTGATGACATGAAATCAACCTCAAGATATGCATTCAACATAGGCATAGGGGTCGTATCAGGGAGCAGTAAGAAACAACCAACTTTTTGTTTTTCATCAACAGAAGCTGAATAAAAAAGCTCTATGCCATGCTACTTGTGAAGTTGTTTGGTTAAGGAGAATTCTTGAAGATATTGGAAACAAGCAAATGAATCCAACTGTTCTCAAATGTGACAATCAAAGCTCTATTAAATTGGCATACAATCCAATTTATCATGCCAGAACCAAGCATATTGAAATTCAACACCATTTTGTAAGAGAAAAGATACAAGAGAAGGAAATTGACTTGACCTACTGTAATACCACTGAGAATGTGGCTGACATCTTTACCAAGCCTCTTGGAAAGATGAGTTTTGAAGAATGTAGAAAATAGTTAGGTGTGGTAGAGAATCCATTTCTCCATTAAGGGGAAGTGTTGGGATAAGAATGTCGAAATGCTTAAATTAGTATATAGTTATATTGTTAGTATACGTGTAGTTTGAGATCCACTTTCTCAGGAGTTTGTTGAAGACTCTTAGAAGCTTATATATTTGTAACTTTTATTCATAATAATCAAGTGGTGTTCTTTTTTGTATTCTCTTTGTATTCTATTTACAGGCCCCTAAGCAGCTTTGTATTGAGTGTTTAGGTTGGAAGGAGTTCTATTTTTCAAACTCTCTTAATAGAGACTAGGATTATTTACACTTATCCATTTCTGAGCATATCGGGTTTTGGGTTTGGTGATCAATTTCTTAGCAAATTCGGTTCTGAATTTGCGCAGAAATTTGGTGACCAATTTCTGAGACAATCAGGTTTTGAATTTGTGCCGTGATCTATTGAGCTTTAATCCTATTTCAAGATATTCTACTTGCTTTTGGACTTCTAAATCTTCCATTCCAACTTGATTCTCAACAATCCCATCGCCGCGTAGAGATTCATAGACATTGTTAGAGACATTTTGTGATTTCCACATTCTCGCACAAACACAACAAATCTCTGAATGTACAAAAATTTGATATGGGATGGGGCATAGCTAGGCCATTAAATATTTTGTGAAATTAGATATGGCATTAAATAAAAATAATGTTATCAAAGAAAAATAATGTTATCAAAACACACAAAATTGTTGATTTATAACCTCTTAAATTTATTTATCTATCAATGCAGGTACCTTCCTTCCTTTCAGCGAGTAATCTTAGCTTGATTATTTTTATTTGGTATATATATCCATAAAAAAAATATCAATTTGTAGAAGGTAAACACTAGAAATCTATCCAGAGACGGTCTACCATGAAACAATGCTGCCATCTATATAATTGAAACAAAATATTGACTATTGCTGAAACAATGTGCAATCGATCAAATTCCAACATTGTAACCATCATTGTGACTGTCTATATATTGTGGGAGAAAGTTGAAAAAAAATGAAATAGCAGAAAGATAAATGCAATATGCCTTGATATGCCTCGATCGAACTCCATACGATATGAAAACATTGTGATCTTGTTTGAATCGTCTACGATCTAGATGGAAAGGAATCTGCTGCAATAATTAAAAAAATATCAATATGAAGAAGGTAAACACTAGAAATCATATCTAGATAATGTCAACCATGAAACAACGCTATCATTTGCAGGATTGAAATGAAATATTGACTATTGCTGAAATAGTGTGCAGTCGATCACATTGCAACATTTTAACCATCATTGTCACTATATATATATAGTGGGAGAACATTTCAACTAAAATGAAATAACAGAAATATAAATGCAATATGCCTTGATACGTGTAGATCCAAATCCATCTGAAAACATTGTGATCTGGTTTGAATCCTCTACGATTCGGCTAGAAAGGAGCTCAAAACCTAGAAGACAATGAATGGATCCAATGTATTAACATTTCTATCCAATATCCATTTTAAAAATAAAAATTACCTGCAAAAATGAGGATTAGCAAATACATCGATATCTCGTTGGCATGGTGCCAATCCATCTCTTTCAGAGCAAACTATGTTAATTGAATCACCAAAGATATCGAATTTTAAGGACCTGAATCCAAATGGGTTTTAATTGCTTCTACTTATACAACCCACGATAGAATTGAATAAAAACCTAATGCTTCCCTTTACATAATCAAAACTGAATTCAATTAGTGAATAAAAAAAATATAAAATACCAAAATAAAGAAAAACATATAGGGATCATGTTGTGATGAAACATCCGAGATCCCATGGTCTGTGCCATTCCAAATCCCCCCTCTGTAGCCTTTCATGTCCAACCATTCCCGCTAAAACCTCAACTTTTCATTCTTTCATTTTGTTTCTTTTTTTATTGGTTAATACTACATATAATATAATATTTACTTAAAATACGTTTTTATATATTAGTTTTATTTTTGTTTATATTATATATATATATAGGTTTTTATAGGTTTTATGTGTTGGTATATATCTGCTTCGCGTCTTTTGCATGAAAGTCTTTCCAACTTTCCCAAATCCTTGTTCCTGCAACTGATTGTATATTACTGCACACATGGGATTATTGAGGAGGCAATGGCAATTTGGCCTAGTGTGAGGATCAATAATAAGGTAGTGTAGCTCTATCTTTCCTCTTTCCATCCATATGAAATAATTATGTGCATGTAGTGACTTCAATGATTACAATATGTTATGAGATGTGAGATCAAATATTCCCCCTTGTTCCCTGGGTCACTAATGGGTGGATAGGCATTTGTTCAGGGGGGCATTCTAGTGTCATCAACCTTGTCCAGCGATGTTTAGAATCTGCCATACTCTCCTATCTTATCCTCATTATTATCCCTATCCTTCCCTTCTCCTTTTGCATATCTGACTTTCTTCTCAATGCAGATGATGCAAGACTTAGAGGAGCTTGACCTTTACTTTATTTCTTTCGTAATACGATGGATGGATGACCAGGGGAGTTGCAGATGACATCAGATGAATGAGTGAGTGTTTTAGATGACTTGATATTGAGGAGGATTGTTATTGTCAATCTCACCACTGAAGGGTTCCAAAGACGATAGATAGATTGAGATCAAGAAAAATATCCTCAATTACATAAATGAGCATTGAAAAGATTAAATGGATTCAACCATGAGTATGAATATATAACAGGAGGTGGCTGGAGGAAGGGCTCATTCACCTTGGGACAGTGAATGGCCATGGGTGGGATCTTAGGATCAAGACATGATGATGCGTTTAATGAGCAACAACCAATCTCCGAGACACAACACTAACTAGACTATCAACATAACCCACTGAATCCTAGAGGGGGTCTACAATTTACTAAATTTTAACACTGAAGATGGATTCATAGACCTCCTAAGAGGTCTATGAATCCATCTGCAGTGTTAGGAGGTCTATGAATCCATCTGCAGTGTTAAAATTTAGGAGGTCTATGAATCCATCTGCAGTGTTAAAATTTAGTAAATTGTACAAATTCATTTTCAAAATTGTATTTCCATTGTGAGGCTGACATAATTAAAAATGACCAAATATTCTTAATGTTATTGTTATGTGGTCATTTTTAGTTTAGTTACTTGTTATCTAGTCATATATTTTAGCCCGTGACCAAATTGGTTATTTATCTTGGTCATTTTTAGTTGCCTCACTCAAGTTTGGTCATTTATCCCCTGAAACAACTGTGGTGACCAAATGTTCTAGTCATGTGGTCATTTATCTCTCATTTTGTATTAGTGATAGCTTGATAGCTTGTTTTATGTTCATACATTTGAATCCAAACCATTATGCACAAATATGCACAAGAGTACAAAAATATTCATGTTACAAAAAAAATTACATATCCAAATCCTTGCATACATTGGGATCATATTTATCAATAGCACCCTATGCCCCTACCTCTATTTTGAACCTCAAATTTGGTCCTCAATGGACATTAGTCAACACCCCAATTTTTCATGAAACCTCCTAATGCAAGTATTAAAATAAGGTATAAAAAGATTCCCATGATTAACAAGTGGTTTTGCTTGAGTGAAGGGCACATTTTTGTTAAGGTCATGATATAGGAGTTCAACTTTCACTAGTACAAAATGAGAGATAAATGACCAAAAAATGACCAAAATCCACATATAAATGACCACCTTTGATTTGGCGACCGCTGGTGGAAAATTAGCAGTCATTGATCACGTGACCAAAAAAATGCTCATATTTAATGTGAAGAACCTAGAATAATTAATTAATGCAAATACACGAGATATCAGAAATAACTGAACTCAAAATCACTTTTATATTGATCACAGGCCACTTCGAGGGGGAAACCTCCTTTGAGCAAGCTCAATACAATTAACTTCACGGTGCCTTCAATGACCTCAACACACTTATATACTAAGTCTATGCCCAATACTATGAGTCAAAACCATGGGACATATAATACTACGAGACGACTTACAAAGCATATGCATCCAATACTATGGGTCAATACTATGGGCTAATATAAACTATGGATCAACTAATACTACGGGACGACTTACAAAGCATATGCATCCAACAACAATATACTAACATAGTAAAAAGAAGGGTTGATATGGGTTCCTAACATCCCCTCTCCCTTAGAAAAAGCTTTGTCCTCAAAGCTTTGGTTGGAGAAATTGCTGCAGAATCTGAAGGAGTGGTTCCCCAGTAGCATCCTTGGGTTGCATTTCGGGCCACTGACGCCTTTGGAGTGTCAAGGAGGATTGCTTGGAAAGATGTAGATGAATAAGAACCCTATCAGCTGCGTGGAAAGTGTGCTCAAAATGGTGCTGATTAGATTGTTGTTTCAGTCGAATTCTGGCCATGTGAAGATTGTCCTGCAGAATGAGAAGAATTTGATTGCGGTTTCGAAGAACCGAGTCAATTTCCTGAACTGGGGAGCTGCTAAGGGTGTATGGAAGAAGAACTGGCAATGTCTGTCCATAGACTGCTTCATATGGTGTCCTTTGAGATGTGGTATTGTACCACCAGAGCGCTTCTAGGAAATCCATAGAAATAGTTGGCCAAAGTTGTGTATGGATGGGAAAGGTTTTTAGCAATCTCGAAAGGAGTGTCGTTTCACCCTTGATGACCTGGAAAGTATCACAGTCAGCCACCATCTATTGAATTGTCATTTTCAGTCCTTGCCAAAAGAAGTTACATTGTTCCCGGTCATACATTTTGAAGAACCTAGAGTGCCCTCCTGATGAAGAAGCATGGAGTTCATAGAAGAGATAGCCTTATTGAACATATTGCAACCAATTTGGAACAAGCAAAGAAAGAGTTGTAAGAGAAACTGGGTCTTCAATTGTCCAAGAAGGAGCATCT
Source organism: Larix kaempferi (assembly GCA_027924585.1). Classification (NCBI taxonomy): domain Eukaryota; kingdom Viridiplantae; phylum Streptophyta; class Pinopsida; order Pinales; family Pinaceae; genus Larix; species Larix kaempferi. Next base: position 661,594 of record BSBM01000127.1, on the reverse strand, counting down.
GCCACCATATTGTCCTTACCCTTCTTGTATGTGATCGCATAGGGATAACCCATTTCAGGTGTGTTGGGGAGGAGACCCATTGTTCCAGAAAATTTTTCAGACTTTGGAGATCAGTCTTGATGCAGAAATAATTCCCTAATAGGTATGGCTGCCACTTCTGTACTGCATGCAAAATAGACATCATTTCCTACTGAGAGGTAGATGCAACTAAATTCTTACCAGAAAGGTCTCTTGAAGGCGGAAAGCTCATTGGTTTAGCAAAGACACCAGCATATCTATACAAGGAAGTAGTGGAGACCGTTGATGGGTGCATCTGAATGGAATGAAGCTGAGCGATGACACCATGTGAATTCTTCTTAAGGATTTTTTCCAGGCGATGTGAATTGATGATGCGGAGAGACCCTAGTTGTAAGCCCATTAATTTTTGTTGTGTCCCATTGACTAAAAACTGCATCCAAAGTTCAACAAAATACCATAAGATGGGGCCAAGTGTGCGTAACCATTGAACGCCCAAAACCACATCACATCCGCCTGTGGACAATGAAAACATGTCAGAGCGCAGGTTATAATCTTCCATAGAGATACGCACATTGTGACACTTCCCTTTGCAAGGCAAGGTGCCCCCATTGGCAACCATGACTTCAAAGTTGGAGCAAGGATGAACAAAACAATCAGCCTGTTTGGAAATCCGAGGGTCAATGAAGTTATGAGTGCTACCAGAATCAATGAGTATGGTAAGAGGGAACTTCTTGAAGTATCCCCTGACCTGCATTGTTTGTGGGGTTGTGACGCAGGTTACAGCATAGAGAGAGATCGCGGGTGGGTCATCCTGAGATGGGGTGTCAATAGGTGGGTGTTGAATGTTGACCTGTTCATCTACTGTATCTGGAGCTTCTTCACCAAGTTTAAAGGCAGGTAGAGAATCCACATCCAAGAGATAGAGCTTTTGTCGAACACATCTATGTCCCCGAGTGAATTTCTCATCACAATTATAACAAAGCCCTTTTTCTTGGCATGCCTGCATCTTGGTTTCAGACAAATGCTTGATAGGAGTTGGTCGAGGAGCTGGCAGGAGGGGAGGTCATTGAGAACCCATATTTCAGAAAGGAACAAAAGTGGGTTTGGAGCGTTGTTGGGCTACAAGCTTGTCTTCTACCAAGTTAGCCAAACCTAGGACTTCCATCATTGTGTTGGGACAGAACATTTTAACCTCTGACCAGATTTCATCCTTAAGACCACTGATAAAACAACTCCTGTAAAATTCATCAGACAATCCTTCTGTGTGATTAGCGAGTTTCTCAAATTATGTCTGATACTCTCTCACTGTGCTAGTTTGGTGAAGTTTAGCGAGTGCTCCTGTGAAGTCATCAAAAGCACTAGGACCAAATCGTGGCAAAAGGAGTTGGCAAAAATCTGTCCAGTTTGGCTCAGGATGAGCTTTGATGTACCAACAGTGCCATTGAAGGGCTTCATGTTCCAAATGAAAGGATGCAAGTGGAACTTTCTGGACATCAAAATTATTATGCAAATTGAAATATTGTTCTGCGCGGTATATCCATCCAGTTGGATCAGTACCATTAAAGCGAGGAAAATTAAAATTCGGCCCATGAAAATTGTTGGAAGAAGAGAACCCGGTGGCTGCAAAAGATTATGGCTGTCAATTATTGTTCATGGTTGAATGCTGAAGATGGAGGCTGAGAAATTTTTCATCCATATCTTGGAGTTTGGTTTGGATGGCTGCAAGTGCTTCCTCCATGGTTTTTGCTCCTACACGGGTGACAACCACAACCAAGAGTTTTTTTCTTTTTCTTTTGGGGAAATGGATAGAAAAACACAAACAAAAGCTTATTTAGTAAAGGAAGATTTGGATTTGGGAAAAACTCGGATGGGTAATTGGGGTTTGACTAGGTTTTGGACACTTTCTGATGGACAGAGAAGCAAAAAATGGGGATTTCAGAAGCGGGGTGAAAGAATGAGAAAATTTAGTAGAGAGGGACAAAGAAGCAGAATTAGGAAAGGAACATGGTGGCAAAATTTGAAGGCATTTGGGTGAAAATTGAAGGAGTTATGGCAAACCTTAAAAATAGACAAATGTGGGATTTCTGGTCTTGGGAAGTGGAATTTGGGATAGGTTATTCAGGAATGAAATATGCAGAATGGGATTGGAGGGATGTCAGTGAAGTTTCAGGGAAAATAGAGTTGAAACAAGGGAGATATGGCCGAAAACAGAATTTTATACTCATTATTTTTTTTTTTGAAATGGATCGACAACAGCGGCGAGGAAGGGATCTGCAACAGATGGATCTGCAACGGCACAGAAGGGATAAAAAACGGTTGGATCTGAAATGATGACTGGATCTGGAACGACTTTCAGAATAGATCTGAAACGGCTGGATCTGGAGCAGAAGTGATTGGCAACAGTTCAGCTGAAAATAGATATGGACCCCAGGTATGTGCGGCTTCCTGTCAGTTCAGGGGATTCACTCGGCCACCAATGCTATCTGACAGCTTGCGTATTGGGGCAGTGCCCCTCACTGATGTAAAATTATATAATATATTCTAATAACAGGAAGCCGCACAAAACCATCAACAATCCTCTATCCTGTAATCTAGGCTCTTCATGGGGGTAATTGAAATTAAGTTTTTTATTGTGTTAGCAGAGGCTGTAGCTACATCATAATAGTTAGTAGCTGCATTTCCATCTTGCACTCTCACACATATACATGGCATCCATTAGTACATGGTATACTACTTTAAATGCCCTAGAAAAGAGTGTATAGTCTAATTTTTTTTTATAAACAATAATGACTAAGTAACAAGCTTACACAATTATATCAATGGATGGACATACTATATAGTGTTTTTGTATCTTTACGCCTTATACAAGATCAATTACTCAGTAAACTACATGCGTACTATATGTTCTAATGCTCTAGTTACCCATTCCTCTTCTACTTGGTTAAATGACTCTGGAAAGGATTCTAAGGATCTCTTTATAAAAATGAATATAAATAATGATCTGCAACTAAAGAATATAAGACCAAATATCGAATTGGAGGACATGTGGTGCATGGAATTAATTGAATAGTCCTTTGGAACCAAAATCAGATCTATTTCCTACTATGCCCTCTTCACCTTAGTTACTTGATTAAATGAATCCAAGGTGAATCACTCATTCCAACCGTATTAGAGTATCCAAGAAAGAAATATTTCATGGAACAATTGTAAATGGATGATGACATGGTTTTTCTCCCATTTTGCTAATTATATGCAACATATATAGAAGCAAGAAAGTAGTTGTAAAGGGGGCAAAGAATATGTATAGTTATAGGCCATTACTTAGGGACATAATATGTTTGAATAAGCTTGAAAACTGAATGGACCACATGGTTTTGGTTCTATATCAAATTCCTACATTTGAAATATAAAAATAGAATGGACAACATGGATTTGATTCTAGATTAATTTCTTGCATTTATTTTAGAGGCAGAGATATAAGATGTGAAGGGCAAAATTAGTGTTTTAGTTATTCAAATTTCAAACATTCCCATACTTTATGTATTTCCTACTTGCTGGATTTTGAGCTAGAATAGTCCCCATTTGATATCCACTTGTGATCTATATTTTGAAGTCCAATATTAAATTGCACATAATGTATTGAGCTACTGTCTTTTGCAAGATTGGAGTGCTCATTTTATTTTCTAATTGGTTGTTTATTGGAGTTTTCTTTTCCTACATTGTCATGTTAGCATTCACCCTATTAGAACATATAGAATCACATAGAGAATGATGACTATAATCTGAATGTAATATGCGCCTAGGGAAACCCTTTTTATTGATTGATAGCTTTGAATAATTATTGTATTTTAATGGAAGAGGTAGTAGAAATAATTGTTATACATTTGGTAAAGGAAAACAATATGACTTCAAAATGCCTCATCTCATGCATTCATCTCACTGTGCATGTCATACATTTTTTCCAGGAACCACTGGGCATTTCAACAAGGATTTCAATGGATATCCTTGATGTCAGTTGGTCAAAAAATTAATTGTCGATGTTCTTGTAGATGAATAGATGAACTACGACTTTACGTCGAGTAGCTAGACCATGACAAAATGAACCCATTCGTCATCCTGAAGAAACACACCATGATTGCTTATTCCTGCTCTTATATCGCCCTGGATTTTGTCCCCCCGCCTACCTACTTTGTCTTTATCTAGTTCTCATTTTGGAAAGGATATGTTGCATTGAGGCTTTTTCTTATTAAAGGGACATATTGAACTATATAGTTGGAGCACGAAACTCTTTTAATGCTAAAATTTAAAGTGCTTGATTTGGTTTCCACAAAGTTAAGGCATACACCTTATTATCAATTGATAAAGGTCTATCATTGTACAAATAAGTAAAATGGCCACCCAACCTAATTATAACTCTGTCATACCCTTTGTAATGTCCCCTCCATGATGGATCCATGATCATTATATTACCTAATTAAACCCTATAGTTTGACAAAGTACTAATCAGTGAAAGGGGTTAAATTTTGATGTATTAATTGCCAAGATGTTAAATTTTTAGATTTAGGATAAAAAATGCTATGTTAAATTTTAATATGTTTTTGATGATATTTAATTTATGTAATTAAGATGAATGTGCTAGGTGGACAAGGTGGTGCATGAGGTCAAGTGGACCTAGTGAGCTATCAACCCAAATGGCAACTATGAGAAAATACAAAAAAAATTCACAAAGCCAAAAAAAGATAGAAAGCAACACAAAAGAAGCCAGTTTAAAAAATAAAAAAGTAGGCAGGAAAAGTAGGAAATTCAACAAAGCAGGAAGGAGCTGAAAAGTAGGAAAAAGCACAGGAAAAGCAGAGAAAAGCTAGGAAAAGAAGGATGTTTCCAAAAGCAAGAAAAGTAGTCCAAAGCATAAAGGTAACAAAGCAAGGGTAAAAGCAGGAAAAAAAGAGATGCTAAATTCAGTTAAGGAGGGTGCATGAGAAAAATAAGAGACCACATTCAATGTATCTAAGTGACCAATTGACTTATAAAATAAGGAGGGTGTACCACTCTCACATCGTTTTCTAGTCTTGTTGTTTGTCTTGAGATATAGCTTCTCAAAACGCTTGGGAGATGTGCCACTAGCCATGATTTGGGAGATGTACCCCATAGAAACCTTGTTCTAGTCTGTTTCTTAGTTCCAGAGAAGCCATTATATCTCATGTTGTAGGTCAGAGTCATCCATCCTCATGAATAATTCTAGCTCCCAGTGTTGATGCAGTGATTGTACAAGCTTGAGGTGATATCTGTGAAGAGATCCATCCATAAAATTGAGCTATGGTACTGAATGTGCCTCTGGGAGGAGGATATGATGTTCTGAAGTCTTCCAGGAGAATCCCACCTACTCTTATTTTGAATATAACTCTAATCCAAGGGTTCCATATTCTCCTTTCTCCCTTCTACTGAATATTTCTGCTCTTTTATGTAAAAGTCATTGATGTTGTTGATTAGAGTGCAAGTATGGATCAATCAAAATTTCAAATGATGTTATATTATACTGATAGAGATTGAAGATGTTTCATAATTTGTATTTGATTCCATATGTCAGTTCATAGAATAAATTCGTGGGCTTCTGAAGTGGTTTATAATTCATAATTCCTAGGCTTGATCTCCATGTATTGGAATTTGAGTAGTTTTTCAATAACTTTCATAAAATGTTTATATGAGCTTATATATCAGTATTGAATATTATACAGGTCCTTTAGAATGTGATAAACCCATCCACATATATGAATTTGAATTTATGGACCCTTTGACATTATTTGGGGAAGTCTATAAGTAGACTAGCTGTACAGTCCTAGGTAGCGCCCTTGCTAATTTGACCTCCAAAACCGATCTAATTACTACCAAAAATCTATATTTATGTTGTAGCAGGTCTTATATGATACAATTAGTCTACCCCATGTCTGATAGTATTTAGTGAGCACCAGTAGCCTTAGGTTTCCACATAATTTAATGGACAATTGCCTTGTACCCTTGGGTTTAGCCTGAGGGGTCTACCTGGGCATGAAGTACCCACAAAAGTGCCACTGTCAAGGTATAGGAATATTTTCCATGTGATACAAAGATTTAGTAGGTTCTAACTTCCTTCTGGTGATAATTTTGAAACAATCTGAAGTGGTTTGAAATTCGTTTCTCGAGTCATTATCAAAATTGCTAGTTTTGATCCCTACTAATCTACTGTGTGTTTTATTTGAAAAAATTTTGAGTTAATGTGACATTGAGAAGATATGGTACTTTATAGTGGTATTAGAGCATGTTCCTATGAACCTACTCTTTCTTGTCTTTGATGATTCCAAGAAGAAATCCATTCCCAAAGAACAAAGGCCCAGAAGAAGAAGTTGACTCCACACAAGATGAGATTCAAGGAGGTAAATCAAGTATGGGAGAAAGTGACATGAATTGATAAGACAATGAGAAAATGTTTGCACATAACATGTTTAAGGTGATGGATAAATTCACCCAGGTACTAACAATAATCATATACATCTTGTCTAGATTGGTGGACAAGAGAGATGGTGAAGGCTAGTGGTTCTCATCATGAGGAGAATAAGGTATCCAAAGAGCAGATCTCTGAAATATTGGGCCACATAATAGGAAAAAATAATTCAAATATTTTCCAAGGCCTACTACTCCCAAGTTTCTTGATCAGAAGGTTGAAGAACTAGGACTGTAGTTTGATGTAGTTGCACCAATGGAGGTCTGACTTGTTGAGTATATGGCCTTTAGTGAGGAGTTCAAGAGGCATTTGAACTTTAGAGACTACTGTGACTATTAATAAAAATTCAGATCTGGAGCCAATAACATAATTCCTAATTAGAAATTTAAGTTGCAAAGAAATATTGGTAAGATCTCCCTTCCCCTTTTTAATGGATCTTCAAAATGCACAGCTAGTTCTTGGGTGCAAAAGTTAGGTACTTACTTCCAATTGAATCCCATGGATGAGAGGGAATGCATTAGAATGGATACCTTTCATTTGTAAGGGGAGGCCAATTATTTTTGGTTTCATGGTTTAAGGACATTGGGACATTACATAGTAACTACCTATGAGGAGTTCATAAGAAGGTTGGTGAGTAGATTTGATAGAAGAGATCCATAATTTTCATTCAGGTATCTTGTTATGTTGAAGCAAACTGGAATGCTTGAAGCTTACATTTCAGAATTTTAGAGAGTGGAAATCATGGTGGATGACATCTTTGAAGCTCACTTAATTCTTTTATCTACAAAAGGACTATTAGATCCATTGAAGGGATTGGTTAAGGCTCATCAACTTGCAACTTTGAAGGATGCCATGAGAAAGATAAGAGATCTGCACGATGACATCCAAAGAACCATATCCCCCCCAAAGAGTATTTTTCCTCATACACTCAAGGACAAGAGGTCCTTCCTAAAAGGTCCAAGTGGAAAATTCAAGAAGGACAACTTTGCAAGAGATCATGATGAGTTAAGGAGAAAGAAGTTGTGCTTCTCTTGCTAGGAGCCATGGGTTCTAGGCCATAAATGTGCTATGGGGAAATCACATTATATTGACTTGTTTTCTGAAATTGAAGAATAAGAAGATGATAACGAAGGGCAGCAAATCATTCAAGAAGAAAATTATGAATCGATAGAGGAGGAGAAACCCCAACCAGAGTCAAGAAAGATTGTTGTTCTTTCTATAGTACTTAGATTTCACACCCTTTGATTTAAGGGGGTTACATAAGGTTAAAAGGATACTATCTTGGTGGATGGAGGATTTTCACACAACTTCATAGATGCTTCCATGGTCTAGAGGAGAAATATTCCCACTAAAACTTTTGATGGGTTCACCGTGATAATTCTAGGGAATAATTCAATGGATTGCACCAGATGGATTCCCCATCTGCAACTCACTATTGGGGATCATACAGTTACTGATAAATTTTATGTGGTGAATTTGTTTGACACCAACATTTTATTCACAATGCAATGGCTATTTTCAATTGGTGAACATACAATGAACTACAAAATACTTGATATGAGATTCAAAAATGCTGATGGAAAACAAGTAGTTCTGAAAGGTATGAACACCTACCCAAATCAAGTGTTGTCCTCCTATAACATAAGGTATATTTTGAGGCATGGGGATAGAGTAGGATATTGAATGTTTAATTTATACACAAGTATCATCCATAGATATTTCAAAACATGCATATGACATAAAGAGATTTGTCAAGAAGTATGAAAACAATTTTGGGGACCTCCCTCTTGGCAAGCCACAAGATAGAGGAGTTGAGCATGTAATAGAGTTGGATATAGGAATACTTCCTATCATGAATTAGCCTTATAAGAATCCAAAAAGGCTCAAATATGAAATTGAAAGAACCATATAGGAGCCTCTAGAGTTAGGACTGATTAGACCAAGTACCAGTCCTTTTGCTTCCTCAGTAGTTTTAATGAATAATAAATATGGGACCCTAAATATGTGTATAGATTACATAGCTATGAATAAGAAGACCATAAAGAACTGGTACCCCATCCAAAGAATTGATGATTTGATGAATGAGAAGCATGGGTCCAAGTTATTCTCCAATACTGACCTTTGTTCTGGAGAACAATAAAATTAGAATGAGAGAAGAAGACATATAGAAGACAACTTTCCAATGTCATTATGGACATTTTGAATTCTTATTCATGCCATTGGTTTGACTAATGCTCCTACAACATTTCAATATTGCATGAAAAAATTGTGTAGTAAGAATCTTTGTAAGTATGTGTTAGTGTTCTTTGATGATGTTTTGATTTACAGTATAACTTGGAAAGAACACTTTCAATATCTAGAAGCTGTAGTAACTATTCTTGTAGATAAATATTTGTATGCTAAGTTGTCCAAACGTGAATTTGGAATGCCTGAGATATTGTATCTTGGCCACGTGATTAGACAAGAGGGGTTGACGTTCCACATGGAAAATATCCATACCATTCTTAATTGGTGAAGTCCCAATAATGTCACAGAATTGAGGGGATTCCTTGGTATCTTTACTTATTACCGAAATTTTGTCAAAGGATTCTCTTAGTTGGTATCTCCCTTGACTGATCTTACCAAGAGAACATATTTTTGTTGGTCAGAGGAGGTTGAATTTTTTTTCAAGAAGATGAATGAATTCATGATTAGTTTCCCAGTTCTTACTCTACCTGACTTCACTCAGCCATTTGTGCTTGATTGTGATGCCTTGGGGGAAGGCATTGGAGTAGTTTTGATGCAAAATAAGCACCCAATTGTTTTTGAGAGGAGAAAGTTGCAGCCACATGAAATACATTACTCTGTATATGATAAATAAATGCTATCCATAATGCATGCCTTGACCAAGTTATGATAGTATCTGGTGGGTAGCAAATTTGTGGTCAAAACTGATCACAATAGCTTGAGGCATTTCTTAATTCAAAAGGATCTCAATCATAAGAAACAAAAATGGGTGAGTAAATTCCAAGCTTATGAATTTTATATAGAGTACCAAAAGAGAAAAAAGAATGTAGTTGTATATTCTATATCAATAAAACCAGCCTTTCTATAATGGAAGTTCCTATGGGTTAGAAAGAGCATCTTGCCATAGAGTTCTCTAAAAATTAGTTTGCATGTGAATTGATAGATGGATTAATTAGAGATTATTTATATAAAGTGTTGGATGGAGTCATCTATTATAAATATATAATTTATTTGGTTCCGAGATCATAATTAAAGAAGAGAATTTTGGAAGCTTCCCATGATTCATCCTCAGCACAGCATCTTAGTTACCTGAAGACTTACTGAAAAATCAGGGAGAGGTTCTCTTGGAAGGGAATAAAAAATGATGTGATGAGGCATGTGAAAGAATGAAACACATGCCAACATAATAATTTTGAGCATACACACTCAGTTGGGATACTACAACCACTCCCAATTCCAGATAAAAAATGGGAAAACATTTCAATGGATTTTATCACTTGTCCGCCCAAGGTGCAAGGTAAGGACTGCATGTTTTTGTGGTATAAAGACTTAAACAATTTGCACACTTCTTTTTTGTTCCATACACTATCTCATTAGCCCAAATTAATTATCTTTTATTTACAGAAGTGTTCATATTACATGGATTTCCAAGAACGATAATCAATGATAGAGACAACAAGTTCACTAGTGCTTTTTGAAAAGAGTTATTTAAATTCGTGGGGACAAATTTGGAACTTGGGACAAGTTACCACCCCCAAAAATGGCCAAACTAAGAGGGTCAATCAAGGGTTGGAAGGATTTATCATAAATTATGTCACAGGAAAGGATTAGGGGAATTTTGAGGTCTAAAATGGGCCTCCTAAGAGATAGAATAAAATATTATGAGTGAGACATTTTTGGGGGGAGGTATATTTGCAACTCATGTTTTACACTACAACCAATGTAACTATGGTTAAATTAGATTGAAAAGATGTCTAAAATAAAAATAATTAAAAAAACTTCTTTGATGTGACTAAAAGTAAGAGTACTTTTAAATATATGAATTGCTTTTAAATATAATATGATGAATGTACTTATAAAGTAATGTACTTATAAGTTTGAATTTTGAAATATAACTTATTCAATATTCGAAATATATTTATAAAACTATATATTTATAATTTTAAATTTTAAACATAAAGTAAATTTATATGAATAAATTATCATTTTTTAAAAGTATATATTTATTATATAAATCTAACTTGCTCATTAAAAATAAAATTCAATCATATACTCATATAAATCATATTTTTTTTTTTTTATAAATCTAACTTAATCATTTATTTATATTATTATTAATATTTTTAAATATATTAAATATCTATTTATATAAATATTTTCATTATTTAAATATACTTAATAAAATTAAATATTTTTAAAATATTAATTTAACAATCAATAAATTTCATTTGTTTTATTTAATTCAATAACATAAAGGATCTAATAGGAATCAATGATCCCATAACAAGTATTTCATTGAATATATACCTATGCATTATTAATTAAATATAAAATTAAAAATTCAATAGATTAATATAATATGTATTTGTTTTAAATATTAATTTAATGGATTTAGTTGTCATTTAATTTATTTTATTTTATGTTAAAACGCATGACATAAAAATTATGGATTTTTAAGTTGAATACTATGTATTCATTAGATAAGGAGTAAATATTTAAAATAATATATTCTATATTGAAAAGTATTTACACATGTTTCAATGTTTTTTATATTTTTAATTTATTATTTAAACGTATAAATTATATATTATAAAAAACATTAAATATATAAATATATGTATTATAATATTTAATATATATATTATAAAGTATAAATTATATATTTTATAATGAAAAGTATTTAGATGATTTTGATTTTGAAGATATTTCAATATTTTTTATATTTATAATTTATTATTTAAAAGTATATATTATATACATTGAAAAGTAATTAGAGATTTGATTTTGAATAAAGCATTTATGTTTTGGATATTTGTAATTTATTTTATATTGAAATATAGAGAGTAACTTTCTATTTAAGTACTTTAAGTGTACTTTAGTATATTTATATTATATTCAAAAGTAATTTATAAGTATTATTTTCATTATGAGTACTTTACTTACAACATTGATATGGTTAACTATGGGTTTTTTGTTCCCCATTTAGAATTTGACAAATAAACACATTTAACTCAACCAATGCCACTTCAACTATCATAGATGATGCCAACCTCCAAAATGTGATTGGTTCTTTTAAAGTTGATTTTGATAGTACATTTTTTGTTATTCATGGATCAAATGGATGCATTTGGGTGAGTTTTGCTACAATACTTCTTATCATATGTCAAATGGCATGTCACCCTTCAAGGACCTATATGGATATGAAGCTTACACTTATGTTGATCTTAGTTTTCGAGAAAGAATACCACTGAAAGAAAAAGAATGGATCTAAGAAAGTCAAGATATCTTGAAAGCATTCAAGGAAAAATTACAAAGTGTTCAAAACCAACCGAAAATGTATGCAGATAGGAGCAAAACATGGCGTATCTTTAAGGTAAATGACTTAATGTACTTGAGGTTATATCCCTACAAACAATCATCCTTGAAGAACAAAGGGCCTGGGGATTTAAATCCACGGTTCTATGGACCATATAGAATAGTGCGGAAGGTAGGAGAAGCTTCTTATGAGTTGGATATTCCCGAAGGGAGTAAGCTACAGATTGTGTTTCACGTTTCATGTTTAAAGAAAACAGTTGTGCAACAATGAACAGTTTCAACAGAACTGCCACCATTAGATGAAAAAAGACATATAATCTTAGTACCAGAGAGGATTCTGCAAACGAGGGAAAGGAATCTAATAAATAGAACAATTAAAGAATATTTGGTTCTGTGGAAAGGTCTACCCTATGAAGACGCTACATGGGAGAATGAGCAGGTGCTGCGTGGTGTAGCACCCTGGGTTACAATTACTTGAGGAAAATAAATTTTTTTGGGGGGAGGACTATAATGTCCCCTCTATGAGGGCTCTATGATCATTCTATTACCTAATCAACCCCTATAAATTTACCAAGTACTGATAAGTGAAAGGGGTTAAATTTTGATGGATTAATTGCCAAGATGTTAAATTTTTAGACTTAGGATAAAAAAATGTTATGTTAAATTTTAATATGTATTTGATAATATTTAATTTATGTAATTAAGAGGCATGTGCTAGGTGGATAAGGTGACGCATGAGGTAAAATGGAATTAGTGAGTTTTCAACCCAAATGGAAACTATGAGGAAATCCAAAAAAAAAAATCCACAAAGCCAGAAAAAGATAGAAAGCAACAAAAGAGCATCCAGTTCAGAAAAGCAGAAAGCGGGAAGGAAAAGTAGTAAAGTACACAAAGCAGAAAGGATTAGAAAAGTAGGAAAAAGTAGAGGAAAATTAGAGAAAATATAGGAAAAGTAGGATGTTTCCAAAAACAAGAAAAGCAGTTCAAAGCAAAAAGGAAACAAAGCAAGGGTAAAAGAAGGCCAAAGCATGTTGAGATATTGTAACTTCAAAGAATATTATAATTTGTACTTTATTATTCCGGAGATGTTTCATTCCTCCGTGAAGATCTTATTGTATATCTGGAGATGTTTATTCCTCCGTCGGAATGTGGTAACTTAGGTTATTAGACTTCCCTAGTGGGGGTCGGTCCTATATGTGTTATGTGGGTCAAAGGGTTATTAGACCACCCTAGAGGGGTCGGCCTAGTCAGTCGTAGTGGGGTATTTAACCCATTGGTTAAATATGAGCCTACATGTCTTGTGTAAAAGAAAAGTCGGAGTAGTGTATACATAGAGGAGGTGTATTACTCATTTAACACACACTCACTCACTTGAGAGTGGCGCACTTGTGGAGGAGAGGTCTACTATGGAGAAGGACAAGCTTATGCTCAGGGTTTGCATCTTTGTATACTGCTGGTCATCTATATTGAGGAAGCTTTGCTGGGTTTTCTACCCCATGAGGGTTTCCCAGGATAAATCTGTGTCTCTTGTGTTTATGCTGTGCTTGTTGTTTCTTCAGTGATCCTGTATATGTTATTATTGTGAAATGGAATGTAATGCTGCTATTTTCTGTCTTATCATATTAAATCTTAACATGGTATCAGAGCCAACCTGAAGGAAGGCAAGGTATGGCACTTACGACAATTTGAAGGTTAGGGTTTTATATAGCTTTAACCAGTCATTGTGGAACTTTCGCCATAAATCCATTTTGGAAAAGGTTCAGGATCTGAAACCTTTACAGGTAGTAGATAACATCTCCAAGTATCTTTTGTCCAAAGGGAACCCTCCGATTCGTTGTACTTTGTACGTTATGATCAGTACAAGTTAGGGTTTCTGCCTCTTCCAGATCTCAGTCAAAATTAGGTGACCTAGGAAAAAAGGTCATAACATGGGCTAGGAAGCTCCAAATGAAATTTCATAAAAAGTAACAAGTAGTACACAGACTGTACTATCTCAAGAAACTTTTTTAGAGGCCGAAGCTGAACTAATGACACGTGGCACACCGTACAAGTTTGCTCTCCTGTTTTATCCCATAAACAGGTCACGTTGCGACAATTGGCATAACTTGGGCTAGGAAGCTCCAAATGAAATTTCATAAAAAGTGACAGGTAGTACATAGATTGTGCTATCTCAGGAAACTTTTTCAGGGGCCGAAGTTCAAACAGGGACGCGTGGCACGCCGTACAAGTTCACTCTCCTGTATTATCCCAAAACAGGTCACGTTGCGACACTTGGCATAAATCTCTCTCAGAAAATCCAATTGAGGTCAGACCTGTCAGGATGGAAAGACGATAGGTCAGGCTACTGTAGAAAAAGTTTTCATACCCTGTGGAGCAAAAATTTCAGAGTTATAGTGGAAACAATCAGGCACATATTTCTGTCAAAATAGAATTATTTTTGGAGCACCTTTATTCATGGCTTCCGGAATTTAGGGTTTTGGAGAAAGTTAGAATTTTTGGAATCGGAGTTGGGTAGAAGATTGGGGATCAAACCCCAGTTTGGGATTTTGATCAGAAAGATGGAAAATTAGGGCTTTAGGAAAAGTTGAAATTTTTGAAGTCTATAACCACGACTGGAAGCTCCTCAGAAAAATAAGAGTTTAGAGCCTTGGATCAAACATTTTGATTGAGAAGAAGGGTGGGCTTCATCAAACCCTAGTTCGGGATCCTGTCCAGAAGATCTAGAAGTTTCAAAGGCAATTTTGAGGGGTCAAATTTTGGAGATTTCAAAATTGAAGTATTCTAGTTTGATCAGCTCAGTAAGACACATCCTTCCATCCATTCGGAAGTGTGAAAGTCAAAGATTGAATTCTTAGGGTTTCTCTAGCAAACCCTAATCAAGCTCCAGATCAAGTTTTTAGGGGGAGTTCAGGCTAAGGCTTTACATAAGAAGACTACAAGAAGTCTTGACAGGTATGACTTAAGGAAGTTTAGGTATGTCTTGAAATCTGATTCTTGATTAAGTTCATAATGTGTTTGTCTTCATGTTAGTTATTAGTACAATCTTGATTAATGTTAGAATTGTCTTATCACCCTAGTAACAATATGAATGCATGTGAATGATCGAAGACATTCATTGATTATACTAATGCATTATGGTGTTGTGTAAGGTTGATGTTGTCTGCTAACAAGATACAGGTACATCACAAAAGACAAATCAAGTTCCATGACCATGACATCATGAAGACAAATACTCATCCATAATATTTGTTCTACTTACGAGGTATGTATGACTTTGTTATATTATGCTTAACTTATGAGACATGCAGGTTCTAGCTCAGGATCTCTAAATCATTGAAGAGATTGTTTAGGTATGTTGTACATAACTAAGCAGGTATACTAATCCAGGTATGTTTTCCTATGTCATGTTAGAATCTTACCTTGTGTTAGGATCCCTTATATAAGTATACTTGGTATGATTGGTTATGCTTATTCATAAAGTTAGTAATCAAGGGTTTATGCATATTATGTCTCGTATCTTGGTTGATGATTTAACTAACTAGATCAAACAAGAATATGCTTGAGTAAAAGAAGACCTCCCTGAAACCTTGAATATTATCCATAATCATGACTATACATTTTCAAGATTATTTAGAACTATAATGTTGAGAATATACTAATGAATGTATGTTTGTGTATGAGATCATCAGGATGACACTTGAGCATGCACAGTGGTACAGAATGAATAGAATTTCAAAATCATACAGAAGATCAAGTGGGAGGCAACCACACAAACATAAAAGATAAGTATTTGAGTTGTTATTTGAAATAGTAAATGATATTGCCTGTAATAGATTGTATGCATATTTGTATTCCTAGAATATATGATGCTAAGTGTAAACATTCATAGAGCATTGAACAGTATACTACTAGTATGCATATGATTGGTAAGTTGGACAAACATTCCATTGTTGCTTGTCTAGAATGAAACCTCTTTGCTGACATGCTGAGAGCTGTGTACACTCTCGATAGTATGTTCTGGTAGAGATGGAAGGAATCTAGATTTCCACTGTATGCATACAGGATATGGGAGAGTGTTGTGCCAAAGTATTGGTCAAAATAGTTGCATAACTATGTAAATGATATCTGTATGCATAATAGGTTATCATGTCAATATGATTTGATGATTATGAAGTATTACTAATCATGTACATAATTTTGATTTGTAGGAAAGATCATGATGAATGATGAACACCGAACAAGCGATGGATGTTCAACAAAATATTTACAAAACAAACACACTATAGAAGGCTTGTGGCTAGAAGATTCTCTTAGAAAGAGGAAGAGAATCATGATGAGATGTTTGCTCCAAGTGGCTAGATAAGACCATTCTCTTAATGGTGTAATTAAAGAAGAAGTGTGAATCAAGTTCTGTATGGGTTCCCAGGATCGATAATCAATTGATGAGCTTAATGATCACCATGGGTGATGTGGATCTCAACCTTTGCTACAAGGTTGAATATGGTTTCTATACACAGATGACATGGATGCAAAAAGGAACTCACCACAGAGTTTGAATGATATTGAGGCTTATATCAGTAGACCCATCTAACGAGAGATGGCACAGATAGATATGCAGAAGATCATTCAATGCAAAAATGAAAATGAAAGATCTCAGATTGATGCATTACTTCCTAGGTCTGGAAGTATGGCAAGGCTCAGAAGGAATCTTTCTCAACCAAGGAAAGTATGCTAAGAAATATTAAAAGGACTTGATGTGTTGGTATGGCCACTCTTGAAGTTGTTAACAGATGACTCATTAGAGTTAGTGGATATAACTCTGTACAGACAAATTATTGGGTCATTGATGTATCCAACGAATACTAGGTCAGATATATGCTTTGCTGTGAACACCTTGAGTCAGTATCTAGTGGAAACTAGATGTGTTAACCTGATAAGTTGGAAATCATGTGATGCGGTACCTAAAGGATACAATAGACTTTGATCTATGTTATCTTGGAGATCATGACTTCAGATGGCTACACAGATGTTGATTGGGAAGGAAGTGTATCAGACAGGAAGAGCACATCGAGAAGATGTTATTATGGGATCAGCCATGATCTCGTGGTTTAGCAGGAAACAATCTAATGTGGCTCTTAGCGCAAGCAGAATATATGGCTGCTTGCTCTACTAAGTTATAAAGTAGTATGGCTTTAGGAATGTTTGACTTAAAGATAGACTCAACTGTGATCCTATGTGACAAACAGAGTTGTATCAAAATGGCAGAGAATCCAGTGTTCCATGATAGGTCAAAGCACATAGAGATCTGACATTTCTATATACAAGAAAGGAATTAATGTTCGAATTTGTAACGAGTTACCAATGTACTACTCAAACCTCTACCAATCCTTTGTTCTAACCAAACCTCTACCTCAAGTAAAGTTTTCCGAGACAAACTTAATATAGTTTAGAAGGACCCTCCTTGAAAGGGGGAGTGATGTGATCACTTATGATGAGATTTCCCGCATCGACAATGAGGTCAATGATGTGGATACCTATATTGGTGATGCCAATAGAGAGGTTGGTGGATGGTCCTTAGATAGGGTCTAAGGTGACAAGGGGATTGCATCATCCTTGAACATATATTCTAAAAGAAGCCGTAGATAGGTATCTCCGAGAAAGAAGAGGGATTGCATCATCCTTGAACACATGTTCTAAAGAGATCCGTAGACGTATGTCTTCGAGAATGAAGTCCTTGGTGGACTTGATAGGATTGCATCATCCTCAAGAGAGCCGTAGACGTATGTCTTCGAGAATGAAGTCCTTGGTGGACATGATAGGATTGCATCATCCTCAAGAGAGCCGTAGACGTATGTCTTTGACAATGAAGTCCTTGGTGGACATGATAGGATTGCATCATCCTCAAGAGAGCCGTAGACGTATGTCTTCGAGAATGAAGTCCTTGGTGGACATGATAGGATTGCATCATCCTCAAGAGAGCCGTAGACATGATGTCTCCAAGAATTAAGTCCTTGGTGGACATTTGGGGATTGGATCATCCCTGGACTTTAGTCCTAAAGTGAGCCGTAGACAGATGTCTCTGAGAAAGAAGAGGGATTGCATCATCCTTGAACACATGTTCTAAAGTGAGCCATAGACAGGTGTCTCCGAGAAAGAAAAGGGATTTCATCATCCTTGAACACATGTTCTAAAGTGAGCCGTAGACATGATGTCTCTGATAATAAAGTCTTGAATGAATAGGTAGGGGATTGTATCTTCCCCGGACTGAGGTCCCAGAATTGAGCCGTAGACATGATGTCTCCGATAATAAATTCCTGAATGAACAGGTAGGGGATTGTATCTTCCTTGGACTGAGGTCCCAGAATTGAGCCATAGATATGATGTCTCCGATAATAAAGTCCTGAATGAACAGGTAGGGGATTGTATCTTCCCCGGACTGAGGTCCCAGAATTGAGCCCTAGAATGGGTCTTCGATAATAAAGTCCTGAATGAACAGGTAGGGGAATGTATCTTCCCCTGACTGAGGTCCTAGAATTGAGCCATAGACATGATGTCTCCGATAATAAAGTCTTGAATGAATAGGTAGGCGATTGTATCTTCCCCAGACTAAGGTCCTAGAATTGAGTCGTAGACTGGGTCTCTGATAATAAAGTCCTGAATGAACAGGTAGGGGATTGTATCTTACCCGGACCGAGGTCCCAGAATTGAGCCATAGACTGGGTCTCTAATAATGAAGTCCTGAATGAACAGGTAGGGGATTGTATCTTCTCCGGATTGCGGTCCCAGAATTGAGCCGTAGACTGGGTCTCCGATAATGAAGTCCTGAATGAACAGGTAGGGGATTGTATCTTCCCCAGACTTTAGTCCCAGAATTGATCCGTAGACTGATGTCTCCGAAAAACTAAAGATAGGATTGCATCATCCATGAACTGGGTTCAAAATGTACGTGATGGATTACATCGTCCCTAGACATGAGACTTGTCAAGTGATAAGGATTGATCATCCTAGAACTTGATCTAGATTGTATCATCCATGGACCTATGTCCTAAAGAGAGCGGGATTGATCATCCTGTAATATGATCGTGTGTGTTGCAGGATATGCTGCTATGTATTAGTGAGAATACATGCTTTTGATAATAGATGTATTAGTAAGAATACATGCTATTGATGATAGATGTATTAGTGAGAATACATGCTATTGATGATAGATGTATTAGTGAGAATACATACTTTTGATGATAGATGTATTAGTGAAAATACATGCTTTTGATAATAGATGTATTAGTGAGAATACATGCTTTTGATGACAGATGTATTAGTAAGAATACATGTTTTTTGATGATATATGTATTAGTAAGAATACATGTTTTGATGATAGATGTATTGGTGTGGATACTAATACAGATGATCTAGATGCTGTAGATCGTGATGATCTAGATGCTATAGATCGAGATGATCCAGATGCTGTAGATCGAGATGATCCAGATGCTATAGATCGTGATGATCCAGATGCTGTAGATCAAGATGATCCAGATGTTGTAGAACGAGATGATCCAGATGTTGTAGATCGAGATGATCCAGATGCTGTAGATCGAGATGATCCAGATGATGTAGATCGAGATGATCTAGATGTTGTAGATCGAGATGATCTAGATGCTGTAGATCGTGATGATCCAGATGCTGTAGATCGTGATGAACCAGATGCTGTAGATCGAGATGATGTGATGATGCTAATCGTGTTGATCTAGACGACGATGTTGATCATGTGATGACCATGCTGATGATCGTGAGGATCTAGATGTTGATGGTGTTGTAGCTGTTCGAGTGCTACAAAAGATAAAGACTCAGTACTGAAGATGTTGATGTTCTAGTATTGAAGATATTCTAGTAACTGCTTGAGTTACTGATGATGTTGAGAAAGATTCCAATGATTTATAGATGTATCATATCTGATGTTGATGACTCCTTGCTCGTGCAGATGCTGTTATAATATCCTTCTCGTTAAGGGGGAGTGTTGAGATATTGTAACTTCAAAGAATATTATAATTTGTACTTTATTATTCCGGAGATGTTTCATTCCTCCGTGAAGATCTTATTGTATATCCGGAGATGTTTATTCCTCCGTCAGAATGTGGTAACTTGGGTTATTAGACTTCCCTAGTGGGGGTTGGCCCTATATGTGTTATGTGGGTCAAAGGGTTATTAGACCACCCTAGAGGGGTCGACCCAGTCAATCGTAGTGGGGTATCTAACCCATTGGTTAAATACGAGCCTACATGTATTGTGTAAAAGAAAAGTCGGAGTAGTGTATAAATAGAGGAGGTGTATTACTCATTTAACACACACTCACTCACTTGAGAGTGGCGCACTTGTGGAGGAGAGGTCTACTATGGAGATGGAGGAGCTTATGCTCAAGGTTTGCATCTTTGTATATTGTTGGTCATCTATATTGAGGAAGCTTTGCTGGGTTTTCTACCCCATGAGGGTTTCCCAGGATAAATCTGTGTCTCTTGTGTTTATGTTGTGCTTGTTGTTTCTTCAGTGATCCTATATATGCTATTATTGTGAAATGGAATGTAATGCTGCTATTTTTTGTCTTATCATATTAAATCTTAACAAAGCAGAGATGCTAAATTCAATCAAGGAGATCACAAGAGAAAAATTAGAGACCAAATTCAATGTATCTAAGTGACCAATTGACTTATAAAAGAAGGAGGGCACACCACTCTCACATATTTTTCTAGTCTTGTTGTTTGTCTTGAGAGCTAGCTTCTCAGAGGCTTGGGAGATGTGCCGCTAGCCATGCTTTGGAAGATATCCCCATAGAAACCTTGTTCTAGTATGTTTATTAGTGATAGAGCAGCCATTATATATCATGTTGCAGGTCCGTTCCATCTTTCCTCATGAATAATTCGAGCTCGTAGTGTTCATGCAGTGATTGTACAAGCTTTGGGTGATATATGTGAAGAGGTCGATCCAAAAGGTTGAGCTATGATAGTGAATGATCCTATGTGAGGAGGATATGATGTTATGAATTATTCCATGAGAATATAACCTCCTCCTCTTATGAATATAACATTGATCCAAGGGTTCCATCTTCTCCTTTCTCCCTTCTACTGAATATTTATGCTCTTTTATGTAAAAGTCATTGAAGATGGTGATTGGATTGTAAGTTTGGATTAATTAAACTTTCAAAGGATGTTATATTCTACTAATAAATATTGTTGATATTCCATACTCTGTATTTGATTCCATATGTTAGTTTTGAGAATAAATTCGAGGGCTTCTAAAGTGGTTTATAATTCATAATTCCTAGGATTGCTCTCCATGTATTGAAATTTGACTAGTTTTGCAGTAACTTTCATAAAATATTTTCTATGATCTTATTTATCAATATGTAATCTACTGAATATCCTTTATATTCTAATAAAACAGCTCTAAATTTGAATTTCGTGACCCTTTGACAGTGTTTGGAGAAGTCTGGAAGTAGACTAGTTATGTATTCCTAGGTAGCACCCTTGCTAATTTGGCCTCCAAAACTGATATAATTACTACAAAACCTATGTATTTGTGTTGTATTAGGTATGATATGATCCAATTAGACTACCCCAGGTCTAATTATATTCAATGAGCACTAGAAGCCTTGGGTTTCCACAGAAGTCCCGTGGACAATTTCCTTGTACCCTTACGTCTAGCCCAAGGGGTTGAACTGGGCGTGAAGTGCCCATAAAAGTGCCATTTTCAATGTATTAGCCTATTTCCTTCTAATACACAACTTTATAAGGTCCTAACATCCTTCCGATGATAATTTTGAAAGAGTCTTAAGTGGTTTGAAATTCTCTTCTTGAGTCATTGTCAAAATTGCTAGTTTTGATTCCTAGTAATCTACTATGTGTTTACTTGCAAATATTTTGATTTAATGTGACATTGAGAAGACTACATGTGACTAACAACATGCTCTACCAACTACCAACAACATATGAAAGGTCTCACCAAAACAAGGGTTTTGTTGCAGGAGCGGTGCCAACTGACACAACACAGACTACAAAAATTATTGAATAAAGAGGTTGATCTCACCATGAACCACATCTACCCGAAAGGGATTACCAATGTAGGAAACAAAGAAAGTGGAGTAAGGTGCACTGCATTTGCAATGTAGTCTATTTAGAAGGTTTCTTTTTCAATTGTATTGCAATCACCAACCTTCGTGACGAAAATAAGCTACAGGAAAAAAAAACGCGAACCAAATTATAGGCAAGATTGACCGTTATAAGTCTTCAATGGTATTCAAAGGAACAATGCCATACATGATCCAATGAGACTGAATTTTTCTCAATAATTTTGGTGACTCGTAGAGACTGAAGCCTAGATGCAAGAACATTCTCCTCTCATATGTGTTTAAGCATGCTAGACTAAATTCTTTATATGTGGCAGGAACACAGGGAATATTGCTAACAAAACAATGAAGTATAGCATTGTTATGAACCTCTTGGAGTAAAATTGGATTGAAAATAAACTTATGATGAATTAAAATTTCCTCGGCCACCCAAAATTTAAATACTTCAATACTCAGGGAGGTACAATAATTGTGAATAATCTATTCATTAATGTGATAATAGCCAAAATAAATTTATAGATATTACATATTTGTCCATCCAGAGCGTTGAAGCAGCCTGTTGGCCTCGCTTAGCCCACTGAAATTAGTCCAATGGGTTGTCGAATAATGCATCTTGTGTGTGGCTTCACCCGCAAAAAAAATATGTAATGCAAGAATAATAATGGTACTCACCACGAGTCTCGCCTGGGAAGATCAAAATCAGTATGTATTATACAAACCTCTCCAGCTCTGAAGAAATCTAAATGGTAGATGATAATTATGGAAGCAAGCACTCTAACTCCATCCCACCTAGTCACTCTATCCCACAGGGTTATACCTCATGAAATAAAATCTATAGAAATAATTGAAAGGGAATAGAAGCAATTTCCTCCTCTCTCCAAATCCCACTAACTCTCTCGATCATTTCAGAGTCATTGAATTTAATAGTATAGGTGTTATCCCCCTCAACTATCCCACTATGATTGACAGACATATTGTAAGGGTCTTATGGCATGACAAAGCAATCATTCTAGCTGGTTGTTTCTTCAAAAATATAAAAGGAAAAAACTATCTCACCGAAAACACTAAAAACCTTAAAACATTTTCATCAAATTTTCAAGAATGTAGCCGTATCTAGATTTTGGAGTTACCACTATTTAAGAGAAGATATATTTAATAAAAAATATAATTTTAGGCAAATGAATGAATGTGTAATACCCCATTTTGACCCTTATGATATAATAGCTTTTAATGTAAATATTGTATGCACATGATGTATGTTTTCCTAACGTGGAGCTCAAGGACAAGGCCCCACTAATGGATGTTTGAATTTTATTTAAAAGGAAAGTATTAGATATTATGTTACCCATGTGCTATTTAGCCATGGAACATTGTAAAAATGATGTAAATAAACATCATGCAATAAAATACCAAAATTGGATATGGGAGCAATGAATGAGAAGGGGCCATGTGTATCCACTAGGGAGTGGTGAGGGGGTGGACCATATGTTGCCAAATGTCATTGTGAGAACCCATTTGACTTTCCTTGCTGACATTTAATTATGTTACAAGGAAGTGGTTGTGGAATTCAGTCCATGGCTTCAAGGGAGCATGGGCAGCCCAAAAATTCGTATGGCAGAGTATGGGCTCTGTTTTATTGTACCACAAGTCACCCTACCTCATGGGAGTTGCTTCTTTCTCATTCCCATTCCATTGCGGAAGAACCCAACATTAATTTTCATCCAAAAACGAATTCCCAGCAGTGAGAAAAACTAGAAATCCCAAATGTGAAAGAACCCACGTTTTGAAGAGCCAAAAACGCCCAAAATTGGTATTGGATAGTGAAATCCAATGGGGGATCCATAGGTATGAACCTTGGGGCGAATTCGTGAGCATTAGCTACCCCGAAATCCATTGGAAAACCCAGTTTTGATAGTCTAGAAAACTAGTGACGAGATTGAGTTTTTCGTTGACAAAATGGTGAGAAATCCAAGTGTGGATGTTTGAACAGAGGATTGGATTGCTTGAATTTAGCTTGATATGTATGTAGCTCTGTGGTTGAGCTCACTGGCTTAGCATCCTCCTCCTTTTCCTACTTCATGCTTGATAAACCCAACTGTGTGTTGGCTTAGCATGACTATTTGAGTGAAACCATGACTGTGAGTGAGCCCATCTAGTTTCTTCTTAGTGGATACATAGCGCAGCTCAGGGGTGATCTCTCAGCTGAAAGAATACAGGCTAGACAAAGATCTATGGTTCGGTGGAACGTTGCTCTCACATAGCTAGTTATTTGGACAACTTCATCTTCAAGATAAGTGTTTTCTGTGATTTACATTATATGCATGATGTGTTTTGCACTGTGTTAATTTTGAATGATAATTTCCCATGTTAATGAAAAGAAATGATTGTCTTCATGAAATCGACATGAATTTTGTGGATAGCATGAGGACGAGACTGAATTGTCTGTATGTTGATTCATCATCTTCCTGGGTTAAATAAGCTGATGCATTATTGTTTGTGTGTGTGCAATTGTGTTTATTTCCACTGTGTTTATATTGATTATGTATTCACACACAGAAGTGTTTATTTATTATGAATTTCTTAGTAATGAATGGGGCTGATATTTCCAATAAGTCTCGTGAGTTTAATCATGTTTCCTTCCATGCAATGGATTGATGGAAGGGGATGTTACCGAATGTCTCATATAATTTATGTCACACAAAATTCTGATACATGAAAAACCTAAAATATTTTCATTGATAACACATGGACAATCATGGGGTTAAACATCTTACCAAGGAAATTGGGTTGTGCTGTTGTTTCCTTTCTCTTGCTAGATTGTGACTCCAACACACACAATGCTTCTCCTCCATCCCGCACATAGAAATATCTAAAACCGACCAATGATACTAAAAAAAAAAAAATAAGAATCCTGTAATAATAATAATTGTTTTCATGGAAAAGACAAAAACAATATATAATCCTTGCAGGATTAGAACCTGACCGAGGGGAATGATTCCTGTTGTGAGAGTTGGAGCTTCATTTTGAAAAATTCCCTATTTTGGTTTGCTCTATTTTCCCTCTCATTCTTTGTTTAATTTACTCATTTTTTTCGAGTTCATTCACTTTTCATGACTTTTCCTTCTTTTATGTTTTTTTTTAAGTTTAGTTTACCTCTCTTTAATTATATTTGTTTTATTTATATTTTTAGTTTTTTAAATTTGTTAATACCAATATAAATATATTACATATACTAACCATATAAATATATAATAATTATATAACATGTTAATTTATTAACTATATATAATAACTATATTATATTAATATGTATAAAGTATATTAATAAACTAATAATAATAAAAAAATAATAATAATCTATTTTCAAGGTCATAGCTAAGTGAGACACCAAGTTGGTGTATGAGACCACCTTGTTTGTGGGACAAGGGCCTCCCTCTACCCACAAACATGTCATTTTGGAAGGGGGTGAGTATTAGAAAGGGGTAGAGGATAAGGCATTTTTATTTAGAATTTATTTTCTCCTTTATGTTTTAATGTAACTTTAGAAGACATAGGGAAGAAGGGTACGTGGCTATGCCATAAAGGGGGGGTTATTTTAAAAGGGATGTTCATAACATGTAGAATGGGTAAAAGGGGTGGAGGGTTAATTAAAAGGGACCCCTTTTAATTAAGGTGGGGAAAGAGATTGTTGTATATTTCTAAAATTATAATCATAAAAGTGGAGTAGAAAATATTTAAAATCCTACTATTTGGGGAATAAAATTTTAGAAGGAATAAATTATAAAGATGAGAGTTTTAATATAAAAAGGAGAGATTATATGATGAATTAATACATAAAAAATATACTATAACACACACACACACACACACACACATATATGAAATTATATAAATTATGTCATTTGATGGGTGTTGTTGTGGGAGTTAGGGACACGTGACTCTGTTGATTAACATAAATGGAGGTTACACAATTATGGATATGGGGACATATGTTGCTGGGTATAATGACACTAGTAGAAACATCACAATCAAATACTCAGTGTCTAATTGCTAGGACATCGTAGAGTGGATAATGGACAACTTTGGCATCATTGGAGAGGCAGAACCATATTTGATGATAATAACAAAGGATACATTGGCATATATTTGAAAACAATGCTCAATCGAGTTGATGAAACATTAATGAGGGAATAACCCACTGAATCGATGAGGGTATCAATAATTTACTAAATTTTAACACTGCAGATGGATTCAGAGACCTCCTTTCTAGAGGTCTCTGAATCCACCTGCAGTTCTAAAATTTAGTAAATTGTAGAAATTCATTGTCAAAATTGCAATTTTCCATTATCGGAGTGACACAACCAATAATGACCAGATAAATAACCAATTAATATTCTTAATGTTATTGTTATGTGGTCATTTTTAGTTTAGTTACTTGTTATCTGGTCATATATTTTATCTCATGACCCAATTGGTCATGCCTCTGGTCATTTTTAGTTGGCTCACTCAAGTTTGGTCATTTATTCCTTGAAACACCTGTGGTGACCAATGTTTTGGGTCGCCTAGTCATTTATCTCTCATTTTATACTAGTGTTTAATCTTGTAAACCTAGAGCCAGGAGCCTAGCCTAGAAACCCTAGAGCCAATCCTAGAAACCCTATTCTGTATCCTAAATGCTAGTTCACATTCTAAATCCTAGAAGCACTAGTTTGTTGCCTAAATCTTAGTTTGCATTCTAAACCCTAGAAACCCTAGTTTGTAACATAAAGACTAGTTTATATTATAAACCATTAAAACCCTAGTTTGTAGCCCCTAACTATCATTGAACAATCACTAATATCATTTATGGAATGTCACCATACACCAATATCTAGTATCAAACGTTCATACCTTTACAAATTTTCAATTTCATCATTGGCCAATATCTACTATAAAATGTATTCATGTACTTTTATAATCTTGAAAGTCTTACTATCAAACATTCATACTTTTACAACTTTGAATTGTCATCATTAACCATTTTCTATTATCAAACATCCACTTACATAACTCATGGAAGATGTCAATTCTTTCACTAGGAGGTCAAATTAGTTTTTAGAATCCCTAGGTTGACCAATCACTTTAATCTCAAATTCCATGTCCCCATTAACCAATATCTACTATCAAACACACCAAATATTTCAAGTTAAACTTCCAAATAAGAAAAGCATGATCCATTTTTTTGTAACAACGATCCTTGCAATTTAATGCCAATAAAGTTGAGCCTCTCTTGATCCTTGGTAGGGATACAAATATTCTATGAATATAATGTAAGGGATTGAACAATGTGGAAAATAGACTAAAATGAACATGTTGACCCTACAACATGTCCGTATGTGTATATGGGGCCCTTTTTAGAGAAACTTATCCCCCTCTCTATTCCCATAGAAACCTACAAAGCTAGAAACCACTAATAACTATCACTCTCATCACTCACAAATATCTACTATCACATATCTAGAAACCCTAGCTTGTAGCCTAAATCCTAGTTTCTATTATAAACCCTAGAAATTCTTGCATTGTGGGGTAAAATACCACTGAACCCACCAAGAAAACCTTTGTTTATACTGACCATCTTTTCCATGCCTAAATACACATGCCGAAACTAACAGAACTTGATTTGAATTCCCGATGGTGGTTATAGGCCCTGGGACCAATTTGGCATGTGTCCCTGAAGAGCTACAGGGGCCGACTTGAAAATGGACATAAAGAAACATTCATTCATCGGATTGAAAAATAGTCGATTCCATTGGATTCCTAACATTGGATTACAAGTAGGGGTTTCTAACTCATTCGGTTTACATGGTTGGAGGCACCTTTAATTTGGTCAGAAAGGACACTAGGTTTTTGCTCAGTGAAACATATGGAAATCCTTTCATTGGGGGCACAAAATAAAAACCAGTCAACATAACTGGGTTTCTTCATCTCCCACATATGTTTTTATCCATTTTGGACATGGTCATATTTCCCACAATCACCTGGGATATTTCAATTAAAAATTGAACCCCTTGTGCAAAATTGGCATTTGCCTCTACTTAGCAAAACCCTAGTTATGGAGATGGTATAATAGGACCATTTATGGGAGATTGAATCACCATAGAGGGGTTCTCCTAGCTGAAACATGACATCCTAAATCCATAGGAATCGATGGTTTCATGATCCAAGTTAATTTTTAATTTGTATAGCTAGTTGCAACTTGCCCTCAAGGGCCATTCAAAGACAATTTGTGGAGTTGCTCCAGGGGAACAAAATCCAAACCAAGAAGCATACCTTGGTTTCGTCTGCTCCCACATATGTGTTTGTACATTATGGACATGGTCATATTGCCCACAGTCTCTCAGGATAATTTCATTCAAAATTGACCCCCTTGTGCAAAATTGGCATTTGGCTCTACTCAGGAAAAACCTAGCTCCAGGGATGGTATAATAGGATCATTTCTAGGATATTGAATAACCATAGAAGGGTTTCCATAGAATAAAACCAACATATTGAATCCATTTCAATCAATAGTTTCACAATCTAAGTTAGAGTTTTGTTCTATGGCTAGTTCCAACTTCCCCTCGAGGCCTTTCAAGGGCAATTTGTGGGCTTGCTCCTGGGGCGAAATCCAAACCGAGCAGCATAAATAGGTCCCGTTAGCTCCCACTTATGTGTTTGGACATTGTGTACATGGTCATATTGCCTATAGTTTCCCAGGATATTTCAATTCAAAATTGACCCCCTTGTGCCAAATTGGCATTTACCTCTAGTGATCAAAACCCTAGATCCATAGATGGTATGATATGACTGTTTATGTGATATTTAATCACTATAGAGGGGTTCCCCTAGATGAAACACAACATCTTGAATCCATGAGAATCAACGGTTTCATGACCCGAGCTAGAATTTTTGTTCCATGTCCAGTTGTAACTTGCCCCTCGGAGCCATTTAGGGACAATTTGTGGACTTGCTCTAGGGCACAAAATCCAAATTGGGAAAGATGAAGCATGGAAATTGTGTAAATATTGTATTCTAGGGAAACTATGTTCATTCATATATCAGAGAAAAAACATAGATGCTCTACTGGATGAAATCAAGGATAGATATGATGCAATATGTATGTCCTGTTGAATTTTAACTTAGTAGTATAATTTTCATCTCTTTGAACTTTTATTTCATAATTCATTTCATCCCACAAATATAACATCATTCATTTTCAATGGCACATAGTCAATATAGATGACTAATTAGGGATATTATGGGGCCATCCTCTAACTGGTTCAAATCATCATGGTCCATTTGGGAGAATGATCTACATAATGTTTTCCCAATGCTGGAAGCATGGAGAAAATCAACATGTCCTAGGTTTGAGTATGTGAAACAAAAATATGGTGACCTAGGCCATGAGAGCATGGAAAATATCTTCATGAAGATATATATGTTGAATATTCCATTGATTATTATGCATCTCATTTTGTTATGGTGACGATAGATGTGGTAGACAAACCTTTCCAAGATGAATAAATTGTAAGTGCTTCTACTAGCATGTATGTTATCAACAACATGGAATCTAGATCTTTATTTTTGTGGCATGTGATAAATCAATAGATAATTTTGTTTTTATAGATGTATATTGTTCTGTCATACTTCATCTGGTTTTTTGATAGAGGGAACTGAAGAAGGGAATCATATTTTTGCAAATTTATATTAGAGTCACCTTGTAAAACCTTGTTGCTTGACGGTATTCTAAGATACTTCCATGGAATCCAAGGAGGAAAATTTTTGTAACATGTAGATTATTCTTTGGAGAGGCATGTGTTGGCCCTATGGAGATGATTCATGGTTTGATGATGCTTAAATGATGCTCTAAAAAATAGAGTTAAAACCAACATATGATGTATATCATGTATTCATTATGTTATGCAATGAATCGCGAGGATGGTTTGAGTATCACTTGTATGCCACTTGGTAGTTTTTAGGGATTCAAGTATGACAATTTAACTGTTGTAATAAATGCTCAAACTTAGATTTCAAACAATGAAAAAAACATGAATATCCTTTGAAGATATAAGATCAAATATGCCTGAAAACATCAAACCATAGGTCATTCAATATTACTTTCACCCTAGGGATGAATATTGTTGTATATTTAACCATATACATGAAGGCACAATGTATTTTCTTTAACTATATTTGATGCATTCCTTACCATTGGACTTGATACTTTGGCATTGTTTTTAGCATGCTAGAGTAGGCACACTTCAACTGAAATTCATATATGCTCATAGTTATCAATTGATGGAATATGGTAGCATTGATGAAATGTGTAGCATTTATTACACTTCCTCTTGGTTTGTGAATATGTCATAGTATTCAACTGATGAAATATGTAGCATGTTTTACATGACAAAGGTTTTTCAAACATATTTTGAATTAATTTGTTAACTTTTGTTTTTTACCATGGCCAACCAACTTGAAACTTTAATTTCATTGCAACCATAGTCCTAAGCCATGGGTATGACCCATTGGAATTGTTAAAAACCACCATTTTAAATTAGATATCCAACTATTGTGCATGTAATGATTTCATTGAAGTGTTGAAAGATAAAATTGGTTTGTTCCATTAAGATAATGTTTTCATAACGGAATGGCGGCATCTTACTTGTTCAACACAATAAATGTAAGAGATGAAATATTGATTAAAAGATAATTTTCAATGAGCATGAATTAATATGTAATTATCATATTTCAATAACATAATTTATCGACTTTTAGAAGAAATAAATCGACACAAGAAAAATTTGAAACTCACTGAGAAAATATGCAATAAATTGTATCATGCATTAATATTCGGTTTTTTATACTACAAAATATGGCAAATTAGTTGGCCCTAAAATGGCTTGTCAATGTACATGTATCCCTATGTACAATGATGTACATGTATTCCAAAGTACATATATCCAAGAGGACACATCAAAAATCAACCTTTCGCTTGTTTTTCTCCAACTTTGCTCTATCATCCATCTCCTAGGATTGCTCTACATCTCAGGAATCTACAAATCAAAGATCAATTTTTTTATTAGATAAATAAACTAATACTGTAGCAATAAAAAACTTAACAAATTGACTTATGGCCAAATTATTTATGAAAAACACTCACCAAATCCAGTCAGGGCATCGATGAAGGCTATGTGCCTGTAGAAGTCCTCTCAATAACTTTTCTCTACACATAAATGTTCATATCTCAATTAATTCAACAAATATCAACATGTGCATGTAAATTGAATAAAAATATTTGGTCATGACCATGAATGGACATCTTACTATAGGAGGATACTAGGTCACAATCATGGATTGATTGAAGGGGTGAACAATTGTTGCTTCCTCTAGCTTGAAGAAGATGAAGATTGCTTTTGGAGATGCACCTCAGAGCTCCAAGGGTGGGCAGGAGGATTGAGAGACCCTCCTATGTACACTAGCCACGATGTGGCATTTTGGGTACGAGTTGCCATATTTTGTATAGGGCATGAGTTGCCATATTTTGTATAGGGCACGAGTTGCCATTACATAGACATTGGGAACGATGTTCCATTTTTCCAAAAAGTGTATATGATTAGGAATTTTTGCACATTAATAGATGATTATGCACTTGTCTATATGAATTTGTCTTTGATTACATTTTTGCATACATTATGGAAAATAATATTCTTCAATAAACATGTTGAAAATAATATTCTTCAATGTTGTAAATTCAAATGATGAATTCATAGAGGCCAGAACGTGTAAAAAAATCCAATTCTACAACAACAACAAAACCCTAATATCCCCCTAAATCCCAAACTAAATTCTTTATAGCCCATATCCACAGCTAGAACACCCAGGTCCCAACATGCAACCAAACCCCCCACCTCCTTCAAATGGTGATAAGTTTGAGTAATGTATTCAAACCCTATGACCCATTTCATAATTAAAAAGTTGGAAACCTTTGTTGAATAAATTTTATACTAAGAATCCAAATATTTCCATTGATATGTGTATATATCAACCACTTAATAATAATTCAATGGACTATCGATCAATGGCCTTTGATGATTCTTTCCATGAGAGTAGGGAGATACCATTATGCTTCATGAGAAAATTAAATGTTGACTTTATGTTGCATGAAGTATTTTGATTATGAATTTATAAGGGTACGTGGAGTGATGCCCCAACACTACTTATATACGATAATTTTGCATCCAAACAAGACTGAGAATTCTAGGCATGTGATTAATGCACATCGCTGGGTTCCTACTGTAGTAGAAAATTTGCTACATGACACACAAGACACATGCCCCTTGCTTTGTTAAAGACCATGGTAGCCTCCCTAGTAGGAAAATATTGAGAGAAAGAGAGAAAAAACCCCTATATATATCTATATCAGGATTTTGATGGCTTGCCTCTCTTTTGGTGTTTGAAAACTATAGTTGATTGTTTTTTATTTATCAATGATTAATTTGAGAAGAAATACATCATATTTGAGGATGATTGCAACGAATATAACATTCATGAGATAAACATTCACTAGTGGGAAGGTTAGGGATCCTAAACACTTCTTATGTAATCATATATTAATGTCTTATGCATGGGATTACTATGACCCTTAGTGTGATCCTAGACCAATTAATGGATGTGTGTAATCAGTAAGTAAAATATTTTTTAAGATGTGTGTAATAATTTAGTAAATTTATCTTTACAGTATCATTTTGTATATATCAATATTTTATCCTTTTATTTACTTTTTATTTTTATGGTTGTCTATGTCACAAAAGTTTCCACATGCATACAGATGTTATTTCTAGACACCAATTGACTTGAATATGAGTCCCTTGTATTTGAATGGGTCTCCATACAAGGATTTATACTACATGTTCTATGGGGGTACACTGAGAATGTAATAATAGTATTTTTTAGAGTAAATTGTGTTTGTATGTATTGATTTTAATTTTCTATTTGATTGTAACTGGTTTGAGATGCGTGTGTTATAGGTAATGATTTCAAAGATTCACATAATTGTCATTAAAAGAGTACAATATCCCATTTCCTACATCTATTAATATAACACCCTATACTAACGCAAAAGAAGAGCACATTGACAAGATGGGTAATGTAGAGGAACTTCTTTGTGTGTGTGTGTCAGTATAACTTAACAAAATCCCCTTAGCATTACACACATCGTAAAAGCAATTTCACATACAACATACAAACATCAAGCAAATTCACATACACACATACACAACATCCAGCATACACATCCAACATAAAAACATCAAGCAAATTCACATCCAACATACACACATCACACAATAAAATTCACATAATGATGTTTCTATCCAATGCAATGTATATAATGAGACATGTGAAACAAACAAGCAGTGAACAATACTGAACAAGTATTATTCAATGAAAATGAGTGTCATATCAACATTCCCAATCATCCAACAAACCAACAAACCCAACAACAAGCCAACAAACACAACAACTCACCATAAAACAAGCCATCAAGCCAACAAACGCTAGTTTTAGCACTTTCTTGGTGTGGCACTTTCCTTAAGGTCATTAAGCCTAATTTTTCATTCCACAACTTCGCTCAACCTTCCCCTTCCCTAAGTTAACCTAGCATTGACCATTTAGTGCCAATTTCCCTTAGGGTAAAGGTCCTAGGATTTCTAAGGTGGATACCTATCTTACCTTTGCCAATAACATATTTCAATTGGTATTCCTCTTAAACCAAACCATAAACCCTAACGCTGAAGAGACTAAGCCTTCCTAACCCTAGAAAAGTTCTAACCCTAGTTATATACCGTGTTGGTTGTTTATTGTAGACCAGGTATACATACCTACCTAAGTGTTTAGACATCTAAACTACATACTGGTCACAACTTTGGATTTTTTAGACTTTATATACAAAAATCATACCATAAGGCTTCAACGATAAACAAACATACCATAGGGTGTCACTCACAACATGCCATTTGAGGTCACATACTGGAGGGTTTCATTGGGAATAATTGCTTTATGTGTAATTTACAAGTCAAATATGTTTGAATCAAGTATTGAAGTTAACCTAGACAAATACGTGAATACACTTGATAAGGTAGATGACAAAGTATTATCTTAAACAAATCAAAATCATCCGAGTGTAGAGGACTCAATATGTTTAAACAATGAAAGTGTCACCAATATAAGTAATTTTACATTTAATTCAATATGTCACTTGAAAGCATCCTTTTAAACTCAGTTATTATTGCATACAAATTCTTCTAACAATAAAAAAAAGGCAAACCAACGTTATTTTATGAAAACCAAAACTTTTGTCTCTTATATAATCATCTCTCATAAACATTATGGCTCCAATACAAATTTTCTAAAGTTTTTTACACTTGTCTCTTCATGTTTTATTGAGTTCTTATTGCATTTGGTCCTTCTAAATATGGGTAATTGACGCAATCAAGCACAAAAATTTGACCCCGCCAATTTGTACATAAAAAACATGCACATATACAAATATCTACACATACATACACACATAAGACCATGCACATACACAATACATAAACCCTAGCTTGCAGAAGGCCATGCCAATCTTGCTCAAGGGGGTCATTTATGATCCGAAGGCTCCCGGGTGAGCATGGCCATCCTGAACACATCTACAATGGCCATATGCACATATGGGAGCTTAAAGAAT
This sequence comes from Larix kaempferi, assembly GCA_027924585.1. Lineage (NCBI taxonomy): Eukaryota > Viridiplantae > Streptophyta > Pinopsida > Pinales > Pinaceae > Larix > Larix kaempferi. The sequence goes on along the minus strand of BSBM01000127.1, from coordinate 626,695 downwards.
CCAAGTCCGCTTGTCGGTTTGGGTTTCGTGCCCCTAGAGAAAATCCTCAAAGTGTACTTGAATGGCCATAGGTTTCATGGAAAAAATTCTGGTAACACCAAAACCTAGACTTTGGTCGTGACTCTATCGATTTCGATGGATTTGGAAACATGGGTTTCAGCTAGCGCCCCCCCCCCCACACCGTGCCTCAAATGCTTAGAAACGGTGCTATTGTGCCATCTCAGTAACTAGGGTTTTGCTCAGTGAAGGCCATGCCAATCTTTCTCAATAGGGTCATTTATGATCTGAAGGCTCTCGGGAGAGCATGGAAAACCTGAACACATCCACAAGGGACATATTCACATGTGGGAGCTGAAATAATCCAAGTCTGCTCACCGGTTTGGGTTCCATGCCCCCCAGAGAAAATTGTCAAAGTGTCCCTTGATGGCCATGGGGTTTTTGGAAAAAATCCTCGTAGCACCAAAACCATGACTCCGATCATGAAGACGTCAATTCCGATGGATTCATGATTTCAGGTTTCAAGTAGGGGACCCCGTACACCATGCCTCTAATGCTTGGAAATGGTGCTATTGTGCAATCTTAGGAACTTCGGTTTTTCTTAGTGAAGGCCATTCCAATTTTGCAAAAGGGGGTCAATTCTCATTTGAACGCTCTTGGGTCAATTCTCATCTGAACGCTCTTGGGCATGCATGGCCATCCTAAACACATCCACAATGGCCATATGCACATGTGGGAACTGGAAGAATCCAACTCCGCTCACCGGTTTGGGTTATGTGCCCCAGAGAAAATTCTCAAAGCATCACTAAATGGTCATGAGGTGCCTGGAAACAATGTCAGTAGCACCAAAACCATGACCCCAGTAGCGAATTTGTCGATTATGATGGATTCGAGACCCCAATTTTCAGCTAGCCCCCTCCCACATCGTGCCTCAAATGATCATAAACATTTCTATCGTTCCATCTGATCTAGGGTTTTGCTTAGTTAAGGCCATGCCAATATTTCTCAAGGGGGTCATTTATGATCCGAAGGATCTCAAGTGAGAGTGGCCATCCTAAACACATCCAAAATGGCTATATGCATGTGTGGGAGCTGACGGAGCCCCATTCTGCTCTCCAGTTTGGGTTTCGTACCCCCAGAGCAAATAGTCAAAGTGTCCCTGAATGGCCACAGGGTTCCTGAAAGAATGCTTGTAGCACCAAAATCATGACTCTGATCACAAAGTCATTGATTCCAATGGATTCGGTTTGCCGAGTTTCAGATACAAGATCCCTGACACCATGCCTCAAATGCACGGAAACAATTCTATTGTACCATTTCCAGAACTAGGGTTTTGCTTAGTGAAGGCCATGCCAATCTTTCTCAAGGGGGTTATTTATGATCCGAAGGCTCCTAGGAGAGCGTGGCCATCCTGAACACATCCACACTAGACATATGTATGTGTGCAAGTTGAAAGAATTCAATTCCTCTAGTCGATTTGGGTTTTGTGCCCCCAAAGAAAATGCTCAAAGTGTCCCTGAATGGCCATGGGGTGCCTGGAAAAAATGCCCATAGCACCAAAACCATGAATCTGATCACAAAGTTGTATATTCTGATGGATTCGACACATTGGGTTTCAGCTAGGCCCCCCCCCACACCATGCCTCAAATGCTCGGAAATAGTGCTATTGTGCCATCTCAGGAACTAGGGTTTTTCTCAATGAACTCAAGGGGGTCATTTATGATCCGAAGACTCCCATCCGAGCGTGGCCATCCTGAACACGTCCACAATGGCCATATTGATATAACATTAATCATATAGGAGCTATAACTTATAACATTGTCATTAAATGATCAATGATCAATCACCAACAACATCAACCTTCAAATTTCAACATATAATATTTTCCATCAACAAACTCTAACATGTAACGTCAACCATGAAATGAAACAAAGCATCATAATATCATATTCAATACCAAAGAGTTGTAGGATGCAAACAAAAATTTAAAGTTTAAAATTCAAAGGTAGGTTCATCTGTTCAATATTCAAAGGTCAAATACTAAATTTTAAAGTAGGCCATAATGTTTACAAAATAGGCCATAATAAACATGGAATACAAAGTACTATGATACTATCTACTAAGCTTTCTGCGCATTCTACATTCAAATTGTTTTTGTTGACACTGTGGATGAAGCTGTAGGTGCTCCAACACTTCTTTGCATAAGAACTATTAACAACCTGTGAAATCCCCCTTAGTGCCAGTTTATGCAAATATGAGGCTCTTGATCCATACATGTTCCACCAATGGATAAGATCCAATATATCTTGTGCTTTGGTTGCATGCAGTGTACCAAAGACTCCATGCTCAATGATCTATTCACTCAATTCACTCTGTACTTGAGCACACTCCTCCTCATCAGGGACCAACTTGTATAATGCAAGCATATACTCATTTTTCACCTTTGGATATGTGTGTGGATTTTTTCTAACTCTACCCCCAGATGCATGTTGGGCCAGCCAAATTGGAGAATAATATTTTGGGGTAAGAATATATGCAAGGGCATTGAGTGGAACATTTAGATTATCCCACCTTTTGAATATGGTCATACAAGATTGCATCTCTTTCCTCAACAAAGTATTTGATTTGACCAAGCATGCTATCCATCTACTCATATAAATCCTCAATCATTGGTTCATTTGTATTTGCAAAATGAATTATATTATAAACTAGCTTGGTGAACTGCAGAACATACCTAACCAATGACTAGAACTGATCATCAAGAATGGTCTCCTCCACCTCCTAAAAGTCATGTCTATCAGTTGCGCTTTCAACTTTGCCTTTTAATTCTTTCCATGGATCACTTGATACCATACTAGCCTCCTGAAGGTGAGGTAGTAGCTAGCAAATCTAGTCATTGCAATATTCAATAGATCCAACCTAGAGTTATTGCGAAAAAATGTGGTGGCCCATGCTATGATTGGTAATAAATTTGATCATTTTCTTACCTCTCTTGCAGCATGCACCAAAAGGTTCAATGTGTGAACCAAACACCCTGACCAAAATATGTTGGGATACTTATCCTCAATTATTTCTCATGTTGCCTTACAATTAGCGTCTCCTTCTTCCATCTTGTATTTGTTTCTCTCTTTAGTTGGCACTTTGTCATAGGTTTTGAGTCCAATCGACTTACCTTGATCACATGGAATAATCCCACACAAATGCTTTATCCCCTGAGTATATGAACCAGTGTAAGTATTAGTGCAATGGGGGCATATGAACTGTGTGGTTCCACCCCCTCTCCCTCCCCCAAGCCTTTTCACATAATTCTACAAAGATGTTGGGTATTTATTTTCCCTTAATCACTCTCAAGCTCATCATTATCATCACCATCTTCCCTTTCCTCCTCTTCTCCACGGTATGTGTCACTCTCTACCTCTTCCCCCTCATCACTATCACCACCATATCTACTTCCCAACACCATCATAATGAGAAGAAGCGGAACCAAAATCCAAAACCCCATACCCATCATGTTTCTTGACTCAATATGAGAATCACTTGTTTCCTGCAATAGAATTATGGAGAAGAAGAAATTAGAAAAAGTAGGAAAAGAGAACATTGCAAGGTTTAAATTTTTTAACATAGTGAAATATGTTTTCAAAAACAAACAAAGAGTGGGGTTTGGAGCTTACCACTTTATCTCTCCAATGGTGGTTGATTGTCTCTATGGAATCCTTAAATATCCCTTCCAAGCTATTACAAATAGTATCCTTCAATCTCCCTTCCAAGCTCCCACAAATTTTCTCTCAAACAACTAGCAAACCCACTCAAGAACCCTAGCAAAGAGAAGTGAAATGCATGAAATGAGAAATAGAATGAGAGGAAATGAGTGAAAGAGTGTTTATAACCCGACAAATCAAGGGGTTCAATTCTGATCTGATGAGTCCCGAGCATGTGTGGCCATCATGAACACCTCCACACTGGCCATATGCACATGTGGGAGTTGACGGAACCTTGTTCCACTCATCGGTTTGGGTTTCGTTCCCCCAGAGAAAATCCTCAAAGTGTCCCTGAATGGCCACAAGGTACCTAGAAAAAATGCTTGTAGCACTAAAACCGTGACTCTGATTGCAAATTCGTAGATTCCGATGGATTCAAGATGATGGGTTTCAGCATTAGCATCCCCTTCTTCCATCTTGTAATTGTTTCTCTCTTTAGTTGGAACTTTGTCATAGGTTTTGACTCTAATAGACTTACCTTGATCACATGGAATAATCCCACACAAATTCTTTATCCCTCGAGTATATGAACCAGTGTAAGTATTAGTGCAATGGGGGCATATAAAATTTGTGGTTCCACTCCCTCTCCCTCCCCCAAGCCTTGTCACACAATTCCCCAAAGATGTTGTGTATTTTTGTTTTTTCCCCTAATCACTCTCAACCTCATCATTATCATCACCATCTTCCCTTTCCTCCTCTTCTCCATAGTATGTGTCACTCTCTACCTTTTCCCCCTCATCACTACCACCACCATATCTACTTCCCAACACCATCATAATGAGAAGAAGTGGAACCAAATTCCAAAACCACATACCCATCATGTTTCTTGACTCAATATGAGAATCATTTGTTGAGGCCTTGGGTGTGCAGGGTGTGTAGAGTGCTGGAATGGGTTCTAAGGCTCACAATAGAGGAATAAAACCCAGCCAAAGGCTTCAGACAATCCTACGCAAGTATTACCCTATCCTCGAGCTGTTTCGGATAGTAATCTCCCACGGATACAAAGGCCTCAACTGGAACTTGGGGTTTTGATCCTAAAAGATTTGTCTTCCAGTGAGGGAAAACAAAGTGTGTTTTGTTTGAAACAAATCTACCCAGAAAGAAAATCTAAGCTAAGTTAGACCTACTCTAAAAGGTGTCTTGTTTGTATTGCAGATTAACTTGATGTGAAAATAAATAGGTACATTCATCCACTTAACAGAAATGTGAAGAAGATAAATTCCTTATTTGCTTAAATTACAACCAAATAATTAAAATTAACTCAATGCAATATTAAGTATTTAAGCTCATTCAAGAGTAACCTGTAACTTATATGTCAATTGAAAAATTAACATGGATTATAATTCACTGTAAATCATTTGCAGAAATCGATAAAATGTTTTAATTAAAGAAATTCAATTAAAACATAATGCATACACAGATGACATGTGAGGACAAATCCAGATCACAGATCCCTGTATCAGATATTGATTGCAAAAGACTAAACAATATAGATAACAGTCTGAAATAAAAATCAATATTTATCAAATAAACTTGATACATGAACAAAAGATGATGCAAGAGAATAACTTTATTGTGTTAATGAAAGTCTGTAAGAAATTACAAGCTCGACATAAAACAAAGCATCTCAAGTATTCTTTTGTCGATTTATATCCCAAAAATAATCATTTCCCTAAGAGAGATCCACCCCTTGAATAATAATTTACAAAATGGTACAAAGGATAAATCCCCCTTAAACAGGGATTGCAAAATCAAAATATTCTATCTAGTGAGGAAATCTTCCCACTTGTCCCAGACTTCCATCAACTCATTTATATTTGGATAGTGAGGTGATTCGAGCCCTAGCTGGGCATCACACATGAATCCCTTGATCTCATGTTTATCTATTTTATGCCACGTGCGGATGAACATGTAGATTTTGGCTTCCATAGAAATAGGTTGCTTGATTAACCAATCCACGTCTTCAATTTCAATGTGCTCAATCTGCAGGATTTTCTCCTTGAATTGATCACAACGAATTTTGACCTACTCAATCATAAATCTTTGCAGATTTTCCTCCTTGATGAGCCCCATTGCAGGGAATGCCAGTATCTCCATGAGATTGTCTAAGTCGTACCTTCGTCTTCTGCAAAGGGCTTGAGCTTGGTTGATGGTATCCTGTACCATCTCAATGACATTGTCCCAAGCTCCCACAATAGTTCTGATTCTTCTGAATTTGAGGTTGCCCAACTTAGGAATATTAGTTGGCTTGTCTTCAATATACTTATGCCAATCTATGATATCTTCTACAGCTTTAGAAGCCTATTTTGTTTTCTCAATTTGTTGGTTCAAGGTGCCAGACATTTTGACAAAGGCAATAAAGGTCTCATGAATTTCACCCAAGGTAGTAAACAACTTAACCAGAAGCTGATGATGCTCCAAGTTAACTTGATGAGCTAGGTCCTCGAACTCTTCACTAGTACAAAATGAGAGATAAGTGACCAAAAAAACGACCAAAATCCGCATATAAATTACCACTTTTGAGTTGGTGACCATTGGTAGCAAATTAGTGGCCATATATCATGCGACCAAAAATGTGGTCATATTTAGCTTGGTCATTTATAGCTTATCTTGTGGTCATATATTTGGTAGTATATTTGGTCATTAATTTGGTAATATATTTGGTCACTAATTGTCACAATTAATGACCAAATTTATGACCACATTTTTTGTGATATGATAAATGACCACTAATTTTCTACTAGTGATCGCCAACTCAAAAATGGTCATTTATATGCATATTTTAGTCACTTATCTCTCATGTTGTACTGGTGGTCATTTATATTCAAATTTTGGTGATGTTTTTAGTCATTTATCTCTTTTTCGTGGTTTTAGAATATAAATAGGGAAAGGAGGAATCGAACCACCAACGTCCCGCCTATAAGGCAAGTGCTCTACCATTGAGCTAGCACCCTTAAATAGAATTCCTTATGGATTGATATGAGAATAAAAAAATAATCAAGTAAAAAAATAGGCTGAGATAGGGGACTTAATATGAGGAATTAAATTAATCTTGAGGATGGATCATGGGAGTCAGGTGAGGTGGCCAGAACCTGGAAGGGACTCAAAACTTCTAAACAATATTTAAAAAACAAGAACAAGGATCCGTCATTAGAATTAGACATCCAAATCTCATGGGCTAAGCAGGCAGTGGGGATTCAGGGAACATGGAAACAAACAAGCTTCTACATCTAAGAAAACTAGCCATCCATGTAATAGATTAGTTTGATAACAAAGTAGTAACTGAAAATGTAAATGGCTAGAAGCTGGCACTCCAATCCAATTTTTTTGAACAAGACATATGAAAAGAAGATATATAATATAGACAGTTTTTTCATGATCCTAGATTACATGTGTACCAAAGTTCAAGAAGATGAAGAAAAGAAGGAAGAAAATCCATTATCACCATTGGACTTATCCATGCAATGAATTGTTAACTTGTCCATCCATGATAGCTCATCCATATTATGCTATGTTGTGTGTCCACAATGAAAGTGCACATGGAAGGGAGCATGACAGTGTGTTAGCAACTTAGCACAACCGAACATTGGAACAACGCACCCATGTCACTACACTGCAACTATGCAACTAAAATATTAGAACATCCACAGTCAACGGAGTCAAGTCTCTAATTTGTATCCTCTACTTTGTATTTCAATAACATGTAAATAAGTTAAAACAGAAAACTAGGAAATCCAAAGTACTGACTAACAAATATCTAAAATCCAACTTGTGTATATAGTCTTAGACCAATATGCAGTTATTGTCCAACACATGAAATTACTTTTTCAATGCTTGCTAGTAATTCCTTCTTCAACTTCTCTAACCCAGATCTACCAAGACAAACACATCCCAAAAATAAGATTCCTTTTCAAATTGAACGTTGAAAATATATTTAGTATATGAAGAGTGTATGAAGACTATGTCTTAATACTCTCTTATCCTATTTATTTTGGATATTTAGTATATGAACGGCTATGGTTCATTGCAATAGATACCCTGAATTCTTTCCAACAAAGATACCAAAGCATCAACAACTAACATGTATACATAGGGGGTAAGCGGGAAACCTTGTCTGAATGAAACAATGAAGTGGGATGTGAGATATGAGTTCACAACTCAAGTAAAAAAAAATTGAAGCATTAGAAAAAGGTTGTTCACCATGAAAATACCCATAGAACATGTTCCAAGGAACTGTAACATTTCCATAATGAAGGACTTGTCAACTTTATCATAAGCTTTTTCAAAAACTATTTTAAGGAACAAAGGGTGTTTCCTTGTCTCTTTGGTACATTCCATAGAACCCCAAATAGAAAAGATTTTATGTCTAAAATATATATGCCCTACACAAATCCAATTTCTTAAAAACACAAAGAGCGAAAATATCTCATAGACCATGATATGAAAGAAACTAGATAGCACATAAGCCATTATATGAAAAACTCTAGATATCAGATTTTGGTGAGTCGCTACAAGACTGCATGCTCAATATTCTCTCTATATCTTGGTATAAAACACCTAAAAATCTGAAGTACCTCAAAAAAGTCAGAAAAGCTTATACATAGAATTTAAAACTTATAAAGGTAAGCAATTTAATATTTCTGTTGAGGTTAACATTTTAATATTTACCCTCTTAGCGATATGAATAAAGTTTTTGAATAAAAGAGTCTGTTTTGCAAATCTACATGTTCCAACAGTATCACTAGCGACTTCTGAACTAAAATGTTGGTTGTTGATTTTAAACAGAATCCTCACACTATGTTGCAACTTTTTCCCACTGTACCTCCTACTCGCCATTTTAGATAGTCAATAAAATATAGGTATCTGACATAGAATATTAAATAAACAATGGATATAACTATACTGTATTATGGTATATTCCATATCATAGCAGCACATTTAAGTATGTATGTTTACATTATGGATTCAAGAACTATGCCATAACATATTGACATAGCAGCATTATTATCCTCATTATCGAATATAGATCTCGTGCCCCTCGTAGGATTTGATTTGTGTACGATACACCAAGTTTGCTCCATGAAAGAGAAGACCTCATGTTCATTAATGCTACGGTTCATTTATCTTGTATTAACTTACATTAAACAATGTTAAAGACATCAACGTATTTGGATCTGTTGTTAGGGCTAAGAAGAAGTCCGTTACTTGTTAGTGTTTAAGTTTTTGGAATTGAATTATATGTCATATAAATTCCAGAAACTTAAACCTTATGAAACTTGAGCACTATATAGTTAACTTGAACACTTACATTTTTTTATATCAGAACATATTATCTTTATATATCACATATTATTAGAGATATAAAAAAAATTGAAATGAAAAAATATAAGACAAACCAAAAGACGAACATCTTGATAGCTTGGTTTTCCTACAATATTGCAAAGTTCAGAGAAAAATGATAGCAAAGGGATAAATATATAAAGTTTTAAAGAGTTTGTTATTCAACTGATAAAATCCATATCACATATTGGAATTTCTACCTGATATGTTGATTGGAAAGGAGATTGATTTAGGGTTGTTCTTCATACAATAATATATATTTGAGGAGCTTATAAATCTATAATTATGAAAAGTTCTATTGAAATAAATGTATGAAATTATTTATATATCTTTTTAGGTTTTATTAAAATTTCTTTCTTTTGTGTTGTGTTGTTTGACAGAGAACCTCCATAGAAGTTATTTTTTATAGTTATGAGAAGTTCAATTGAACTTGGGTTTAGGGTGCTTGGATAATGATAATTCTTTAGGTTTTAGAGAATGGATCTAGTTGCACTATTGAGCATATCATTTTTAATAAAAATAAAAGAAACAATCAAAATAATGATAGTGATTTAGATTTTACAACATGCAAGAAGTGTACAATTGTTTTTTTTTTAATAAATTTTTTATGAAATTAATCTTTTTTATTAAAAATTATTAATGTTCTTTGTAGATTTGACCAATGTGCACTACAAACCATCAATACCAACAAATGGAATTTTAGAAATCTGTGTTTTTTATTTCAAAATATAATTTTATTTTATAAAATGAAGCTCATTAAACCTAAATGAATGTCCTAGATGGAAATAGATAGGCAAATGATTGCAAGACTTCATCACCCTTTATCAAATTCTATGAGGAAATTGAGTTTTCACTCAAATTTTTTTTTTAGGAACTCAGATTTTTTTAAATAATGTTCATTAACCGTAGTTGAATGTTGTAGATGGAAATGGAGAGGCAAATGATTGCTAGGCTTATTAACTGGTGTATTGGATTTTATGAGCAAAGTGAGCTTTCCACTTTTTGGGTTTATTTAGGAACTCAGATCTATTTGGTTGTGTTGAAGATTAGAGATCCAAACTCACATAGACTATTTCGAAATGGAGAGGCAAATGAATGATTTACTTAGTCACTGGTGTATTAGATTCTATGAGAAATATGAGATTTGATTCCTTTTGAGACTGTTTGGGGAGAGGCAAATAAATGTTGTACTTAGTCACTAGTGTATTAGATTCTATGAGCAATATGAGATTTGATTCCTTTTGAGTATATCTAGGAACTCAAATCTATTTGGTTGAGCTAAAAATTAGAGATGCAAACTCACACAAACTCTTGTGAAGTGTGTAATGGTGCAAAATAAGTCATAAAAATAGCAAGTAAAACTATTCAAACAGACTCTGTGATATGTATAATGGTGCAAAATATATCAGAAAAATAGCAAGTAAATATATTCAAAAAAATATTTTATTAGGAAATCACTCACTCTTTTTGAAGGGCAGAATCCATACTTCAATTACTAGAACCATTATGAGGTGCATGAGTATCAACATACCTAAAACCTTGGCCAGTTTTTGTAACTCTTCCAATTATCTACTAAAAAACAATATCGCAACCGACTTCGAGGTGAATAGAGGTGAGTGTGTTTACTCTAGAGGATGACAATGCAGATCACAGATAGCATCGACTAGTATTTGACCTCAAAGATTCTATTCCAGAAACTTTCATTGGAGTTGCATCTTTATCCTTTGAGAAGCCATTTATGCATAGAAACAATTTATGGCACCATTCCAAGCACTAACCCAACATATCATAATGGTGGTCGTGTTGGGCCGCGTGGATGCCCAACTTGGTTTTCGGTTAGAACTTCCTGTCCTGCACTCTCACTTCCCATCGATTCGATGTCTTCATCGATTCGAACTGGGAAGCTTCTAGATGCTGGCTAAGGCTAGGAGCAGATGAGTTCAGTAGATTTTGAGTTGGGTTTCTATGTTATTGGTCTTGCGATCCATCAATATTCTGGTATATATCACTAAAACAAAATCAATGCGTTGTGGAAGGATATCAGTGAAAGGCAAAGCATAAGAAATTGATGTCTGGCCGAGGCCCAGATCCCGACAGAAACATGGAAAGAGGTCGAATCCTTTTTCCACCAAAGGGTTTGACAAGTTTGAGGGAATATATGCCGAACTCTTTGTGAAAAGAGAATATATTGCAAAGAATACTGGTGCACCAAAGTCCCTGGTTATGCTTGTGTATTCAAAGAATTGGATTCTGGTGGTGGTGAGGCCCAAAGCATGAAATGGGAAGCAAAATGGTGGTGTGGGTGCTTCTGGGGCTTCTATCCTAGAACCTGTGAAAAAAAATAATGGAGAGGAAGGGAAGTTGAAGAGAAAATATGAAAGGAATGACAGTAATGGCATGTCTAAGAGTATATCGATTTCTAGGTTCGATTAGAAGAGTCATAGAAATTCAATCGTTTCTGCCGCCGCGACCATCGTTGTGCTCATGGAGGTGGGAAGTGTGATGGGTATCATGTTTATTTTGAGTGGGATTTCGTACTTGACAAAGCTATGTAGAAACCCTAGAAACCTTAAAACTAGTCGGAATGGAGGACGCATTGAAGAAATTGCATAACAGAAAGACATCTTTAAGCTGAGCAGAAGAACCCTAAGGTGGGGCCTTTGTATGAGTGCATCCAACAGCCCTTAGAGAGCTCATGTTCAACCAATCAAGTTCTCTTCTTCGGCTTCTCTGAAGCCAAAAAGCATCGATCCTAAGCACAAGCATCATCACTCCAAAGCTAAAAAATATTTTCAAAGATTAAAGAAATCCCATAAATACAATGGAACGAAAGTAATAAGGGTAGGAATTGTTACCTGAAGCATGATTGTGATTGTGCTACAGTAGTTGAGCTAGGGTTTCGAACCCACCCCAAAGATTGTTGAAAAAATTGATGGCAAATAGATGATCTGAAGAAAAATCAGGAAGCTTATCAGATAGAGATCCTTATAACCATATGGAGAACTTTGCTTCCTGTGCGCAATTCGTGGAGATCACATATGTTGGAGACTCTATTTTCTTTTATTTTCCCTCTCAATCTATTTTCTAATTTACCGCTCATTCAATTTTCACTTTTTTTTAGTTTCCCTCCATCTGTTACATTTGTTTTGGTTATATACTTATTTTTTTTAATTTATTAATACTAGTTATGTCATATATATATATATATATATATATATATATATATATATATATATATATATATATAATAACTATACAATATATATATAATAACTATCAAAATTAATAAATTAATATATTAAATATTTTATTATATAAGAATCATGTGAAAATAAAAGTGTCTAAATGAAAATTAAAAACCCATAATAATAAACTAAAATATAATATAAAACAAATTAATTACTCAAGCTTGAACCTTAAACTAAATCAAATTAAAAAATTTATATAAAAAATGCTAGCTATATAAAAATTTACATTATATAATTAAATTAAACCAAATTATAATCTAAAATAAAAAACAATATGAAATTAAAAACTTGTGATCAATTGAAACTAAAGCTAAACTACAACCTATAATTACAAAGTAAATTAAAAAGCAAGTTAAAATATAAAAATTATTAATTAATCATTGTAATTACTCTAACACACTATAACGTTATAGAATTAAAATCTTAACTAAATTATATTAAAATCATAAAATGAACTACATCAAACTAATGTAATAATAAAGTATTTTTATAATAAAACTATTAAACCTAACATCTAGTATTAAAAACATTATTAAAATTAAAAATTCTAAATAAAATTAATAAATTAAGTAATAAACGAATTTAATAAAATCAAAATTAAATTAAATTAGTCAAACTAATTAATAATAAATTTTCTAATTTTGAAACATTAGAGAATACATAAAGAACAATTAATTAAACTTGACAAACCCTAATCTCCTTTAAAACCTGAGTCAACACCTAACCTACCTACATCCACCAAACCACCACCACCACTACATATACAAAGATCATTGGGCAATCACAATTTCTTCCTAGACTTCACTGTCTCTTGATGATGATCCCACAGTAGGGATCGAAACATCGAGAACTATCATTTCAAAAACGCAAGTCCTCTCTTCTCTCAAAAATATACAATATATTAATATTATATGTGGGTAAAAAGATACACGGAGAAAAGGTTTTTGATAATTTATTTATTTTATATGTGGAAGAAGAAGGGGTTAGCTGAGATTATGAGGGTATTATTATTATTATTATTATTCAAGGAGATGGGAACAAAGGGATTTTTACAAAAAGGGAGGAATTATTTTTTCTTCAAAATGGAGGATATTGGTTATTTCTTGTAAGGGAGGGACCTGCAGGGACTTTAAATATTTTCAAAATCAGGTGCAAAGAGAACCATGGTGAATGAATGCATATGGAGAATTAATGGAGGTTGTGAAATTGACATGTATTGAAAAATAATCCAAGTTGTATACTATTAATTGTACAATTTACTAAATTTTAACAGTGTAGGGGGTCTCCGAATCCATCTGCACTGTTAAAATTTAGTAAATTGTACAAATTCATTATCAAAATTATAATTTTTTAATGCTGGAATGACACAGCGAAAAATGACCACATAAATGACCAATTGTTAAGTGGTCATTTTTAGTTTAGTTCTTATCATGTGACCGAATTGGTCATTTATCTTGGTCATTTTTAGTTTAGTTCTTATCACATGACCAAATTGGTCATTTATCTTAGTCATTTTTAGTCAGTTCACTTAATATTTCTCAATTTTAGTCATATATCCCTTGAAAAAGCTATGTGACCAATTTTTTTGGTCGCCTAGTCACTTATCTCTCATTTTGTACTAGTGCTTTCTGTGAGAACCTAGAAAACGCAGAGGAGGCTGCACTTGCAGTTGCATCCTCAAGTTTCTTTTTAAGTACAACAATCCTATCCTCCTTGACATCATTTTTTGTTTCTACATCATTTAGTTTAGCTTGGAGAGAAGAATTTTGCAACTGCAAATCTTATAACTTATCTTCAAATAGATTTCTTAGATCTTGAACATAGACTTCATGCTCTTCTTCAGTTGTTGACAATTGCTCTTGAAGCTTTTTCAGCTCTTCTTTTTTCAATTCAATCTCCCTGTTCAAGGTCTTGACTGAATCTAAATTGGCTCCTGCAAATGCACCCAAGGCTTGAGCTGCATCCACTGCTTCTTCTTGGATATCATCAAACTGGTAAGCCCGGATTATTTTATTAGGAATGGGTGCCTCCAATCCTCCATGATCTCTGCTTCTCTTTTTTCATCTCTTCACAACTACCTTAGTTTCATGACTGTAAAAGTAGTCCCCCAGAGGCACAATAACATCATCTTCAAAGGTATCCACCACATTAGTGGATGATTTAGTCATATTTGTTGTTGTAATTAAAAGGGGTGTTTGGGTGACAATAGGGCTAGGAATAGAGACAACAAGTTGGGATGAGGTTTGGGAAGAAAGGGAAGCTTCACTAGTTGATGGTATAGTGGTTGATGAAGGAATGGAAGTAAGAACTTCAAGTGGTGGATCTTGAGTGTTAACAACTGATGGTGAAGAAAGAGGTGAGGGGTTTGGAGCATTAGTAGCAGGGGGTAGGAAGGAGATGGAGGTGCTTGCAGGGGGACAGTCGAATACTGAACTTTTGCAATGGTTGAAAGGGAAATAGGAAGTGGAAGTGTCGAAGGTGGAAGTGTAGAGGTGAACAATGCATCAAACAACTGAGACATGGTTGTTGGTGGTGTTACCTTAGGATTCATGACAAGCGAAACTTCTGCTGAAGGAAGTGATGTGGATGTAGTTTTTGCATCAAGAGCAGTAGAAACTTGAGATATACATTCACCTAAATCAGGTTCATCCATAGCTATAGTGTTCAGTAAATCTAAGACTACTTGTGAACCTTCAGTGGTTTCTTCTAACACAAGTACAGGAGAAACTACTTCACCCTCTTCATCACTATCAATATCAAAAGTAGGAATCTGAGAGGAAGCAATTATAAGCTTCCGTCTTTTTGTTGTATTGTTTACGACAATGACTTGTACATCACTTACTGAGTTGGATGGATTGTCCTCTTTGGTATGCAGTACTGAGGTCATCTATACAAGTTCCTTTTTCATATGCTGAGAAGTTTGGATCAATACTTTAACTTGAACATAAATATTTAGCTGAGGAGACTCCTCCATAGGTCCTTTGCCCTTATCACCATCAGGATAAGTCAGCATGAGAGGGGTTTTAGCTTTCTGAGCTTTCTTCTCTTCTCTTTCTTTTCTTACCTACTCTAACAAATCAAATTCCATTTTCCTGGAGCTGAAAACCTTTTCTTTGAGCTCCTTCTCATAGAGCAAAATATGGCTATGTTCATCCTTGCTTTTAGCTTTTTCCAAGACTTCAGAAAAAGTGTCAACTCCCAAGTAGATTGATTCATATGGGATATCTTCATGTTCATAGCTCATCTTCATGTGATTGTGCTTGAAATTAGCATCAAGGAATTTCTTAGGATCATGTCTTATTTTAGGAGCATATCCTCGTTTCAGAGAAGCAATCTTATTACCTAACACTTGGGCCCAAGTGGAAGTAGGGATAGTAAAAGGTCCAAGGTTCAAGGGGAATTTGGGCCATCCTCTCCTCTTAGGACCTGTAAGTTTGAGGTAAACCCCTTCAATAACAGTCTGATAGGATACTTCTTCAATTAGTAGCCTATCTGGAACAATTCTAGGTAGTAGGTGAGCAACACTCCTTCCCCAGATCCTGACATAGGAGAAGGATTCCCCTACATACCAATATCCAATAGTGGCAATGAATAGCTTAGCATCTACTGAGAAATATGGTGCATCTTGCTTGATTATCTTGAGATAAATGGTACCAAGGAAATGATCACAAATGTCATATAATAGGGGCACATATTTATCCTCCCATAGTGCATAATGATATATATGAATAGGGGGAGCAGCAGGGGGAGCAGCAGGGGTCCAATTCCACCCCATGTTGGGATATGGAAATTCAACAGAGAACACATCCATCACATAGGCTAACAGAAACAAAGAGGGTCTCTGTGTAGTAGGGGACTTTTGATACTTTTCAATTGTCGTTTTAAGCTCCAAACACAAAATAGAAGCCCAAGGAAAAGATTCACATGTTGTTAAGACATGATGAGCCATAGCAGCCCATTCGACTTTGAAAATTGAGGAATTAGGAAGGCCATACAACCGAGAAAGAATAACTGCCAATAAAGAGTAGGGTTCTTTAAACCATGAAACTAGGTATAAGTTATCATACCTATGCATAAAGTTGGTTGGTTTGTGCATCCATGATTTGATCATTTCATTGAAATTAAACCTAGTGTTTGTAGACTCCAGGAACGTGGCATTGAGGATCTGCATAGGTGGTCTCAGGGAAAATGACCTAATAAATACCTTAGGATGAAATGTGGTTAACTGTGAGCCCATGCTATCATTGAATTAGTGGTCTTTAGGGTTAACATGTTGTACTATCGGCACTTAATTGTATCAGTATAAGGTAAGATGGCAGGTCTAGCAGCAATTGTATGAAGCTAGGATTTCGTAATTTTCTCATAGGCCTAGCGGTCATTCTCAATGTCGGATAGGTCATCATTGTTGAATATGGAAAATATTTTAGACTAGTCCACCTGGTAGGTTTCAGTGATTTTGCCACTAGTGTCTGAGAAGATGCCAAAATTTGGGTCCTTGTTCAATTGGTCTTTCTGGGAAGTCTTAGAACGTGTGTTGCGCAACATGTTTGCATGCTGCATAAATTATGACAAATGAAAGAAAAAACAATCAAGAACAATCCAAAATGATTAAAACTATAAATAACTGAAGAAAGAAACAGATAAACCAACCTGCTTCAACTGAAAATGGCGAGAAAAGGATCGCTGGTAAAAAATAGCAGTAAAATTCAAGCAACAGAGTAATTTTCAAATTCGAAAGTGATAAGGAAAAATAAGAAAAAATGACCTATTTAATAAATTGAATGGGTAAAATCTAAGCCATTGGACCTAGACCAATCAACGACTGAGATCAATTATTAGGATTTGCGAGAAATAAATTATGGGAGACAAATTCGCAGGTATGCAGATCCTTCCCGCAATCCACAATCCACAATTGCGGGTTGCAGGTTACAGGATCAAAACTACGTTTATTGAACGAAAATATCATTCCACAATCCGCAATCTGCAATTTGTGGGTTGTGGGACTGCAAAGTTCAAAAATTTTATTCAACAACTTCCCGCAATCTGCAACTGCAGGTTGCGGGATGCGGGAACACAAACAACCTTTAATATGAAATAAACTTTCCTCAATCCACAAATTGCGGGTTGCGGGTTGTGGAAACACACCATGCATTTTATTCAAACTACTTTCCGCAATCCACAATCCGCAATTGCGGGTTGCGAAACAAAAAGTTCAACAACATATTTACACAATCTTCCCGCAATCCGCATTTGTGGGTTGCGAGTTGTGGGATGACAAAAATTCCAAAAAAGAAAAACAAGACCCCTGCAATCTGCAATTGCGGGATTGCGAGCTGAAAAATAACCTTTTGCAAGAATCCAAGGCTCCCCGCAGCTTCAGAAAAAATAGTCAAAACTAAGATTTTTCAAAGGAAAAACTCTACTTTCAATCAAAACAATGCAAAGGCATGAAATATTAATAAAGATGATAAAATCCCATAATGACAGAGGAATTGAAAGCATTACCTTTGCAGTAGGAAAACTTTGGGGCTCCCATGTTCGATTAGAACATGGGATCTGTTGTACCTAAACCAAGATACTTATCCTCCATGATTGCACCTACTTCCTTACTATTAGCATCCCCTTCTTACATCTTGTATTTGTTTCTCTCTTTAGTTGGCACTTTGTCATAGGTTTTGATTCCAATCGACTTACCTTGATCACATGGAATAATCCCACACAAATGCTTTGTCCCCTGAGTTTATGAACCAGTGTAAGTATTAGTGCAATGGGGGCATATAAAATTTGTGGTTCCACCCCCTCTCCCTCCCCCAAGCCTTGTCATATAATTCCACAAAGATGTTGTGTATTTTTGTTTTTTCCCCTAATCACTCTCAAGCTCATCATTATCATCACCATCTTCCCTTTCCTCCTCTTCTCCATGGTATGTGTCACTCTCTACCTCTTCCCCCTCATCACTACCACCACCATATCTACTTCCCAACACCATCATAATGAGAAGAAGTGGAACCAAAATCCAAAAACACATACCCATCATGTTTCTTGAATCAATATGAGAATCACTTGTTTCCTACAATAGAATTATGGAGAAGAAGAAATTGGAAAGAGTAGGAGAAGAGAACATTGCAAGGTTTAAATTTTTTAACATAGTGAAATATTTTTTCAAAAACAAAGAAAGAGTGGGTTTTGGAGCTTATCACTTTAGCTCTCCAATGGTGGTTGAATGTCTCTATGGAATCCTTAAATATCTCTTCCAGGCTATTACAAATAGTATCCTTCAATCACTCCTTCAATCTCCCTTCCAAGATCCCACAAATTTTCTCTCAAACAACTAGCAAACCCACTCAAGAACCCTAGCAAAGAGAAGTGAAATGCATGAAATGAGAAATAGAATGAGAGGAAATGAGTGAAAGAGTGTTTATATCCCGAAAAATCAAGGGTTTCATTTCTGATCTGATGAATCTAGAGCATGTGTGGCCATCATGAACACCTCCACACTGGCCATATGCACGTGTGGGAGCTGACAAAACCCCGTTCCACTCGCCAGTTTGGGTTCCGTGCCCCTAGAGAAAATCCTCAAAGTGTCTCTGAATGACCACGAGGTACCTGGAAAAAATGCTCGTATCACTAAAACTGTGACTCTGATCATGAATCCGTCGATTCTGATGGATTTGGGATGACGAATTTCAGTTGGGGACACCCCACATCGTGCCTCAAACACCCGAAAATGGTGCTATTGTGCCATCTCCAGAACTAGGGTTTTGCATAGTGAAGGCCATGCCAATTTTTCTCAAGGGGTTCATTTATGATCCGACGGATCCTGAGCATACATGGCCATCATGAAAACCTCCACATTGGCCATATGCACATGTGGGATCTAATGGAACCCTGTTCTGCTCATCGGTTTGGGTTCCGTGCCCCTAGAGCAAATCCTCAAAGTGTCCCTGAATGGCCACGAGGTTCCTAGAAAAAATGGCCATAGAAACAAAACTGTCACTCTGATCATGAATCCGTTGATTCCAATGGATTCAGGACATCGTGTTTCAGATGGTCTACCCACCATACCGTGCCTCAAACACCCAGAAACAGTGTTATTGTGCCATCTTCAGAACTAGGATTTTGCTTAGTGAAGGCCATGCCAATTTTGCTTAAGGGGGTCATTTCTGATCCAACGGCTCCCGGGAATGCATGGGTATCTTGAAAAAATCCACACTATCCATATGCATGTGTGGGAGTTGACGGAACCCAAGTCCACTCGCTGGTTTGGGTTTCGTGCCCCAGGAGCAAATCCTCAAATTGTCCTTGAATGGCCACAGGGTGCCTGGAAAAGATTCCCATAGAACCAAAATCGTGAATCTGATCGTGAATCCATCAATTTTGATGGATTCAGGTCATTGGGTTTCAACTAGTCCCCCCCCCCAGAATGTGACTCCAATGCTGGGAAACAATGCTATTGTGCCATCTTTGGAACTAGGGTTTTTCTTAGTGAAGACCATGCCAATTTTGCTTAAGGGGGTCATTTATGATATGACAACACCTAAGCATGTGTGGCCATTATGAACACCTCCACACTAGCCATCTGCATGGGTGGGAGTGAATGAAACCTCGTTCCACTAGTCGGTTTGGATTCCTTTCCCCCAGAGCAAATCCTGAAAGTGTCGCTGAATGGCCATGGGGTTCTTGGAAAAAATTCTCGTAGAACCAAAACTATGACTCTCATCATTAATTTGTCGATTCCAATGGATTTGGGACGTCGTTTTTTCATTGGGGGTCCCCCTACACCGTGGCTCAGATGCCCGGAAATGGTGCTTTGTGCCATCTCCGGAACTAGGGTTTTGCGTAATGAAGGCTATGCCAATTTTTCTCAAGGGGGTCATTTCTGATCCGATGGCTCCCAAGTGTCTGTGGACATCGTGAAAACATCCACACTAGCCATATGCATGTGTGGGATCTGATGGAACCCAGGTCCGCTCGCCGGTTTGGGTTCCGTGGCCCTGAAGCAAATCCTGAAAGTGTCCCTGAATGGCCACAAGGTGCCTGACCAAAATTGCCATAGCACCAAAACCGTGACTTCGATTGTGAATTCGTTGATTCCGATGGATTTGGGATGCTGGTTTCTAGTTGGGTTACCCCCCACACCATGCTTCCAACACGCAGAAATGGTGCTATTGTGTAATCTACAAAACTAGGGTTTTGCTCAGTGAAGGCCATTCCATTTTTTCTCAAGTGGGTCCTTTCTCATCCGAATGCTCTTGGGTGTGCATGGCCATCATGAACACCTCCACAACGTCCATATGCATGTGTGGGAGCCGATGGAACCCAATTCCGCTTGTCGGTTAGGGTTCCGTGCCCCCGAAGAAAATCCTCAAGTGTCGTTGAATGGTCACGGGGTTCTTGAACAAAATGCCCATAGCACCAAAATCATGACTCCGATAAAAAATACGTCAATTACGATGGATTTGGAATGTCAGTTTCTAGATAGGGGACCCCCCATACCATGCCTCCAATGCCTGGAAACGGTGTTATTCTGCCATCTCTCGAACTAGGGTTTTGATCAGTGAAGGCCATTCCAATTTTGCTCAAGGGGGTCATTTCTCATCCGAACGCTCCCGGGTGTGTGTGGACATCTTAAACACCTCCACATTGGCCATATGCACATGTGGGACCTGACGAAACCCAATTCCTCTCATTGGTTTGGGTTCTGTGCCCTGGAATCAAATCCTCAAAGTGTCCCTCAATGGCCACGAGGTGCTTGACCAAAATGACCATAGCAAAAAAATGTAAATATGATCATGAATCCGTCAATTCCAATGGATTCAGGATGTTGGGTTCTAGCTGGCGGATCCCCCACACCATTCCTCCAACACCCGAAAACAATGTTATTGTGCCATCTCTAGAACTAGGGTTTTGCTCAGTGAAGTCCATTCCAACTTTTCTCAAGAAGGGTCATTTCTCATCTGAATGCTTCCGGACGTGTATGGCCATCGTGAACACATCAAAACTATCCATATGCATGTATGGGAGATGACAGAACCCAATTCCACTCCCCGGTTTGGGTTTTGTGCCCCGAGAGCAAATCCTCAAAGTGTCCCTAAATGGCCACGAGGTGCATGAACAAAATTCCCATAGCATCAAAAATATAACTTTGATCGGGAAGCCGTCACTTCCGATGGTTTCAAGACATTGGTTTCTAGCTTGCCACCCCCCCCCCCCCACCATCATGCCTCCAATTCCCATAAATAATTCTATTGTGCCATCTCCAGAACTAGGGTTTTTCTCAGTGAAGGCCATTCCAATTTTGCTCAAGGGGGTCATTTCTCATCCAAACGATCGCGAGCATGCATTTCCATCGTGAACACCTATACATTGTCCATATGCACCTGTGGGAGATGACGAAACCCAATTCTTCTTGTCAGTTTTGGTTCCGTGCTCCCGGAGCAAATCCTCAATGTGTCCCTGAATGGCCACGAGGTTCTTGACCAAAATTCCCATAGCACCAAAATCGCGACTCTGATAGTGAAGCCATCAATTCCAATGGATTTGGGACACCAAATTCTAGCTTGAGAACCCCCCAAACTATGCCTCCAACACCCAAAAACAGTTCTATTGTGCCATCTCTATAACTAGGGTTTTGCTTAGTGAAGGCAATTACAATTTTGCAAAAGGGGGTCAATTCTCATTCGAATTATCCCGAGCATGCATGACCATCATGAACACATCCATAATGTCCATATGCATGTGTAGGAGCTGACAGAACCCAATTCCACTCATCGGTTTGGGTTCCGTTCCCCTATAGCAAATCCTCAAAGCGTCCTTGAATGGCCACGAGGTGCGAGGTGTCTCTAGATTTTTATTTTTCCTTTTTTAAGGATTAGATATGGATTGATGGTATTTTCTTACATATGTACATATGTACTCTACAAATGGAGCACTTCGCTAGTGTGTAGATCACTTATGTTTCTTCCCTAGAGTGCTATCATCCTTTATATATATATATAAGAATATATTATGACTAAACTATGTACCTCAATCAATTAGGCCTTCTGGATCCTCTCTGTTCTTTATTGTCTCAAACAACCTCTCGTGCTCTACATGAGGTAGTATGTAGAATACCTTGTTTGATGACTTTGTTGAATATTTGTACCAATGATTAGGTTGTAACTGCTAGTTTGAATCTATCTGTAGACCTAAACTAAGTCTACAAATTTTATCTTAAACTCCTAATATACTATCTCATAACACACTAACTACTTAACTATAACATATTTACTATCCTATTGTCTTGGCATTTAGAGTCTCCACATATCATAGCTAATACAACAATTCTACTGCTAGAATAATTCCATTTGTAGATCTAATATCCAACCAAGTTTTCATACAAAAATCATATATTGGTCAAATACTGGTTCGACAGCACAACTACTTACTATAACAAGGTCATTGGGAAACAAATATTCATATCTAATATCATTTGTTTAATTAAATATTCTTGTCTTACTACTGTAATAATTTCCACACTTGGGTCATCGCTGTCTTGAGTATTTGAATTACTTATAGCCTACTTGAGGTGTTCAATTTCTTAGGTTATTGATGGCATCAACCCACTCCTACCAACTGCATTAATTTGCAAAACCCTAGTTAAGTGAGCAAAACCCTAGTTTGCAAAATCAAGTTAATCAGCAAAACCCTAGTTTACAAAATCTATGCGGAAGGAAATATCGGGCCATGTGGAGATGGTAGGGAAGCTTCCCCTAGTTGTATTTCCATGCCACGAGTCCAACGGAATTGCCAGTTCGTCAATCTGAGCCCCGATTGTCATTTTATGGAAAGTTGTAGGTCACCTACAAAATCCATTTAGGGATACTTGGTCAATTCCATCCCGAGTGCTAAAAAAAAAACCAGTTAGCGTAGTCACATTTTGTTAGCTCCTGCAAGTGTCTTTGGAAAGGGCCTATATGGGAACACTACCTACAGCCGCCCATCCTAGGGTTTTGTATAGGTAGTCCACCAATGCAAGAGTTTAATTGACCCCCACTGAGAAAACTCCTAGTTTGAAAAATATCCACAAAACGTAGTGTCAAGTTGTGCAGAGACTGTAGGGAGCCCCTCCTAGCTGTATTTCCATGACATGAGTCCAACAGAATTGACGGTTCATCTATCCGAGTCTCGTTCATCATTTTATGGCAAGTTGCACATCACCTGGAAAAGCAATTTTAAGACACTAGGTCAATTCGAACCTAGGGTGCAAAAAGAAAAATGAGAATTGTAATGGGATTTCATCATCTCTTGCAGGTGTGTTTGGGAAAGGCCAACATGGGTAAGCCACTCCCATTCTCCTAGCACATGGTTTTGCAGAGTTGTTCCACCAAAGTGAGAGCTGCATTGGCCCCCACTCGGATAAACCCTAGTTTGCAAAATATCTACAAAAAGCCACCCCGAGACGAGTGGATATGGTAAGGGGGAACTAATATATGTAATCCCATTACACGATCCCAATGGAATCAATCGTTCGTCGGTCTGAGCCCTGGAATTCATTCTATGGCGAGTTGTAGGTCACATGCAAAAGTCGTTCAAGGACACTAGGTCAATTTGAGCCCGGGGTGCAAAAAGAAAATCAAGAAGTGTAATGGGATTCTGTCAACTCCTACAGGTGTGTTTTGGAAGGGTCGGCATGGGAAAGCCATGCCCAATCGCCCGGCATATGGTTTTGCAAAGTTGGCCCACCAATGCGAGAGTTGCATTGGCCCCCACTAGGAGAAACCCTATTTTGAATTTTTTTACAAAAGGAAGCCTCAAGCTATGCGGAGATGGTAGGGGGGGGGGTTATCTTTAATCCCATGCCACGAGCCTAATGAAATTGACCTTTCATTGATCCGAGCCCCGAACTTCGTTCTATGGCAATTTGCAGGTCACATGCAAAATTTGTTCAATGACTTTAGATCAATTCGAGCTCGAGGTGAAAAAATCAAACTGAGAAGTGTAATGGGATTATGTTAGCTCCTGTAGGTGTGTTTAGGCAGGTCCAACATGGGAAATCCACTCCCAGTCGCTTGGAACATGGTTTTCCAGATTTGGTCCACCAATGCAAGACACACATGTACACCTCAAAATATTGATTTCAAGCAACCTTCAAGCCGATAAATTTACCTCTTTTGGTAGCCAAGTATAAGTGTCCTTTTAGGGGTATGAGACAAGTGACTTTGAAGTATCTTTGTTAATGTTTGATCACTATAAAGTGTGTATTGGTGGAGCTAAGTGAGGGGAGATAGAAGTGGTGTGATGGAGGATGGTTTTAGGATGACTTAGGAGGATTTTAGTGATTTCCTAAGGGGTTTTTGCAGATGTAAGAAAACGAGGATTTTGATTCCCAAGAGGGTCGCTTAATAAAAAAACAAAGAGGGAATCCAACTAGGGTTTGCTAAAATATTGGAAAAATGCATAACAAGCTTTGTTTTTTTATTACATTAAAACACGAACAATAACACATGTATGTATGTATGTATCAACAAAAAATGCATGTACCAACAAAATAACATAAAACTACACATACCTCGATGTAGAACATAACATTCTTTGATCCAATTCTATCTCTTATGTAAAATTGCTTAATCTCATTCAATAAATCCATTTAGATCCTCTATGTTGCTAATTGTCTCCATCAATATCTCGTACTCTGAATGAGGCAAGAAGTAGCGTATCTTGGTTGAGCTCTTTCTTGAAATTGTCTGTAGAAGGATGTTTGTGCCAACGATCAAGTTTGTGAAGTGATACACCACTGAACTTGGTCTGTAATCCACGAATACATACCCACTAGTCTTTTTTGACTTCCCATCTAGTGTAAGATATTCACCCTTAACCACCATCGAGCCAATAGAAAATTCATTTCATTCATCATCAATTAATGATGTGTTGAGGGTTTTATTACCTTGGATGCATCGTTCCAACCAACAATCTATGCCCCATTCATTGTCTTTTGGGGAAACTACTGCGTATATGTGTCTTGGTTGTACAAGATATGAGATATGGTCGTAGTCTGTCGAAATCGTTGACTGAACCTCCTCTAACTGGGTTGTTTCAACAACTGCACGTGGTTCTACTGCAAGTGACACATGATCCCATTCATCAACCTAGTCCATGCATTCGCAATCATCCCATTGACTACTGCTACAAGGGCTACAAACGCAAGCAATTTTTCACGTCCATATTTCAAATAAGGGGTTGTTTTAGCTTCAAACGGAATTAAATCCACATGTTCCTTGTACTGTGCCGCAATTATAGGAACGCGATCGATCTATGTCAACCACTTGCCAAACATTTCTTACCACACATCTTATCACTTTTGATGTTTGTTTCTCTTTTATTCAAGATGACATTGTTGCAAAGCACCATTGAGATATGGATTTTGCATCTCGGATATGAGAGTTTGTGGTAAACCTCATCCCTTCCCTTCGTAGTGTAGTCTTGATGCATGCACTGGCCCCATCATGCTTGCCTTTTCCGTTCCTAGTCTCAAAGTAGTTCTAGATATGCGACACATTGTAAGTCTTATGCAAAATACTCATCCATTGGAATACTGGGGCATTTTTTAACTGGCCTGCACAACAATCTGACCATATCCAATGCTGATCCATCTGTATATCGCTCTCCTTTAACTGATCATAGAAAATTCAAAAACAATGTTGCACATAATGTAGCTCATGGCTTCTATCATCACTTATGTAAAAGTTTGTCTCCTTTAGTATTATCCTCATTTCATTGCTGCTCTCTGCCCCATGCCTATACGTAATATGTACCATGATGGTGACTTGGTCTGAATGGTAGTATTGACTTTGAATTTCATTTTGTGGCTAAAGGGTGTATTTTTCTGCAAAATCCACAATTAAAACTATGGTCCCAACGGGAAAGGTGTCCCTTCATTTTTTGTACTGCTCATCTTTCCATTGCACTACATGCATATGTTGAACATACTGCTCAGTTTTCTTGTAGAAATCAGTCAATAAATCACATACTCATTCCTATTTCCATGAAAATAAGGGCCATATTACAATGTGGCCTTTTGAAAAATGTATATGTCATAAATTGAACGTGTAATATGAAAAATATGCAATATTCATTTGTACCTGTGACTTCACCAATGCAATATTTTAACTTCCCTTGGTACTATCTAATTGATAGGTTACGTACTTGAAGCTCTGCATCTCCATGACCATCCTGCAAAATTCGTGCTCCTCACTTTCATGAATGCAACGTTTCAAAAGATAAAACCTACTGCACCTAGAATATGTTCCATATAGACATGATTTTTCATAATATTTTTGTCCATCAGGCCTTGGACACATGATGCTATAGATAATGTCTCTCGATGAATTCGGTGGTAGTATGGATTCATTGCAGCCTTGCACAATGTTAGTATGCAAATCATAAAATATATGTTTATATGTGTCAGAAAAATATTCATATTCTACATGGTATATACAACAACACATGTTCTGATCAATTCATATATGAATGTACCATGTTTTTCATTTCTCAAAGGAGCTTTGGCCCAGGTTCAATTGTGTGTGCTCATTCCTGAATCTCTCATAGAGTTAAGTCTGTGTGGTGTCAAGGAAGTGTTTAACGTGGGGTTCACATTCAGTAGAACCTTTTATCAGCTTTAGCATGTCTCTTTGGTTTGATGAAGGTCTGGTATGATCATGCCAAATATTTTGTACTAACTCCTTAACAATATCAATTAGATTCCTATCTCCATGAGGAAACCTACCGAAAAAATCCCAACAATATTTTCCACCTAGAGTGTCAAGATTTTCTCTTATAACATATTACTTTTTAATATTTTTTCTATTTAATTTAAGTATGTGAGAAGTGTGTGATAGTAGGCTACATTTCCTTGTGGAATTGCTTACAACTGATTCCACTAATACATGACGAGCCACACAGAGATATTTTGTACGAGATGTTTTCCCAATTGCATTAAATGCAGATTGGATATTTCTAACAATATGATTAATAGCCTCTGAACTTTTAACTATATTTATTCCCAAAATTCTCCTAACAACAGCTAAACAATGTGACTTTAACAAACATAATAATAATTGACATTTACCTTCATTACCTTTGGATTCAAAATATTCCTTGACCATTTTGATGCATTTCCATTTGATAGTGCGTTTTGGAAAATTACCTTCAAGGCCCGATAGAGAGATTTCATCCACATGAATACATCTAGGAGTTCTTCTTCTTTGATTGGACAGTCAAGGTAGGGAAGGTGGACATGAGGTACGAATCCCAGAGCTTGTTTGTTGTGGTGCTTCGTTCACATGTTGGGCCATATTGGGAGTGTGATTGACATGGCTATGGTCTTCTTGGGGATATTAAAAAATAATCACTACTTGTACATCCAACTCTACATATGAAACATCTCCCAATATACCTATGTCTTGAGGAACTTCAGCATGAATTGTTGATAGATTGTTGGTTGGAGATTGTGTTGATGTTGGAGTTTGAGTTGGGTCCGTTGGACGCAACCGCTTTGCATGTGGTTTTGAACTATAGGTTGTCATGTCAACAACTATGTTAGTATCAATGGAAAGATTAATGGCAATGACTAGACCATGTCTCACTCTTTCCATTGCCAACCTGTCCTTTTCGTTTACGTCATTTACCTTTTCAATGGGCAGATTCCTTCTAGATTTTTATGTTATGTTATGTGAGTTTCCCATCTCCAAAATTATCTTTAACAAAACTATGAGGTCTATCTCTGCAAACGAAACAATAAATAATATATTAGTTCCATTATACAATAAACTTGACACATTCCAACATGATTTACCAGCTTACAAATTAAAAAATACAACTACAAACTATGCTAGTTCATTTGCATTAGACCACGTATCTAAGGAAAGAGTTAGGGTGTAGTATGCTAAGGATAGGTAAATTACCCAAGGATAGGGTTGATATGGAAAGAGTATGGTATCCTAGGGGTTTCATAATTATCAAAGAGAAAAAATATCAAAGAGACATAAAGACACACTACCTTCCTTATCATGTATAGAAAATTATGTATTTTGAAATGATCTAGTACGTTGGCATGAATGAACTTATCCACCATGAATATGTAACGATTTTCCAATTCAAGTGTCCAAATGCCATGTTGCAAAGCCAGGTGCAAAGTTGAAGTCTAGAAGTCGAGTTATGTAAGCCATGCAAAGTTGAAGTCACGTGAAATTTGAGTTATAAAGTTATCTAAATCGAGTCTCCCATGAAAAATCAAATCAAATTGTTTTACAAGTTTAGAACTGAAGCACGTCTAATCCAAGTCATGAACTCAAGTGTCTAGACTGAGTTGAGAAATCAAGTGTACAATAGAGTATTCATGTGTTTGCAGGTATTACAGTTATAGGACTAGCACTATCTCCTAGGTTATAAGACTAAAACTATTGCAACAATCACTTAAGAACATAATTGAGGCTCAAGAAAAAAAGGAATTCCTTTGTGTTAAAAAAGTAGTGGAAGTCACAAGAAGAGGAGTGAAATATTCTTCCTTTCCAACACCCTAGGATGAGATGAAATTACACGTAATAAGGTGCATTACCTATGAGTTCAGACACAACATGGTGCTTGGTTATCAATTTAAATTTCTTTCCCATCTAAGTCATTAGATAAACATCATTATCCATTAAAATTCCAATCAATATAGATGCTAGTTGATCAAGTGTATAATGGAGAAACTAGTGTCTTTCCTAGCCATGAATTCATAAAAAAATTTGTAATAACACCCTACAATAGAGATTCCTAAGGATGTCTTGGAAATAGTTTGATAGTTTTTCTACATCAAATAAGATAAAGAGAATAAGTTTACTAAGTACACAATGAGGAGGTTGTGAATTCCCCCAAGGAAGGAGAATTCAATGAGGTAGAGGCAAGTAGTTAAGGTCAAAGACACGATGTTAAAGAAACATTATGATAAACGTAGCATGAAGAGGAGAGCATGGACAAAATGTCATGAACTATTCAATATGGACCCTCTCCCATGATTTCTTCTTAGGATTTTATTCAAATTGAAGAGTCTCAAGAAAGAACCTCATAAATGCCATCTTTGTGTGAAATCAAAATATATTCATGGAAATAATTATTGGTTTACATTGCATACTTCATCTTGTCTAGTGAATATGAGTTTTTTTAGATGTGAACTTGGTAATTATTCTTGTCAAATTCATTGTTTTCTGTTCATGGATATTGTTGTAGGCATATGATAAAACACAAAGGCATGGGAGAATCTCAAATCTTGTGAATGAAAACAATTATTTACAATTCACCATACCTATTGAAATGATCTCTACTTGCAATGGAAACTAGTAGCTTGAATGTATCCACTAGATTCCAAGACAACTGAAGATGTTTGTTAGATTCCAAGAGTGATTTTGTGTCCAATAGACCAATGAGTGTCCAAAATATCAATGAATGTGAGCCAATTTTCAACTTGCAAGAGCTTAAACCTGCGAAGTGAGTGAAAATCCCATGTTTTTTGGTATCAATCCTGGGAACAAAGAACTATGTTTTTTTAACTAGTAGCAAGAGTGCGCATGCATGTTTATAAGCGCGCATGTGTGTTTTTAGCGCATAAGCGTCATTAGCGCGTACATGCTAAAAACATGCATATGCGCCCCTGCATAACGTTTCCACCATTAGTTCACCAATGTTTACCCCATTTAATGCCAAACATTCAATACTTCATGACTATTTGCATACATTGCATTAGCGCATACATGCTAAAAACATGCATACACACCCCTGCATAAAGTTTCCACCATTCGTTCACCAACTTTTACCCCATTTAATGCCAAACATTCAATACTTCATGACTATTTGCATACATTGGACTATACTTCAAAAGTGAATAAATGAATGGCTAAAGAGAGGGGGTTTAAGGCTTATAGGTATTTAAGGGTTTAGGACTTAAGGTTTAAGGTCTTAGGGATCTGGAATTTAAGGATTATGGGTTAGGTTGTTTAGGAGTTAGGGTTGTGGGATTATACGTTCAATGGTTCAACGGTTTAGGGGTTAAGGTATCTAGTGATTTAGGGAGAGTGAGAGGTAGATTGATATAGAGAGAGAGGAGGGTGAGAGAGAGAGAGAGAGAGAGAGAGAGAGAGAGAAAGATATCATGGGGTTAAGGGGGGTGCAGTAGCATCCCACGTCATACCTTCAGGGGTCCCACCCGGTGCAACGCCACACAGGATTTGAAATGTAAACATGCTTAGAGGGTGAGAAAGAGAATTGAGACCTAAATGAACATTTCATAGATCATGAACTACAATATGGTGATGAAATGATTTGGGCCTTGGGCCCTAAATCAATTGGATATGGTTTTTTTTCACACCAAACATGGCCCATAGGGCCTCAAACATGGTCGAGTAAGGAAATAATACAAAAAATACCCTCTCATAAGTCCAACTTTCAAAAAATTGTGTAAGGCCCCCCTTGATTTTCCCTAGGGGGTGTTGTGGTCACAACAATGTGAAACATGAGCCATGAGTAGGTTTTGTAAAATGAAACAAGGGATTTAATCCCTAAATGACCCTCTCAACCTCAAGTGCCATGAAAAAAACCTAAAATCCACAATGTGATCCTTCTATAAGGTGTCTTTGGCATCAAAGTTGAATGTCGGTGTCATTATAATGTCTTGGGAATCATGCACGAGTATTAAAAAAGAGCCTTTATCACTAATATTTTCTTCTTAGTCATATGGACACCATTAGTTGGATATAGATTTTCATTAACATGCTTTATGCACTGTGGATGGTTCATGGGACATTAACCCTAATCTTGGTAGAAAAAAAATACCCTCAAGCCCTTGGCCATGGTTTATGGAGGGACATAACAATCTTAGACCCTAAACATATTTTGTCAAGATAAAATGCAACGAATGCATTTTTAGGATACCATGTAATACCATGGATATGTTGCAAAGCCTTGAACATCATCAAAGAATGAAAACAGGTTCCTCGAGATCTTATTGAAGCATATTGAGCTCAATTGAATTCCACTTGAGCCTTAATTGAAACTTCTTGACCTCAAGCATCGTCAATAACACATAGAAGCCATGACACTAGCCCTCTACAAGGATTATGAATTGAATATGGCTTCCATTATGATGCCTTGGGCATCAAGGATTTTTCTTGGCTCCTTAACCATGGCTAGTGGAGGGAAACAAGAGCCTCCAACACTAACTCTTGCTTCTTAGGCACAAACACCAACAATGAGTTCCTGAACCACCACATATGAAATCTATAGGGTATTAGTCAACTTCAAGTGTGTTATGTGTGCCATGACTAGGTTAGCTGTGAACCAAAAATGGGTGTCAAGGTCTGACCAAGGTCTAAGGGCGACAAGAAGCTCTACATGCCTTAAATGAAGCTTCTTAGGCTCAAGCACCATGAACAACACGTACAACTCAAGAAGATTATTAGGATATGATATTGAATGAATCTTCAAATCACCATACATAACCCTTGTGGGGTATCTCTAGCAAATGTATAGGGATACATATACCATGATTAGGCTACATCGCATGCCTTAAGCAAGATTATGTCTTTGACCCATGCAGGGAATGTTTGTCGAGGCCATGGATAGTGTTGTTTAGTATGTGAGTGGGATACATTCAACATGAGTAGGTTTCGTGAATTGGGAATGGGTCTATAGGCCTAAACATGCCTATGGGTAAAAAAGGGCTTCAACCATAAATTAACCTTTACAAGCTCAAGTGCCATGGTTTGGGGAGGAAAACACTTCATCCTTAGGGCTTAAACATAGTCTCTTAGGTTCAATAGCCATCAAAAACATGTGCAAATAATGATATGAACCCTCTCTAAGGGGTCTTTACAATCAAATTTTGACATGGATGCCATTATAATATTTTTCTTAAAAAGGATGGGTTGTGGGCCCTTGACAATGGTCAAGGAAGGAAAATTTAAGTGCCTCATAATATTGTTAAAACTTCTTGGACTTAGTTTCTTTAAGTCCATGGACCAACACAAGAATCTTTTGTAATGGTTCTTTGTAGGCATCCAAGTGAGATATAAGGCCCATACATAAGTATTGTGCACTAGAAATGGGTGTTGACACCAAAACATGGTGAAGGGTGAAACATGGGGTTTAAACCTTAATTGTACCTTTTTGAGTTCGTGAAGCATAAAACCACCTAGAAACCACATGATCCCTCATTAGGGAGTATTTGGATGGGATTTATATATGGGTGTCATTAATATCGTTTGTGCACTGTGGATAGGTCTTCATGCCTTAACCATGGTTGTGGTAATGAAACAAGAGCCTCTATTCCTTTAGCATGGTTGGGGGAGGCAAACAACAAACTTGGGCCCTAAGCATAGATTCTCAAGTTTAAGCACCATGAGCACATCCTTAGACCACCACATGGGACCATGGATAGATCAAAGGTATGCCCCTTGTATGAGTTCTTTGTAGGCCTTTAAATGGGATATGGGTGTCATGAGTAGGGTTCTGTGCACTACAGATAGAGGAGGTTTACCGAATAATGATAGTGAGATGGGTGAAGAGGGTTAGAGCTATATGTTGATGTATATGTAACTTCGGAATGTATTTCATATATGTATCTTGTACTCCTATAGAGATGTTATTATTCCTCTATACGGAAGTGTCGTCATTTATATTGTAAGTGTCGTAACTTATACTTGATGGGTTATTAGACCACCTTGTTGGGGTCGGCCCTGTATAAGTCATGTGGGTCGAAGGGTTATTAGACCACCCTATTGGGGGTTATCCATGTGGGTCAAAGGGTTATTAGAACACCCTATTGGGTGTCAACCTAGTCAGCATTGTGTTATGTGGTTAAGTTGAGGCCGACCTAGTAAAGGTTATTAGGCAAGTCAAGTCAAGTATAAATAGAGTGCGGGAGGAACTCTATTTTATCATTCTATTCTCACACACACTCTTTGGAGAGTGGTGCACTTGTGGAGGAGGAGAAGCTACTGCTAGGAGATGTCTATCTCTTATGTTTGGGTTGTATCATTGCTCTATCTATCTCTGAGGAAGTTATTGGGGTTTTTCACCTTTATGGTTTTCCCCAAGTAAACTCCGTGTCTCTTGTGTCCTTGCATTATTGTGTCCATGATTGATATGATGTAGATATGTTGTACATGTTTTTCTCTCAGTTAAGATACTAGATCAGATTGAAGTAAATTCTGAAAAACTAAAATGGTATTAGAGCTAGCTTGAAAGAAGGCATGGTATGGCATGTATGACACTTGTTGCACTTATGATGCTAGGGCTTGATATAACAAAAACAAGTTATCATATCACTTTCGCTATAAATCCATTTTGGTGAATTTTTTTGATCTAAAACTTTTACAGGTCGAAGATCAGATCCCCATGTGCCTTGTGTCCAAAGGAAAACTTATAATTCGTTATACTTTGTGTTTTATGATCTGTACAATCTAGGGTTTCTGCCTCTTCCAAATATGAGTCATAAACAGGTGACCTAGGAAAAAAGGTCATAACTTGGGCGAGGAAGCTCCACATGCAATTTCGTAAATAGTGACAGGTAGTGCACAGATTGTATGTTCTCAGGTAACGTTTTCAGAGACCAAAGCTGAACCAGTGACATGTGGGACGCTCTACAAGTTCTCTCTCCTGTTTTATCCCATAAATAGGTCATGTTGCGACACTTGGCATAACTCTCTCTCAGAGAATCCAATTGAGGTTAGACTTGTGGGGTTGGAAATATGACAGGTCAGGATACCATAGGTAGAAGTTTCAGGCCCTGTGGATCAGATATTTTGGAGTTACACTAGAAACAATCAGGTACATATTTATGTCAAAACATAATTATTTTTTAGCACCTTCATTCATGGCTTCGGGAATTTAGGGTTTTGGAGAAAGATGGAATTTTTGTAATTGGAGACCACGGCTAAATGCTACTCATCAAAATCAAAATTTAGAGACCAAGATCAGAATTTTTGCTTGGAGAAAAGGCAAGGCTTGATCAGACCCTAGTTCAGGACTTTGATCGGAAAAGTGGAAAATTAGGGCTTCTACAAAAATGGGAATTTTTGAAATCTGTGACCATGGCTGGAAGCTCCTCAGAAAAATAGAAGCTTAGAGATTTGGATCAAACCTTTTGATTGGGAAGAAGGGTGGGCTTTATCAAACCCTAGTTCGAGGTCATGTCGAGTGAATCCAGAAGTTTCAAAGGAAAATTTGAGGGGTGAAACTTTGCAGTTTTCAAATTTTGAATATACTGGCTTGATCAGCTCATCAAGGCGTCTCTTTCTATCCTTTAACAAGTTTGAAATTCAAATTTTGAATTTTTAGGGTTTCTCTGACAAACCCTAATCCAGCTCCAGATCCAGTTCCTACAAATCAAGTGGATTGGTCACCTGCATAAGTGAAGAAGTTCCTATTTTAGAGGGAGATGAGGCTAAAGACTTACATAAGAAGATTACAAGCAATCTCGACAGGTATGACTCATATAGGTATGTTTCAAATTTTGTTCATAATTAAGTTTATGATATGTTTGTATTCATATTATTACGGTTAGTACAATCTTGGTTAATTTTAGACTTATTGTATCACCTTGATAAAATTATGAATGCATGATAAAAGATATTCATTGATTAGGGTTTTTGACACTTATGATTGTACTAATGCATTGTGATGTTGTATGAGGTTGATGTTGTCCACTAACATGAAAGGTACATCAAGAAAGACAAATCATGTTCTAGTTCAAGAGCATATGACCATGGTGACATGAAGACAAAGGTTCATTCATTGCCATGGATCACATAGAAGATCTACTTACGAGGTATGTATAACTTGGTTAACCTATGAGATATCCAGGTTACTAGCACAAGTCACTTAAGAGAACAAGAGGACATCATGTGGGTATGTTAGACAATAACCTGCTAACATATTAATCCAAGTATGTTTTCCCTATATCAAGTTAGAATCCTACCTTGTGTTAGAATCTCTTGTATAAGTATACATGGCATGATTGATAATGATTATTCATAGGTTTGAATAATCATGGGTGTATCCATATTATGTTTCTTACCTTAATTGATGATATGACTAACCAGAAGAGTCACGAAAGTATAGGTTTGAGTAATCACGGGTGTAAGCATATTATGTTTCTTAATTTAATTTATGATATGACTAACCATAAGAGTCCTTGAATACTAATGCTTATTATTTCTGTTTGAAATGATCATGACTATACATGCTTAAGATTATTGTGTTTTGATAGTATTGAGAATATACTAATAAATGTATGATTATGTATGAGATCTCAAGGATATCACAATAATGATACTTGTAAGCATGCATAGTGATCGAGGATGGATATAAGTTCAAGGACAGGTAATCCAGGAAGCAAAGATCAAGAGGGAGCACACTCCAACAGTTTTTGCAAGGATGCAGATATTCAGAGGGAGTCGACCACTTCTCACAATCCACATCAGAATGGAGTTGCAAAGATCAAGAGGGAGTCCACCCAACAACCAAACAAAGATAAGTATTTGAATTGTCATTTATTACATATTTGTTTGTTTAAATAATATTGTTCAACGATGTATATGCTTATGTTCCTAGACTTAAGTTGTGTATTATGCATATTAGAATAATTGCATTAATGAACAATATACTACTAATTTGCATATGATGGGTAAGTGGCCTATGGCACTGTACAACATTCCATTGCTACTTATCTAGAATGAAACCTCTTTACTGACATATTGGGAGTTGTGCACACTCTTAGCAATGTTCTGGTAGAGATTGGAAGGCATCTAGAAAGTTACAAGATATGGATGAATGTTGTATTGAAGCATTGGCTAAAATAATTGCATGACTGTATGACATATTTCTTTATGTGTAAGAATTTGTTCTGAAAACTATGAGATGTTTCTAATCATGCAATTTAAATTGTTTTGTAGGAAAGATCGTATACCTTCACCTACAAAAGAAGGACTACAACATTTGTTCTAGCAACAAAGATATCTATTGAAGATATTGAATATATTGAAGTTCCCAGGATCTGGGATGAAGTAATGGAAGAATGCCATGATTAGTCGATCATGAAGAATGATGTTTGGGATGTAGTCCCAAGACCTAAAGGGAATTTTGTTGTGACTTCCAAATGGATCTATAATATCAAGCATGCTACAGATGGTAGCATGGAGAAACACAAAGCGAGGTTTGTAGCTCATGGCTTCTCCCAGAAGGAGGGATTGAGTATGAAGAGACTTCTACACCTATAGCTAGGCACACTTCCATCAAATCAGTACTTGCTCTGTTTGCAGTGATGAAATGGAAGATACACCAGATGGATGTCAAGATAGCTTTCTTGAATGGTGTAGTCGAAGAGGAAGTGTATGTGGAGTAGCCAATTGGTTTTGAGACACATGATGGGAAGTCATATGTGTGTAGATTGAAGAAAGCCTTGTATGGCTTGAAGCAAGCTCCTAGAAATTGGTATGGTAGGATAGAAAAATTTCTATCCAGTTTGGGATTTACCCAGAGTAAAGCGGATTCCAATCTTTACTACAAGGTTGAGGAAGGCAATCCAGTGATACTACTTTTGTATGCGGATAACCTGTTTATTACAGGTGAGGATAGATTGATTGCCAATAGGCAGTGGAAGCTTGCTTCCGAGTTCAAGATGAAGGACTTGGGTATGGTGCACTTCTTTCTTGGTATGGAGGTGTGGCAGAATGCAAATGGAATCTTCCTTGGACAAGGGAAGTATGTAGTAGAGATCCTGAAGAGGTTCGGGATGATGGACTGCAAGGCCATGGCCACACCTATGGCATCGAACCTGAAGCTTCTGTGTGATGCTTCATCTGATCCAGTTGATGTCACAGTGTTTCATCAGATGATTGGATCCTTGATGTACTTGATGAACACGAGACCAGATATTTGCTTGGCGGTGAACACATTGAGCCAGTTCCTGAAGGATCCTAGAGGTGTTCACCTGGTTGTTGTAAAGCATATTCTGAGGTACCTTAAGGGTATAGTTGATTATGGGCTCAAGTATGATGCGAATCAAAAGTTTAACGTGTAGGGTTATGTTGATTCATATTGGGCAGGCACTGCTGCAGATAGGAAGAGCACTTCTGGGTGTTGCTTC
This sequence comes from Larix kaempferi, assembly GCA_027924585.1. Taxonomy (NCBI): domain Eukaryota; kingdom Viridiplantae; phylum Streptophyta; class Pinopsida; order Pinales; family Pinaceae; genus Larix; species Larix kaempferi. Next base: position 589,193 of record BSBM01000127.1, on the reverse strand, counting down.
ATTATGGGATCAGGTGTGATCTATTGGTTTAGTAGGAAGAAGTCCTGCGTAGCACTGAGTATAGCCGAAGCAGAGTATGTTGTAGCTTGTTCGGCTAGTTGTGAGGCAGTATGGCTTAGGAAGCTACTATCTGAGTTATTTGATCTCCCACTGGAGGGTACTAGTATCTTTTGCGACAACCAGAGTTGTGTGAAGTTGTCTGAAAACCCGGTGTTCCACGATAGGTCGAAACACATAGGGATCAAATATCACTATATCAGGGATATGGTGCAGAGAGGAGCAGTGAAGCTTATGTATGTTGCAATGGATGAGCAGATTGCAAATGTGCTGACAAAGACACTAGCCAGAGTGAAGTTCGAGTACTTCAGAGAGAGGCTTGGTGTTCTTCAGATCGATGACACTTTGAGGAAGAAGTGATGGAGACATTTGTTGAAGCCATTCCAAGCATGTTGGAAGGATGATCCTTCACATGGCTGTGGGTGTAGGCGTTGGATGATGAGCATCAGGACGATGCTCCAGTTACTGCTCTGTATATGTATATGCATCATGTTGGATGCTTGATATGATCAGTTGGATCATTTATGTATGTATGCATCATGTTGGATGCTGTATATGATCCGTTGGATCATGTATGTATGTATGCATCATGTTGGATGTTGGATATGAGCAGTTGGATCATTTATGTATGTATGCATCATGTTGGATGTTGGATATGATCAGTTGGATCATGTGTATGTATTTGTATATGTATCAGGTGGATACATTGTATGATTAGGTAGATCATGTATATTGATATGTATCAGGTATGATCAGGTGGATCATGTATTTGTATATATATCAGGTGGATACATTGTATGATCAAGTAGATCATGTATGATGATATGTATTAGGCAGAGACTATGTATGCATCAGGTGGATGCATTGTATGATTAGGATGATCATGGATGATGAGATTTAGGATATTGCTCCAGATGACATCTGTCAGGACGATGCAGTGATGATGATCAGGATGATCATGTGTACATCAGGATGATGTATGGTGAGTGTCAGGTTGATACTTTGTGGCTGTGGATAGGTTGTACAGATAAGCATATAATAGCGCCCTGGGAGGTTTGCAGATTCTCTTGCTAGGTTTTGCCGCTGGCATATAATAGCTCCTTGGGAGATCTACCAAATGCTCTTTCAAGGTTTTGCTTTGGGAGGACATATAATAGCGCCTTGGGAGGTTTGCAGATTCTCTTGCTAGGTTTTTCCATTGGCATATAATAGCTCCCTGGGAGATCTGGAAAATGCTCTTTCGAGGTTTTGTCCTATGGCATGTAAGTAGACCTGAGAGATCTAGATAGGATGAAAAAGGCCTCATATGCTCTTTAGGGTTCTTGCTTGACAAGACACTCTTTTAAGGTTTTGTGGTGGAGGTCACATGTAATAAGTCCTGGAGATCTGGACAAGATGAAAAAGGCCTCAGATGCTCTGTAGCGTTCTTGCTAATCAAGAGACTCTTTTAAGGTTTTGTGACAGTCACATATAATATGTCCCTGGGAGATCCGAAGGTAGAGCTGTGTGTTCATAACAGCCTCGATGTTCTTGTTAGGTTTTGTGACGCACGTAATAAGTCCTGAGGATTCCATAGTATGGCCAGTGATGATGAAGACCTGTAAGTGGTGGTCCTACATCCAGTATGAAAAAGGACTGGCTTTGTAGAACTTCGTATGACGAGTAGATTCAGAGATTGATTGAGATAGCAGCAGCAATGATGATGACGATGACTCGATGACGATTATCCAGTGATGATGATCCAGAGAAGAAGACTTGTGCTAGAAGACCTGTGTTGAGTAATACCTTCCTAGTTAAGAGCGAGTGTTGATGTATATGTAACTTCAGAATGTATTTCATATATATATATTGTACTCCTATAGAGATGTTATTATTCCTCTATACATAAGTGTCGTCATTTATATTGTAAGTGTCGTAACTTATACTTGATGGGTTATTAGAACACCTTGTTGGGGTCAGCCCTGTATAAGTCATGTGGGTCGAAGCATTATTAGACCACCCTATTGGGGGTCGGCCATGTGGTTCAAAGGGTTATTAGACCACCCTATTGGGTGTTGGCCTAGTTAGCATTGTGTTATGTGGTTAAGTTGAGGCCGACCTAGTAAAGGTTATTAGGCAAGTCAAGTCAAGTATAAATAGAGTGCAGGAGGCACTCTAATTTATCATTCTATTCTCGCACACACTCTTTGGAGAGTGGCGCACTTGTGGAGGAGGAGAAGCTGCTACTAGGAGATGTATATCTCTTATGCTTGGGTTATATCATTGCTCTATCTATCTTTGAGGAAGTTATTGGGGTTTTTAACCTCTATGGTTTTCTCCAGTAAACTCTGTGTCTCTTGTGTGCTTGCATTATTGTGTCCATGATTGATATGCTGTAGATATGTTGTACATCTTGTTCTCTCAGTTAAGATCCTAGATCAGATTGAAGTAAATTCTGAAAAACTAACACTATAGGGGAGGAAGTTTAAGGGGAGAGAGAGAGAGAGACTTTGTGTGTGTGTGTGTGTCACACAGAGAGATAGACTAATCAAAATTTCTATACTTACTGGAAGGCATACAATGGATTCCCTCACCTTCTCCATGGTTGATTGAGGTACAAGTTGCTCGATCGTTATGGGCGAGGTATGGTTACGTGTGTGTGTGTATGTGTGTGTGTGTGTGAGAGAGAGAGAGAGGGGGGGGGGAGGGATAAGGAGAGATATAGATGGGGTGGGGCCATAGTGAGATCATTTGGGAATTAGGCCATAAACACCACTTCTAGGGATCAATCACCATGAGCAATTCTTGTAAAATGCAACACAAACACTCTCTAAGAATTATTTAGCATCAAATTTGGATACAAGTGTTTTTCAAACCAAAGATGGGCCATAGAGCCTCAATCACGGCCGATTAACGAAATACATCATGATATTGTTGAATATTGTAATGTGTAAGAGCCTTCAACAAGTCCTTCAACCAACACATGACCCACTTGTACGAGTTCTTTGCAGGCCTTTAAATGGGATATGGGTGTCATGAGTAGGTTTTTGTGCAGTACATAGAGAGAAGGTTTACCAAATAATGATAAAGAGTGAGACAAAAGAGGAGGGTTAGAGAGAGATGTGAGGGAATGTTAAGGGGGAGAGAGAGAGAGAGAGAGAGAGAGAGAGAGAGAGAGAGAGATATTCTGACCAAAATTTATATCCTTACTGAAAGGCATACAATGGATTTGCATGAGAGAGAGAGAGAGAGAGAGAAAGAGAGATTCTGACCAAAATTTATATCCTTACTGAAAGGCATACAATGGATTTGCGTGAGAGAGAGAGAGAGAGAGAGAGAGAGAGAGAGAGATGGGGGGTAACGTAGCAAATAAGCTACTACAGAGGTGGACAACAAAACTACTAGTGAACCAACAACCAATTAAATCTATATAATCATAGAGACACACAATAAATACAAACATTTTGAAACTAACGGGAATAAGGAAATTATGAAAATTTTTATTCATTACTCATGACGATCCAAATTACATCAATAGGGTCATGTGCTACTACTTCAATCCCATCCTATACATTAACATAATTGATAACCAAAAGTTACTACTATGGATCTACTTCTCATATTTACGCTGCTGCTCCATTACTCCCTTCTATGGATGATTCCTCCTATCCCTCCTCAGATACAACTTTTACATATTTGACATGGCTAGAGAAATGCCAACAAATAGCAAGACCATTCAACTTCCATCATTTTAGGTTTAAATTTTTACCAAGGAACTGTTTTATCTTCTATTTAAGTTGTTATTCACTTAGTATATACTTAGGAGTTGTATCACTATTAACCCTTCCTGGGGTAGGTGTAGCATCCCACCTGCTAATATGTTACGTCAATCAATTCCCAAATTCACATCATTGTTCATCCTTCATATAGTAGATGTACCATCCTACCTGGTAATCCACTAAGTGGCATCGAGGGCATCCCAGTCCAACAAAGCCTCTTCCTTCTTCACAGCATTGTCCTAATCTTGAGCTTTTTCCCATCGATTCCTTCACTTCCAGGAAATATGCACCATTGGGGCCTAAGTGACCCCATATTTATACTTCACCTTATGTTCATCCTCCTCTCGATGCTTCTTTGCAACTATCCTTAGGGTTTCTTCCTTTTCCTTCCTGAGGGCCTCTACTACATGATATCAACATAAGTCCAGATAGAGGAATTGGGGGTCTTGTTACCCATGGTGAAGGCATAATTTATGTCAGTGAAATTAGATCTATTAATCCTCATTTTCCTATATTTTTCTTCTCTATCGATAATCCCCTAGGGTTTCTTGAACGATAAGTCATCCTCCTACTCCCTACGCTTCTCAGTAATTCCTTGAGCATTTGTTTGGCAGAAATATAAAAGGCCAATTTGTGGGAAACCTCTGCTAAAAGGTATTTCCCTTGTATTGAGAGAGAGAGAGAGAGAGATGAATATTAACGAGAGAGAGAGAGAGGGACATAGGGGGGACAAAGAGGGGAGTAGGGTTAAGTAGAGAGAGAGAGAGAGAGCGAGCGAGAGATAACAGTTATAGAGAGAGAGTGAGAGGATGAGGGTTAGGGGGAGAGGGGAGCATGGTTAAGGAGATAGTGAGAGAGGGGGGAGAGGTGGGATGGGCCTTAGGAAGAGATGGGAGGAGGGAGAGAGAGAGAAGATGGTTATGGTTAAGGATATGGAGATAGGACGGAGAGCGATAAGGAGAGGAATTTTAGGTAAAGAGAAGGGAGAGGGAGAAGAAGAGGAATTTTAGGTAGAGAGGGATATAGATGAGTATTAAAGGGGGAGAGAGTGAGAGCGCGCACGCGCGCGCGCGAGAGAGAGAGAGAGAGAGAGAGAGAGAGAGAGGATTGAAATGGGGTGGAGGGGAGGAGGGTTAGGGAGGGAGAGGGAGAGAGGGGATGAGGGTTAGGGAGGGACAGGAACATACAAAGGAGATGAGGAGGATTAGAGTTAGTGATAGGGGTGGCGGGGGGGGATTTGATATAGATGAAGATGACATCAAAACTACATTTCAAATTAGTAAATAAATGTGCACGTGCATTATTAGCGTGTACGCACTTTTAGTGCGTATGCGTGTATTTAAAACAACGTTTGTAACACGCTGTTTAAATTTCTAAATTTTAGCAAGAACTTCCTTTCCCACCAACGTGGTTGATGAATTGGCCGCTTTGGTTTTATGTTCGGGTTGCCAAACCAAATGGCTTGGACTGTGTTATAATAAAATACATCTTATTCTATAACTTCTTCTATTTCGAGCATGATTCTGCATATGCTACACTTGTCCACTGCTAATGAAATTGCACACACTTGTAGAACTTTGTGTGCAGATTCCAAATATGTAATTTTTTATTAAATCTATTATGTTTTCTTTTTTTTTTATTTATATTTTTAATTGGACTAACGTCAAACTTACAAAAAAGTTAGGTTATTTCTTCTGGCTATAACTTTTGATTCTCTCACCTATTTTGAAAATGGAAAATAATACGCACAAGTACACACAAAGACCTACATCCTAAAAAAAAAAACGTTTACTGATTATTTTAAGACCATGACGTTGGGGCCCAGTGCTTGACCTAGTCATTTTAGGGCTTCGTTGACTCCTTAATTTAAAAAGAAAATTAACATAAATAAATATGGAAAAATAGCGTTGCACTAGACCGACCTATTATCTACGACTCTATATACTTTTTTTCACAAATTTTCACCATTTGCCTACCAAACCCGGGGCCCAACACAAACATATTCATTATGTTTTCTTAAAAAAATAACATACCAACCTTATAAGAACCCCATTTTTTGGGGGTTATACTTAATTTCCATAAATAATAGTTATATATTTCAGAAGGTAATCTGATTGTCTACGTTTCATCTTCTTATGCCATATTCCAAAAAGTTGTGTAGGTAGCTCTAATATTACTTTTTGACGTTCATATTTCTATTTTTCTAGAAGTCGATTGCAACTAATGTGTCATGAGTGGCTAGCATTAGCTTGCACCAGGACCAAGGAAAACACACTAAATTCATGGAGAAAAACACCCAGCAAGCCAAAAATACATGAGAGAGAAAGGCACATGGATGAATAATGGCTTGGGAAGCAAAATCGTGGGTTCTTTTTCTTTCCCAGGAAACTGAACACAATTTTCCAAAACGATGACTTTCCCATACATGAAATTCGGGACAGCCATACTCTCCATTTGCCAAAACAATAACTACCTCAACAACCTCTTGGAAGAAATAAATGATTGGGTGCACACGTCAACTAGGGTAGTTAATGGTTCATCGGTTCTCTCATTGACACTTGGATTGATACTATTGGCTTCAAGGGTTTGAATATTTCCCTCCCTAGTCCTTGTAAAAATAATTCCCCCATACTCTTGTTGCATTGCATAGCTAGTTTGAATTTCTAGGTGGAAGAAGGGCGTTTTTGTGTTGTAGAACAACGGGGAAGAAGGGAAATCGAGTTTGGGGTCACTGAGATTCGTTTTTTTCACTCGGTTTCCCATGTACATGTTGGAATTCAATTGGTATCCCCCGTTGTTGTTTTCCCCTCTCACCATTCATTTTTGGTATGCCACAATTTTGAAAAACCCATGGAAATCTTGTTTTGTGCACCCCATGGTTAAAACATTTTGCCATGCCTAACATTTGTGCTTACTGTGTGTGTGGGGAGATATTTATGTGGTTTGGGTTATGTGCATCCCCTGTTTGGATTGAAATTAGGAGTAATCAACCAGGAGTAGAAGAGGATCCATAATTGACTTGATAAACCTAGTGAAGAGTGTAACCTTACCAAATTTGATAGGTCTTTGGCTACTTTTTTATGCACACCCTGAAGAGCACTAGAAGGGAAGGTATGACCCGAGGGACTGGGGATTAGTGAAGGGAATACTTCCTTGTGTTGGGTGTGTAGGTATTGTGGGTGCCAAGTTAGCTAAATCTTGTGGAGGTACCAATAGCTATCTGGTTGAGCTGAGTCACTAGATTAGCAATTCCTTCCTTTCTACTGCCTTAACAGCCTAATAAACCCAATTTTGGATTGGCTTGGTTGAGATGTGGTGTATACTTGGCTAGTGTTGGTTGTTTTTCCCTTTTCCTTGTGCAACGGGGATGGCACAACTCGCTTATGGTTGAGTGGAATGTTGTAGTGCTCGTGACATCTTCATTTCAAGATGAGTATTCCCTTGTATTCCATTACACAATGTTTTAATTTGATGCTTGTTATGAGTATAATGAGAAATGCATGATAGATGTGTGTAGTAGAATTGTTTCCGCTGTGTATGTTTATTAATTTATTCATCTACACACATGTCTTTTTACTTTTTACGTATTTGAAAAATAATGATGGGGGCTAGAAATTTGTAAGCTCAGTTTAGTTCATGTTCCCTCCCTTGAGTTAGATTGATGGGAGGGGATATGACATATTAGCTCATTAACTCTTAATTGTTAATTTTTATTGTTATCTTGTTAATACTAATAATTTAAAAAAATTTAACATATTAAATATAAACATGATAATGTTAGAATTATTAAAATAATTTAAAAAAGTTAAATTAGTTTAATAAACTGATTATTTTACATAAAAACAAGAGCCATGTGGTGGAAATGTCCCTGACATTGCCACCAGCTTTGCGGCTAGTTATGAGGAATTTTTTGCAACGAAAAAAGTGGTTGAAGGAATTGTTTTTTGCATAATAATAGTTTAGAGGTTAAAATCCAACACAATTCCTCCAAAGATGTCAATGATTCCATACTTCGGCAACTCTTCTAACTTAGATCACCCACTAACACTTTGGCCTCGGGAGTCGAGGATTTCTCCACTGCTCCAACCCCTGATGCTCTTCAACATCACACATGAGTTTGTGTGCAATACCTCCAAACATAACAATGTTTCCATAATCGGTAGCTCTTCTAACTCAGACAACCCACAAACATCTAGGATTCTAAACTTTTCCATTAATAAACTCCATAAATGGACTATAATATCCTCCATATGTTTTATATACTTGAGATTCAATTATATTATTTAGATTCAAATTTCATATAACTAGTACATGTAATATTATTTAGATTCAAAGTTCGTATAACTAGTGGTCCATTGGTTGTAGTTTGGGTGGTTGGGAGGAATGATTGTTACCCTCCCCACCCAAGTTCAATTCTTGTAATGATTGTGCAAAACTGACAAATTCTCTTTGTGAAAACAAGCCAAAAGGTACAAACCACAAAACAACTCTATTTCGAACTAAGTTGTAAATTGAAGGTATTTAATTGGTCTCATTTAAGAAGGTTCTCACTCTGGATGCTCTCAATCCATAACCTTACACCAATGATGAGAGGAAAAGATGGAAATAAATTGCTATGATTTCAAGGTATCACCCAAAGGATGCCATGACCCACTTTATTTCTTGCAACTTTATAGATGTTTGTTTGGAAAAACAAAGGATGTTGAAATGAAAATTAGACATCAAGGACAATTGATATGCCTAATTGTTAGGTAAACAATATTCAATAGCAGTAAGCAAAGAGAGACATAGAAGGAAATAAATACACAAGCCAAGGAAAGAAAAGAAAGAGGAGAAAAAAAGGCAGAAGAATCATATCCACATAATGCAATGACAACTTAGGAATGATGGACAACAAGCACAACAATGGATGAATTGGAACCAGTGATGAATGTGGGAGCTTAGTCGACCTAGTTGACTAGTAAATAGAGTAGTTGGCCGAGTTGGTCTTGGTCTAGGTCCACTGATGTAGATACGTTATAAGAATATATAAAGATATGAATATGTAAGGAAAACATGTTTGGTTGGGTTGATCACGTCCACCAAGGTAGTTAATATTTGTTTCAAAGATTGTAAGCACATATAAAGATATGATGAATTTGTAAGGAAAATATATAGTTTTTGTTGATAACTTGATCTAATATTAATAGAGTTAACGACTCCTTGCAAGAGTATCATGATCTGTTTGTCCCTATGTCTATGCATGTTTTGTCGAGAGTATCATATAAGGTGATTATATACTAAAATCAAGAGCGATATATATAACAAAAACAACCAAATGAGCACAAACAAAAGAATGACCATGCTAGTTCTTTCCATTCCATAGATTGTTCTCAATGCAAGTGGGCATTGATCCATCACTTTGCTCTCAACAAAAGTGGGCACTGGTCCATTGATTCTAAAATTAAAATAAGAAGAAACTAGGTATTGCTACTGCATTATCCTATGAGTCCTCAATTGCTACTCTATGTAGGTTTAGAAGGTAGTTATTCCTTGCTACTATAGTTGGTCCTGCCTTGTATTTAGGTAGTTGGTCCTTGCCACGATAGTTCATACCGAATAAAAACCACAATGGTCTCAAGTTACAGGGGTAGGGGTACTAGCTGTGAATATTTCGCTAAAACGCGAAGCAAGTGGTGTAAATAGATGTCAAGGTCAATTTTGTAAAATATAAAGTGGTGCAATTTCGTCGGAGATAACTGTGCATTATTGTTTTTAAATGAAAAAGGTGTGACAATAAATTTATGGAATTTTCTCGGAAGTTATGCACTTTTGTTGGTAAATAAATACAAAATTGTTGTGGTAGTTGTGCTTATTATATGTAAATATGCCAACGTGTTGACAACTTGCCACCTTGCAATTTTGTGATAGGAAGATGTATATTTATTGTCATAAATAAATGCCATGCTTACTTCTTAAATAGTTCGTCAATATGTTGCAGTTTTGTTAAAGGAAGTTAACAAATTCCAACCAGTTTTGCAGTTTAGTTAGGAGAAATCAAAAGAGAGAACTAAAAACTTAGTTAATAGAAATATCGTACACAAACATCTACAGGCTATTCATATGTTTCCTAAATTTGAATAAAATGAAATTAAATATATGCCAGACATCATACTCGGACTTCAATTAAAATATAACACTCAGTAATCATCATAATACACGCCATACATCCAAAAATAGAATAACACACGAACATTGCAAAGTTTCTTCATTTCCAAAAAATTGAAGTTAAGTTATACTTATACATAAGTCTTAACCGAGTCTTAGCCAGAGATAAAAGACTATACAACTTAACCCCTGAATAAACCCTATTCAACAACAAAGTTTTATGCAAACCAAGAACGTTTTGTGCTATCAATATTCAAAACAAACACCAAATAATGATTAATTAATGCAAGGCTCTTAAGCCCCACTAAACATCCATATATATTGTGTCATTGCAAAACCCATTAAACAATATGACTGCTTCCATTGCAAAATCGGTTCTATTGCATTACTGCAAAATCCCATTAAACAACCAATGTTATTATGACATTCATTGCAAAAATGGTTGTCTTTGGAAAATTCATTGACTTCTAAAGAAAGTAGCATACCTCCCTTCGTTCTCCATCTGCACAAGCAATTGGTTCACTAATTCCATGGATTTCGGATATCTACAGAAATCAAGCATCTACAGGCTCGAACGACATACAATGTTCAACATATTCCACCTCTTCTAACACATAGCACCAACACAAAGAACTAGGCTTTCAAAAAAAGTGTGTATTACGGAAAAAATGACTAGATCGAAACGTAGAACGTTTAGCCAATTATCTCCAATTACCATATCGTAGAACAATGTCTTAGTTGAATTCAAAATATTTTGGAGGAATTGTGGCCGATAGACGAATGTGAGAAGCTTAAACAAATATGTGAAGCCGAAGAGCATACGAGGATTGGAGAATGCGACAAAGATTAGAATCCTAGATGTTCGTGGGTTGTCTTACTTAATAGAGCTGCCAAGTATGGAAACAATGAAATATTTGGAGGAGTTGGGGGAAGGGGGGTGTGAATTTGAAGAGAATACGGGGCTTGGAGCACGCGACAAAGCTTAGAAGACTAGATGTTCATGGGTTTTCTGAGTTAGAAGAGCTATCGAGTATGGAAACATTGGTATCTTTAAAGGTATTACACACAGACTCATGTATGATGCTGAAGACCATAAGGGGTTGGAGCAATGGAGAAAGCCTCGAATCCTGAGGCCAAAGTGTTAGTGGGTGATCTGAGTTAGAAGAGTTTCCAAAGTATGGAATCATTAACATCATTGGAGGAATTGTGGGAAGCTAGATGTTTGGAGTTGAAAACCTTAAATTCTTCACTACAAGCCAAGAAGGTAGGGAAGAGTTGGAACTTTTGTTCCAGCGGAGCCATGTGAGGGCTAGGGACTTCACCTTCGTCAAAATGCATTCCAAGAGAGAACCTTTAGCATCAACAAGTTGCAACCTCGTCATTCGAGTAGATTCAAATGCGTCATCTTCATGATATTCACTAAGAACCACTCTAATTCTTTACATGAGTATCACCTGGCGATTCTTAAAAATGATAGCTAATACATGTTCAATATTGCAAAATGATGAATAACTAAAAACTGAACAGTATTAATATACCATAGAATGAATGATAAACTACTTATAGATGAATGTTGCAATAAATCATCCATAACGTTTTGTGCCCAATGCCAAAGATAATGCGTCCACGAAGACTCAGCGACATCTCTTCCCAAATTTGTTAGATGGTCATGCATATTTATCTCATTCCAATGGTATAATTCCACTACTTACATCAGACACTTCATGTCCATGCATATGTATCTCCAGTTCCAATTCCAATTTACAACTGTCTCGTTCCACCACTTCCCCCATACACTTGTTTTGTAGATTGAAAATATACACCCACCTGAACCAGAACCAGAAATTGCAATGGGAAAGACATCGATGCCGTGCAAATATATAAATTCCAAAGGAAACTTAAACAGACACATCAACCTACCTCACATATTGAGACTGTATATTTATCATGGCAATACACATCGAACCGACCAAAAGTAAACTTGAAATGACAGGTACAGGTCACACTGTAAGTGCTCTCATAAAGAGAACACGTTATTTGATTTGGAATTCCAATGGGGGGTCAGTTGGTAGGCAATATCCTATCACGTCCATTCATATTGGGGAATAAACTATGATACATAAATGAGAAAATATATTTCCTTGTATTAAGGGGCCAAGGGGGATTAATTATGTTATATGGCAATACAAATATTTAGGGTATATTTTATTACATTTCGTGTAGAAGTGGTGGAAGGGAGGCAAAGGAAAAATCAAGGGATAAGGGAACAAGGCATTGAGTTTGATGAACAATGGATACTCAATTGGGATGTAGGATCGTTGATGTTAGTACTCTATTGAAGGGTTGTTATGTTGCTCATGTGCTTGGTTGGTTAACGGTTCTTCAAATTGTTAATGGAATTGAGGTAATGAAGGATTAGGCTTTCTATATTTTATGTGATATCAATTTAAAGTGTAGTTTAGGTACATATTTCATGCCTAGAAATCATGTGTTTTTTATTCATTTCAATGTAGCTTTCCTCCTTAAGTCCATATGTATTTTTTTTGCTATAGAAATTTCCTTTTGTGTGATCTCTAAAATCAACCCATCCACTAGAGAGAATATAGGTTTGTGCATTGTGACCTTGTCCATTTCTAATCTTCCTAAATAAAGCCTCATGCAATCCTTGGCTGACCCCATTTTCCCATTGTATAAAACACTAGTCTCCAATTCCTTCATGACTCTTATATTTTACAAAAACCAAAATACTTTGTTTTTCTAAAGTTACTCTTCATTTTCAACATGTACTCCATTGTTAAACTCTAGTTACCTAGTAATCCTACCTTATGGGCTCCACCTTTGAGCTAGAGAAGAGATAGCCTAGACAGATACAAAAAAGGTTAGGTGTTGTGACAATGTCCTCCCTCTTAGTTGTCCATAAGCTATCATTGATTTTAGGTATTCAACCTTAAGATGCCAGTTTATGTGCTAACATGGAAGAACAAGCATCTCTAGGATGATAGATATATTCTTAATGGTAGAAAAATTGGTGGAGTAGTTTGAAAGATACAACTATTGGGTAGGAAACAATGGCTTATAGGATCATCTACTTATTCTTATACAACTAGAAAATGATTATAGAAAACCTTCATTTTCTTGTAAATATAATCTTGTATGCTTTGATAAGGAATATTTTAGACTTCTTATTACAAAAAATGGAAATATAAATAACACCTCATCCAAAATTGGTTGACATGACCTTTAGTTAAAATTTCGCAGAGGCCACATGTAACATACCTACATTAATAATCAAATTCTTTTTTTTTGAAATAAATGCCAATCATGTCTCAACATTTATTCTTTATACAATATAATTGTTAGATAATAACATTTTAATTATTATTTTAATATTCTAAATTAAATATATTTTTTTAATTGATTGCACTTTTCTAAATTCAGACTACCTCTAATCTCATTGGAAAGGGCATTATATTCATAAACATTATAAGACATTGCAAAAAGTTCATTTCTAAACTCCAAAGGATTATGTCTCTCATATATATATATATATTAAAAACTTTAATGTACCCCGGCATACTACAAAACTATTGTAAAAAACAATAATATTAAATAAAATAAAATGCAAAGAGTTCATTTCTAAACTCCGGAGGATTATGCCTCTCATTCATATATATATATATATTAAAATATATATATATATATTAAAATATATATATATATATTAAAAACTTTAATGTACCCACGCATACTACAAAACTATTGTAAAAAGCAATAATATTAAATAAAATAAAATATGAGGGACTACTCCACAAGGATATCGAATTTCCATTAAAAACGGTATAATATGGTTATGTTAAAAACTTTTTGCAACATTATTGTATAGGGATATTGTACCCCATGCATACTACAAAATTATTGTAAAAAAAAATAATATTAAATTAAATATGAGCGTATAATATGGTTATCTATTAAAAAGGTATAGTATGGTTATGGATTGAGAATCCAAACCTTTATATTAATATCACATAATGTTCACACAATAGGATTAGTGCGCACTCTTTTTAACGTTATATAATTTAGCAAATAAAAATATACAACATTACAATTCATAACACATATGATATAATATTTGGGTCATGTCATAGTTAATATGTTTGGTATACTATCCAACGACTCAAATTAATGCCAAGTATTGACGCTTTGAACAAAACACATACGGAATTTCATCCAGGTTTGAGTTGTCGACTGCATATGCTTCTTGAAATTCTCAACGAAGATCGATGTCAAAGATTGAGAGACAGCCGAGTTCATAATACTCACTTAGTTTACAGAGCCTACAGTAGGCTCTTAATGAGGTATCTGGTTTGCACGCCATTTCATATGGGTAACCTACTAACCTACCGTAGTTCTTAATGAGGTAGGTGGTTTGCACTCCATTTCATATGGGTAACTTACGGTAGGCTCTTAATGAGGTAGCTAGTTTGTACTCCATTTTATATGGGTAACTTGGTTTAGACTCTTGTGACTTTAAGTCATGGTAATTTTTATTCAACCATGTAACTTCATTCGCATTCCCACTCACCTATGATATCAGGATCATGTCTGTTTACCATTTACACTAGATAATGTATATTTAATTCTTTCTCATTTATATTTTTATGCACACTGCGTTCACTTTTCATAGAGCATGAACACAGAATGTTTTGAAAATCTATGTATGAAGAAAATTTATACCTCGGCTAACAATATCATTTGTCTCTCCAGTTTGGCTATGTCGAGACTATTTCATGGGTTAATGACTCGATGGCATTCCTTAGTATTTGTTTTTCCTACACAGTAAGTGCTATCTCCGTTGAAGCATTTCGCTAGTAATTGTTTGGGGTTCCTCCTCTACGAGGAATATCATGGGAGTGGTATAGAATCCCACTAACCTCTACGCAGGTTTCATGGAAAATAATGGGTTAGGATTGTTAGTATAGTGAACGATAATAGGTAAATGACTACCCATTTTGTTCTACTCCTATACACATATATTGCTATATACACAAGCATTATTAAATGCAGGGCTTGATTTATTATTTATTAGTTTATGTTATTTGGACATAGGTGTTGTTGGGGCTTAAAATCGGCATGATCATGTCCACAACCTCTATCGATGGACCACTTGGCAACCTACACCACCAGCTGACTCAGAAACTAAGCCAACTCAACTCATGGCTACAGTTGCAATGCTTGGTAAATTAGAGAGCAAACAAACTTCACTGTACATTTTTATGAATAATATATACTCATTAAGGATTTGTATTAATTTTCTCCATTTTATTTGATGCCATACGCAAACGTATTCAGGTGCATTCAACACCATGCATAATCCCTTGGTTGGTTTCATAGGTATGAAACATTTTCTCTCTATGTTTCGTGAGATGGCTCAAAGCTCAGTCATAATAATATGCGTTCTTTTTATAATGGATCGGTTTTGTTCTCCGAGGAAAGAAATTATTTATACCCTGTTATTTGTAACATATTAATTTGAATCCTAAAATATTAGCTCTACTTTTTGTCTATATTATGTGGGTCGGAACGGGCTCGAAAAATTGATTCCTTAAAAACGATGGATCCTCATAGGATCGAATCTCTTTTTTTTTTTTAAATCCCCGACAGTTGGCAGAGATCCTTGTTGTAAATCCATGATAACTAGGGTAAAGAATGTTGGACTTGTAGCCTCGACTGTAACAATGTTGGCGTTTTCTCGTTTTTATTCTAGCCTGGACTGCTCCTTAAACCCCCACAGTTGAACATATTGTGTTCTTTAGAATCCCTGGTGATTAGCTCGATATCACTCGGTCACGGCTATTAAACTCTTGATTACTGTAGATATATATATTCAATCCTACCGTTCAAAAAGAAGGAAAATATGACATAATGGTACTAAAATTTCTTATGGGTAGCATCTTTATAGTATAATGGAAGAAATGTTTATAGAGTTCAAACATAATCATATGGTTTAAACATATTTAAAAATTAAATACATAGTTTTTTTTTAATACCTAGTTTTTTTTTTTAACAAGAACAGAGAAAGTAGATATATTTATAAAGGCTGTGCATAGCCATTCATTACAAGCTTTCAAAAATAGTTGACAGAGTAGCAAGTGCCTGAAAGTTTGGAGCTAAAGTTTCTAACTGCATGACTGTAAAGGTTCTAAACATTGTCTTTCTAAAACTGTTCAAACTAGAGCAGGGATAAACCCTGATAAACTGATTGTTGAGGATTATACAAAAAAACATAGGATCTAAAACATCAAAAATGTGGAACTTGGACTAAGACTGCAATTTATCCATAACTTTTGAAATGGGCAGAGGCTGCATCCTTCTTTTCCTGCTTAATCTCCTGATTGACCATCAGATTATCCTGGACACAACTTCCCTGTGTTTTTTCGGTGAGAACATCGATGTCTTCCTGCAGATTATCTACCTTGCCCATTAGCTCAAACAAATTTTTTTCCAGGTCGTCAATCCTGGAGTCCTGGCAGGAAAGCTGGTTAACAGCGTAGCTTAAATCCTTTGCCATCTCCTCGTGTTAGTCCACACTGGTACAGACTGCATTGTACGTGTTGCGCACTGAGAGCTTAATGTAAACCATGGTGCGGTTCAGTGCGGCTATGGCCGCCATTATATTTTGCATGGTGCCAGAACTGAAAGGAATCAACAGACCTGGACGGGAGGGAGGAGTGCCCAAATCGCCGAGAGAGAGCCGGTTCAACGCACTAGAAAGGGGAGGTAGAGCCATTTCGAAGCACGGCGAGGAAGAGGCAGATGGTGAAGTAAATAACGGCTCGTGGGAGCTGACAGCACCACTGGGAGCCATGTGCCAAATGCGAGGGAAAGGGTGGCGTGTGGCAGGAGCAATGGGGAAGGAGCGAGGCACATCACCGACGGAGGTAGACGGGATGAGGGGGACCCTCGTGACTATAGACCCCTCCTTATCCTTAACCATGACATTATTAACCATTAACATTTTGGTTAGGGTATGAATTGAAATCCCAAGGCACCATTGAGGTCCTCAACGTGCCCAATGTCTAACAAAGTTCCTTTGTTGGTTGTTGCATCCGCTAGCTTGTTGTTCTCTCGACAGATGTGGAAGAATGAGGTCTTAGAAAAATGAGGATTAGATTTTATTCTTTGCATGTACCTATAAGCTTTCGAGCCTTGAGGAGCTACACCCCTTCTCATTATTTGAATGACATGTCTAGAATCCCCATAAACTCTGAGGATGTCAATGCTGAAGGAGGAGACCATATTGAGTGAGAAGACGAGAGCAAGCCATTCAGCCTCATTGTTAGTCTTGCTACCTAATCCCCACAAGAAGGTCTCTATTTTATTTCCTCCGGGATCAAATAAGATCCCCCCCGCACCTGCCACCCCATTTTTTAATACCTAGTTAGTAAAAACTATTAATGTGATTGTTTTAAATAGGATTTGGGCTTCATAAATGTAATTGGTTCATTACTACTATATTCTAAAACTTGCTTCTTTGTTGCTATGATTAAAGAAGGAAGGACATATGCCTTGTGATGATATGAAACAAGTTAAGTATGTTATGTGAGAATTTTATCAAAATATTAAAATGAGAAAAGTAAAAGCCGTTAAGAATGTTGAAATTCTATATTTAGTATAAAATAAAAAAGTTAGACCAATTATTATTTTAAGTGTCTTTAGTTGAAAGAAGTAAAGTTTTATTTTTTATTTTTCATAATCTCCTATGGTTGGGGTTGTTACACTTTTTTCATGGTTGTTGAGACTAACAAACCTCATTCAAGGCCATTTAAGGCCCTTGATTTCATTCCCTAACCATTGTTCCATAATCTGTGTCTTTGGTATACAATACATAATTGTGATGCTCATATTCCCATGTAGAGATGGTAGATCCCCTATAAAGGTTAGTATTCATGTTTGGATTAATCATTTATGTGCATCAATCATCAAACACCAGAGTCTTAGTTATCACTGACTATTACATTAGCATTCAAGTTCAAATAAGAAAAGTTTAATTTTAAACGTTTTTGCCTCACTAAATTAGTATTAAAAACAATATTTACACTATGATTCATTGAGAAAGTGAGAACTTAGAATTGGAACTTGTTGGGACTGACATAGCTGTGTAAACTTGTATGGATTTGGTATAGTTATTTTCTAGATTATTGTCATGATGTATTTTCTTATTTATAAACTCTTGTAATGATGTATTTTCTTATTTATAAACTCTTGTATTTAGTATAATATATTCAACTCCTTTACCTTGTATCTTTTTTTTTTTTTTTTTTTTTTCTTCTGGTAAATATGTATGCTTTTATATTCTTAATGATTACAGTGTTATTTCAAGTAGGGTTCGAGTCATCCTACTAGCTAGCACATTTCTCATTTAGAAAATTGTTGTTATAGTTTATCACTTGTTAGCCATTTGTATCATTTCATGATTTGCATGGTTGTTTTGCAGGTCTCCTTGTCATCTTGAGCACTTGGTTGAGCGGAGGTGGAAAATTCCTTCCGAAAAAGGTACTTCGAGTTCCCTTTGTGTCCATGGCATTGAGTTTCCTTTGTGTCCATTGTAATTATTAAATATTTAATTACTGCATTTATTAATTTTTAAAAAATATACAATTAATATCATCATAATAGCCTCCATGGTTGAATGCAAACACTTCTGTGCACTACAAGAAAAATGACATTTTAACCTCACATAAAATTGTTGTATATTAAAATATTTAATTTAAAATAATATTGTATAATATTATAAATATGTTTATAATATTTTTATTAATTTTATAGCTTTTAAATAACAAAAATTAATATTGTTACATTATATACACATGTAATTGTTGTATATGAAAACATACTGTAGTAGAATATTGAATTTCAAATATTTTTTTTATAATATTGTCATTATGCTTATGAATTTTTTTATTAATTTCATTAAATATATTTTAAATAAAAATATTAATATTATATTATAATGTTTGATAATTTAGTCATTGATAGATAAATCTAAATAACTAGCAGCATTTTAAGAATACTCATCTTACATCAAATTGTATTAAAATAATATTTTTGAAGTTGTTGAATACTTTCAATTGTATAGAAGAGTTAACTTTGAAGTTGTTAAATACTTTCAGATGTAATGTTTATTTCAATTTTTAAGAAAGATCATAGTTAAGTAGATTTTGTCCACTTTCAAATTAGTATTAAGTACAAAAATAATTTTATTTATACTTTATGAAGTCCCTAATTAATTTATAAAAGGAATTCCCACTCTAGGATTACAAGTTCCATCAATGTCTTTAGCTTCCAAGGATTTTTCTTTTTGATCATTTGACATGCATCGACAACAATTAACTAGCAATAGAATTTTATTTATACTTTATGAAGTCTTTAATTAATTTATAAAAAGAATACTCAGTCCAAGATTTCAAGTTCCATGAATGTGTTTAGCTTCCAAGGGTCCTTGTATATGATCATTTGACATGCATATATAGTTCTTTTACATTGTTATGCTATTAATAATTGCAAATTATCATAATAAAAAACTAGAAATATGACCTATTGTAATTTCGACTTGTTGCATAAAATTTTGGTGTTAACCTTTTTAAGTAAAAGCAAGAAGGTCCTGTGCCCCTCACCTCCCCACCTCAAAAGTCCTTCCCTTAGTGCCTAATATGCGTTCATCGGATCCCCATTCTCCACTATGAAGCCCCACACTTCATTTATGAGTCACCTCCCCATTGCTCTTTTTTTCTTCTTTTATCAACATCATATAAACAATACAAACTTTCATGCTTTCTACATTGTGTTTTTTTTATCATATAAACAATACAAGCTATTATTTTATTTAGCATCTTGTTTGCTTATACTAAGATGAGTTGGGGTTGTTGTTTGTTATAACTTGATAATATGACATAAAGGGGGTATTAAAAATGAGTTGATAAAAACAGATACCTACAATATCTCGTGAAACTAAGGGGTTTCTTAATTGGAAAGGTATATTGGGAGGGGGGTTCAACAATACAATTTTAGGAGGCATTTTCCAATATTTAGTGAAATTAGGGATATTCTTGAATATCCCACAAACGATCGTGCTATGTAACAAGTTCAATGAGTGAACCCCCCGTGGGAATTCCACGCATATGACAATGTTGGCCTCCTTACATATGCCTATTGTAGTTCTCCTAGTCCCTTGTGGGGAAGGTGAATGAAGTGGGGCAAGGTTTGAGGAAATGTGTTGAAAAATTCACAAATCATACGCCAATGTGATTTGTAGCCATAGTTGCTAAGAAATGGATATCCCAAGTAAAATCATTAAAAGAACTTTAAAAAAACAAAGAAACATACATTAAACTTGTATAAAATTAGGTATCTAAATCCTCAATGTCAAATTTTAAGCATAAAGTATTTTAAACTAAATTTTTTCTACTACTAAAACAACCTATATCATCAACTTTTGAGATAGAATTTACTTTTCTAAACTCCCAATTCATCGGACAATTCATAGAACACTTATTGTAGAATTTACTTTTCTAAACCCCCACTTAGAAAATTCTTGTGTGCTTTTCAAAATGAGCCAAACTATAAATATTCAATTAAAATCAATAACCACGACATCCTTAAAATTTTAATTTTAAAATTACAAAACTTTTAGATAATATTTTAATATTTATTAATGGTAATATTTATGTTAAAAAAGTGCAACAAACTATATAAACCGAAGCTAAACCTTAGTAATTCTTTTGATAAATTAAAACTAGTCGTTGCAAAATAAAAAAACAAAAGATATTGTTTTTAATGGTGTGACCAAAAATTGAAATGCAGCTGCTTGACCATTAAATACCTACAATTTTAACACCATTGTTCACGATATAAAATATATGAAATTTAAGCATCCATGCAGGAAGTTGAATAACGGTCTCAAGTGTATATTTAAAAAACTCCAAGTGAACCAAGCATCCCCGCGCCCAATAGCTCAACCGAGTAGCTCAGCCAATGAATGCATCCATCCTGTTATAGATAAATGATGTGAAAATGTCGTGTTCATTAAGACAAAAATCTAGTTTGAGCGCTTCAATGAGATTATAATAATACTTTCCAAAAGAGGGAAATTGTTCAACAAAACAAAATAAAGGGGAGGTCTTCAAAATCTATTCCAAGCATGAAGATCCTCTATACTTTGGCATGAAGTGAATGGTATCTACTTACTACGTCATTTACCTCTATGCACGGCATGGGAGTGCCTGGATAAACAATTAAATGGGTGATAAATCACTATGATCACGATTACTTTTTGTGAGCTCCTTCCCTTCCGATTTTCTCCTCGCAACTATAAAGGGAAATAAACGGAGCAGACCCATAAATTAGTACTACCGTGGATAAATGCTAAGTTGGGTAGATCAGGGCATAAAATTAAGTTTATTAATAGCCGCCCCTTCCCCTTATGGGGTGGCAAGTGATAACCTTCTTGGACCCAATGCATTCAACAAGTGCTAACCTTCTCGGACCCAATGGTGGCAATGTCCCCAACATTGCTACATGTATTTGCAGAAAGTTGTAGGGAGGAGTTATTTGCACGGAGTTGTGGAACTTTCAAAATTGATTTATTTAAGAGATTGTGCTTGAAAATTTAGACATGAATAATGTTATTTTCGAAAAAAAAGCTATATTTCTTTTGAGTAATAATGGATATTGCAATGTAAGGAATTGCACACCACACATAAAGAAAATTTCTAAAGGAAAGAAGTTGAAATATTCTTTTGCATAATAATATATTGTAATGCAATTAATTACATTTTTTATGAGATGCATATTTTTAGATTCACAAAATCTGAAAAGCGAAGTGACTATTTATTCCCTATCCTATAACATAAAAAATGAGCAATAGTATGAAATTAAAACATGTATTTAAATTTCATATTTTTTATATTTATACAATAAAGATAGTTGTTGCATTTGAACTAGCAATACTGTACATGGAAGTAATCCTACTAACTTCCAATCTTTTAGCTGCAAACTCACCAAATAACTTCCAATCTTCGGATGTGGTGTCTGTTATTTCTATCAAAAGGAAAGATGTGCAACAAAATCTGTGTAGGCCATTGTAGGTGTCAACTTTCACTCCATCAAAAACCTTGAGGCAACAAAATAATGGTTCAAGGAAAAACGTTGAGTTGAAAACATAAGCGTAAGCCATTCGAATGAATTGCATATGTGATTCCATTAGAGTTCCCAATTATTTATATGGATAACATAGCTACTCAAAAACTCTCTAAGATGTTGCACATCCTTGTTCTCTACATAAATAACCTATGTAACCCTAACAAAAGCCTAACAATTTTAACAATTTTAACAACTCTTTTCCAACTTAGGTTGTTTTCCAACCATTATCCATTCTTTTTCCTCCTTGATAATTTCCCTTGGCGTCTCAGTCCACTCATATGTGCATCCCTGTGAAGGATGTTGTCCAAATCTATCCTTCATAGAAATAACAGACCATAGAAGGTGCTACTAGTGTTTCAAACAATTGCCTGAGTTGCAGAAATATAGAACATCATTGGGAAAGATGTCCTCTGCTGTGTCTCAGAATCAGTGTCCCTAGCTTCACCCTCTTTTGAATCCCATAGAAAGTGGGCATAAGAGGCAAGAACAAAGTTTCGAAACAATCACCCATAATTGGTTACTCAAATCATCCAATGCCATATTATCAGGCCTAATCGTTCCACTAACAGAATCAAAATACAAATTTTCCATAACATGAAGCGAGCGAGGAAGAGAAAAGCTTGTTCACAAGTCATCTTGGATAGACTGCACAACTTGATCAAAGTAAGCCTCAATGTCAGGAGCATCTGTGCGAACTTCCCACATCAACTTGGCATAAAGAGAGAGTACCTCACCATCGCCAGGGCTTGCAAGTATGGATCTTTCATAGTATTCCTTTGCCTTGGCAAGGTTCCCTTGAACCTAACAAAATGCAACCAGTATAAGCTTATAGCATTCCCCCAAGAAGAATAAAAATCTGTTTTCGGGGATTAATCCATACCTCATGTAGGAACTTTGCATAGTTTCTTAGCAGAAGAGAGTTTCCCGTATTTTCGTCCAACATTTTCTGAAAGTAAGTTTCTGTAGAATCATAACCAAAATCAACCCTGGAGACTTCTTAACTCCCACCATCAATGCCAAATCCTCCAGCTATATACATCGCCCCGTCCTCAGTCTCACACATTGATTCGTCCTCAATCTCACACATTGATTATGAATTTCTCAACACAGGACTCCAACCAAAACCCCCTTCGCCTCCGCCAGATCTGTGAACATCATTCTTTCTTCCCGAGATAGATGGTTTTTCACTTCCCATACGATCAACAACAAGGGAAATCTTATGGGTCGGTTTGAAATTATTTGGAGGGTTCTTATGGAGCTCGTCTTCCAAGACCCAGTTCCCTGATCCAAAAGCATGAGAGATGGACAACGACTTCACATATTTGCAATGACTGAGGCTAGACTTTGACTGCAACTCCTTCAGAGCCTCGAAGTGTGATAAAATGGGATTAATAGAACCCAGAATGGGACTAGAAGAGCTTCTTTCTTACGACACATTCCAATCCAGGGGCTATTACTCAAATTGCTTGTATCGACCCTAGGTAGGATAAGCATGGTAGCTACAGACGATTGAATGAGATGTAACCACAATGATGGGAGCCTTCTTAGAATTACTGAACCCGGTAGACGAGAGAACTAGATTGGAAAAAATGCCTGCGTGAGCCCAATGCATCCGGGTTGTTCCCTTGTCAAGTTGTTTCCAGTTCATAGGGGCAATAAAAAAAGAGATGCATGCAGCTTCCCACGTTGTTAGACAATCTAGCAGATAAAATAAAGACTAAAAATCCGTGCAATGGTGGAAGTTCGTGCCTTCATTAAGTTTTGAGAGTTACTTCTAAATTAGGGTAACGTGACATGCCTATCTTCTGCACGACATGACATTATCTAGCCGCCACCCTTGGGAAGGGAAAAACGAGGATGATGTCAACGCCCTGCAACAAGTTAGAATGAAAAAAAAACATTTTTTTAATAATTAAAGTTAATATCACATATTCAACACTATAGCTAAACTATAGCCAAACAAAAAAAATTAACCAATAGACCCAAATTAATAAGGTCTAGGTGATACATACATGATCCCCTTCGGGAACATAACCAATAGACCCAAATTAATAAGGTCTTGGCGATACATACATGATCCCCTTCGAGAACATAACCTTCGGGGACATAATAATTCATTGCATGGCAATCATGATATTATATAATATTCAGTGAATTTGTAATCATAACTTGATTGCAATGATTCCACTATTAATTTAAATGATAATACATGACAATATTATTTAAGGTCGAAAAAAATGGCAAATGAGTGAGAGCAAGGTTAGTATTACTAAGAAGTTAAGAAAATTGTCATTCTTTATAAAAAGGTGAACAATTTTACAAAGAATTTGTAAAGAATAGCTGATTCCAATATTGCCATTGTCAAAATTATTCAGGGTTAATAACATTGGCAAATGAGTGAGAGCAAGGTTAGAATTATTAAGCAAGTCTTTAAAAATGTCATTCTTTATGAAAAGGTGAAGAGTTCTCCAAAGAAATGATTGAAGATTTAAAATACGCAAATTCCAAAACTCTTTGTATATTAATTTTGATGAGGTGAACAATGATAGAAGGTATATAGCAAAAACAAATTAGTCCATGAGGATCACAATGCTGGAAACCTAATGGCCTTATTATGAGTCCTTTATTGATCACATTAATGACGTTACTTGGAACTTCATAATTTAACTCTGGTGAAAAATCCCTAATAAAGGTTCCGTGCACAATCCAAACTAGTGGATTTCATAATATGTAGCCAGCTCTCGCATAAAACTATATTTTCTCAACCGAGTCAATAATAGTATCTGGGTAACTTTAAGTACAAATTTATTTTTCTCATTTAAAGCTGGGTAACTTTAAGTACAGCAACCTAAGATGTTTAACGGAAAGGTAATAGTATCTATTCTTATTTTCCGGTAATATTATCTATTATTATTTTGCCATAAAAAAATTAAAAAGCATAAGAGAAAGTTATTTTATTAAAATATATAAAACAAATTTAATTTTCTAACATGGCATTTTCGAGTAAGCAGCCTAAAATGTTTAAGTGAAATGTATTTTTGTTTTTTCATATTTACAGACCTAGATGTACGTCTATTGAATTTTTGAGCAGCAGTTATTAGAGTTATCAGCTGAACGGTGGAAACAAGTTGAAATAAAGTTGGCCGTTGTCAAAATAATATTGATTTAAATGCAATTCTCTTTTCTTTTTGAGCAGTAGTTATTAGAGTGAATAGTGGAATGATTAGGTGGAAAACAAATTGAAATAAAGTTGGCAATTGAGAAAATAATATTGATACACAGAGTGGTTTTGTAATAAAGTTGGCCGTTGTCAAAATAATATTGATACAAAGAGTGGTTTTGTATGATCGAAATCCACGTCGGATGGAATAATGTTTAAATCTCTGATGTTTCAGGAAACTGGGGAATAAATTTCACATGAATGTTTGTGGCTACTTACAGAAATTTGAATAATAATTCAATTACAGATTGATTCCTCAAGGGTGGGGCGGTTTTGGATGGAAGCTGGTTGTGTTGTGTCCAGAGGTAGTGAATAAGACAGACAGGAAAATATTAGAAAAGACAAAGATGTAGTGGGGCTGAGCTCTGACACGCCGCCGATTGAAAACTACGTCCAGCGTTTCCAACTGCTTTTTGTGATGTGGAAAGTCTGTTGTTCAGTCTTCCATGGATTAGGTAGTGGATTTTTCTTTTGACTTCTTTGGAAAATGAGTTCATCATAATAATAAGTGCAGTAACATCCCATCGCCGACTGTATCTGAAAATGGAAACGTAATCTGATGGAGCGCACTTAAATTGAGACGAATCAATGGTACCCAAAACTTCGATAGAACGGTTCAGAATCGGTGGATTTAGTAACAAGGATGCTAAAAAGGAAACCTTGTGTAGAACCATTGATACATCTTCATGTCAATGCTATCTGGCATCATAATCATGAAAGTGACAGAATGCTTTTAATTATAAATAGCTATCACCTTCACCGAGTTCACAAGTAGTTAACCAAAATTATTACAGTATTCTTAGTAAACATTTAAAACATGAAAGATTCAAATCACAAACAAAACAAGGATATGATATTTCTAAATTTAGCCGAGACAAGTTATGTACATCGAGTCAAATCAATAGCTTTAGGAAATTCCTTGTCCCTTCAATTAAAATATTTTATATATTAATTTACCAACCAATTTATTTTTTATATAGAATATATTTTTAAAAATAAGTTATCATTATTGCATTTAGAGTAGTCAGGTGTTTACACTTTAGTATGCGGAGATGTTAGGTTTATCATTTTACAAAGTTTCTACATTTCCTTATAACATATTAAAATTAAAATGTAATTAAAAATTTAAGTATGATTCTTATTATATGTAAAAAATTTAACATAAAAAAATCTATACATTTCAAGGAATTGGATTTAAATTTAAGTTTTAAATGGATCTATACTAATAACGAAAGAAAAAATATAATTTAATTTTTTATATTAAAATTATAATTAACTATAAAAATAAATAAATAAAATCAATAAAATCTTATTAAAATTATAAAAATAAAACAAATATATAAAGAGAATGCATATAAAAAAATTAGTATAATGAAAAGGAAATTGAGTAAAATATTAACCCATTTAAAAAAAATGATTGTAATTAAATTTTAAATATAAAAAAATATATAATTCATATCTAATACAAATTTTAACATAATTTAAATAAATATTTATAGTAAGTGTATTTTTTATTAAAATAATAAATGAAGTGAATAAAATATTAAGTTTATTATAATATAAATAATTTTTCATAATAAAATATATATTGGTTGGATAAATAATTGTATTTATAAATAAGGAATGATATTTTTATTTTGAAATGTATTAAATATTTTTTTCTATTTAATATATTTATTAAATTATAAAATCTGAAAATATATATTTTTTTAAATTATAAAATAATCATTAAATTATAGAATTAGAAGGAATAAAATGTAATAGAATTGTATTAATTTCTATTTTTTAAATTTTGAATTAATTATTTTTTGACACATTATAGGTAAAGTAAAATAAAATAAAAAATTAATAATTACATTATGATACTTTAAATTTACAAATCATATTGCTTAATTAGTATAATCTACTTTCAATTTTTTATCATTTACAAAAATCTTCATTATTATAAAATATGTTATTCATCTTCTTGAATCTTTGAAGTTCATAATATAATAATAAAAAAAATTAAAAACAAACTTAAATCTTAAATCTTATATAATAGTAGAAATTAAATATTTTTATTACCTTATAATAAACCATTTGATGATATAGTCTTTGAATCTTTGAAGTTCATAATATAATAATAAAAAAATTAAAAACAAACTTAAATCTTATATAATAGTAAAAATTAAATATTTTTATCGCCTTATAATAAACCATTTGATGAGATATATATTATGGTTCTTTTATCAATGAAATCAAGTTCCATGGCATAATATGATTCCATGGATATGTATGATAGTACGATATATCATGAAGCTTTCAATATTAAGATTATTATGTCTTAATTTTTTTTTAATATTTATAATTTAGATTTATTATATATTTTAATTAATTTTTAGACTTTTAATTAATTGAGATATATTTATTTTTTATTTTGAAGTTTGAGTTAAAATCAACATAGTAATATTTCTGTCTACTTAATATTATGATCTTTTCATAAAGTTTTATTTGTAATTTTTACATAAGGAATAGTTTTAATTAATTAGAATTTATTATCTTTAATTTTGAAATCTATGCTAAGATTAACATCTTAAAAAAATTTCTACTTCATATTATATTTTTTTCATGGTTTTATAAGCAAGGAATTCTTCCCCATGCTAGGATGTAAGAAGCACCTCTCCTAGTAAACAAATATTGATCTATCTTAAGAATCATAGATCCATCTTAACTCAAGATCTATCATATACTAAAAGGGAACATTATGGATTTATGATACATCTACGCTCACATTTAACTATAATAAATTATATCCTTTCACATTATCCTATCTAGTGGATTCTGATTTCACATATTATTTCAAAATTTTATTTAACAAATAACATAGATCTATATATATATAATATAAAATTTGTGTTTTCTTAATATTTTATTATTTTTATAATATTAAATATGATAATTATCCCTCACATAATATGAGTTGCAGATAAATTAATAATTTGTTTTTTCAACTTTAAATCTTAAATTTTAAATAAATCATCACTTGTCAAATTTTATATTGATCTATATCAATTTTAACTTCAATTTTATCAATTGTAAAAACCAACTTTTAAAATTCAATTTTATAAATATAATAAGCAATAAAATTCATTAAAATATAAAACAAATTTATTTATCATTTATATAAAATATTTTAATATTAAAATCTAAAAAGGCTCAACAATGCGAATATATCACAACATTACTAAATATATCACAACATTATTAAATATTATTAAATACTACTTAGAAGAGAAGCCGCAAAACCTCCACAAACCACGTCACCTTATCCAACAATTACATTGCCATACACCAAATCTACAAACTATAGATTTTATTAAAATTGTGCATAGTGTAAAATTTTGTTTTCTTATTATTTTTTTATTAATTATTTTCATAAAATATCACATGTAACAACGACATAAAATTATATTTATCCTTAACATTGAATTAATTATAGATAAGTTAGTAAAATAAATGTTTTTTTCAGCAACAAATTTTAGATTTTAGAAAAATTAATAATGTAAAATTTTATGTTATTTACAACCATCTCAACTTCAATTTTATCAAATATAAATGGCTTAATTCCTACCTTACTGTATAAGAAAAAAAGTCCATATTAAATATCATTCAAGAACTATAAATTTTACATTAAAAATAACTGCAAAAAATACTCACCAAGATCTTTTTGGTAACCACCTCATGTCAAACAATATATATTATATTATTAAAATATAATTCTTGACATATAATACACTAATAATTACATATTGTTAAATATATTTTTAAATTATATTAATAATTGAAAATTATTTGAATTTGTTTTAGATATAAAACATTAATAATTACAAATTGTTAACTATATTTTTAAATTATGATAATACTAATTCTTACTTTTCTTCGATGTGGCCTGGGTTAATGGCAGGTGTGGTCTTGGTGGTTTTTTGAAGCTATCAAAGGATGATTCAATTCATTTCACAGCAAATGGAGGCCTTGGGACAAACAATAAAGCGGAAGGGATGACATTGAGAACACTATTGCAGATAGCTATTGAAGCCAAGGTGACTAGACTCAAGATCTTTGGGGATTCGGAAATCTAGATAAGCCATATGAAAAAGAAAAACTTGTTAAAAAATCTTGGGATGAAATCTTTAAGCTCAAATCTGGATACACTAGCATCTACAGTCAGTGAAATTCATTTTCCCAGGAATCAAGTGAGGAAGCAGATGCTCTCTCAAAAGAAGGATTAAAGCTCGAAGAAGGAAAGAGCAAACTTACTACAAAAAGGATAAGTTGATTTTGTGTCTTGTTTTCAAAATATCAATTTTATGTATAAGTTTTGAACAATATGTTTTTATTATGAAGTACATAAAGAAAACTTCGAATTAATCTCTTAAGTATCATGCACAAATGCACATGTGGAATGTATTCTCCCGCTTTTATTATAAATGAAGAAGGATATGATTTTTTTCTTTGGAAAATATATATATATATATATTATTTCATTTCGTGTGCCTTTTAGCTTAAGATGTTATATATTTGATTATATATAATATATATAAAACTGTACTATAGTAAGTATTTCATTTTCTATGTTTTATAAATTTTTATATAAGTAGGGTGGGTTTGCAAGCATTTTGCTAAGTGATTGGTTGATGGAAACTCTAGTTTTGCTTATTTAAATAGTGTGGCAATAAGTGTGATCATGATATCATTGAAGTGAAGAAAGGAAGTCGCCTTTAAGCAAAAAAATAAAAAATGCTCTACATAAATCGTTTTTGGCATTAGATAAGATATTCTTATATAAATGTTTTGATTTGATTTTTTTTTTAATTTTACAATTATTTTTTAATTTTAATTTTTTGTAATTAAGAAGAAAAAATATAAAATATATAATTTAGAAACAAATCATATATTGATCCTATAACTTGATCCAATCAAACAAGCTTTGCCTGTAATATTCTGAATTTGGTTGACTATATTTGATGTTATATATTGGGCATAAGTCTCGGCATATATGATTTATTTTGGTATACTAGGCGTAAGCCCCAATGCATATGATTCATTTTTATAGATATACATATTTGTGCATGGACCCTCACTGATCCAGGTTATTGTTATATACTGGGAAGAAAGCCGCAATATATTTGATTGATGTTTTATTATGAGATTGAGTACAAGACCCTATTATACTGAGATGATCTTTGTTACATACTGTGCAAAGTTATCATATGCATGACTAACTTTTATGATGTGTTGAGTGTGGACTCTGGAGCACATGGATGCCTATGTGATGGGAATAAGCCTCGATGTACATAGAGGAATTTTATTATGTACTGGGCATAAGTCCCGATGTACATAGAGTGTTGGGCATAAGCCCTGGAACACTCCAAAATTGATGTTGAGCATAATCTCTGGAGCATCGGATCTTTTGCCATTGTATACCTAGGTGTATCTTACAAATACATCCTAGCACTAGTGTTGAGCAAGAGCTCTGGAATTGCACTAGCGTAATCCCCATGTAAAAGTGATGAGCCTAAGCTCTGAATAGCACTAGGGGTTACTAACTTAAGAAGGTGTTGAGTTGAGGAAGGCTCTAAATAGCACCAGTCATCAGGCTTATTTTATTTTGACTAATTGATTCATTTCTTATCTCATCAAGGGCGGAGGAACTACCACGGAAAATGAGGTAATCCAACATGCAAATGGG
This sequence comes from Larix kaempferi, assembly GCA_027924585.1. NCBI lineage: Eukaryota > Viridiplantae > Streptophyta > Pinopsida > Pinales > Pinaceae > Larix > Larix kaempferi. The sequence goes on along the minus strand of BSBM01000127.1, from coordinate 558,085 downwards.
ATCTAGAGCTACATAACCTAGTCGACCAAGCCAAACCTACCGCTAGCCTTGTTAAAAAGGTTAACCCTATTGTTATAAGCATCAATATATAAATGCTAATCAAACTATTTTATTAAATCAAATTGTTTAATTACAAAGAGTCTCACTTATGCAATAAAGTGTTATGCATATTTAGTTATATATGTAAAATATAAAAGATATTAATATATTTATATAAATATATATATAATTAGTTATAAAAATATATGAGAAGAGTAAGGTTACATAGTTAGATAAAGTAAGAGCATATATATATAAATATACACTTAAATATACCCATTCTTTTTAATATAAATTAATTAGAATAAAATTGACTAGTTAGTTCAAAAAGAAATAATTAGGATTTCTAAAACAAATTGATGTTATTAAATAAAGTTTTAAATTATATTTCAAAACTGAAAATCAAAACTGAAGTTATCAAATAAATATATTTTGAAATTGAAAATCAAACTTAAGTTGATATTAAAATATTATTATTAACTTAACTGCCATTCCAAAAGATTATCTATAAAAACAAGGACAAAAATCATGAAGAGGATCATATTTCTTTCTATCATTCCTTTATGGTAAGAAGAGAGAAATTTGTCCCACAGAACTGAACGAGCATATTATTTCCAAGATCGGATTATCATCAGCAGTCTGCCCTAGATCCTCTATTATCCTATTGTATGTTGAAGCCATATCGGGGGGATCCAGTTAGAACCAGGAACGGTTCTAAGGGTCATGGTTGGGAGGAACATGGTAGTTCCAAAGTTATTCAGTTTACATACAACAGGTCAGCTAAAAGAATTATTGATTTTCCTTAACTAGTGTTCGAGTTGTGCAGGTTCTCTCAAATAGGAAGCAAGTTACAAGGTACATGTATGAATCATATTTCCTTATAGGCTGAAGAAATATGATCTAATTCTCACTTCTTTGTACATTTTCTTTTCTATTTAAAACTGGTTATATTCTTGCATTGGGAGAAAGGGCCAAGGCATAGGCTACCCAGGGTTTTGTTATTTTAGCTTAAACTTTCAATCTCATACACTATAGGTTATATTTCCAGTTACCAATTTCATAAATTATTATAGACATAATTATGTTAAAGATCTGCTTGCTACAAATCATGCATTTCTTTCCTTTCTTTATTTTCTTTAAATCAAATTGAAATCTCTTTATAAACCTCAAAATCTAATATAGGATTTAATATCTCTAGAATCCAACTTTCAGCTTCAAACACAAAGTTTAAATAACAGAACGTATAGCATCATTTTATCCATCAGAACCCTTTGTAGGGTTTATAAACTTAAATAAAACCAAAAATGCACTCATTTAATCATGAAACGCTACAACGTTATAAGCATCTACACTCTACACTTATAGGGCCTGCTAGAATTAAATAAAATCTTTTCCTACAACCATAAAAATAAATTTAACTTCCATCTAAAATAACCTCTTTTCATTTGAATCGAAATGCAACCAATTTAAAATAAGCAGTAAGAATTATCTCCATAGAGGCCTCATGCCTAGGATTATTTCACCCAATTTTTTTTTTTTTAACAGAAATGGTTACCAGCTTTGATTATGAGAAAAAAAAGTAAAGAGTACAAAACAAAGGTAGAATAGAATGCTCCCATGAATGGAATTCATCCCTCATGCCAATTTCATCATGTTCATTCTGAGAGCTATCATTGTTTCTTCCTATTCTATGATAACAGTAACTTCTGACAAACTTCTCTAGTAGTAATATGCAGAAATAAAACATTTTAATGCTTCTGTCTTTTACAAAACTTGAGTATTGAGTAGTCCATATTACCAAAACATTGTTGGTGTCTATTCTACTAAGTCCATACATCATAAACAAACTACTATAAATAAAACATAACATTACTGAGCAGGTAAGGTCCAACCTGAGTCCGTAACCAACAAAATTCTTACTGTAGATAGAAGTCCATGGCAGCATCAATAGAAACTGCTGCCCCGTTCTTTTCAACACTGAGATCCACGAAATTTCCTTTATTGCCCATGAACTTCTGTAATTTTTCCATCTTCCTATTGATGTCCTCCAATTCCTTTCTAGAAACCTTGCGCTTGCGAGCCTTATGGGGGAATGTCAGCCCCAGGGTCTCTTCTAAATGCTCCACTTTCTCAGCCATGTTCTGATACTAAGCTTTTTCCTTAGTATGGGTAGCATAAGCCAAATTTTACATATGGGTTAGTATCTTCTTATGTTCCAAGTTCTCACCTATGATCGTCTAAGCTTGCAGCTCCACTTTCTGCAACCTATCAAGATATTCCACTTCAAATTTGTAGATGGTTCGCTTCCCAGCCTGTCCTTGCGAATTCCCTGGCCCAACATGACAGTAGCAAGGGCCACACCCGCGCTTGCTCTTAACCTCAGCGGGGTCTCCCCTCACTTCCTCCATTTTCCAGCCTCTGTTGCAACCACCGTTCGACCCTCTCCCCACCGTGAAGCACCTTTGACATTTCTGGGCTGCCTTGCCTCTCTCTTTTGGATGCCCAACTCCATGGAAGAAAACACTACCACGCCCCTGAGGATGGATAGAACCATGGCAGTCCATGCATCTACCAACAGACCGAAGAGCACTCAAATCAGACCATCCAAGCAACAATGCAAACTACTCACCTTGCAAAGCACTCAAAACAACTGAATGAATGGACGGATGCTTCTAGATACGGAAATATACAGCTATCCCTGGCTCACATGCCGTACAGATGGCGAGGTGGCTGGTAACAATAAATTCGAGCGTGTGTGGGCATTGATCAAGGCTACAAGGAGCCGTCGAAAATTCGAGGGGGAGACCCCAAAAATTTAAAATATTGAACCCACTTGTATAGTGAGCTTGGTGCAACTTCTAAAGCAAGGTTTTTCAATTTTCAATCCAGGTCATTAGGATTGTCATTGATCTAGGGGATCCAAGAGTGTTCCATGGGCTCATTGCTAGAACTTAGAACACTATAAGAGAGGGTGACACCAAGATTAGCCATTTCATCAGCTTGTCCATTTAGATCATGCAAGATATGCCTAAACTTAAGATCATGAAATTCATTGCTGATATGAAGAAGGAGATGATGCATTTTTGAGGTGGGATCCTTTCATTTGCCCATAATACTTCTGGCTTCTTTGATAATAATAAGGGAATCGCCTAAGACCATGAGCTTCCTAATTCCCAACTTGATCGCAATCTCCATCCCTTTGATAAGGCCAAGCCACTTAGCCCCATTATTGGTTTTTCTTCTTATGCTCTAGGAAAAGTCCTTCTGCTTATTCCCCTTGGAGTCAAAAATTACTCCCCCCGCTCTTGTTAACCCTGGTTTTCACCCAAAAGTTTTTACTGATAACTGATTACTGATTTAAAACTACCACACAAAGGGACAAAATTTACGTAGTAATTTAGGGCTTCACCCCGAAACATAGATTAAACACCTATCGTCAAACCATCTCTTCTATTCTTCAATAGAGGAGACTAGTCCCAGTTTTTAAACACATTACCTAACTACGCATAAGCCAACTCGTAATCTACTATGTTAAATTTACCAATAGAAACATCGGTGCCAGTATTCCGTTTATCCCATAAATTCATAATTACAAATTATCAAACAAACTCAGACTTCCAAATTCGATTTAGTAAGACCCTAGGGCCTGTCTATTAAATCCAAAGCGTATATACTGTAAAAATAGTTCCAACACAGTACTCACAAGATTCTAAAGTAATTCTTTAAGCAAAAGTTATGAAACAGACTAGCATTCATTTTCCCCATTAAAAAGTCTTACACAGGACCAAGAACGCTCTTACAGAAAGCTTATGAACATTCTGAATGTATCTACGATTTAGGTAGAGACCATTTTCTTTTATAAGCTGAGCATTTCTTCACCAATCGTTGATAGTCCTGAAGTCGAATTTTACACTCCATAACGAGGCCATTTAAATTATCCTCTGTCCCAAAAGAAAGACGCCTCTACAGGATTCTTTACAAAGAAAATGATACTATGGAGCCAAGCCATCTTTTCAACCCACATTACTTGCAAAATATTCTACTAGAGCTAAAACATTACTTTGAAATCCAAATCCGAATATAAAAATCCATTCCCAACCTCTCCCATCAAAAGCAAACAATCAGAGCAGGAAAACACACGCATTGAGGGAGAGGTGGCCAGAGTAGAAACCATGGCTTACCGCGACGGCCATAGCTTTCATAAGATTCGTTGTGGAAAACTACTTCACCCCCACTAAGCTCGTAACTCATGCTGAGACTGAGACCTATCACAAGCCTGTGAAGTGGTTAGCCATCAGTCTTAAACAAAACAAAAAGCTGGAAATAGAAATTGGACACAAGCAGGAAGAGTCTTACCTTAGGCGTCTTGGATCTACATTTAAAGCTAAGCATTGGCCTGAGTTACGCTCACAGCCATGCTAGTGCCATAGACCAACTTCGAAAGTGCAGAGAGCTTGCTCTTCTCCCCTGTTCTCAACCAACATTGCAAAAATGGAGAATAGACCCCCTGCTCGTTAGGGTTTTCCCCTACCTCCATCCAGCTGGAATACACTACGAATAGTGGGCACATGGCTACCATAAATGACACCAACCTCCACTACGCTGGATATTTTTATCCACTCTCCATAATAGAGAGTAACATTAACTTGCATCTCGACTTTGTCATCATTTCCTTATTACATTTCACGTATTGAAAACCTTATATAAAAAAAGGGGTCTTGTCTATAATTACAACTCTAGAATGTTGGTCTCTTAAATACTTCATAAAATCACACCTACAAAACACAAGTAGAAATAAACCTTAGCATGTAAGCATGCGAAGTAAGCCCGATCCTTATCCCCAACTCATGACCTCAAGTTCTCAAAGAAATTTACAAGGCCACCCTTAAAAGAGAAGTACATATTTGTAACATCCCAAAAAAATAACAAAAATTTAAAATTTTTTGACATAACAATTAATGCCTATTCAAATTGTGCGGAATATAATAATGCATAAAAGATTGTCTTACTATACTTAATGCCATGCTGGTTTATAGTATAAGGTTCGCGACTAGATGATTTAAATTTATGTCTTGATGTTATTCATACTCAGCTGTACAATTAGAAAACTTCTATTATTGTTGTTATGATTGATGACTTAACTATTTTGACTAATGTGCTTTTATTGATGATGAAGGGGTCCTACGGATGCCTCGAGGCTTACTTAGCATTCATGCTAAAGCATGTGAATTCGTACTTGTGGCAGTTTATAGGTAAGGATTAATGTTTACAACAAGTGATCAAACAGTTTTTCAGTAATCTCCTTTGTAAAAGTGTTTTGAGAGATAAGATATTTGAGCACTCTACCGGATGAGAAACTTTGGTTAAAGACTAAACGTTCAAGATAATGATATCTGGATGTGATTGCTGATGCAATTAATGCATCTTATTTAAATGTAAACAATAAGTTTGTATTTGATTCTAGAGAATGTCTGTATCGATCAAGACTTAGTTCTATACTCAAAAAATATATGTTATTTCAGTTCATGTTGGACTGGAAATGTATGTCTATTCCTTCTCTCAATGGAAAATCTTAGAAATTCTATGTACAATTGATTTAATATTTTGTCTAGGAACTAAATGATATGAATCTATTATAGTTCCAAGTGATAATAGGATTTTTTGAGTTACTAAGTTCAATACACTATACAATGAAACGTATGTGTGTGCAATTTATTAGATTATCCATATAATCTATTGCAATGTGTACAAAACATTAAACAAACTCTTATATATTAAATTATGTGATGTGTGTTGTGTGTATTTAACATGACCCTATGTGATACTATACAAAACCCTAGCACCACTACTATGTGCATTTTACCATGCCATACGATATTGTTACAAGTCATATATCACGACTTACCATATAGCATTGTTCATTATAATAAAAATTATGATGTGAACGTTACTAAAGTCACAGGTTGGCAGATGTTAACGCTGCGTATGCATTGAATGCTCACATCTACCGAGATAGTGGAGTTCCACCATGGATGGTGTAATGAGGTTGAGCACGTGATAGTATCGTTGTGTTAATAGTTTTGTGATGAGTTGTAAACATATTGGTTCGATGATTAACCGAGCTGGCTCCTTCGTGGCAGTAGTAATGATAGCTCATTTAATGTGGTTGGTTTGCTTGGTGTTCGTGAAACTATCCCGGTGATCTCCACCGTTGATCTGGCAGGGTTCGATGGATGAGGATAAACCCTACCTCCACTAGTTTAATGTGTTTATTGTTTTCTTGGCATTCGGTGGTAGTGGCTCTGTGTTTGGCCGACAGGCTGAGGGTCTTTAGGGTTCTTCTTTTGCAATTTTAGAGGCATAATGCCTGCGTTTTGAACCCGTGACCTGTGGAAGGTTTAAGAGCCGAGTCTCTCACAGTGATAACTTGCCATGGTTGGTAGCTTAGATTCTGGTTCTTAGTGGTGATTCGAAACTCAGACCCGTGAGATTTTTTCTTTTTAGAACAGGGTTCATGTGAAGCTTACAGTTGTTACACATAAATATTCCACCCTGTGAGCATTAGCATTCTTTGGCTTGTAGGATCCATTTCAGTGACTCAGATCCATTTTTATCCTTCAGTGATACCAGTTTGCCCTATTTTTATTCCTACCCGCCTATTGCATCACTAGAGTAGGCGTACCCGTGAATTGCATCCTTATAACTCATGGGTAGCATGCTAAATGGTAAAAACCACCATTAATCACTTTTTACTCCCAAAAAGCGGTCATTGGGTGACCTTTGGCTCTCCATCTGCCCAAGTAATGCCTCAATGTGTCCTTTCATCTAGCTTTGAGAGGACTATATATTGATCACATATGGCTTATGGACGGGAGGAAGAAGAGAATAGTAAAGGAACTCTAGTGGATTTTTTCCCTATCTTGAGTCTGCACTCATTGATCCTTGTAGTTGTGAACCATTTATGTTCACCTTCCAAACTCCTTCTAGTTTGAGTTTGCCATTCATGGAGGATTGAAGTGGTGGAGGCACAAGTGGATTGATCTAGATCTTGGTTCATATTGGTTGCCGGAAAGAGGTCATATCACTTTGTACTTCTTCTTGTTCATTAATAGAAATACTCATATTCTCGTCCATTCATGGTGTGAATGTCATTTATTATACATTGGGTTACATTTGCTTATGATATTATGGACCATTGTTATTGATAATGTTAATGTCAATTATATATTATATGTACTTGTTGGACATTGGCTGTCAAGACTAATTTGCAGATTACAAGTGCGTGGATTGAAAGCTCCAACGGGGATCTACATCAAATGTGGGATCGAGGTTGGTTACATTTCTCCATTATCTTAACATTGTCATTTATAATAGCATTGCTTTGAGAATTGATTAGATTTATGGTAGTCATCTGTCTATTGTGGTATTCCCAAGCCATACTGAGTTTTCTCCAATACAGAAATGGTGACTTCGCTGGGGAAAACATCCATGTTTGAGAAATTTTTTGAGCATTAGTCCATAATTAGAGTTGTTGTTTATCGAAGCTCTGTGTAACTGATTGGCCATTAAGATACACTGTAGAAAACTTGTTTTTTCTGAGCCCCTGGACTCTTTATTTGCCCATTTTCCTTTCCTCACCCGTAGGCTAGCTTAGTTCTGCCCGCATCTACCCGCCTCTGTTTACTCTACTGCTCGTGGGTACCCGCAGGATTTCCTTCGACAGTAGCGTGTAACTATGGCTTTTGTTGGTTTATGACTATTGGTTGTTGTTGGGTGAGTTTGGTTGGTTCCTGAGTCTTTGTTGGCCTCTTTCTTGACTGTTTCATGCCTTGGTTGTGACCAGATCTCTTCGTTTCTCTTGGTTGAGCCTTCTTGGTTTTTTACCAATCTTTGGTTTTAGCCTCTTGGTTTCTTCCTTTTGAGCTCATTCCTTTGGCTGAGTCTTGTTGTTTAGGATCTGCCGGGTTGTCTTAGTGATCTTCTCGGCACTTCAGTGACTGAATAGTAGGATTTTGCTTGCATTTTTTCATTCCATTTATATTGAGAAAATACAAAAATATTCATTTAGTTTTTTCCATTTTCCTTCTTGTTTATAAGCGAAAATACAAAAATATTTTATTTCCATGTACTGCATCTTGCATTGAGTGCTTGTTGCCTTCATTTTAGGTTCTGCCTGTGCATCGAAAAGATAAAAGATTGCATCTTTATTTCGGAATTGTTGGTTGATTTTGCATATTAGTGACATTGTTTTATTGGATAGATGAGTCTAAGATTGGATGATGTTGCATACTATTGAGTCTACACATCAATAGTTTCACGATCATATCCCTTGACTAATCACAGCCACTAAAATTAACGCTTAATCATAAAATTGATTATACCGATTTTATTTATAGGGTACACCAACTAGCATAGGTTTAGAGTCTTGGAATAGATCATTGTGAGTTAACAATCCAAGACTACTAGACAAAACATTAGGTGTCTAACCAGGGAGTGGAGGAATCCGTGGTATAGATCGATGTTCTCAGGAAGCTCTACTCAATCCAGAGTTAAGCACAAGGTCACGGGAGGTTGGTTGAGGAGATATCCCTCTGATACCAGCTGAACGTGGGAGATATATCCAGGATTTGTTCGTATCTGGGGTACTGGAGGTTCGTCCTCTTGTGCTTCGGGCTTAGCTACCCTACCCATACGACGGGTCCCACCTACGACTGTCCCCCTGAGCATTGGTTATATTGCGGTGAACATAGTTACCTTACCTAGGTACCGCATAGGGTACTTGCAGTGGTTATGCTATTTGTGTCCTTAGTCAGATAGGGATTGGACAACACAGTTGTGTTCATGTAGTGGACTTGACCTTGTCGACACAGTGAAGCCTGGGTGTCTCTATAACTGATTCTGTTACCTCTGGCTATAGTTTGGGAGTCTCAAGCCTCTCCTAGGAAAGACATACCGGCTCTAGTGTCGGGAGCTCATTTAGCCACTCTGTTTGTCTGCTCTTGGTTGTAGTTTCTCTAGGTGTGTGCTTTTGATTTACTAGTTTTGATCGATAGTTGGCCTTTAGGGGATGTTGTGTCTCTCTCCGGAGATATCATGGCATGGAGCCTTACTCTCTGTCGGTCCCGTCATTTGGCTAGTTTAAAGCCACTCGAGGTTACACGCCATATTGCTAAAGGACGTTGGAGGGGTCCCTATGAGTCTTCAGATTCTTACGTGAATTATGTTGAAGACTACATGGCTGCACATCCCGATATTGGGCAAGATCCTTCTACTCCTTCGGGTAGAGTTGAACATACTTCTGATCCCCATACTCCTTGTGAGGATTGGGGAGGTGATCCACCTGAGACTCAACCTAGTTCTGTTTGGCCTAATCCACTTGACCAGGATCCGTTTGATCCTTCGAATCTGGACAATTATCTTTACGAAATGCCCGACTTACCCAAGGAGGAAGAACAGGATGAGCCTTTCATTCCTTCGTTTCCACGCAATTATAGATACGGGAGGCCTGAGACTCATGATGACATTATCCCTACGATCAACCCCACCGCACTCTCTTTTGGTATGCCTAGTCATAGTACTGTCGAACCTTCCACCACAGTTGGTACTCACGCTGGCACTAGTCAAAGTGTTAGCCATACTATACCCACTAGGGGCACTACCCTCGCTGGGGGCACTACGTTGTCCACCCACTCACATAGTATGGGGACTGGTCAGATTCCTAACCATGCTAGTGTTGGAACACGACCACCTCCTAGGAATACCCAACCTATCTGGAATGTTGTTCGAAATACGACTCGCTATCCAGAACCTAGTACACGTGCCACTACTCATCAACCCAGGACTACTTTTGCACATGATACTGTTCCTCTCAACCACGGGGGTGGACACATACCGCATACTTTTGCGTCCACTGCCACCAATAGTAATGCTAATGTAGGGGGTGGGAATATTTCCTATCCACATGGAAATCACACCACCAACCCTGCTACTAATTACACTAATGTTGGGGCTGGGCACACTTCTCATGCTTTTGGCCACCACACGATTGCTCAAGCTAATCCTAATGCTAGGGGTGGGAACATACCATACCATTACGGTCATTACAACACGGTTCCCTCTATGAATAGTACATACATGCCCCATACTCATGGTGGAAACCCTTACTACAACACAGTCCGTGCTGGCCACCAATATCACCCACCACCCCAATATGGTGCTCAAAATGCGCATATACCTGCTTACTCTCAAATGGGTCTGGCAGGGGGAGGTTATCAACCTTATGGCCATGGGAAAGCTTATGGTTCGTCAGGTCCTTCTTATCAATAGTTTAATCCTCATGGTCAAGCTTTTGGTCCATCTTATAACACAGTTCTGTTTAACCAACCTTTTATGGGAGCTTATAATCCAGCTTTCCAGCTGCAGCTCCCATTCCTTACATGCTTGAATCTCCCGGATCTTTCGAAGCTCATGAATGATCTGGTGTGTCACGACCCTACTTGGCCCCCGGTCCCTACCAAGATCCCTTCGGACATTCTGAAGTTTGAGGGGAAAGGTGGTGAGGACCCGGGAGATCATGTCACGACGTTTCACCTTTGGTGCTCCTCTAACTCTTTGAATCATGATTCCATTAGATTACAACTATTTCAACGCACCCTCATGGGGGCAGCCGTGAAGTGGTATGTAGAGCTGCCTGCGAACACCTATAGGGGATTCAACGAGATTTCTTTGGTTTTCTTAGACCATTTCCAGTTGCCGGTTTGTTATGATACTGGTACTAAGTTGTTGTCCACCTTCCGTCAGAATAAGGCCACACATATTTTTGACCACGTTCAAGAGTGGCATTGGCGGAAGATATTAGTGAAATCCAACATTCCTCCAGAGTTCCTGTTGGAATGGTTCCTTAAGTCTTTACTCCCATACATTGCTAAGGATGTTTCGATGTACGACATTGTGACTGAGGAACAAGCTATCTTGAAAGTCCATCAGTTAGATCTACTTTATTCTCAGTCTGGCATTTTGTATGACATTATTCCTGATGCATCGAGAACAAAACATGAGCCTATGTCAGTTCCTGGACCACATGCCAATGGCATTGTGGGGTCCGCATGCACTCTCCTTGTAGACTTGGTAGCTATTCAAATGAAAAATTTGTCGCTAAACCAATTTTCTCCCGGATAGGTTCACACCTTGTCCACTTCCACTCCGTCGTCTCATGTACACAATGTGCAATCAACGAAACCGTCGGGTAACCAGCAACCTGGTGGTAAGAAAAAGGGGAGAAATAATCGTAGGGGTGGAAAAAATGGAAGTAATAACAATAGCAATCGTAATACTCCTCATAAAGAGAATTCCAACCCTCCTCGAGAAGGCGGTAATGCTGGCGAGGATCGTAAACCTAGGCGTAAGGTGAAACTCCCTTGCAAGCTTTGTGGGGAGGATCATCTTACTCATTTATGTCCTCGAATTGAAGAAGCATCGAAGCATTTGGAAGACAGCCCAGCTGTGTTGAAGGATCCCCTTCCTCATCATCAAAACATGGCTTCGCATGCTCCCACCACTAGTTATGGTACTAATGAAATGGAAACGTCTTCTTCCAATACTAGTGGTTATGGATGTGTGAATATGGTTTAGTCAAAGGTTTGTGTTGCTACTCGTCAGTGCGATTATGGTGCACCACAACCCAATTTGGGGAATGAGCCTCTCCCTCCTCCTGAAAATTCCTTGCATATTGAGAAGCCTCCCATTATGCTGCGGATACCGAAAGGTGTTCTCAAGTGCTCTACGCATAATCCTAATGCTCGAGCCACCCAGAACTACTCCATCGTAGAATATTTGGGCCAAACTCCGTGTGCGATGTCGACTCTTGAGGTTTCGCAAGCCTATCCTTCTCAGAAGCATGCCCTTTTAAGTGCGTTAGGATTTCAGGATGGGGGAAGTCCTAGTGTTATCAAGTTCGATACTACTGATGTCCAGCCTCGCTTACCTTAGCACGTGGATTTTCAAATCCAGGTGGTTTGCCTTAAAAGCTTTGTCAAACGTACTATGGTTGATGAAGTGCTTCCGCGTTAGTAATGCCTTTAGCTTGTTGGAAATCTCTTGGCTCTCCTCCTCTACTTGTGTCTAGAACTACACTCACTGCATTCGACAGTAGGTCTTTTATGCCACATGGAATTATCCCTTCCCTTATTGTCTCCTTGGGCGGTAAGTCTATGCCTATTGAAGTCAAAGTGGTTGATGTGCCCATCGACTACAACCTTTTACTGGGTCGGAACTGGATGTACGCTATGAAGGTTGTCGTGTCTACTGTGTTTAGAGTTATATGCTTTCCCCATGAAGGAAATATTGTGACGATCGATCTGCTGGATTATGTTGGCATTCCTTCCATAGCATCCACGGGATCTGTAGTCCCGCAAGTTTCTAATTCCCAGCTGACAACTAGGAACATAGATGTTGGAATGTACCCCTCATTGATGGGAAATTTTAACCATTCTGCACTTGTGAATTTTATTGGAACCATTATCGACAATGCATCTCCTCCTTCGAATAATATGTTATTCTAGACCTCTTATTTAGATGATCCATGGAATTTACCATCCACGAGTTCCAGGTCTGGAGACATTGCGCACGTCGGGATGTCTATGCCTTTATCTGTAGCAGAGCTCACTTACGATCATATTTAACAAACCACTACAGATCCGGATCTCTCTTCTTCCCAGACAGTTGAAGAAGATCCTGTTACACTGCCAGCTTGGGCAGCCAACTCATCTTGTTCACATGATTGCTTTGATGATACTTTACCATTTGATGAAGTTTTTATTGAGGCCATGAGTGGTGATGACAAGCCTTGGGAGGATTCTCATCATCAATTTTATTTCCTTCCCACCCTTGATCTTATTGAACAAGATGAGTCTAGAATATAGTCTGCCATACATTTTGATCCAGGCATAGTTTTGTCTAGCCCCGATTTGACATTAAAGTCTGATCTCCCTAGTGATGAGTCTTTAGACTCTCCTATAGATCCGTAAATCGGTGATCCTGATGAGTTCGATGCTACTTCTAGAATTTCCAACTCCTGTGATGATGAATTTTCCACTGCAGATTCCCTCACATCCTTCAGCTTTGCTCTTCATTTTGAAGATGATCATTTTGATCCCTCAGGTATCGGTACTATGGCACCTTCAGTGGTTAGCTCTACCTGCGTTATGTCTGAGGTTAACAATAGTGAAGTTGAAGATGATTCTACCACAATGACTTGTATCAGATTTTTCTTCACGTACGTTTTAGAGATGATCTTGGTACTTATGTTTCTTGGAGACAGGATTCTTAGTTGGACTTATACTTGTTTACCGGTCCTTTTCGACATTTTCTTCTATCATGGTAGGCATATTCGGAATCTTGCATATAGGTTTAGGCCTCCCCATTGTTATGATGCATTTGAACCTATTACTATCCAAATTTGCAGACACCCCTTGATTGTCCTTATCTTGCTCATGTTCCTTGCATTATGCATAGCTTTGTCCCATGCGCTTGGAACTAGTCTCACATGTCCCTGACACTCGTCTGCTCTCATTATGAGCATTCTTCCATCTCTCCTTTGAGATCGTTAAAAATAGTAAGGAGGTCACGAGTTTAATTTTTTGGGCTCCTTAAACCTTTACGAAAAAAGATTTTTATAAAGTCTTTTTTAAGCCCTTGTTAGACTTTTTCAAATCAAACAAGATTGCCGAGTATACTTGTCATTTCAGACTCATTAAAGGCTTTGAAGCGACATTCACTTAGGTAGAAGTTTACCCCTTTTATGGACCTTTGTGGATTAATTACGAAAAGGTATACTCTAGTCATGTGTGACTAGAAGAATTCTTCTCTCATTGTTTTACACTTTTTTCGAGTGAGGAGACTAACTTTACAAAAAAGGACTCCTCTTTTATGTCAAGTTGTGCTTGCATTGCATCATCCTGCTTTCCGCTTGAGCCTTGTGCTGGCTCTCGCTTACTCAATTGTTAGCCTGGTGCCTAAGCACTTTTCCCCTGTCAAGCCCTGCATAGCTTATATATTTTCTCTTCACAATTTGATGACCCTTTGACCCTGAGGGAACACACCCCCAAGTGTCCACATCCTGCACGCACTTCCTTGCATTGAGCATAGGTATGTTCCACTGCTTGGGACTAGTCTGCTAGCTATTTGACACTTGTTCCCTCACTTGTTGTACTATAAGCAATTTTATTCTTTTTCAAGCTTTTTCCAAATATGAAAAAGACCAAAAAAATCAAATATTCCAAAAATTCGGACGGGATTATGGTCACTATTTCTTGTTGGCAGCTTTTGTGTCGCCTTTGAATAGAGCATTCATTCCACTCTGTATATTATGAGTTGAGACTATAGTTGGGACTTAGGAGCTGTACTTGTTTCTTAGTTTTCTCCACCAATTGGTTAAGCTTCCAGTCATTATGGAACCCTCTGTAATGCCTCCTGCATTGCACAATTTATGTCAAGTCTATGCTGCCTGAGTCTATCCATCTGCTCATGCTCTTGTTCAAAGGAAGTCCTGAAACTAGTGTCGGCCACTGCTCAAATCTCTTGACTATTGCATGTCGTCCATCCTTATTGAGTCAGTCCGTTTCACCTGAGCTCTTTCAAATCTTTCAGCATTGCTGGTACCTCGTGCTGGTTAATGGGGGATGCTTTAATGCCCTCCTTCCAACAAGTCTCATTCCATCGACCTCAACTCATTTATTCTGGGACTTGAGGCTTAGAGTTCAGTTGAGTACCTTGAGGCTTGCAGTCATTAGTGGCAGGTTCTCTCGCCATCGATAGTTTTGGGAATACATCAATGTCCCCTGATCGATGGATTCATCCTAGTGTTCGACTTCAACCCATTTATTCACACTCTGATGATTGTGCTCTGTGCCTTGATGCCCATTTTCATTATTGGTGGGTCATCTCGTGTCTGTTAACAATATACATCATTGACCGGTAATCAGATGATGTCTCATCAGGTTCGACCCCAACTCCTTTATTCACTTGATGGGACTTGCACCGTCGAAGACTTGTGTAGAAGACCCCAGGCGATTGTGGCATTCAGTATGCTCCATATGACTTTGACTTTACATCTGAGATATCACCTATCAGATTTCAGCAGTTTGTACCTCCAGTTTGCACCAGTTGTCTTCTTTTCAGCAGAAGACCATATCTTACTGTAGAGGGATCATGGTTATGATCATTTATGACATGTATCCATTATGTACTACCTATTCATGGCCATTGTATCAGATTGTTGTACTATACCGACATGTATTCAGAGATACTATTGTATTATGACGAGTGAGTTGTTCTTTCCACTTGTGTCTCCATCACTCCACTTCTGAGTTTTATAATGTATTTCGGCCATCATAGCACATTTCAGTCTCTGACCTCACACATTAGGGGGCATCTGTTACACATAAATCTTCCACCCTGTGAGCATCAACATTCTTTGGCCTGTAAGATCCATTTCAGTGACTCAGATCCATTTTTATCCTTCAGTGATACCAGTTTGGTCTATTTTTATTCCTACCCACATGTTGCATCACTATAGCAGGCGTACCCGCGGGTTGCATCCTTATAGCCCATAGGTAGCATGTAAAATGGTAAAAACCACTATTAATTACTTTTTACTCCCAAAAAGCGGTCATTGGGTGACCTTTGGCTCTCCATCTGCCCAAGTAACGCCTCGATGTGTCCTTTCACCTACCTTTGAGAGGACTATATATTGAGCACATATGGATTATGGACGGGAGGAAGAAGAGAATAGTAAAGGAACTCTAGTGGATTTTTTCCATATCTTGAGTCTGCACTCATTGATCCTTGTAGTTGTGAACCATTTATGTTCACCTTCCAAACTCCTTCTAGTTTGAGTTTGCCATTCATGGAGGATTGAAGTGGTGGAGGCACAAGTGGATTGATCTAGATCTTGGTTCAGATTGGTTGCCGGCAAGAGGTCGTATCACTTTGTACTTCTTCTTGTTCATTAATAGAAATACTCATAATCTCATCCATTCATGGTGTGAATGTCATTTATTATACATTGGGTTACATTTTCTTATGATATTATGGACCATTGTTATTGATAATCTTAATGTCAATTATATATTATATGTACTTGTTGGATATTGGCTGTCAAGACTAATTTGCAGATTACAAGTGCATGGATTGAAAGCTCCAATGGGGATCTACATCAAACGTTGGATCGAGGTTGGTTACATTTCTCCATTATCTTAACATTGTCATTTATAATAGCATTGCTTTGAGAATTGAGTAGGTTTATGGTAGTCATCTGTCTGTTGTGGTATTCCCAAGCCATAGTGAGTTTTCTCCAATATAACTATTGCAGCATTGTTTTTAAGGTTTGAAAGTGAAAGGTCAAGTCTTCGTTAATAGTTGATATAGGTCTCGGCATTTCATAACTGTTCAATGGTGATGAACTTGGAGTTGTCTCCTTCGTTCTTGATATTTGACTAATGTCCTATAGCTTCCATACTCGAACGTTAATACAGTAATAGTTGTTTGATCGATTCTGAAATCATTCTTTTTAAAGGAAACTCGTTTTTAACCACAACTCCCATGTAATTGCAGGTCCAGAGGTTCGGTGGCTTCTCCAGTGTGGGTGTTGATAGTTGGCTACTGCTACCCGTCCGGTAAGACTCAGACGTTTCCTTGTAACTCGGGTTAGATGGAAGTGATGGCCTTCAAATGTGCATTCTGCGATCTTCATGTTTATTGTTGATAATTTGTATTTCATCTTGTAATACCCCCAATTCGACCCTTAGGATATATTAGCCTTTAATGTAAATAATGTGTACATGTGATGTATGTTTCCTAGCGTGGAGCTCAAGGCCAAGGCCCCGCTAGAGGAAAGCCCGAATTTTATTTAAAGGGCAAGTATTTGATATTTTGATACCATGTGCTCTTAAGCCATGGAAATTGTAATAGGATGTAATTAAACATCAGGCAATATAAAATGTCCAAAACTGGCTACGGAGGCAACGAATGAGGAGGGGCCACGTGTATCCACTAGGGAGTGGTGAGGGGGGCTATGGGAGTAATCCATAGGTTGCCATTTGTCATTATGTGAACCCATTGACTTCCTTAGGTGACATTAATGCCAATTGTAAGGAAGTGGTTGAGATTTCAGCCCATGACTTTGATGGAGTATGGGCAGCCCTGAAATTCGTATGGGAAGGTATGGGCTCTTTTGACTTGTCCCACAAGTCACTCTACATCTTGGGGGTTGCTCCATCCTTATCCCCATTCCATTGTGGAAGTATGGGACATCTTTCTCCACCCAAAAACGAGCTCCCAACAGTGAGAAAACCGAAAATCGCGACTGTGAGAGAACCCACGTTTTGGGAAGTCAAAAACGTCTCGATTTGGTATTGGACAGAGAAATCCAATGGGGGATCCATTGGTAGGAACCTTGGGGCGAATTTGGGAGCAATAGCTACCCCAAAAGCCATGGGAAAACCCAGTTTGGATAGCCCAGAAAATCAGTGACGGATTTGGGGTTATTTGCTGAACAAAGCTGTGAGAAATCCAAGTGTGGATGTTCGAATAGCTTGATGAGTACTAGCTCTGGGATTGAGCTTAGTGGACTAGCATCCCTCTCCATTTCCCATTGCATGCTTGAAAAACCCAACTGTGTGTTGGCTTAGCATGGTTGTCTGAGTGAAATCCTGACTGTGAGGGAGCCATCTAGTTCCTCCTTAGTGGATACACAGCCCAGCTCGGGGGTGATCTCTCAGCTGAAAGAATACAGGCTGGACAGAGATCTATGGTTGGGTGGAACGTTGCTCTCACGTAGCCAGTCGTTGGACATTGCGTTGCAAGATAAGTATTTCTTTGTGGATTAAATTATATACAATTGGTGTTCTGTAATGTGCTAAATCTGAATGTTATTTATTCATGAAGTTGAAATTGAAATGAAGTTTGTGCATAGCATAGGAATGGGATTGAATCCTTGCATATAGAATCATCTTCGGTTTGTTCTCATGTGTGATATTACGTTTAATTTCCGCTGTGTTTTACTGAAGTCGAATCTGCATACACAAGTTTTTAAAATGTTAAGAATTTATGTGCAAAAATATGTGGGGCTAAGTTTACAAAAGCCCGGTGTGTGTTAACGTTTCCTTCCTTGCACGGAGTGATGGAAGGGGACGTTACACATCTATTTAGGGTTTGTAGAAATGTAATAGCTTGGGGAGGACAGTACCTCGATCCAAAGGGCATGAACCCTGTTGATTTTGATTAGTAACAGTCGTTGGGAATTGTTCTTTTTCACAGACTTGGATAATGTAAAAATCATATGTTTCAATGAAA
This sequence comes from Larix kaempferi, assembly GCA_027924585.1. Taxonomy (NCBI): domain Eukaryota; kingdom Viridiplantae; phylum Streptophyta; class Pinopsida; order Pinales; family Pinaceae; genus Larix; species Larix kaempferi. Next base: position 539,695 of record BSBM01000127.1, on the reverse strand, counting down.
AATGGTAGATGTTTGAAATCTATGGAAGGGTTTCGGCCTGTGTGTAGTTCGTCAATTTTATAAATGCTGCGTTTTCATTCTATAAGAACTTTGAGGGTTAGGGTTTGACTCTGTTTAAAATGTATGGTTTTGATTTTGCTCCTCGTTAAGATCTATAGAAACGAATGCAGTTTGAAAGTTTAGCATTATGGCAATAAAATATGTAATTGATGTTATGTTTATGAACTATTTAAATGTTGGCCCTGAGCCAAGAGTTGATGATACTATGAAGAAGATACGAAATCTCATGTTTGGAAACCTGTTATGAAAGATGATAATGTTAAATCTTAGTTTCAGCTCTTTGTGATGTCTAAAGCTATAACTAGGTTCTGTCCAGAATGTAATTATAGTCTCAGTGTTTTTATTATTATCGTTCAATGAAAAACTTAATAGTTTGAAGGTTTGACTTGAATGTGAAATGTATAAACCCTAGGTTTGAAATATAAGACTCTATTGTATGACAAGAAGATTGTTTGATTTTTGGATAGCAGGAACATCCGGGCTCAGAATGCGATGATTCCTGTGGGGCTCGGAGGCCATTGACGAAGGCCATGAAAGGACCAGTGAAGACCTGTAGCCCATTACACCGATTTGACAGAAAATGGATAATAGTGACTTTTGAAGGACGGAGTCCCGAGGATTGACGGTAGGTCGGTTTGAGCTGAAATTGATCAGGCACGGCCATGAAGCAGACACGATGTTAAGTTCCGAATCTTGGAGCCAAACTCCAACGGATGTGGAGTCGGGGTGAGCAAGAAGGCCAAAAATCACTGTTCCGGGCCACTTTTTCGGGATTTTGAAAAGCTTGTGGGCAGTAAAAGTGACCCTAGATGTGGGAATCAGAAATTTTACTGAACTAGACATTTCATTTTCTCATTAAGACGGACAACTTCCGTTAGACGAAGATTTTCCAGAAATGCACCATTTGGGAGATAGCTGTTTTTGGCCCAAAATTTGGAATTTTGGAAAAATGTGAAAAATGAGAAGTAGCAAAACCCAGAAATTCATAGAACATGAACGGTGCATCGGATTTGATATCCGTGAATTTCCGAGTGTTCCTTGTTATATGGACTAACTCCGCCAGATAGAAAAGTTTTTGTGATTCCTCGTAGATTTTCTTCCACAGGTGGCTGAAGTTGGCATTCGGGACCAAAATGCAACTGTGTAAAATGTGCAGAACTGGAGTGAAAGTTGTCATTTTGAAGGGATGCAGTTTCCACACCCGGTGTCGAAATGGAGCATGAAGACAGGCATTGGAAAGCTTGTCCAGCAGGGAACAATGATGCATGACCAGAGTTTGAATGAGGTCTACAGATATCATAGTTATTTAGTGCAGAAGAGTGCCAGCGGCTGTTTTGACAAACAAATTTTGTTGTCAATATGGGCAATTTCTACAATTGCATGATATGGAAGAGAAATTCCATGATACGAGGAGGGATCGAAAAGGGAAGAATTCTTTAAACCTCTGTTTGTTATCATACTTATAATTATGAAATTGTCATATGGCATAAAAATGTTAAAAATGTAAGGGATTACATAGATGTATATGCACCAGATGGCATCTTAACAAACATTGCATAGTGCATATGGAAATGCTTGTGCATAAATGGGATGTTGCCTATTGGTAAAATAATGAAGTCTGCAAATGCAATGAACCACTGATGGAGAATATTGTGGCTGATAATCATTATTGATGTTGGTATTGGTTGTAGGACCAAAGATAACAAAGAGCATGGCTAAATGTGCTGAGGATGTTGTTGCATGAAGCCAACAACCTTACATGGAAAGGATGGTGCAACAAATCTATGATCATAAATTTGGCGAAAGGACTGAGTAGCCCTGGTAAGAGGCCAACTGATCAGGTAACATCAGGCGATGTTAATGGTAACCATGCAGGTAATGATTATTGGTGCCAAATTGCAGGAATGTTGAAATAGGATTTGGTAAGATCTCTTCAACTATGTTTGAGCTATGTTGAGTTAGTTGGCATGTGATATTGAATATCGATTGGGACTGTTAACCTACCAAGCTTGGTGAGGTGTGGGTAAGTGAAGGAAATGATCCTTACACCCTATGACTGTTTAGAAATATCAATGCATTCATATGAATTTATATCATGCCATGTGTATGTTGGTTATGTGCTTAATAACCAAAGCAAGTGAGGATTAGTGGTCCTGATTATGGTAATGCAAGTTATATGAGATAGTCATGTTTCGATCATAACAGGCCTGAATGCATAGTACTCATGAAACAATGCAAGGTAGCATTAAGTAGATGAGCATTAAGAGATTTTATAAATCTTGTGATGCATGGTATGAATGTATGGGGATGATGCATATGTTAGTGCAAAATAAATAATCGATAAAATGGTGAACCAGTGTTAATACTGAGACCATTTCCTGAGCTGCTGTGAATGCAGGAGAATTATTGCATGTGGAAGGTAGACATGTTGATGGGCTACCAAAGTGCTCTGTTGGAAGGACATAATTATACGAATGATAGGACTGTGAAGTAATGAGTGTTTACGATGTATAGTTTTGCATGAATAGTGTGATTGTGTCTTGCAATTCTATTGTGATAATGATGCATATATAGAAGTGTATATATTTCGTTGCATTTCAATGTTAACAGCTGAAGGTGTTTGAATTATTGAGTGTTATAATTCTGAGATCACTTCAGTGACTATTATGGCAATGAATGATAGTATGCATAGATACTCACAACGTGTTTGGCTGATTGAAGTTTCAGTTTTCGGTAGGAAGGTCTTACATATGGCAATGAGGATAAATCCATAGTAGAGACCAGAATCTACCCCATGTAGAAGCCAAAGGTTATGAGAAGGTTCTCATGGTTGAGAGCTCTAAGTTCTGTTAGCAAGAACAGTTGTAAATATCAGATTTGTAAATGTTTCGGATTTGAAATTTTTACTAATGACTGTTTGGCTTATATGAAAATGTGTCAGCAGGACATGCTGTAAGTGGATGCTCATGTATGGCAGCAGGCATAAGACCATAACGGGTAGAGTGGTGTCACTTACAGGAGCCAAACAATATGAGGATAGCCTCATGGATAAGAAAACCAATTTCTGTAGTAGACAGAGTTGCAAATGCATACTGAATTTAATTATTAGTGCCATGGATTGGTTATGGAACAATCGGATTTGAATTGTATTGATTAAATGTTGCTAACTGTTTGGTTGTTTAATAAGTGTGCCAGGAAGACACATTGCAGTAAGACCATGACAGAGGTCCTGCAGAAGCCAAACTTCATAGTAAGGGATTCCATGATTTGAAAATGGGTTCCAGGTGGAATGCCATAAGACATTATTAATGTTTCATCTGAACTGCATGATTGGTAAACAATATGAGTGAGATGGTAAAGGTTATGTCAATAAGACATATGAAGGATATGTAACATCAAAAGGAATTGGGATGGCAAACCGAGGGACTGTCAACTCAGAGAAGGAGCCTCCATTCCTCATTAAAGAAGAGAAATAACATCTGCAAAATGGATAAGTGTTCCATAAACCCTGAATGATATATATATATATATATATACACATGCATGTCTAATTATTAGAGTTAATATGCAGAGCATGTTTTGATTTCATTTCCACAATAGCAGACTGCTTGAAGTATGATTAGGACCTTCATAGTTCACATCAGTAAGGAGTGCACGCCTTTTTGGTGTTGAGTTATGTTAGGGATGCCAATATTGACTACGCCTTAAGGGAGTGGACGCATTCCTGGTGTTTCAAGGTTGGATAGTGAATGATATGACATATGTTTACCATTCTAGAGCAGCAATACTAATGAGCTTGCTATCCATTTTGTGATTGACAGATTATACATATGAAATTCAGTGCTGCACATTAAAGAGAAAAGTGAAGAAAATAGTACTCAAGAAGACTGTATGAGCAGTGGTAACCCTTGCGTAGGGTGAGTGGGTATCATGAGGCCATGATAGCCTCCAGTTAAGAAATTCACCTAAAGAATTCCTTAATGGAACCGCCGGCTTACATAAGAGAAGAAGTGCCACCCTCGTGTGGGTGAAGAATTGTTATGCGCATTGAGGGATTGTGATACCGTGAATGGCTGATGCAGGCCTAAGGCAGAGTAGTGGAGCCTTGACCTGTAATGGTCGGTGGTGCAGTTACCTTCCATTGGTCGATGATCCAGACGTATGTGCTGGCTTGGCAATGGAGAGGGCCAACCAGGTATGGGACTGGTTGGGCACCACCAAATGCTTGGTAAACCCAGTCGGCGTGAAGGTGTACTGGTAGGGCATTAATTATTAGATGATTTGGAATAGCCTGCGCGCTGGCCAAACATCTTAGTCCACAGGAGGATCCCAAGGCTTATAAAGTAAAAGAAGGACCCTGTGGACCAGAGAGGAAATGCACAATACAGATAAGTATTCAATTTCATTTATTTCTTGTTTGGAATAATGAAGATTTCAAGCATAAAGCTTATATCAGTGAGCTGATGCATTATTGTTTCTTTGTTGGAAACCGTGGTCATGCAGGAAGCAAGGACCCTGAAAGAACTAAAAGTTGCTTGGCAAATCCAGAAAGTGGCTGGTTGAGCAAGATTATTGATGATTTGGAGCAGCTTGCATGCTGGCCAAACATACAAGGTTATTTGATGTTGTGGAGCAGCCTGCGTGCTGGCCAAACATACAAGGTTATTTGATGTTGTGGAGCAGCCTGCGTGCTGGCAAAACATACAAGGTTATTTGATATTGTGGAGCAGCCTGCGTGCTGGACAAACATACAAGACTATTAGATGTTGAGGGGCAGCCTGCGCGCTGGCCAAACACCCAAATCCATAGGCGATTCCAAGGCTTGTAAAGCAAAGAAGGACCCTATGGAATAAAGTGAAGACATCTAGTGCAGATAAGTATTTGGTTATCCTGTAATTTCTTGCTTATGAATATACATGTGTATATGATTAGGTTATGATTTCCTATGAAAATAAACTAAACATGCGAATTAATTCAATGTTTGAGTGTAGGTATTGTTGGAAGCAATGAATATGGAAGCATCTTAAGGATGCATGTGGACATGTAACCACCCTAAAGAGCTCAGCATGAGCAGTAATGAAAGATGGGGCTAGTGGAACTGTGTGAGTCCTAGCAGCTAGGAATTAGACCAACCAAGTGGAGGAACTCCATGGTTGAGAGATCTGGAATAGACCATAGACACTACGTGTCTTAGCCAAGAAGGGTAGGTCAAGCATTCACGTTGAAGTTAAAGAGGACAGGAGCATGAAAACCACAGTGGTGGTGTGGGTTCCAGAATGGAACAAGACTAAGAGGAGAAACTCTTACTGCTCTCTCTCTCTTTCCCTTTTATTGATACATTTATAGAATTAGAAAATTGCTGAATGCATGCATGACTGAAATTAAAAGTGTGTTTATTTGATTAAAGTGAATTGTGAATGCTAATTAATGAATTATGAATGGATGAACATGAAGGAATTCATGTGTATGTTGGGCAAGCATGAAAAGTGTGGAAGTCTCATGAGTAAAACATGGACTATCCATGTCAACTGGGGAAAAACCATTGACTGATTTTTAAATGTTTGGGTTATGCTTGGCCTAACGAGAATTGTAATGATGAATTTCACAGGTGGAAATTGAAGCAATTGGTTGCAGCCGGTGCAGGCAAGTGTTGCTAGTGAGAAAAGCGTGGTCAGTTGTTTCCATTGACCATGGCAGCAGACCAAGGGCTATTAGGATTGGCTGGAAGTCTTCTTCAAACAATTGTCAAGACCCAAGAAAATCTTGGAGAGATGCTCAAGATGCAAAAGCAGCAGAACGAGATGAACCACAAGGTCTTGCAGGACACTCTTCGTCTGCAGAAAGAGGTAAAAAGCATTATGAAAGCAATCAGCAAGGGAAAGAAAAGTGGATCAATGAAGAAGCATTCATCCAATCGCCCGATTAAGAAACGCTCCAGGTGGGAAGACTCAAAGGAAATCGAGCAGGTAAAGATGAAGCAACCAGTGAAGTGTTGGAAATGTGGAGGGGATCATTGCCTCCGCAATTGCCCAACAAGAGAACCCCAAGAAGGTAGCAGCCATAAAGTTTTCAGACTTATGGATGAGCTGGAAGATCCGAATCAGCAGGAGCAACTCGTGAAGACCAAAGGACTTGGTCCTGAAAGTTCAAAGTAAAGGATAGAATGCAGGACATATTTGCAAAGTTTTGAAGTTTTGGACATGTGTAAATTGTATATGTATGCCTAAGTCTTAGAACACCGAGGACAGTGTTGTTCTAAGGGGGAGGGGAATGTAATACCCCCAATTCGACCCTTAGGATATATTAGCCTTTAATGTAAATAATGTGTACATGTGATGTATGTTTCCTAGCGTGGAGCTTAAGGCCAAGGCCCCGCTAGAGGAAAGCCCGAATTTTATTTAAAGGGCAAGTATTTGATATTTTGATACCATGTGCTCTTAAGCCATGGAAATTGTAATAGGATGTAATTAAACATCAGGCAATATAAAATGTCCAAAACTGGCTACGGAGGCAACGAATGAGGAGGGGCCATGTGTATCCACTAGGGAGTGGTGAGGGGGGCTATGGGAGTAACCCATAGGTTGCCATTTGTCATTATGTGAACCCATTGACTTCCTTAGGTGACATTAATGCCAATTGTAAGGAAGTGGTTGAGATTTCAGCCCATGACTTTGATGGAGTATGGACAGCCCTGAAATTCGTATGGGAAGGTATGGGCTCTTTTGACTTGTCCCACAAGTCACTCTACATCTTGGGGGTTGCTCCATCCTTATCCCCATTCCATTGTGGAAGTATGGGACATCTTTCTCCACCCAAAAACGAGCTCCCAACAGTGAGAAAACTGAAAATCGCGACTGTGAGAGAACCCACGTTTTGGGAAGCCAAAAACGTCCCGATTTGGTATTGGACAGAGAAATCCAATGGGGGATCCATTGGTAGGAACCTTGGGGCGAATTTGGGAGCAATAGCTACCCCAAAAGCCATGGGAAAACCTAGTTTGGATAGCCCAGAAAATCAGTGACGGATTTGGGGTTATTTGCTGAACAAAGCTGTGAGAAATCCAAGTGTGGATGTTCGAATAGCTTGATGAGTACTAGCTCTGGGATTGAGCTTAGTGGACTAGCATCCCTCTCCATTTCCCATTGCATGCTTGAAAAACCCAACTGTGTGTTGGCTTAGCATGGTTGTCTGAGTGAAATCCTGACTGTGAGGGAGCCATCTAGTTCATCCTTAGTGGATACACAGCCCAGCTCGGGGGTGATCTCTCAGCTGAAAGAATACAGGCTGGACAGAGATCTATGGTTGGGTGGAACGTTGCTCTCATGTAGCCAGTCGTTGGACATTGCGTTGCAAGATAAGTATTTCTTTGTGGATTAAATTATATACAATTGGTGTTCTGTAATGTGCTAAATCTGAATGTTATTTATTCATGAAGTTGAAATTGAAATGAAGTTTGTGCATAACATAGGAATGGGATTGAATCCTTGCATATAGAATCATCTTCGGTTTGTTCTCATGTGTGATATTACGTTTAATTTCCGCTGTGTTTTACTGAAGTCGAATCTGCATACACAAGTTTTTAAAATGTTAAGAATTTATGTGCAAAAATATGTGGGGCTAAGTTTACAAAAGCCCGGTGTGTGTTAACGTTTCCTTCCTTGCACGGAGTGATGGAAGGGGACGTTACACATCTATTTAGGGTTTGTAGAAATGTAATAGCTTGGGGAGGACAGTACCTCGATCCAAAGGGCATGAACCCTGTTGATTTTGATTAGTAACAGTCGTTGGGAATTGTTCTTTTTCACAGACTTGGATAATGTAAAAATCATATGTTTCAATGAAAAATGGTAGATGTTTGAAATCTATGGAAGGGTTTCGGCCTGTGTGTAGTTCGTCGATTTTATAAATGCTGCATTTTCATTCTATAAGAACTTTGAGGGTTAGGGTTTGACTCTGTTTAAAATGTATGGTTTTGATTTTGCTCCTCGTTAAGATCTATAGAAACGAATGCAGGTTGAAAGTTTAGCATTATGGCAATAAAATATGTAATTGATGTTATGTTTATGAACTATTTAAATGTTGGCCCTGAGCCAAGAGTTGATGATACTATGAAGAAGATACGAAATCTCATGTTTGGAAACCTGTTATGAAAGATGATAATGTTAAATCTTAGTTTCAGCTCTTTGTGATGTCTAAAGCTATAACTAGGTTCTGTCCAGAATGTAATTATAGTCTCAGTGTTTTTATTATTATCGTTCAATGAAAAACTTAATAGTTTGAAGGTTTGACTTGAATGTGAAATGTATAAACCCTAGGTTTGAAATATAAGACTCTATTGTATGACAAGAAGATTGTTTGCTATAATGAAATAATAAATAGCATAGTAATAGATAATTCTGTGCATGAAGAAATTGGTGCTTATTAACTGTGCACTGTTTTCAAAGGGAAAATAATAATAATAATAATAATATGCTGTATGTTGAGATTGAATCTACAACTGTTATGATATAAACATATATATGTTTTAAATACTATAACATAGAAAGATCATTCTTATAATTTTACAAAGGGAAAACTATTTGTTTCTAGACAACTGATATTTATAGAATGAAGAAAACATTACTATGAATTCTGAAAAACAATTCTCTATACAGAAAATGATAAGGAGAACACTGATACATGTATACATAGGAAATTAACAATAAGTAAAAACTGAAGAAAATATAACATTTTTATCTTCTCATTCACATGGCTATTTTTCCTATCATTTATCTATCTAACTTAATTTGTCTCTATACTAGAGTACGATGCAAATCCACTTGCATGGGGAAAAATGCAGAGAACTATTTTATTCAACCAAAACCATTTCTATACAGAATCTTAACTTACTTAGAAAACTGAAATAAATTTATAAAATAAAACCGTAAAAGTATTTATACATCAGAACTTTAAATGCTTGAAATTAGAGAAATATAATGGAACCTATAATTGATGATAGGGCCAACAAACACCCAAGGAGGCCTGTTCCTCCCAACCTATTCCAGAAGAAGCAGTCTAACTGCTGGCTTCTTGTGAACCCCCAAGCCTGATTACTGAACCACTAAGTAGATGGAATCTGTGTAGAAGCAAGGCACTCAATATGCCTTTAGCACTCAGCATCAAACTCCTAAATTCAAACATGCCTTCAGCACTCAGCATCAAAATCCTGAAAGTCAGTAGAGTTTTGCAGACTCACAACATGATCAACAACTTAGCATATCCCCTCATCAAATCTCTTCGGTGCAAACAAAGCAAAACCCCAAGGTAAATTTCCTCGTCAGGAAAAGTGACGAACCTCAATTCATAATTGGATGGATATTATATAGACTACCTAGGTCTTTAGTGGTCAGTTTAGAATAAATGAGCCTCAAGCTCCAGTCCCATCTTTCAGGGCACTATGACCACATTTCAAGGGAGTTGTCCCATACCAATAGCTAGTTAGTTGCATCATGATGCTGCCACTTGTCCATTACCTTCTACCCCAGATTCCATTCCACCTAGTGGGTCAGTAACCACTTTTTCAACAGTCCTCTTAGGTGTTTGTCTCCTATTTTATTTATTAAATAATAAAATATTGTGCAAATTACAGTCATTCTTGGAAACTTGTTCATCATAAAACTTTACAATAAAAGTTAACATAATGTTTCCAACATAAAATGTTCTTCAACAAAAAGGGTATGTTACAAACACCCCCATTTAAACTCAACATCGTCCTCGATGTTTCTTATTCTTCAGCAGGTTCCTCAAGGAATAGAACTCGATATGCTACCTGCATATTACTTTCCAGTTCCCAAGTAGCTTCATCAGGGCTAGGGTGCTTCCATTGCACCTTTACCTGCCCTATGGTGTGATTCCGAAGCATAATTTCCTTCCGGTCAAGAATATAGTCTGGTTCCACCTGAAAATCTCCTTCGGGTTCCACCTATATATCATTCCAATTCAGCACATGAGTAGCATAGTGCACATACTTCTTTAAAACAGAAACGTGAAAAACATTGTAGATTTTTAAATTATATGGCAATGCAAATTGATATGCAACAGCTCCAATCCTTGATAGGATTTCGAATGGTCCACAATACCTTGGTGCTAGTTTAGCACAACTTCCAAGTTTCAAAGAACTTTTCTTGGGTTTTACCTTTATAAAAACATGGTCTCCTACCTGAAATTCTCTTTCAGTGTGTTTCAAATCTGCATAGATTTTCTGCCGATCTTGAGAAACCTTTAAGTTACCTTGAACCTGTTTCACGGTTAGCTCCATCTCTTTCAATAAATATGGTCCTAACATTAATCTGTCTGCAGGATTATCCCAAGAAATAGGAGTACAACATTTTCTTCCATATAAAATCTCAAATGGACTTAACTTAGCAGATGCTTGATAATGACTATTGTATGCAAATTCTGCTAAATATAAGTAATCTTCCCACTTAGATGGTTGATATTTAACATACAATCTTAACATGTTTTCAAAAATCTTATTTACTCTTTCTATTTGACCATCGGTTTGTGGGTGGAAAGAAGTGTTGAAATTTAGTTTAGTATTTAATCCTTTAAACAGTGTTGTCCAAAAATTTCCAGTGAACTTAGAGTCCCGGTCAAAAATAATTACCTTTGGAATTTCGTGCAAGTGAAAAATTTTCTTCATGAATACATCTGCAATGTTAGAAGCTTTAAAAGTGGTTTTAACAGGAATAAAATGAGCAACCTTACTTAACTTGTCCACCACCACCATTATGGAATCATTCTGTTTCTGATTTTTAGGCAAACCTGTGATAAAGTCAATACTTATAATCTCCCGTTTCCATTCTGGAATTGGTAAGGGCTGCAATAGTCCAGCTGGATGTTGATGTTCATCTTTAATAGTCTGACATTCAAAACATCTAGCTATGTATTCAGCTACTTCATTTTTCATGCTGGGCCAAAAATAATCTTTTCTTAACATAGTTATCATTTTATGATAACCAGGATGTCCTGAATAAGGACTTTTATGAATTCCATCCAAAACTAGCAACTTAACTTTCGACATATTAGGCACATAAATTCTATTTTTATAAGTTAAAAAGCCTTTTTCATTAATACTGTAATCTGTTATTAAAATTTCAAATGATATTTCAGCCACTTTAACATGTAATTTTTGGTAATTTTCATCTTGCTTAATCCTTTCTTTGATCTGATTTTCCAGATCTGTCTTAAACATGCTGATTGCCGCCACAAACTTTAATTTGACATTTCTGCTCAAGGCATCAACAACTTTGTTTTTCTTCCCTTTGATGTGTTGAATCTCGAAATCATACTTGCTAAGGAAAGCTAGCCATCTAGCTTGCCTTGCGTTAAGATTCATTTGATCCAATAAATACTTTAGGCCTTTATTATCTATCATTAGGATAAATTTTCTTCCAATCAAGTGATGGCGCCACATTTTCAGTGCATGTATCATGGCTACCAACTCAAGATCATAAGTCGCATAATTCTTTTCATGAATTTTTAATTTTCTTGACTCAAAAGCAATGGCATGACCTTCCTGACTTAAGACTCCTCCAAGTCCATCGTTGCATGCATCAGTGCATACGACGAAATCCTTATTGGGATCTGCAATTTTTAAGATGGGTGCAATAGTTAATAATTCTTTTAACTTATTAAAGCTTTCTTCATACTTTTGATCCCATACAAATTTATTCCATTTCTTCTGCAAAGAAGTGATGGGGTTACCAATTCTAGAGAACCCTTCAATAAACTTTCTATAATAACCTATTATTCCCATGAATGACCATATATCAGTTTTGTCTTTGGGGACAGGTCATTCATTAATTGCTTTTATCTTATCAGGGTCAACATAAATTTCGTCTTTAGAAATTATATGACCTAAATACTATATTTTATCTTTATAAAAGTCACATTTACTGAACTTAGCATAAAGCTGATGTTCTCTTAGTACTTGCAAAATTATTTTTAAATGTTCATCATGCTCTTCTTTATTTTTTGAGTAAACCAGAATATCATCAATGAATACCACTACAAACTTATCCAAATATTTATGCAGAACGTTGTTCATTAAACACATGAACACTACTGATGCGTTGGTTAGCCCAAAAGGCATAACTACGAACTCGTAGTGTCCATATTGTAATCTGAATGCAATTTTGAATATGTCATCGTCTTTTATTATGACTTGATGATACCCCGACCTTAAATCAATTTTAGTGAATATCTCTGCTACGCCTACTTCATCAAATAGATCATCTATGCGGGGTAAGGGATATTGGTTCTTAATTTTCATTTTATTAAGCTGACAGTAATCAATGCACAATCGCATGGTACCGTCCTTCTTTTTAACAAAAATTACCGATGCTCCCCAAGGAGACACAGTAGGCCTTATGTAGTTTTTATCTGTTAATTCTTTCAGCTGAGATTTTAACTCATTTAACTCCAGAATATTCATCCTGTAGGAATCCTTCGAGTTTGGTACCGCACTGGATACTAACTCAATGGTGAAATCAAGTTCCCTTTTCGGAGGTAATCTTGGAATTTCTTCCGGAAATACGTCAGAAAAGTCCCTAAGGATGAGAATATCCTTTACTTTTAACTTGTCTTCTTTAGATGAGCACTCGTCATTAATAACATTAACAGTGAACATTTTATAGCCTTTTCTGGCAGCTCTCTTTACTTGTAGAGCAGAAATTTGTCTTACTGAAATCTTCCTATGAATTCCTTTTACTATTTCAATGTTACCTTCATTATTTAAACAGGTGAAAGATTTTTCATAACAATTTAGTAAAACTCTATGTTGTTCAAGCCAGTCCATACCAATCAATAAGTCATATGACCCTAAGGGTAAAACATTCAGATTAATTTGCATTTTCAACTAACTTATAAATACTTCACAATCCTTGACAAAATCTATAACTTTTCTTTTAGTACATGTTGCAAGCTGAACTAACCATGCATTATCAAATTTCTCTACTTTTAACTTGCAACGGTTTACTAAAGTAGGTGAAATATAACTCAGATTTGCACCTAGATCTATCAGAATAGAAATAGACTCATTCTGTATCATAACTTCAATTTCGACAATGGATGTTTGATGATCACCTTGACAATTTTCCAGCGCTGCATTTATCCTTGGAATTTCTCTTGCGATATCTCCAACTGTAGGTTCTTCTTGCATAGTGTGAATATTGTTGGTTGTCCTCTTGTTGTGTGGGAAATATGCTCTCTTATGTGGTCCGCCACAGTCATAGCACTTCATAGGTCCTTTCTGTTCAACATACCTATTGTTATTATTATTGTTATTGCTGTGATTATTGATGTTAGGCACGTTTCTTGCAGCAGTAAAGTTCTGAGATGCATTATTCCTATAATTATTATGACTAGGAAAATTTCTGTTATTAAAACTTTTCTTTAAACTTCCATAATTATGATTAAAATTCTTCTTTTTATAATCAAACTGATTAGTCTTACTGCTCTTCCAGCCAGTTGTTCCTTCTCTTTTTCTGTTTTGATCAAAACAAAAATTGGCTTTTCTCATGGCCTCTTCCAAAGTGGAAGGGTTATCATACTCGATACGGTCCTTTATATTGAAAGGTAGATGTTATAGGTCAAACTTGCACCTCTCCATCCGTGATCACCCTGAGCTGCTGATCACACAAAAGGACAACTTGGATGGAGGAGCATGTTGACCTTGGATGATATGACAACTCATTCCATTTTCCTGACATTATTGGAAAACTCCAAAAAATATAATTTTGAGATATGAGCGCTACTCTACTCAAAGAGACTAGCGCCCATACACTACTCCACTGTATAATAGTAGCGCCCATATCCAAGTATACGCTACTCCTTCTCAGCAAAGTAGCGCCTGCCATTTAAAATTGAATGAGCACTAGTTGATAAGCATTAAAGTAGCGCCCTATACGCTACTCCATTGAACAAGAGTCGCGTACATCTTAAAAGATGATTTAAAAATAAATTAATTCATCGAGGAGGATTAGTTGATGGCAGTTTCCTAACTCCCCCAACTTCCTCCATAACTACATATCAACCTGAACTGCTTCTTTAATCCTATAAATACCAAGAAGGTTAAAGGAGAAGGGTTAGAAATTAGAGATAGTGAGATTGATTAAGGAAAAACTTTGAAGAAGCTTGCATTGGAGGAGTTGATGCTGAAGACATACAAGCCAGAGCAGATCCAGAACCCAGAATCTAGTTGCAGGAGCCTGTTTCATGATCAGGTATACTTGTACATCATTCTACTTTTGACTAATAAAGGTTGAAGTGTATTTCTTGTTCCAATTTGAATGTGTTATGAAATGGCATCTTAAGTTGGATCTATTTTGGTCAATGCTGAATGTTAAACATTATTTTTGTTTCCTTCAAGCTTTATATATTGCCCAAAATGTTTTGAGAAAGGTATTGTTATTGCAGGTTTACTAGAGGAAAGGTGGATCTAAAAGTTGAACACGGGATCAAGTCAAGGCTAGGATCAGACTTCAATTAGAAGGTGTGTTCCCAAGATCTACAACTTCTTTCTTTTTTGTAAATGTTTCTGTAATAACATCAATACACTTACCTGTCACCCCAACCAAGTTGATAGCACTAGTTTCCTTGCTATAGGGTAGAAATGCCCGCCAACAGACTGGCGACTCCGCTGGGGAAATAGAGTTTTTGGCTTTAGGAAACCTTGTTCTTGGGTGTCTTCCCAGATTGTTTTGACTTCTTTGATGTGTTAAGAAACTTTATAGGTATCTCTTGCCTGTTTCTTGCCTGCTTTCATCAGTTTTTGATACCTTCCAAAGTCAGTTTTCAAGCCTTTGAGATATGAGCGCTACTCTGCTATATATACAGTAGCGCCCATATGCTACTGTGCTATATATACAGTAGCACCCATTTCAGTAGGGGCGCGAGTTGCTCTACTACACAGTAGAGTACACTTCCTGAAGCATTCTTTTTTGGTTTGCTTATGTTTTAAACCTTTTGGTGATTTGCTGATTGTGCTGTAGGATCGCTTTGACAGTTGCATGAGGTTTTTAACTGTTGTTTAAGTCATAAGAGCCTTCTCTTGAAGTTTTTCCCATCTTTTAAACCGCTTGTTGACCTTTGGAACTTTTGGGACTTTTTATTGACTTTTGGAAGACTAGGGAGTGTTTGGTGTTGAGCATTTCCATCTTTTTAGACCCTGACTACTCATTGCCAGTTTACAAACCTGCATACTCCTGTATCTGCTGTTTGTGGTGATGTTTGTCCGCTCTCTACCACTCCCATCCTTTGTTTTAGGGTTTGGTCCTTGGTAGAGCCTCTAGGGTGTATTCTTTTTGGTCAAGTTTCATTATTCCTGGACTTCTTGTCTTTTTGCTGGTTGCAAGTGCTTTTAAACAGCTGTAGGCTAGTTCATTTTCTCAGTTTCTTTGTGTTAGTAAGGCAACTTGATTGTCTACTTGTGCTTGGAATAGTGGTCTTGCTAGGGCTATATACTTTAGGCCAATCCTTTTGTGTCTTTCTCTTTTGTTTTCTTCCACTTTGTTCTCAAGTTTATAGGCTTTTTCTTTGTAAAAAACTTGTAGATCAAGTCTTTTTCGAGCTAGGGTTTCGACAGCTATAGGCCTAAGAACTTTTAGCCATACTTACAAACTTTGCATATAAAGTTTTATTTGGCTTTCCATTTTTGCATAGTTCTTTTTTGTTTATTGAAAAAAGAAAAAAAATTTGGTATTTTAAGCTTAAATAGAACTTGTTTTTGTTATTACAAGATAACTTAGTATATTTTGTATAATTTCAAAAAAGAAAACAAAAAATTTTAAGTAGGTTTGCTTAGATTTTCATTTTTGGAAAGAAGTAGATAAAAAAAAATGAAAAGAGCTTTGTTGTAGAAAGTTTGAATTATATTTGCACTTTTTTTTTTCTTGTTATAACCACGCTCACACACTCACTACCCTTTTTAAGTAATAACAGCCCTAAAATTTACTAATAAAATGAAATAGAAACATTTTTCTTTTTAGGGTACACTACACCAACTAGTTTTGGTTAGTATCTTGGGTTTAAATCACCTTAAACCACCCAAGATCACACATTACGCAAAAATCGTAGTGAGACTATCATAGGTAAACCCACCTCACTCAAAATTTGCCTGGGATCTATGCAGTAGGTCATTGCGAGATCAGTTTGTGGGAATACTCCTCCTACTTTCTGTTCGAGTATACGCCAGGATCGGATTGCGTATTGGGGACTCTTTCGAGTTTCGGGATTAGCTACCCTGCCCACGCTTTCTGATTCGACCAGTGACTATTCCCCCAGAAATTTTCAGTGTTGTGGTATCCATAGTATCAGACTCTAGGTTCATACACAGGTGACAGCAGAGGGTATATCTGCTGTACCTAAGACAGACGTGGGAGGAAACCCCTTGCAGGTCTTTGGGAGGGCGGTTGGGTGATTCCAGTGCTTGCACCCTTAGTCATTGTATTATGGACCCCGGGTAACTGTCTTTCTTCCTTCGTTGATCTATTCTAGGCCCTCATGATCCCAGACTCTTCTCCGGAAGGCATCTTTGTTTGCCTGGTTTGTATACTTAGGAATTTTTTTAGTTGGTGTGTTGTTTTCCCCCTAGTTGTAGTGTCCACTAGGTTCTAGTCTGTTATATTATATTTTTAATCACGGAGAATCAACAACTTCGTAGATCGAGAAGGCTTCAAAAATTTCCACCAGTTAGAACAGAACCTTTACAACCGGCCAGACGACAGCGGGTAAACCCTGGTCTTTCTTCAGAAATTACCTCTGAAATAGAATTGCTTGAAGAAATCCTTGTAACAGAAAACCTTGAAATTGAGGTTCCTGAGGAACCACTACCAGGTACCATAGATCAGCAACACTTTAGTACTGTTGAGGTGGAAGATCTTACTTCCGCGGAGTATAGCACTCCTTTTAATCCTCCCTTAACCAATACTAGAATTCCGCTTCTATCACCTGTTTGTTTCCAGCAGCCCCTTTTCAGTGCAGATCTTTCCTTTCCCGGACATCTGATGTCTAACTCAGGAGGTGAACAGGGGGTTCCCCAAACTCCCACTTTAGGTATGAACACTAGCACAGTTAATCCTTCTTTTACTGCTACACCTAGTCAGGCACAAACTACATCTGTGCCTACTCCATCTTTCAGTTTCAACACTAGTACATTAGGTATGTCTAGTTCTACAACGATGGCATCTATTCCTACACCTATTGTTGGACCTAGCAGTATGGCCAACTGTGCAACACCTTCTGCTTCTCAACCGTTATATCAGATTCCTAGTACTTGGGTTTCCACACCTGTGGTAGGACCAAGTGCCTCTGCAAACATACCAGTCATGGGTACCATGACTGCATCGTCCACATCAGCTTCAACCGGTTTCAATACCTTTGTAGGCCCTAACATGAACCAATGTAGTATTCCTGCAAGTAATACCCCTTTTTCCTTATTCTCAGGGGGAGGGGGGTAATATCTTTAACCAGCAATATGGCGGGGCTAACAACCAACCACAGTGGACGAATCCGCAAAGCACTAATCCACTCTCATATGGGTGGGGAAATTTTAATAACTCTTTCGTACAACAACAATAGCTGGCAGGGGGCAACCCCTACCAACAAATACCTAGGGGTAACCCCTACCAACAGTTAACTGGGGGCAACCCCTATCAACAGTTGGTAGGTGGAAACTCCTATCAGAAGATGGCCGGGAGCAACCCTTATCACCAGATGGCTGGGGGAAACCCCTACCAACAATTCATAGGACAAACGATGGGTGGTTCCCCTTATCAAGTACCATCTTACCGGCCTCGTCTACCATTTCTGGCAACCTTAAATTTGCTAGATATTTCTAAACTGACAAATGATCCTGTGTGTCATAATGCCACATGGCCATCAGTTCCCACCAAATTACCTTAGGATATTCCAAAATTTGAAGGCAAAGCAGGTGAAAACCCTGGTGACCATGTCACTACCTTCCACTTATGGTGTTCTTCAAATTCTTTAAACGAGGATTCCATCAGATTGAGATTGTTCCAAAGGACCTTAATTGGTCCTGCAGCCAAATGGTACATTGAGTTACCTGCGGCTACTTTCTCTAGTTTTGAGGATCTTGCAATAGTCTTTTTGAACCATTTCCAGCTTCCTGTTCGGTATGATGCTGGAACAGAACTTTTGTCCACTTTTAGAGAAAACAAAGCCACTCACTTATCTGACCACATTCAGGAGTGGCGAAGACGGAAGAGGCTCATAAAGGCCAACATTTCTCCAGAGTTCCTGCTCGAGTGGTACTTGAAATCACTCCTTCCTTATATTTCTAAGGAAGTAGCTACATCTGGAGTATCCAATGAAGAAGAAGCCATCTTAAGGACTCAATAGTTAGACCTTGTATATGCACAATCTAGTTTACTGTACGAGATTATACCTGACGCACCGAGATCAAACACTGATCTGAGTAGACCAAAACCTGGACCACATGCTGACGGCATAGTGGGTTCAGTTGACTCTGCATCCTTCGAAGCACTGACTAAACAGGTTCATGCCTTATCAGTCAAACAATCGACTGCGGATATTTCTTCCGTCACAACCTATCCTTCTACTTCTGAGCCTGTTAACCAGGTTTAGAACAATCAAAAGGGCCCTTGGCAGCCTAACAACAAAAAGAAGGGCAAGAAAGGAGAGGGGAACCAACAAAATCCCAAAAAAGACAATGCCGAAGAGGGTAACAAAGAGGAAAAGAAGGTTAAGTTCCCTTGTAAACTTTGCAAGAAGAACCACCTTACTCATCAATGCCCTCTGCTTGAAGAAGCCCAAAAGCTCTTAAGAGAAAAGAAGCCTGCCGTCCTAAAAGATCCATTTCCTAAAGGGAAAGGCTCAACTTCTGGCACCTCCAAAACTGGGGGCACTTCGCATGCTTTGGTTGATCAAACATTTATAAACATGGTTAATTCAGATGCACTTTTGCAAACTAGAGCCAGGAACTATACCCCGGAAGCGTAGAAAAAGGATAAGGAGATTCCTGAATCCTCCACTCCACTCCACATACCTGTGGACCCAATGCCCAAGATTTTGAAAGGTGTCTTGAAGAGGGCATCACACAATCCCAACACACGGGCTGCTTCTAACTACAATGTAGTTGAAGATTTAGCCCAGACCCCTTGTGCCATGTCTACTCTAGAAGTCTTGCAGAGTTGTCCTTTACAACGAAATGCACTTCTGGCAGCTATTGGGAGTATGGAGTCCTGCAACATGTCTGTGCGTTTTGATATGACTAATGTCAAATATTGGTTGCCATATCACGTGGCCCTTCAGATTGAGGTTATTCATGGTCCAATGACCATCAGATGAGCTGTAGTAGATGAGGGAGCGTCAACTTGCGTAATGTCAATTTCTTGTTGGAAAGCTTTAGGTTCTCCTAAGTTAGCCCCTTCCAACACACTGCTTACTGCATTTGATGGCAGAACTTTCCGTCCACATGGAGTTTTTCCATCATTTGATGTCACTTTGGCCGGTAAGACAGTTGCTGTTGAGGTAGAAGTTCTGGACGCTCCGCTCGATTACAATATGTTATTGGGCAGGAGTTGGACATATGCCATACGAGCTATAGCATCGGCAGTTTTTCGAGTGGTCATGTTCCCATTTGAAGGTAAGATCGTTACAGTCGATCAACTTTCTTTCACTCAAGGAAAACACCAGACTTCTTCGGAAACCATAGTTCCTTTGATTGATCAAACCACCCCAGTTGGCGAGAGTTTAGGAGCGGGACTTTTCGGATCACTAATTGGCACTTTTGACCTACCCGCTCCTACTTTATTTGTTGGTACTAAGGGATGTTCATCGTCTGAAACTTCCACGGTTAGTTTGACAACTGATTCCGAGTTTCTCCCAACTAATACAAACCCCTCCGTACCCACTCCTATTGTAGAAGTTACCCACTTGGATTCTCATAAAACTACAACAGAACATATGTCGACTCAATTGGTGTCTGTCGAGTCAAACATAGATTGTGCCACTACTCAGACACCTGACCTGATCCATTCTCTCGACAGTTCAGGAATTACTTTACTTTCTGATGAGGAAATGTTAGAAGCCTTGAACAACCCGGACCATCCTCGTGAACATATAGATCGCGCGTCTTTCTTGTTTCCTTTTCTTAACTTGTTAGAGAGAGGTGAATTTTGTTCACCACTCGATGAAAATACTGGTCTCACTCCTTCACAAGTTGTTATTATTGAAGCAAATAGAGTACATACCTCGCTGGTGAACATTTTCACTAGGGTCAACGGAAATATTTTCTTTGAGACGGGATGTTATCTCGATGAGATCATTCCGTATACTAATCTTTTCAGTGATTTTCATAACACCTTTGCCCGGCCTCGCAAGGAGGATCCAGGCATTGACCCTACCTGAAGAAGTATTATGCTTAGGCTGAAATACTTTTTCTTGTAACATAGCTGTATATTTTTGTAAAGCTAGTTTTATTATGCTCGTTAGGTGATCTTATGTGTGTTTCGTTTCGTGTACCAGATGTCAACCGAACATTTCTTAGGATTTGCTGATGGTGCCAGTTGCCACACCTGTCAGTTGGCTGCAACAGCTTGGGTCATTTATTCACCCGCTGACCAACTTGTTTCTTCGAGGGGGGTTTGTTTGGGACCTACCATGAATAATGTGGCTGAATACAGTGCAGTTATAGAACTTCTTTGAGATGCTCTCAGTCATGGCATTTCGTACCTGGAGGTAAGGCTTGACTCACAATTAATTGTTTTTCAGTTAACAGGTGTCTATCAGATCAGGGATCCAGGATTGCTACGTCAGTTTCTACGAGTTAGACTTTTGGAAAGACAATTTCATTCTATTAGATATGAACAAATTCCAAGAAGTTTAAACACTTTAGCTGATTCATTAGCAAACTATGTGTTAGACTGGCATTTGCATCATACATTGTCATAAACATCATTACACACATAAAATTTAAATGCATACACATGTAAATAACTGATACTGTATATAGCTGGTACCGTATCAAAAAATATGAGTTTTGAGTCATGAGTCGATCAAGTCAGGCCATAAAAGTACAAAAGCTGGGCATAGTAGCCTCAAAAATATATAAATATAATGTTTTCTTCTCCTATGGAGAAGGAGGGACCTCCTCATCATCTACCGCATTGCGATAGCATATTACTAGCCTAGCAACCCTCTGCAGCAACCTAAGCCATGATGGGGGCACCCCAACAACATCTTCCTACATATCAACAGGTATCTGGTCCATACGGCATGCAGGAATCTCATGAGTCAACCGACTCATTTTTCTCTCTAGGGTTCCCAACATAGCATCCGCTGCAGTAATGTCAGCTGGCCTCACATAGATAGTAGGATGTCCCTCAGGACGAATAGGCCCAACATCTGCATATGACACTTGATTAGAGCTTCAAAACTCATTCATAAAAATCAAATACTTGAAAAAGTTTGAAAAAATTAAATAAATCTCAAAATTTAAACATACCAATATCTCCCCAGGCTCCACCTGGCGGAAGCACCAGCTCTGGATCGTGACGGAAATCCAATCCAACATAGGGAAACTGCTCAAAAGCAGGTACTTGCCTCTCCCACCACCCCCAGAAATCATCAGTATGGTAACAATAGTGACTTTCCCCACCACCCTGGCGGAGGAAAATGTCACCCCAACGGCATAATCTGGGCTCACGGGGGTTAACCTATGGTAGAGGCATCCCCAAACTAATAGTAGGCATCCTCTCGAAGAAGAAAGTACACAAAATACTTCCGTACCCAAAATTCTTCATTGTGCCGGATTTGCAACCTGTCAATTGAGACTTCATGTTGGCCAATAAACTAGTACTCCAATCATAAACATGACCGTGCAAGAATTGTACACCAATATGCATCGAATTCCTGGAAGCTTAGTGTTGTGATGCACTACCGACTACTCGGTTGATCATGCTCACTATCACTTTCAGAGGGAGACCATCAATAGTTGAAATCAAGACTCGGCTTCCCGATTTTTCTGCTCCGGCAACACAGTATGTATTCACATATTCTTGCACTGATCGTGCACCCAAACGAGAAGACCCTTTCAGATTGATTACGTCTCCTCTCCTTGATAGACCAGTAATAAAGTATATGTCTTCAACGGTAAGCTCAAGAGTTTGCTCGCGGATGATGAAGGTGTTGGTATCCACATCCCAATACTGAATCAATCTTCGAAACAATTTGTTTAATGCCCTCATGTTTACGGTTCGATAAAACTTCAACAAACCGCATCTTCGGAGCGCCTGGTGGGTAGCCGGGTCTTGCATGGCTAACCTATCCATGTCTTCATGCTCCCTCTCCCTCCATTGAAGGACCATCCTGCATAAAAAACCAAAATTTTTTGAGTCGCAGCGCTTGTAGGTAGCTTTGCAAGTATGTACGCTACTGTGTATACTACACAGTAGCGTGTAGGTGCTACTCTGTTTGAGCACAGTAGGGCCCATCGAGTTTATATGCTACTACTGTGTATACACAATAGCGCCCGCACATAAACGCTTATGAACATTGTGTTGCAAAGCTATTTTTGCTCAAAAATTAAAAAAATAAACCATGAAATTGCAAGTCAGGGAGATTTCTACTTACTTGGTGGAGGAAGTTTGGTGGTTGGATGCTCGGTTTGATCGCAGTGGAGATTTGAAATTTGCAAAATGTTGCCCAATTTTTTCCCTACAACACAAATTGAAAATTGATTTTTAAACAATGAAATTATATATAAATTGGATTTTGATTTTTACCCATATTTGTTAATTTTCCATAGTTTCAAAACTTTCAAAAAAAAAAAAACCCTAATTAATTAATTGAAACACACAATACGATATAACACTGATCCAAGCTCAATTTTCACTTAATTGTTGTCGGATTCATCTCTTAAGCTCAAATTTCTTAATGATAGACCTTGTCAATTAGCTAAATATTCCAAATTCATATATCATTTGAGATTTTTACCACATCGACTAATATTTTGTTGAAGACCTAGTTTGGCAGTGCATGAAGCTATGATCCTAGAAGCTGACCTTTAAGTCATTTTAAGCTCTTGTTTGGACTATTTAAACCTAAACAAGATTTCCGAGCAAACTTGTCCTCTTCGAGCTCGTTAAATTATCCGAAGGCTCATCCACTCAGGTATAGAATTACTCCTTTTCCGGGCCTCAGTGGATTAACTACGGAAAAGGTATACTCTAGGTATACTCCTGTATGCGCTAGAAGAGTTCTCCTTTCATTGTTTTATACTTTTTCGGGGGAGGAGACTAACTGTACGAAAAAGGACCTTTTGGAGTCTCTCTTTAGGGTTTTCAGACTCTCTAAACATGAAAATACCAAGCGAGCATTCACCTACTCGGGCTCGATGTGAAATCCACGAGAGGGTAAGTAGAGGCCTGTTTAAGTTTTTCAACTCTATAAACAAGAAAACACTGCCGAGCACAGACCAATCTGGGCTCGATATAAAATCCACGGATAGGTGAAAAGAGGATTGTTTAAGTTTTTCAGACTCTATAAACAGGAAAACACCGGCGAGCATTAATCTGCTTGGGCTCGATACTAAAATCCACGAGCAGATATATGGAGTTATTGTTTAAGTTTTTCAGACTCCTTAAAATTGAAAACACCGGCGAGCAAGAACAGATCTCGGCTCGATATTAAAATTTAGAGATCAGTACATATAGAGTAACCTTCTATCTCTTCTTTGAACTCTATAAATTATGAAGAAGGTCCTGAGTCTTCCTCCCATGGGCTCATTAAAATTTTTACATGGTTGGATCTATTGAGTTTTCATTCTTTCTTGGACTCATTAAAACAACAAGAAGGGTATTCTTTTATCTAAAAAGAATAAGGAACGGGAAAGACATATCATATCTTCATCGTCAAAGGCAGTTTTAGTCAAGTTCTATCCTTGAACACATCACCTACTTGAGTCTATCTTGTCGGTTGGGTTTAGTTTTTGGCCTCAGGGTGAACCTTTCCTCCGAGTTATTTACTCCCCCGGTTGGTTATTCTTCCAACCATATGGAGGGTCTGTTAATGTCTCTTACATTTCAGACTTATTTACCCCATTATGTAAGAAACTTCCTGAGTCACTTCATGTCGTGCTCAATGTTCAAGGATATACCCTGTGTCGGCCATTCTGCAGTTTACCTTGACCTCATGTGTCGGCCTTCCTAGTGTTAGTCTTGTTACATATTGTTCCATATCAGCTCTTACCAGTTGAGTGTTCCTCGAGTTGGATGATGGAGGATGCCTTAAGGCCTCCCTTCCAACGGACTTCTTCCCATTGACACCAACTCATTATTCTGGGAATGAAGTTTAGAGTTTCGGTTAGTACCTTGGAGATTTCAGTCACCAGTGGCAATTTTCCTCGCTGTTGAATGATGAGAATACATCAATGTCTCTTCTTCGAAAGGATTCCCAAGTGTTCGACTCCAAGTCCATCTATTCACATTTGGCGAATCGTACTTGGTACCTTGGACCCCATCATCATTATCGGTGGAAGTCCTCGCGTTTGTTAACGGTATACATCAATGACCGGTAATCAAACGATGCCCTCCATGTTTGACTATCAACTCATCTATTCACATGGTTAGGGTTTGTACCTAGGGTTGTTTTGGGATGAAGACCTTGGGATTTTGGATGACATTACCTCATTTTGTTATCACCCAAGTTGCGCAAGACCGAGCCTCACTTATTTTTGGCTCTCCATGAGACATAGATCCAGTTTGTTGTTATGGCTATGATCTCTCAGTCTGACATGGATCCACACTTGTATTTCAAGTAGCCATGCTTTATATACATCTCCTTGTTATGTATTGGAGATCATGTTGTATCACACTGCACATCTATATGATGTCAACAATGTAATTGCTCGCTGACCTTGATCTTTCTTGCAGGTTTCTTGTGACTTGTTTTCTGCGGTTCTGTGCTCCTCCTCTAGCTTTGGATTATAATGTATTTCGGTCATCGTTTCCCTCTGACCTCACACATTAGGGGGCATCTGTTATAGGTCAAACTTGCACCTCTCCGTCCGTGATCACCCTGAGCTGCTGATCACACAAAAGGACAACTTGGATGGAGGAGCATGTTGACCTTGGATGATATGACAACTCATTCCATTTTCCTGACATTACTGGAAAACCCCAAAAAAATATCATTTTGAGATATGAGTGCTACTCTACTCAAAGAGACTAGCGCCCATACGCTACTCGACTGTATAATAGTAGCACCCATATCCAAGTATACGCTACTCCTTCTCAGCAAAGTAGCGCCTACCATTTAAAATTGAATGAGCGCTAGTTGATAAGCATTAAAGTAGCGCCCTATACGCTACTCCATTGAACAAGAGTCGTGTACATCTTAAAAGATGATTTAAAAATAAATTAATTCATCGAGGAGGATTAGTTGATGGCAGTTTCCTAACTCCCCGAACTTCCTCCATAACTACATATCAACCTGAACTGCTTCTTTAATCCTATAAATACCAAGAAGGTTAAAGGAGAAGGGTTAGAAATTAGAGATAGTGAGATTGATTAAGGAAAAAATTTGAAGAAGCTTGCATTGGAGGAGTTGATGCTAAAGACATACAAGCTAGAGCAGAGCCAGAACCCAGAATCTAGTTGCAGGAGCCTGTTTCATGATCAGGTATACTTGTACATCATTCTACTTTTGAATAATAAAGGTTGAAGTGTCTTTCTTGTTCCAATTTGAATGTGTTATGAAATGGCATCTTAAGTTGGATGTATTTTGGTCAATGCTGAACATTAAACATTGTTTTTGTTTCCTTCAAGCTTTATATATTGCCCAAAATGTTTTGAGAAAGGTATTGTTATTGCAGGTTTACTAGAGGAAAGGTGGATCTGGAAGTTGAACATGGGATCAAGTCAAGGCTAGGATCAGACTTCGATTAAAAGGTGTGTTCCCAAGATCTACAACTTCTTTCTTTTTTGTAAATGTTTTTGTAATAACATCAATACACTTACCTGTCACCCCAACCAAGTTGATGGCACTAGTTTCCTTGCCATAGGGTAGAAATGCCCGCCAACAGTAGACAACTGAGAAACCTTTGCACTTTAGGCTTTTCCTCAACCATGTAAGGCACATACCTCAACAAGCTAAGGAATTTGCTGCACAATTCTTTCATGTTCATTGTACCCAACTTCAAATTGTAAAACTCCTTTGACTTATAGTCAAAATATTGTTCCAACAAAAACTTCTTTTTAAACAAACTTTTAAACATATTCCATGTTACTTCTTTTTTTTTTATACTCTTAATTCTTTTAAGATATTGCCACCAAATATCTACCTTTCCGATCAGATTGTAAATAGCCATCTTAGCTTTTAGTTGAGAAGAGTAGTCGTAAATATTAAAGTACTTCTTCATTCCAGACAACCATGTTTCAGCTATCTCACCCTTCTCACTTTCGCCATTAAAGGTGGGTGGCTTAATCTTTTTTAAATTCTCCAGTAATCTGTTCATGATGTTTATGTTTTCTCTTTTTAGAGCAGCATTCACTATTAATGCTATCATAATTAAAGTCATTATTACTTGGATCAGATTTAGAGGATGAGTAACAATTCCTTTTATCATTTCTTGCTTTTGTATGCTTATGTTTGTGGGACATTGTTTCAAAATCAGCCTTCATTTCTGATTTTCTGCCTCTTTCATCATTATGACAATTCTCCCTCAAATTCTGTTGTAGCTCCTCCTATACTTTTAGGATCCATTCATTCTCTTCTTTAACATCTCTTAATTCAGATTTTAAATCCTATACAGTGTGTAAAATTTTGGAAGACTAGTTATTTAATTAAACATAAATTCCTTCAGAATTATTATTATTAATATGTTCATTACGAGGAGATCTATCCTCTGCTGATGCTTCTGGCATTTCCATACCTGCAATTTAAAGGTCAATCTACTATGTGCAAAAATAAAATTGAATTAAAAGTTAGTAACATAAACTTTCTGATTTGTTTTTTGTTTTGCACGCGTGAGCCTAATTCAGGCCTAGAGTTTGAACTCGTGCTCTGATAACACATGTAACATCCCAAAAAAATCACAAAAATTTAAAAATTTTCGACATAACAATTAATGACTATTCAAACTATGTGGAATATAATAATGCACAAAAGATTGTCTTACTATACTTAATGCCATGCTGGTTTATAGTATAAGGTTCGCGACTAGATGATTTAAATTTATGTCTTGATGTTATTCATACTCAGCTGTACTATTAGAAAACTTCTATTATTTTTGTTATGATTGATGAATTAACTATTTTGACTAATGTGCTTGTATTGATGATGAAGGGGTCCTACGGACACCCCGAGGTTTACTTAGCATTCGTGTTAAAGCATGTGAATTCGTACTTGTGGTAGTTTACAGGTAAGGATTATGTTCGCGACAAGTGACCGAACAGTTTTTCAGTAATCTCCTTTGTAAAAGTGTTTTGAGAGATAAGACATTTGATCACTCTACCTGGGGAGAAACATTGGTTAAAGACTAAATGTTCAAGATAACGATATCTGGATGTGATTGTTGATGCAATTAATGCATCTTATTTAAATGTAAACTATAAGTTTGTATTTGATTCTAGAGAATGTCTGTATCGATCAAGACTCAAATCTATACTTAGAAAATATATGTGATTTCAGTTCATGTTGGACTGGAAATATATGTCTATTCCTTCATTCAATGGCAAATCTTAGAAATTCTATGTACAATTGATTTATTATTTTGTCTAGGAACTAAATGCTATGAATCTATTATAGTTCCAGGTGATAATAGGATTTGTTGAGTTACTAAGTTCAATACACTATACAATGAAACGTATGTGTGTGCAATTTATTAGATTATCCATATAATCTATTGCAATGTCTACAAAACATTAAACAAACTGTTATATATTAAATTATGTGATATGTGTTGTGTGTATTTAACGTGACTCTATGTGATACTATACAGAACCCTAGCAACACTACTAAGTGCATTTTACCATGCCATACGATATTGTTACAAGTCATATATCACGACTTACCATATAACATTGTTCATTATAATAAAAATTATGATGTGAACATTACTAAAGTCACAGGTTGGCAGATGTTAATGCTGCCTATGCATTGAATGCTCACATCTACCGAGACAGTGGAGTTCCACCTTGGATGGTGTAATGAGCTTGAGCATGTGATAGTATTGTGGTGTTAACATTTTTGTGATGAGTTGTAAACATACTGGTTCAATGGTTAACCGAGCTGGCTCCTTCATGGCAGTAGTAATGATAGCTCATTTAATGTGGTTGCTTTGCTTGGTGTTCGTGAAACTGTCCCGGTGATCTTCATCATTGATCTGGAAGGGTTTCGATGGATGAGGATAAACCATACCTCCACTAGTTTAATGTGTTTATTTTTTTCTTGGCATTCGGTGGTTGTGGCTCTACGTTTGGCCGACAGGCTGAGGGTCTTTAGGGTTCTTGTTTTGCAATTTTAGAGGCATAATGCCTGCGTTTTGAACCCGTGACCTGTGGAAGGCTTAAGAGTCGAGTCTCTCACTTTGATAACTTGCCACGGTTGGCAGCTTAGAGTCTAGTTCTTAGTGGTGATTCGAAACTCAGACCTGTGAGAGTTTTTCTTTTTAGAACAGGGTTCATGTGAAGCTTACAGTTGCAGCGTTGTTTTTAAGGTTGGAAAGTGAGAGGTCAAGTCTTCGTTAATAGTTGATACAGGTCTCAGAATTTCATAACTATTCAATGGTGGTGAACTCGGAGTTGTCTCCTTCGTTTTTGATATTCGACTAATGTCCATGGAGTATTGGTTGCATTTGCACTTGTCCGGCGTTTCTGATCTATGCTAACATTAAAAAGGTAATGTGCTTCGAAAACTTTCCTGTAGCTTCCATACTCGAATGTTAATACAATAATAGTTGTTTGATCGATTCTGAAATCATTCTTTTTAAAGGAAACTCATTTTTAACCACAACTCCCATGTAATTGCAGGTGCAGAGGTTTGGTGGCTTCTCCAATCTGGGTGTTGATAGTTGGCTACTGCTACCCATCTGGTAAGCCTCGGAGGTTTCCTTGTAACTCTTGTTAGATGGAAGTGATGGCCTTCAAATGTGCATTTTGCGATCTTTGTGTTTATCTTTGATAATTTGTATTTCGTCTATTTAGGGTTTGTAGAAATGTAATAGCTTGGGGAGGATAGTACCTCAACCCAAAGGGCACGAACCCTGTTGATTTTGATTTGTAACAGTCATGGGGAATTGTTCTTATTCACAGACTTGGATAATGTAAAAATCATATGTTTCAATGAAAAATGGTAGATGTTTGAAATCTATGGAAGGGTTTTGGCCTGTGTGTAGTTCGTCGATTTTATAAATGTTGCGTTTTGATTTGATAAGAAATTCGAGGGTTAGGGTTTGACTGTGGTTAAAATGTATGGTTTTGATTTTTCTCCTCGTTAATATCTATAGAAAAGAATGCAGTTTGAAAGTTTAGTATTATGGCAATAAAATATGTAATTGACGTTATGTTTATGAACTATTTAAATGTTGGCCGTGAGCCAAGAGTTGATGATACTATGAAGAAGCAACGATATCTCATGTTTGGAAAACTGTTATGAAAGATGATAATGTTAAAGCTTAGTTCCAGCTATTTGTGATGTCTGAAGCTATAACTAGGTTATGTCCATAATGTAATTATACTCTCAGTGTTTTTATTATTATCGTTCAATGAAAAACTTAATAGTTTGAAGGTTTGACTTGAAAGTGAAATGTATAAACCCTAGGTTTGAAATATAAGACTCTATTGTATGACAAGAAGATTGTTTGCTATAATGAAATAATAAATAGCATAGTAATAGATAATTCTGTGCATGAAGAAATTGGTGCTTATTAACTGTGCATTGTTTTCAAAAAGAAAATAATAATAATAATATGTTGTATGTTGAGATTGAATCTGCAACTGTTTTGATATAAACATATATATGTTTTAAATACTATAACATAGAAAGATAATTCTCATACTTTTAGAAAGGGAAAACTATTTGTTTCTAGACAATTGATATTTATAGAATGAAGAAAACATTAATGTGAATTCTGAAAAACAATTATCTGTACAGAAAATGATAAGGAGAACACTGATACATGTATACATAGGAAATTAATAGTAAGCAGAAACTTAAAAAAATATAACATTTTTATCCTCTCATTCACATGGCTATTTTGCCTATCATTTATCTATCTAGCTTAATTTGTCTCTGTGCTAGAGTACGATGCAGATCCACTTGCATGGGGAAAAATGCAGAGAACTATTTTATTCAACCAAAATCATTTCTATACAGAATCTTAACTTACTTAGAAAACTGAAATAAATTAAATAAAACAGTAAAAGTATTTATACAGCAAAACTTTAAATGCTTGAAATTAGAGAAAGATAATGGAACTTGTAATTGATGATGGGGCCGACAAACACCCAAGGAGGCTTGTTCCTCCCAACCTATTCCAGAAGAAGCAGTCTAACAGCAGGCTTCTTGTGAACCCCCAAGCCTGATTACTGAACCACTAAGTAGATGGAATCTGTGTAGAAGCAAGGCACTCAATATGCCTTCAGCACTTAGCATCAAACTCCTAAATTCAAAACATGCCTTCAGCACTCAACATCAAACTCCTGAAAGTCAATAGAGTTTTGCAGACTCACAACATGATCAACAACTTAGCATATCCCCTCATCAAATCTCTTGGGTGCAAACACAGCAAAACCCCAAGGTAAATTTCCTCATCAGGAAAAGTGATGAACCTCAGTTCATAATTTGATGGCTATTATATAAACTGCCTAGGTCTTTAGTGGTCAGTTTGGAATAAATGAGCCTCAAGCTCTAGTCCCATCTTTCAGGGCACCATGACCACATTTCAAGGGAGTTGTCCCATACCAACAGCTAGTTAGTTGCATCATGATGCTGCCACTTGTGCATTGCCTTCTACCCTAGATACCATTCCACCTAGTTGGTCAGTAACCACTCTTTCAACAGTCCTCTTAGATGTTTGTCTCCGATTTTATTTATTAAATAATAAAATATTGTGCAAATTACAGTCATCCATGGACACCTGTCCAACATAAAACTTTACAATATAAGTTAACATAATGTTTCCACCATAAAATTTTCTTCAGCAAAAATGGTATGCTACAATATTACACTTGAGGATTAAAACATTTAAAGTTTAAAACAAGCAAACCTTTAAACTGATATCAAAAAAGAATTGTATCCATTGTGCTTAACAGAAATTGTTTGTAACCATCACTTAGAATATCGTTTCCGTAGAAGTATATATATCCATCCATATCATTAAGACAAATAGAGAAAACTGAACATAAATAGAAACTATACTTTCACATTGCATGGATGAGTCTTTTATTTTATTTCCCAGTACTGAAGTTAATTTACTAAATATTTGCTTAAAACCGAAATGTTAACCATACAGGAATTTTTTTAAATTTTTACGTTTTTATGGACATTACAAGTGGTATCAGAGCCCAACTACAACACTAAGAGACCTGTTAGGCTCATTACAGAAAACAGCCGCTGCAGATGCTTCGAAAAATGTACTTATAAATTTCTTTTATTATATATATAAACTAACAGAATTTTTTTCTTACAAAATTGATGAAATATTGCAAGTACAGATACAACCTGACTTATGAATACAGAAAAAGACAGCATTATACATGGAAACTTGAATTCCCCACCACGAGAACAAGAGATCGTGGTGGAATTCAACTCAGATCTAATGAAGTAAATCCAAAGTCTACGAGCATAATTATAGAGCTTCAGAGATGACAATATGCAGGAGAGATGAGAACAACAAGCTATAAATGAAGCTCTTCTTCAGAGCTTAACAGGGGAAAAACCCCATGGACAGTCCACATATTCAACAAATACATCCAAGTAGAATAACTATCACACAAAATGATATATCAGTCCTAAATAGGATGAGTATGAAGAGCACATAACTGATTTCATGGAAGAGGACTGTAAGAGCTCTTCCAATGATGACAGTTCACCCTCCCCTTGCAAGAAAGGAGGAAAAGTGATGACAGTGTGCAGGGAGAGTTTCGGAAAATTAAAGCCCCAACTTATGATGGAGAGATAAATACTAGGGAGAAAGCTGAAGAGTGGCTGCTAGGAATGAACAAATATTTTAAAGTCCACAATTATTCTAGCGAGATGAAAGAATGACTGGCCATTTACAACTTAAATGGTAAAGCAGCCCGGTGGTGGAGAGACTTGAAGCTTACAAAAGGGCACAAAGTGAGGGACATCATATGGAATTCTTTCAACAGATTGTTTCAAGAAAAATAAATGTCTGAGAGATTCTTTGACAAAAAGATCAAAGAATTTCATGAACTAAAGATGGGATCCCTAACAATGGAAGCCTTCATCAACTGATTTTTGGATCTACTACATTATGTTCGATACATAAAGGAAGAAAAGTTCAAGATACAACAATTCTTAGGATGCCTACCTCCCAATTTTCGAGAGAAGATTGAGTTTGAAATGACTAAAATTTTAGACGTGACTTTACACAAAGATAGACTCTATTATGAACATGGACAGCCAAGGAATGACAACACAAACAGAAACAAAGATAGATTCAGAACTTTCTCAGACAACCGAATACCATGTTTTAGACCACCACCTTACCGAAAACAAAACAATATTTTCCCGTGTTGATGTATATGTAACTTCAGAATGTATTTCACCCATGTATTTCATCTATGTATATTATACTCCTATAGAGATGTTATTATTCCTCTATACGGAAGTGTCGTAATTTATATTATAAGTGTCGTAACTTATACTTGATGGGTTATTAGACCACCTTATTGGGGTCGACCCTATATAAGTCATGTGGGTCGAAGTGTTATTAGACCACCCTATTGGGGGTAGGCCATGTGGGTCAAAGGGTTATTAGACAACCCTATTAGGTGTGGTCCCACTCAGCATTGTGTTACGTGGTTAAGTTGAGGCCAACCTAGTAAAGGTTATTAGGCAATTCAAGCCAAGTATAAACAGAGTGCGGGAGGCACTCTATTTCATCATTCTATTCTCACACAAACTCTTTAGAGAGTGGTGCACTTGTAGAGGAGGAGAAGCTACTACTAGGAGATGTCTATCTCTTATGCTTGGGTTTTATCATTTCTCTATCTATCTCTGAGGAAGTTATTGGGGTTTTTCACCTTTATGGTTTTCCCCAAGTAAACTCAGTGTCTCTTGTGTGCTTGCATTATTGTGTCCATGATTGATATGCTATAGATATGCTGTACATGTTGTTCTCTCACTTAAGATCCTAGATAAGATTGAAGTAATTTCTGAAAAACTAACATGGTATCAGATCTAGCCTAAAAGAAGGCATGGTATGGCATGTATGACACTTGTTGCAATTGCGAAGCTAGGGCTTGATATAGCAAAAACGAGTCATTGTATCACTTTCACTATAAATAAATTTTGGTGAGGTTTCAGCGTCTAAAATTCATACAGGGTGAAGCTAAGATCCCCATGTACCTTGTGTCCAAAGTAAAACCTCTAATTATTTGTACTTTGTGATTTATGATCTGTACAATATAGGGTTTTTGCCTCTTCCAGATCTCAGTCATAAACAAGTGACCTTGAAAAAAAGATCATAACTTGGGCTAGGAAGCTCCAAATGAAATTTAGTAAAAAGTGACAGGTAGTGCACGGACTTTAATTTCTCAGGTAACTTTTTCAGAGGCCGAAACTGAACTAGTCACACGTGGCATGCTGTACAAGTTTGCTCTCCTATTTTATACCATAAACAGGTCACATTACGACACTTGGCATAACTCTCTCTCAGAGAATCCATTTGAGGTCAGACCTATGGGGTTGGAAAGATGACAGGTCAGGCTATCAAAGGAAATTTTTCATACCCTGTGGATCAAAAAGTTCAGAGTTACACTAGAAACAATTAGGTGCATATTTCTGTCAAAACATAATTATTTTTTAGCACATTCATTCATGGCTTCCGGAATTTAGGGTTTCGGAGAAAGTTGGAATTTTTGTAATCGGAGACTACAACTGAATGCTAATCATCAAAATCGAAATTTAGAGACCAATATCAGAATTTTTGGTTGGGCAGAAGGCCAGGCTTGATCAGACCATAGTTTGGGACTTTGATCGGAAAAGTGGAAAATTAGGGCTTCTGCAAAAATGAAATTTTTTGAAATCTGTGACCAGGACTAGAAGCTCGTTAGAAAAATAGAAGCTTATAGATTTGGATTGAACCTTTTGATTGGGCAGAAGGGTGGGATTTATCAAACCCTAGTTCGGGGTCATGTTTAGTGAATCCAGAAGTTTCAAAGGCAAATTTGAGGGGTGAAACTTTGCAGTTTTCAAATTACGAGTATACCAGCTTGATCAGCTCATCAAGGCACATATTTCTATCCTTTCAGAAGTTTGAAATTCAAAGTTTGAATTTTTAGGGTTTCTCTAAAAAACCCTAATCGAGCTCCAGATCCAGTTCCTGCAAATCAAGTGGATTGGGTTAATCCTAGAAGAGAATGGATTGGTCACCTGTAAAGTGAATAAGTTCCTGTTTCATAGGGATATGAGGCTAAGGCCTTTCATAAGAAGATTACAAGAAATCTCGATAGGTATGACTTATCCAGGTATGTTTCGATATTTGTTCATGATTATGTTTATGGTATGTTTGTCTTCATATTATTACGGTTAGTACAATATTGATTAAATTTAGACTTGTCGTATCACCTTAATAAAATTATGAATGCATGATAGAAGATATTCATCGATTAGGGTGTTGACACTTATGATTGTACTAATGCATTTGATGTTGTCTGAGGTTTATGTTGGCCGCTAACATGAAAGGTACACCAAGAAAGACAAATCATGTTCTCGTTCAAGAACATATGATCATGGTGACATGAAGACAAAGATTCATCCATTGTCATGGATCACTTAGAAGATTCATTTACAAGCTATGTATAACTTGGTTCTATAATGGTTAACTTATGAGATATGTAGGTTACTAGCACAAGTCATTGAAGAAAACAAGAAGACATCATGTGGGTATGTTAGACATAACTAGCTAACATGCTAATCCAGGTATGTTTTCCTATATCAAGTTAGAATCCTACCTTGTGATAGGATCTCTTATATAAGTATACATGGCATGATTGATAATGATTATTCATGAAGTCATAGGTTTGAATAATCATGGGTGTATGCATATTATGTTTCTTACCTTAATTGATGATATGACTAACCAGAAGAGTCATGAAAGTATAGGTTTGAGTAATCACGGGTTTAGGCATATTATGTTTCTTACTTTAATTTACTAACCATAAGAGTCCTATATAAACCTTGAATACTAATGCTTATTATTTATGATTGAAATGATCATGACTATACATGCTTAAGATTATAGTGTTTTGATAGTATTGAGAATATACTAATAAATGTATGATTATGTATGAGATCTCGAGGATATCACAATAATGATACTTGTAAGCATGCATAGTGATCGAGGATGGATACAAGTTCAAGGACAGGTAATCCAGGAAGGAAAGATCAAGAGGGAGCACACTCCAGTAGTTTCTGCAAGGATGCAGATATTCAGAGGGAGTTGACCACTTCTCACAATCCACATCAGAATGGAGTTCCAGAAAATAAGCAAAGACTGAGAGGGAGTCAACACAGCAAACAAACAAAGATAAGTATTTGAATTATCATTCCTTGCATATTTTATTGTTTAAATAATACTATTCAATAATGTATATACTCATGTTCCTAGAATTCGGTTGTGTATTATGCATATTAGAATAGTTGCATTGATGAACAGTATACTACTAATATACATGGGTAAGTGGCCTATGGAACTGTACAACATTCCATTGCTACTTATCTAGAATGAAACCTCTTTGCTGACATGTTGGGAGTTGTGCACACTCTTAACAATGTTTTGGTAGAGATTGTAAGGCATATAGAAAGTTACGGGATATGGATAAATGTTGTATTGAAGCATTGGCTAAGATAATTGCATGACTGTATGACATATTTCTTTATGTGTAAGAATTTGTTCTGAAAACTATGAGATGTTTTCTAATCATGCAATTTAACTTGTTGTGTAGGAAAGATGGTATACCATCACCTACAAAAGAAGGACTACAACATTTGTTCAGCAACAAAGTTATCTATTGAAAATATTGAAGATATTGAAGTTCCCAGGATCTGGGAAGAATTCCATGATCGAGGAGTACCAGTCAATCATGAAGATGTTTGGGATGTAGTCCCAAGACCTGAAGGGGAGTCTATAGTTACTTCCAAGAGGATCTATAAGATCAAGCATGCTGCAGGTGGTAGCATAGAGACTTTTGCTCCTGTAGCCAGATACACTTCCATTAGATCCATACTTTTTCTGGCTGCAGTGATGAAATGAAAGATACACTAGATGGTTTTCAAGACAGCTTTCTTGAATGATGTAGTTGAAGAAGAAGTGTATGTGGAGTAGCCACTTGCTTCTGAGACACATGACAGGGAGTCATATATGTGCAGAACTTGGTATGGTAGGATAGACAACTTTCTATCCAGTTTGGGCTTTACCAAGAGTAAAGCGGATTCCAACCTTTACTACAAAGTTGAGGAAGGCAATCTAGTGATACTACTTTTGTATATGGATGACCTGTTTATTACAGGTGAAGATAGATTGATTGCCGACACGTAGCAGAAGCCTGCTGCCAAGTTCGAGATGAAGAAGTTGTGGATGATGCACTATTTTCTAGGTATGGAGGTGTGGCAGAGTGTAGATGGAATCTTCCTTGGACAAGGGAAGTATGCAGTAGAGATCCTGAAGAGGTTCGGGATGATGGACTGCAAGGCGAAGGCCACACCTATGGCATCGAACCTGAAGCTTTGTGTGATGCTTCATCTAAGCCGGTTGATATCATTATGTATCGTCAGATGATTGGGTCCTTGATGTACCTGACGAACACGAGACCAAATATTTGGTTTGCGGTGAACACATTGAGCCAGTTCCTGACGGATCCGAGGAGTGTTTACCTGGTTGCTATAAAGCATATTCTGAGGTACCTGAAGGGTACAATTGATTATGGGCTCAAGTATGATGCGAATCAAAATTTTAACCTACAGGGTTATGTTGATTCATATTGGGCAGGCAGTGCTGCAGATAGGAAGAGCACTTTTGGGTGCTGCTTTAGTATGGGATCAGGTGTGATCTCTTGGTTTAGCAGGAAGCAGTCCTATGTAGCACTGAGTATAGCCGAAGCAAAGTATGTTGCAACTTGTTTGGCTAGTTGTGAGGTAGTATGGCTTAGGAAGCTACTGTCTAAGTTATTTGATCTCCCGCTGGAGGCTACTAGTATCTTTTGTGACAACTAGAGTTGTGTGAAGCTATCTGAGAACCCGGTGTTCCACGATAGGTTGAAACACATAGAAATCAAATATCACTATATCAGGGATATGGTGCAGAGAGGAGCAGTGAAGCTCCTGTATGTTGCGACGGATGAGTAGAATGCAGATGTGTTGACGAAGCCACTAGCTAGAGTGAAGTTCGAGTACTTCAGAGAGAGGCTTCATGTTCTTCAGATCAACGACACTTTGAGGAAGAAGTGATGGAGACATTTGCTGTAGCCATTCCTAGCATGGTGTAAGGGGGATCCTTCACATGGCTGTGGATGTAAGTGCTGGATGATTAGCATCAGGATGATGTTCTAGTTTCTACTCTGTATGATCAGTTGGATCATTTATGTATGTACGCATCATGTTGGATGCTGGATATGATCAGTTGGATCATTTATGTATGTACGCATCATGTTGTATGCTAGATATGTATCAAGTGGATACGTTGTATGATCAGGTAAATCATGTATGTTGATATGTATCAGGCAGATACATTGTGTGGATCATGTATCTATGTATGTATCATGTGGATACACTTTGTATGATGATATGTATCCGGTAGATACTTGGTTTGCATCAGGTAGATGCATTGTATGATCAGGATGATCATGGATGACGAGATTCTCTAGATGACATGCATCAGGACGATGCAGTGATGATGATCAAGATGATCATGTGTACATCAGGATGATGTATGGTGAGTATCAGGTGGATACTCTGTGGCCATGGACAGGTTGTGCAAATGAGCATGTAGGTAGACCTAGGAGATCTGGACAGGATGAAAAAGGCCTCAGATGCTCTTTTGAGGCATTGCTCTAGGAGGACATGTAGGTAGACCTGGGAGATCTGGACAGGATGAAAAAGGCCTCAGATGCTCTTTCGAGGCATTGTCCTATGGCATGTAAGTGGACCTGGGAGATCTGGACAGGATGAAAAAGGCCTCAGATGCTCTTTCGAGGCATTGCCATGACCACATGTAATATGCTCCTGGGATATCTGGATAGGATGAAAAAGGCCTCAGATGCTTCAACCAGGTTTTGTGGTGGACCACATGTAATGTGCTCCTGGAAGATCCGACAGGTAGAGCTGTGTGTTCGTAATAGCCTGGGATGCTTCAGCCAAGTTTTGTGGTGAGATCACATGGAATGTGCTCCTAGGAGATCCGACAGGTAGAGCTGTATGCTCGTAACAGCCTGGGATGCTTTAGCCAGCTTTTGTGATGTGTCACATGTAATGTGCTCCTCGGAGATCCGACAGGTAGAGCTGTGTGCTCGTAACATCCTGGGATGCTACAGCCAGGTTTTGTGATGCACGTAATAAGTCTTGAGGATTCCACAGTATGGCCAATAATGATGAAGACCTGCAGATGGTGGGCCTACATCCAGTATGAAAAAGGACTAGCTCTGTACAACTTCCTTTGAAGAGTAGATTCAGAGATTGATTGAGATAGCAGCAGCAGTGACAATGACGATGATTCGAGGATGATGATTCACTGATGATGATCCAGAGAAGAAGACTTGTGCTAGCAGACCTGTGTTGAGAAATACCTTCCTAGTTAAGAGGGAGTGTTGATGTATATGTAACTTCGGAATGTATTTCACCTATGTATTTCATCTATGTATATTCTACTCCTATAGAGATGTTATTATTCCTCTATAAGGAAGTGTCGTAATTTATATTGTAAGTGTCGTAACTTATACTTGATGGGTTATTAGACTACCTTGTTGGGGTCGGCCCTATATAAATCATGTGGGTCGAAGGGTTATTAGACCACCCTATTGGGGGTTGGCCATGTGGTTCAAAGGGTTATTAGACCACCCTATTGGGTGTCGTCCCAGTCAACATTGTGTTATGTGGTTAAGTTGCGGCCGACCTAGTAAAGGTTATTAGGCAAGTCAAGTCAAGTATAAATAGAGTGTGGGGGCACTCTATTTCATCATTCTATTCTCACACACACTCTTTGGAGAGTGGCGCACTTGTGGAGGAGGAGAAGCTACTGCTAGGAGATGTCTATCTCTTATGCTTGGGTTGTATCATTGCTCTGTCTATCTCTGAGGAAGTTATTGGGGTTTTTCACCTTTATGGTTTTCCCCAAGTAAAATCTGTGTCTCTTGTGTGCTTGCATTATTGTGTCCATGATTGATATGCTGTAGATATGTTGTACATGTTGTTCTCTCAGTTAAGATCCTAGATCAGATTGAAGTAAATTCTAAAAAACTAACATCCCGCCCAACAGAGGTTTCAACAGACCTCATGCATGGGCAAATGTGC
Organism: Larix kaempferi; assembly: GCA_027924585.1. Taxonomy (NCBI): domain Eukaryota; kingdom Viridiplantae; phylum Streptophyta; class Pinopsida; order Pinales; family Pinaceae; genus Larix; species Larix kaempferi. The sequence continues at coordinate 499,858 of BSBM01000127.1, read as the reverse complement.
CCGCACCGCATACAAACAGACCAACTTTTAACAAAGGAGCAAAATCTACCCCACCAACCATTACTTGTTGGAAATTCCAACGGCCCCACTATTTCAAAGATTGTCCCAACAAGACGGATGGAGTGTTACATAACTTACAAGAAAACCCAATAGTAGGGGACATGGAAAGAACACCAAGAATTTATGCCACACGGGATGGTCGACAAGTAGATCACCCAGCCACTATGGTCGAGATTGAAAGTAAAGTTTCAAACACAAATATTTCAGTCTTGATCGACCCCGACACATGTTGAAGCTATGTCTCCCCTAAGACAGTCAATACTTGAAAGTTAAACTGAGAGAAACACGAGAAACCATGGCTGGTACAACTAGGCACTGGTACCAAACAAAAGGTCTCCGAACTAGTTAAAGTTTGCAATGTAGATTTGAACAGGTTTCCAACTAAGGTAGATTTAAATATCCTACCACTAGGGTCGTATGATGTACTTATTGGCATGGGCTGGTTGGAAAAACATCATGCCCTGCTTAAACAAATCGATACTATGCACAGATAGCCAAGGGAATCAAAGAAAGATTCAACGCATACCAAAGAAGGTTTCCGTCAGGCATATATCTACCTTACAAGAAAATAAGTGCGTAAGGAAGGGTTGTAGACTCTTTGCAATTAACATTCAAACCATAGAAGCTGATAGGGAGCAAAAGATCGAAGATTTCCTAGTACTGGTAGAATTCAAGGATGTATTTACCAAGGAAATACCGGGGCTGCCACCCAAACGAGACCTAGACTTCTCCATAGAACTAACACCCGGGTCAGTACCAGTTTCAAAATCCCCTTACCTTATGAGCCCACCAGAATTGGTGGAGCTCAAGCTTCAGTTACAAGAGTTAATCGAGAAAGGATACATCCAACCGAGTGTGTCTCCTTGGGTATCGCCGATACTCTTTGTCAAGAAGAAGGATGGGACAATGCAGATGTGCATCGATTACCACCAACTCAACAAGTTAACCATCAAGAACCGTTACCCACTCCCTAGAATTGATGACTTGTTTGATCAAGTCAAAGGAGCGAAGATCTTCTCGAAGATCGACCTACAATTCGGATATCACCAAGTAAGAATCCACGATGAAGACATCAGTAATACTACTTTACGAACCCAATACTGTCATTACGAGTTTGTGGTAATGCCTTTCGAATTGACGAATGCACTCGCAAATTTTATGTGCATGATGAACAACATCTTTAGTCAATACCTAGAAACATTCGTACTAGTCTTCATCGACAACATTTTGATCTACTCCAAAAGTGAGGAAGAACATGATGAACATATCCGAGTAGTGTTACGAGTGTTGCGAGAACACCAACTTTACGCTAAGTTTAGCAAGTGTGATTTCTACAAACCATAGATACAGTACCTAGTTCACATCATTTCTGAGAAGGGGATAGAATTTGACACCGAAAAGATTAAATCCATACAAGAATTTCCTACACCCACTTGCATGACTGACATAAGATCATTCTTAGGGTTAGCCGGATAGTGCCGAAAGTTCATTGAGAAACTTCTCACAGATTGCTTGTACTATGACTGCCTTGCAGAAAAAGGCAAACAAGTTCCTTTGGACAGCCAAGTGTGAAGAAAGATTCCAGAAACTAAAACAACTTTTGACAAGCACACCTATTTTGCAGATTGTTGATACCAATGGGGACTTCGTTGCTTGCACAGATGCAATCAAGGAAGGACTTGGAGGAGTTCTTATGCAGAATGACTTCGCCATCTGCTACGAGTCGAGAAAGTTAAAGGAACACGAACATAACTACCCCATGCATGATCTTGAACTAGCCGCCTTCATCCACGCCTTAAAGATGTGGAGGCATTACCTTATGGGAAAGAAGTTCCTATTGAAGATGGAAAACATGAGTTTGAAGTACTTATTTGACCAACCTGACCTAAATGCTAGACAAGCCAAGTGGTTAAGCTTCCTTAGTGAGTATCACTTTGAGCTAAAACACATAAAAGGAAAGGAAAACAAGATCATCGATGCTTTAGGTCGATGGGCTCATATGTTATATGAGGTGACAGTAAGTCAGACTAACTCAGACTTTCACGACAGGATTAGAATGGCATGTAGGAATGACCAATTTTACGTCGAGATCCTTAAAAAGATTCAGGAGGATAGGTTATTCCAACAACAAAAGGAATATAAGATAGACGAGTAAGGACTGCTATGGTCGAAGGAGAGACTTTATGTTCCGGAGAGTGGAGACATTAGACCTAACATTCTCACAAAGTTCCATCAGAAACCCTACTCAGGGCATATGGGATATCAAAAGATGATATCGGCGATAAATAAACACTTTTTTCTAGCCTAAGTTGAAAGCCAATATAGCCTTATTCATCGCTAAGTGCTAGGAGTGCCAACTGGTTAAAGAGGAACACCAACACCCTTCAGGACTACTGCAACCATTACCCATTCCAGAGTGGAAGTGGGAGGTCATCAGTATGGACTTCATTACTGGATTACCGAAGAGCAAGAGACAGAACGATTCCATCTTTATAGTAGTAGACAAGCTATCTAAAGATGCACATTCATACCGGTTAAGTCTACTTACAAGGTTATCCACATTGCGGACATTTTCCTAAAATAGATCTTCTGATTGCATAGAATATCCAAGGCAATCATTTCGTATCAAGACACGAAGTTCACTAGTAACTTCTGGAGATCATTGTTCTCCAGTTTGGAGACACAGTTAAATTTCAATACTTCCTACCACCCGCAGACCGATGGATAGACTAAATGAGTAAACCAAATCCTTGAGGATATGCTGAGGATGTATGTTATGAACAACCCCATGAAATGGGAGGATTATTTACACCTTGCTGAGTTTTCATACAACAATAGGTACCAGACATCTACCAAGATAAGCCCCTTTGAGGTACTCTATGGCAGAAAATGTAGGACACCAGTGACCTGGGATAGCCCAGTAAACAGATTGATGCTGGGTCCAGATTTACTAAAGGACTTGGAGCAGCTAGTTACCAAAGTGCAACACAACTTAAAAGAGGATTACCCTGCCTTGTTCCATGACTTCATTTCTAGTCCCTAGAACACCAGGACGATGTTGTTCTAAGGGGGGAGGGATGTAATATCCTGAATTTGGTTGACTATATTTGATGTTATATATTGGGAATAAGCCCCAACACATATTATTTATTTTGGTATACTGGGAGTAAGCCCCAATGCACATGATTCATTTTTATAGATATACATATTTGGGCATGGACCCCGACTGATGCAGATTATTGTTATATACTGGAAAGAAAGCCCCAATATATTTGATTGATGTTTTATTATGAGATTGAGTACAAGACCCTATTATACTGAGATGATCTTTGTTATATACTGTGCAGAGTTATGATATGCATGACTGACTTTTATGATGTGTTGAGTGTGGAATCTGAAGCACATGGATGCCTATGTGTTGGGCATAAGGCCCGATGTACATTGAGGACTTTTATTATGTACTGCGCGTAAGCCCTAATGTACATAGAGTGTTGGGCAAAAGCCATGGAGCACTCCAAACTTGATGTTGAGCATAACCTCTGGAGAATCATATCTTTGGCCATTGTATCCCTAGGTGTATCTTGCAAATACATCCTAGCACTAGTGTTGAGCAAGAGCTCTGGAATTGCACTAGCGTAATGCCCATGTAAAAGTGTTGAGCCTGAGCTCTAAATAGCACTAGGGGTTACTTACTTAAGAAGGTGTTGAGTTGAGGAAGGCTCTGAATAGCACCAATCATCATACTTATTTTATTATGACTAATTGATTCATTTATTATCTCATCAAGGACGGAGGAACTACCACGGAAAATGAGGTAATCCAACATGCAAACAGGATCTAGAGCTACCTAACCTAGTCGACCTAGCCAAACCTTCCACTAGCCTTGTTAAAAAGGTTGACCCTATTGTTATAAGCATCAAGATATAAATGCTAATTAAACTATTTCATTAAATCAACTTGTTTAATTACAAAGAGTCTCACTTATGCACTAAAGTGTTATGCATATTTAGTTATATATGTAAAATATAAAATATATTAATATATATATATATATATATAATTAGTTATAAAAATATATGAAAAGAATAAGGTTATATAGTTAGATAAAGTAAAAGCATATGTATATAAAGATCCACTTAAATATAACCATTCTTTTTAATATAAATTAATTAGAAAAAATCTAACTAGTTAGTTCAAAAAGAACTAATTAGGATTTCTAAAACAAAGTGAAGTTATTAAATAAAATTTTAAATTATATTTCAAAATTGAAAATCAAACTGAAGTTATAAATAAATATATTTTGAAACTAAAAATCAAACTTAAGTTTATATTAAAATATTATTATTGACTTAACTCTTATTCCAAAAGATTATCTATAAAAACAAGGACAAAACTCATGAAGAGGATCATCTTTCTTTATATCATTATTTTATGGTAATAAGAGTGAAATTTGTCCCACAGAACTGAACGAGCATATTATTTCCAAGATTGGATTATCATCAGTAGTTTTCCCTAGGTCCTCTATTATCCTATTGCATGTTGGAGTAAGCTCGGGGGGATCCGGTTAGAACCAGGAACGGTTCTAAGGGTCATGGTTGGGAGGAACATGGTAGTGTTATACCTCAATATTTCGCAGTGTTGTATCCCTATCACAAAACAAGTTGACGACACTTTCCCTACTGTTTTGAACCATCCAGAAGAGACAGATGATGAGTCAACCTTGAAGGTGAATCCACCCTGCCAAGTTTTGACCCACCTTGAACTTTATTTTCACACACTACCGCGTCTTGCTATTTTCCCAAAACGCGGTACTAGACACTACCGCGTTCTGTTTTTTTCCCAAAGCGCGGCAGTGCCGCGTTCTGCAGTCTTTGCAAGACGCGGTACTCTTTTAATAGCTTTTTTCCCTTGGCTCGTGGGATTTTGGATTTTTGAAGATAATGGAAGATTGGGTTCCTTGATTCGATCTCAACTCATCTCCTTCGATTAGAAACCCTGATCCACTTATCTCTCCTTAGATCCACCCATCTCTCTTGTTGGTTAACCTCACCATTCACTATAAAAGAGAGGTATGCCATTGGAAAAGGGGGAGGACTCTTGAGAGCACCAAACTTATGGTCTTGCAGCATTGTGGAGATAGCTAGAGGAGAAGGCACTTGGAGCTGAAGGATTGGCTTGGGCATCAAGCACCTTTTGTAAGTATTCTTCAAGTTGTAATGGAATAACTTGTCTTGTTTTCCCAAATCATATGTGTTGATTTTGTTTTAATGATATGATTTGTGTCTTTCATAGATTTAGATCTTAACTCATGTTTCAGGTTGCTAGAGAATAGTGCATACTTGTGTTTTGGTTCCATTTTGACAGGTTCACTGGTGAGGACTTGGAGCTTGGAGCAAATACCAAAAACGAACGTTTGGATATAAGGTCAGTTAAACTCCTTCTATTCTCTTCAGCATTCTAATCCTGAGATGTTTGTTAAATCTAGGGATTCAAGGTAGCATTTGTTTTGTTTTGTTCTTAGCCTAGAGTTAATTAAAGTCTGCTTTAGTCTAAGGGAATTTTGACTTATCCGTAGGGCAGAATTCCACATAACAAGAATGGCGACTCCGCTGGTTTTGATTACTGCTTGATTGATTCAATTCACAGTCATTTATCTTTGAATTGTGAGTTTTTGTTGCACTTCAAACCAGTTTGAATCTTGGTCCTTTTTTACCCTTATTCACCCCTCCTCGCAGTATTTATCTCCCTGTTTAATTACTGAGCCCCCTGGGTTAGCAACAACCCTGAAAATCTTACTTTTTCTTCTCAAGTTGCACTTTTTCTTTCCCTTGCCACAGTACCGCGCCCTTATAACTGACTCCAGCGCGGTAGTACCGCGCATTAGGCCTTAGTACCAGAGCGGTACTTACACAGTGCCGCGCTTCATCCAGACTATAAACCGCGGTAGTGTCTGCAAGTGTTTAAATTTTTTTTATTTTTTTTTTTGCTTGGTTTCCTGAGTTTCTCTCTGCCTTAGGTAGTCTTTACTATTGTCTGTTAGCATTCTGGTTAATTTCCAGTTTGTATGGTCTGCTTATTACCTAGTCTGTGAGCTTGATTGATTGATTGAATTAAGTGGCACTTTTGACATATTGGTCATTTTTCAATTTGATTGCATTGACTTGACTTTTTCCCACAACCAACTCAACACCACTGTCTTCCGTTACTGAATTCTGTAGTCTTTACAGTTATATTGTCATTATCATTCTCAGTAAATTAAAAAGATCATTGGTTGAGAGCAAATTTTGTTGTTTAAATTGAAAAAGTCTAGTGGTATTTTGCATAGGGAAATGAACCATTAATTTTGCCATAGAAATTCTCATTATAGAAGCATTGTAGATAGTAAAATCAGTACATTTAAGAGAGTGCTTACTTCAGTTTGGATTTGTTTATAAATCGAAAAGAAAAGAAAAATCTTTTACTATTGATTGCTTGTGAAAATTTTTATGCATATTTGATCGAAGAACCTCTATCTTTACCTTAGATAGATTTCATCGAAGACAAAGGCTTGTTTATGATTCATTCTCATTTGCATGGTTTGAGTCGTCATAACACCATCAAGTTTCACGTCCAATACCCGATTGAGTAAGGCAGCCACTAAAATTAATCACCCTAATTAAACCAATTTTAACCTCACTTGAGGAAATCAAAAGAATTTGGTAGTTAGGTAGGACACCGGGGATAGGCATCAAAATAATTCCCCCTTGTCATTTTCATCTGAGACATAGTCGTTGTCTTTAGGGAACTAAAATCCTCTAGTACTTATTGACACGGTCACAGCTAGTTTGTGGAGGGGCCTCCTGACTGTTTCCAACTTTCAGGGGTTAAACGGCCGCGAGATTGAGAACCGGACGGACTCTGTGGAATACCGCACTCCACTTAGCCCTAAGGCAACATCGATCGCTGTCTTCTTCGGAAGGCTGAAGTGCCCAAAACCTTTTCCGACGTGTCATGAACGAGGTAGCTTAGTATCTATTCTACTAGGGCTCTTTTACCCAGGATCCCTTTCGGTAGAGGGATATCCTTCTTATATCGGTCTCTCATGTTGTATTGTTCGACTTGGATTTCATCACCTTGCGAAGGATACAGCCTGTTGAGATCTCCAGCTCTTAGTTAGGAGTTTGCTTGGCGTCTCATCTTCATAGAGGGTCATTTTTTCTTTGTAGGGATTGCTTGTTGGCATTCTGGCCATTTTTGTTGATCAGCTCGCTTATTGAGACACCGGTCTCAGTATAGATTTTAGAGCTTGCTTTTTTGGCCTGTGAGCCTTGATTTTTTCTAGCTCCTCTTTTGCACACTCGGCTGCATTAGAGTTTTTTGAGTTCTTTGTTTACGGTACTGCCCCCGATTTTCATTTTCCTGTCATCATGTCAGATCTACCACAAAGATCACGAAGACAACAGGGCCAAATCCCTCCACCACCACCATCGCCATGGACTACTGGTCCGCCTGCATCACGCATTCCTGCTCCTCCTGGCCGCGATGCTGGTCGAGGCAACATCCCACCGCCGATACGTACAACATCTTCAGTTACGCCCGTAACTGCCACACACAGCACAGTCTCAGAATCTATTATAGCTTCTGCAACCACTAGCATGTCTGAGACTTCCACTGTCACCTCACCTACTGTCATTCCAGATTTATCTGTCATAGTAGACACAGTTACCGCAACTGAACCTAGTACAACCCAGAATACTAGACCAGAGGTCATCCTTCTACCGGATGCCAACACTTCCCGTCCATTAGACACTTTTCATGATGATATAGACAGATCTATTGGCACCACAGAAGGATCTGACCAGGACATACATGACCTAATTTCAGTCCCAGGCGGATACGTTGAAATCGTTGAAGATACTCGTCTACCTGACACACCTTTTGAACCTGATTATGGCTTCATTACTTCCCAGGCGGAACTCCCGCCTGTTATTACTACGTCACCTAGTGTTCATCCTCAGGAGACAGGTTCTTCTAGCAACATACCTCGTACTTTACATTTACCCAACCTCCCACCGGGACATGAAATCATGGCTTCCATCCAGTCTAGTATGGTTAGCCTAGCGAACTCTCCGTTAGCATCGGCACAATTTAGACGCAGCACAGAACAAATGCTTTCGATAGCATCTAGATACCCCCCCGTTTCTCGACCTTCTGACTATAGGGATCCCAACGTCCCGTCTAGCACAGAATTTCATCATTCCTTTGCAGACGGCTCAGGACCTTCGGACTTTATTATACCTAGATTCCTGCCGGATCCCCAAAATCTCTTTCAGGATATGAACTCGGACCCAGTTCTCGTTGGTCCTCCTATCATTGAACACGTCATGGACGACGCCAATACCCCTGGGCTAAATTCCCCACATTTGCTGTCATCACCAATGTTTGGTGCACATTCTATGAGGGATAACCCAGTTTTTTCTCCGTCCTCACCTGTCCAATATGGACGACCTCCTCCGCAAATTGGTACTTTTGGCGCCGTTGGCCAATCCATGCTATCATATTTGGCTAGCGGCGGAAGAACACCTAGTCATACTGCTGGATCTTCCGTTTCAACCAGAGGATCACCTTCAGCCACCATTTATACTATTTCAGGAGGTGGACAACCGACTGCAATGGTCCCTAACTCCAACATACAAACCCTCCCTGGTGGGCCATCAACCCAACCAATTGGGGAACAGCCTTTTGTTGGGAACCCCATTGTTAGTCAACAACCTCCAACTGGTGGGCCATCGACCCAACCAATCGGAGGACAACCTTTTGCTGGGAACTCAGTTCCCAGTTTACAGCCTCCTCATATAGGGCCATCCAACCTCACTGCTGGCGGACAACCTATTGGCTCGATCCAACAAGCTTCCCAACCAGCAGCGTCTACTCAGTTTGGTATGTACAATCCACCTGGCAGTGGGCAACCTTATTCCGGTGTCCCAACCGGGCCTCACTCTCAACAACCCCCGTCAGGCATGCTTCCTTCTTGGGATCATCAAATCCCACAGAGTGGAGGGTACTCACTTTTTGGAAACTGGAACCAAGCTGGGGGGCAATCTCAGATTTCCCCCAACCTGAATTCTGGCTTCCCTTACCCTTCAGCTGCTACGACTCCATGGAACCCATCACTTCAATTTCCACTCGTCCCTCAAGCAGGAACAAGTCTTCCATGGACACCACCGTCGCAGCCACCCCCCAACCCTGCTATGGGAAATCTGCCACTTACACAATATAGTGGTAACATCCCTGGAACACAACAATTCCAAGGAACTTTTCCCCAACAAGGAACAACAACCATTCCTGGGTATCAACAACCTCAGGGTACCATACCCACTCAGCAGAACACTTACCAACCGGCTGCTTACAATCAACCGGTTAACCAGATGGCTTACTATCCGCAGAACTTCCAGCAGTATCCCGCGGGAAACACATATGGGTATAACACACAGCAGCATGCTATGCAGGGCCCTCCAGGGTTCTCTGCACCACATGGTTATTACTCATACCCGCAGACCAACCGTCAACTTCCCTTCTTGGCCACACTTGACTTACCAGATTTGTCGAGGCTTATCAACGATCCTATATGGCATGAACCTCATTGGCCACCTATTCCAGCCAAACTACCATCGGACATTCCCAAGTTCGATGCGAAGCCCGGGGAAGACCCCAAGAACCACGTGATGACCTTCCATCTTTGGTGTTCATCCAACTCCTTGATGGATGATTCCATCCGACTTCGGCTCTTCCAACGTACGCTTACCGGAACGGCAGCAAAATGGTACATCGAGCTGCCACAGCACTCTTTTCGTGATTTCAATACTTTGGCTATGCAGTTTCTGACACATTTCCAGCTCCCCATCCGGTATGAGACTGGAACAGAACTGCTAACTTCACTGCGTCAAACCACTTCTACACACATTTCGGATCACATCCACGAGTGGCGAAGACGCCGTAGGCTGATAAAGGCACCTATTCCGGATCAGCTACTTGCTGATTGGTTTACAAAATCCTTTTTGCCTCCCATAGCCAGAGATATTGCTATGCGCGGACCGGTCACGGAAGAACAAGCCATCTCGGCAGCACAATACATGGATTTAGTATATACTCAATCCGGTACTTTACATGAACTTCTTCCACATGCCTCCCGTGTTCACACTGATCCTACAAAGCCTACCACTGAACCACCCATTGATGGTATCGTTGGTTCAGTCAAAGCTCAGCCTGCTACCAACTCGACGGGGCAACAAGCTTCTGCGTCCCTCGCTTTTACCCAGGCCGCTTCAAAAGCTTCCACCTCTCCTGCTGTCTCCTCCGAAGTGAATGCAGTCCAATCTACTTCACAACCATCTGGAGGAAAGAAGAAAAACAATCGTGGCAAACCCAAGAAGAACCAGCAGGAGAACCCCAAGCCACAACCTACCCAGAATGACCAGAAACCACGTCGGAAAGCTAAGTTTCCCTGCTTGATTTGTCAAGATGATCATTATACGCGTGACTGTCCCTACAAGGACGAGGTCCATAAGTTCGTTAAAGGATCCTCTCGACCGGCAGTGCTAACTGACCCTTTCCCCCAACAGCAACAGCAAATGGTTGCCCAAGAATCCCCACAAGGGGGAAACCCCACCAATCCTTCCCGTGGAGAGACGTCCACAAACCGCGAAATCCTAATGACAAGTAATGAGGAGATTAATATCACCACTCGTTCAAAGACGTATGACAATCCTCCAAGTTCAAACAAACAATCGGAGATAGCCAAAGGCAAATCTCCTGTTGAAGATCCGATTCCTATTCCCCCCCCTAACGGTCCTCTCCATATCGAGAGACCACTTATGGATACAGTGCTACGCCCACCCAAGGGCACCATACGAAAGGCGACATTCAACCCGAATGCGCGAGCTGCCCAAAACTACAACATCGTTGAAGATTTGGCTCAAGCACCCTGCGCTATGTCAACTCTCGAGGTTCTCCAACACTGCCCTACGCAGCGTAGAACCCTACTTTCAGCACTGGGGGCACTGGACCCAGATACTTCAAACTCCATCATGTTTAACTTGGAGCATGCTAAACCTAGGCTTTCTCATCAGTTAGCCTTCCAGGTGCATACGAAAATCCATGGAAATGTTATCCACCGCACTCTGTTAGATGAGGGTGCTTCCACGTCGATTATGTCTTTGAACTGCTGGAGAGCCTTAGGCTCACCCGAGGTCACAACCTATCCCACTACTCTTAGAGCGTTTGACGGACATGGTTTTCAACCATACGGACTCATTCCCTCAATCGGTGTTGAACTGGGGGGCAAAACAGTATCCGTACACATCGAAGTCGTAGATGCACCTTTGGATTACAACCTCCTACTTGGTCGGAACTGGTTCTATGCCATGACTGCCATAGCATCTACAGTCTTCTGGATTGTACAATTTCCTCATGAAGGAAAAGTTGTCACTATTGATCAATTGGATTACTGTATTCCAGACTCCCATCCGAACTCCACCAATACCGTTTCGTTATTGGATCAACCTCGGTACCGGTTCCAAGACATAGGTGTTGGTCTCATGAAGGATTCATCCCTCATTGGAGTCTTTCCAGAGCTGGGAACCCATCTTCAACCAGTCAACATGATTTCGTCGCATGTCACCCCTTCCGATGATTTATGGGTGATTCCGAGTCCTACTCAGATCCAAGGTTATGGCAATTCCATGCCTTTGAACAGAAACCTTGCAGCATATGACGCGATCCAATCAGCCACTGATTGGGTCGACTGTTCTACTGATCACACAGTGGCACAGCTCTCGACTGAAACTCACCCACCATTTTTTTATCCTCTCAACTTGATTTTTCCCACTGACGAATCAATCATAGAGGTTATGTGTGGTGATGAGCCACCTTGGGGAGATTTTCATCATCGATCTTCATTTCCCACCATTCAGTCAATTGAGCCTGATACCAAATCCAGTCCTTCACTTGGGATGGTGCAAACCAGGTTCCCCAATTCCCTCGACGAAGTATTTTCAGAAGGAAACTTGGCCAATCTTATGGCAACCACTCCCATCGATATTTCAGTGAAGCCTGGTATCGTGGAAAACGTACACATCGGCAAAACATGTACTCCCCTCGAAACGGAGTTCTATAATGCCCACTTTAAAACTTTCCGCGATGTTTTCGCTTGGAGTTATGAAGAAATGCCAGGGATAGACCCCTCGATCGTGGTTCATGAAATCCCAACTTTCCCTGGCGCCCGACCTATTCAGCAGAAGCTTCGACCCGTTCATCCTCGTAAGGCAGCCGCCATTAAAGCAGAAGTAGAAAAACTTTTGCATGCTGGTTTTATCTATCCTGTCCCATTGACAGAATGGGTATCCAACATCGTTCCCGTAGCCAAGAAACAGGGAACGATTAGAGTCTGTGTTGATTACCGTGATTTGAACAAGGCTTGTCCCAAGGACAACTACCCAACTCCGTTTATCGACCAGATCATCGATAACTATGCCGGAAGTGTTATCTTTTCATTTATGGATGGCTTCTCTGGCTATAATCAGATCGATATCCTCCCAGCCGACCAGCACAAAACGGCCTTTATCTGCCCTTGGGGGATCTTTGCATATCGAAAGCTACCTTTTGGCCTGAAAAATGCCGGGGCAACTTTCCAACGGGCGATGTCCTACGCATTCCATGACATCAAACATATCGTAGAGCCATATCTTGATGACCTTCCCGCTCATTCTCGAACTCGGGAAGAACATCCAGACCACTTAACTGCCATTTTCGAAAGGTGTCGGCGCTACAATATACGTTTGAACCCGCATAAGTGCGTCTTCTGTGTAGAAGCCGGAAAACTGTTGGGCTTCATAGTCTCCAAAAATGGGATACATCTAGATCCCGCAAAGGTAGAAGCTATCATAGCTCTGCCTTCACCTACCAATATTCCAGAACTTCAATGTTTGCAAGGGCATGCAAACTTTCTACGCCGTTTTATCTGCAATATGTCCGAGATAACAAAAGGCTACATGCGGCTTCTCAAGAAGAATGTTCCCTTCATATGGGATGATGAAGCCCAACGCTCCTTTGACAATTTAAAGGCAGCCTTAACCAAAGATCCTGTGATTCAACCCCCCAACTACACACAGGACTACATTCTTTATCTCGCAGCCTCGATTTCCACCATTGGTATGGTGTTAGTCCAGGAAGACCACAACGGCATAGAACATGTGGTGTACTATCTCAGCAAGAGTCTTCTCGACTCTGAAACTCGTTACTCACATGTTGAAAAGCTGGCTCTGGCAACAGTATTTGCTGTCCAGAGATTCCGTCACTACATCTTACTCCGCCGGACCACCGTCATCGCCGATTTCAATCCAATGTACTATATCCTCACACGACAAGTGCTTGGGGGCAAGTACTCCCGTTGGATTGTCATCCTTCAAGAGTTTGACTTGGAATTTGTCAAAGCCAAGTCTAAGAAATCTCTGGTCTTTGCTGAGTTAATTTGTCACCTGCCCCGTGCTACCGAGCAATCCGATCCCATTGATTCTCTTCCCGACGAATCATTGTTCCTCATTAGCACGTCCGATCCATGGTATGGGGATATTCTCTTATATCTCCAAACCCAACGCTTCCGTCCCGATCTCACCCGCGATGAACGACGACGTATCAGACATCACGCAAAGTATTACCTTATCGTGAACGATACTTTGTATCGACGTGGTGTCGACACTGTCCTTCGACGCTGTTTGACCTTAGATGAGGCGGAACGCGTTCTTAATGACTGCCACGCTGGAGCATGTGGTGGTCATCTCTCTGGGATGGCTACGGCCCAGAAAATACTGTGAGCGGGATACTTCTGGCCCTCAATTTTCAAAGACTACATTGAAACAGTCAAGAAGTGTCCTCCATGTCAATTCTTTCATAGCAAAGCACGCTCGCATCCTGCTCCACTCCATCCTGTCATTGCCGTCGGCCCCTTTTCCAAATGGGGCATTGATTTCATGAACTGTAAGCCCACTTCAGCCGGGGGGCATAGCTATGTCATAGTAGCTGTCGACTATTTTACAAAATGGGCTGAAGCGATGCCTACGTATGCTGAAGACGACAAAACAGCAGCGCAGTTCATATTCAATCATATCATAGCTAGATTCGGTGTCCCACAGTCCATTGTGACTGATCATGGTTCCCATTTTAGGAACCATATGATCGAAGAACTAAGTGCCAAATTGGGTTTTCGCCACGAAAACTCAACCCCGTATTACCCACAAGCTAATGGCCAAGTTGAAGCCATTAATAAAGTCCTGAAAAGAATGATTCAGCGCATTGTGGGTACCCAAAAATCCAATTGGCACTCAGCTCTGTTCTCAGCACTGTGGGCATACCAAACCTCAGTGAAAAGTGCTACTGGGTTTACACCATTTCAACTGGTGTACGGCCTAGAAGCCATTCTCCCGATTGAATGTGAAATTCCATCACTCAAGATAGCCATAGAGCTACTTCCACACACTACTTCCGAAGAGGAACGGTTTCTATACCTAGCCAAGCTAGATGAAACCCGCCGCGACGCCGCTTTGGCTAATGAAGCCCACAAAAAACGCGTCAAAGCTCAATACGACAAATCCGTTCAACCTCGGATCTTCAATGAGGGTGACCTCGTATTTACATATGATCAGATGCATGATAAGCTTGGAAAAAGCAAACTTGAATCTATGTGGTACGGCCCCTTCATTGTAAAACGTGTCCTAGAAAAAGGAGCCTATGAACTAATCGATTGTGATGGTACGCCATTGGCACGGCCCCGCAACGGGCTATACCTCAAGCATTTCTACGCGTGAGATTACCCTACGCGGGTTACTTCTTGTACATAATGTACTTAGTTTGTTTTTTGCTTTCTTTTTAGTATGCGCGTGAACCTCATGTATCTACTCTTACCCTGACTCGTGCTTTTATGCGCAGATGTCTACCTACTTTGGGTTCGTCGACGGTGCAAGCCGACATACCCGGAATCTCGCTTCCGCAGCATGGGTGATCTATTCCCCCACTGGCGAGTTGATTTCTTCAGGAGCCAATTGTTTAGGTCCCGCAACCAACAATATCGCAGAGTACCATGCAGTCATTGGTCTCTTGACAGAGGTTGCCTCACTCGGGATTGACTCCTTATCGGTCCTTTTAGACTCCCAGCTCGTGGTTTCTCATCTAAACCGTGTTTACACAGTTCGCGATCCTACATTACTTCGTTTATTTCGAAGAGTACGCCTCTTGGAACGGTCATTTGATTTTATCACATATCAACACATACCGAGAGAATTCAACTGTATTGCCGATTCATTGGCTAATTACATTTTGGATTGGCATCTTGCCCATATATAAACACATCATAAAAAATAAAATGCACAAGTCATTGTAAATATTTAGATCATAAATAGGTCCATATCACTGTATATAAAAGTGTTTTTTCCGAAATACATAAAGTTTGTGTCAAAAGACAAAATTGGGGATCAAATCCCATATACAAAAAATTGGCCCTCAAAGCCTACATATCATGTACATGCCGCAAAAAGATCGAAAGACCATCTATGGAGATCTAGGGGACCTATCGTGTCCCTCATCGGACTCCTCCCGCTGCTGGTGGTAACACATCACAGCTCGAACCACCTTGCGAAGAAGTCGACTGATATGACCAGGTACACCCACAGTATGACGCTGGAGGTGGTAAGGGACGTCATCCATGCGCATAGCAGGGATACCATGAGTCAATCCCTGCAGGTTCCTCTCAATGTCCCGGACACCTCCTGCCTCGTCTTCATCTTCTTCTTCGACTGGATCAGCTGGACGATCGACACCACCACGACGTAGTGGAGAGTATCCAGCTGGCCTCTGTGGTCCACGGTCTGCAACATGCATGCGAATATACATTAGGCGTCTTTTTACACATTCTAAAAAAGCAATAAAAATTAAATATTCAAAAAGAAGAAATACATATCCATGAAGGTCATACCAGAATTGTCCCAGTCATCATCTTCTGGCAAAGCCAAGTCGATATCCTCACGGAAATCTACCCCTGAATAGGGATAGTCGTCAATCATGACTATCTGCTCCTCTAGCCAAGAGAAAAAGTCCTCTCCAAAGGCTAGCCGCTGAGGTCCCCCAAGGCGTCCAGCGTAGTCACTCCATCGACCCATCCATGGCTCAGTAGGTGGACGAGGATGCATAGATATCTGTGGACGCAGTAATGGCACCCTAGCCAAGAAGAAAGTAACCAGGATGCTCCCATAACCAAACTGGGTATTTTTCCCAGTCCTACACTTGTGCACCTGTTCCTTCAGATTGGACAACACTGCATCACACCAGTTGAAAACTGTTCCTCCCATGCACTCTGCTGCGAGATTCACCTGCGTGCGGGATGCCTGATGTGGACTCACGCTTCCCGCTGCACGCGTGATTGTGAATAACAAGGTCTTTAAAGGAAGATTTGTGACATCTTTTATGGCCACTTTCCCGCTCTTCTTACTCGAACCTGCCTGGCAATATCGAGCAATTAGATCATCTGTGCTTGTTTCTGAAGCAGTGTACCCGCTAAAGCTCGGCCGGGCCCCTCTCTTTGAGAGGCCCGTGAGGAAGTAAATATCCTCAAGTTGGATTTCAAGCACATGCTCTCCCACTCGGAAAGCTTGAGTATCAGGCTCCCACAATTGGATAAGGTGAGTAAGGAGTTTAGGCTGCTGGCGGATCCCTTTGGTCTTGAAAAACTTTAGCAAACCACATTCTCGCAATGCGGTCACGGTTGGTAAGTCATTTTCGGCTGCAAAATCATCCGCTTCGTGCTCTCTCTCTTTCCAACTCACCATTTTGCTCCAAATAAATTGCAAATCCCTGCAAAAAGGCAAACAAAGCAATTAGTAACTATTTAACAACTTACTTCCAGCAAAAAATTGGAGAAATTTTGATTTTTTGAACTTAAATTTCGCACGTGCCGCGCTTGGAGGGCACCCTACCGCGCGGCAGTCCACAGTGCCGCGCCTTATTTTGAGGTTACAGCGCGGTACTGTTCAACAGTACCGCGTTTTTCGATAGCGCCCCCGCGCGGTAGTACGAATGGCGATTTTTGCCCAAAAGGGCTTGCCAAAAAATTAATTTTTTCCCGATGAAAGAAAAAATTTCTTACATGAATTGAAAGAGGGGCTCAAGCACTCTTACCTGGCGCAGACGGCGGTCGAAGTGGTGTCCCAGAACTCTCGGTATCGATCCTTGAAATTTTGCTCCAAAATGGGTAAAAATGTCTCCTTTGGGTAAAAAACACAAATGAATAGTAATTTCTATTTTTACCATGCCTTATATAGCATTTTTTCATATTTTTTAATTATTTAATTAATTACTATTTCAAATAAATCAACCCTGGTTCACATTGCTAATGTCCAGTTGTTGAGCATTTATTGACAGGATCTGCGGTAGAAACGGGATGCATTCATACCGGTGTTTATTCGTAATTTGACCTTCATTTTGAGCCCACTTTATCTTTTTCGTGCTCTGGATTTAAAACTTGAAAAAGATTCCAAGCGCTTTCACACCTGTGTCGTGCTTGTCAAACGCAAGTAAACGGTGTCGAGTACGGTCAGCTTTACTCATGCTCGTTAAACAGTGAGGAAAGTATTATCCTGGTTGTATTTTATTCTTTTTTCGGACCAGAATAATTTAAAATTACGAAAAAGACCATAGGAGTCCATAGTTAAGCTCTTTTCAGACTCCTTAAAATTGAAAAGATTGCCAAGTGATCTTGACTCTTTCACACTTGTAAAAGTATTTGAAAGGTCGTCTATTCGGTGATAGGTTACCCCTTTTTCGGCCCGTCTAGACTATTTACGAGAAAGGTATACCTCAGTCAATCTCGGCTGGGAGAGTTCTCTCGGGAATTGTTTTACACTTTTTCGGGATCGAGAGACTAAATTTTACGAAAAAGTACATTATGGAGCTTACTTTAAGTTTTTCAGGCTCTCTAAATATGAAAAACTATCGAGTTTTCCTTCCTTGGGCTCGTTAAAATATTAACATCGAAGGACCCACATTGGGACGAACCCCTCCTTTCTCAGGTTCGTAAAACATGTGAGATTGGACTCATCCACGAGATGAGTTACACCGAGCATCTGTTATCCTCTTCAAGCTCGTAAAACAAGAAAGAGGTACTCGTCCATCATGTCGGGGAAATATGGGGGAACAAGTCAAGTTTATCTATGGCAGCTTGTCAGTTGTTACCTTTGAACATGGCATGTATCCATCTCTTGTCTACATTTGGGTATCCGTCTTTCATTGAGTCATAGTCATCATCATGGGTCGTCTCCCTGGCCACGAGTCCGCTCATCCGGTGTCTATCCTCTATTTATCAATAATCCCGGCTGCCAAGTCTTGTTACATGCCGTTATATGTTCAAAGGGTTGCATTGTATCGAGTCATTCATTGTGTCAGGCCTCCGCTGTGTCAGTACATACTCCATTTCCGATTTCGTGTCGATGATGTGGGAATCATTATGGCCCACCTTCGACGAGTCTATTCCTGTCGACACCAAATCACTATCCGGGAATTAGACTTAGAGATCAACCATTCGTACCTTGGTACCTGCATGCCTCAATGGCAGGTTTCCTCGCGTTTGACAGTAGGTTCACATTATTGACCTGTTATCAAGTGATCTCTCGGATGCTCGACATCAACTCATTCATTCGCATTTCGTTGAGATGTACTATACCTTGGGAATCATTGTCATCATTGGTGATCTCCCTCGCGTTTGTTAACGGTCCACATCATTGACCGGTAATCAAATGGTTTCTACCATGTTCAACTTCAACACCTTGTAATCACATGGTTAGATTCGTATCCTTTTTGCAATCGGGTAGAAGACCCTGGACGCACCTCTACACTTTGACTGCGTCCAGGCTGCGATGGAGAGGTCCCTTGTATTGTCACACAGATCCACTTATTGTATTGGTCGTGGCTGTGTCATTATTGTCTCATGGATCTACGATTGTTCATAGTAGCCATGATCTGTCCACAGTTTACATTATCTCAGTACTCATGGATCTGCAATGTATTGGTCGGCAGCCATGCTTTGAGTCATTTGTTTCCGAGCATGGGAATGCCCGCCTCGGTGGTGTATCTAACACTTTGTTTGTATATCAGCTCTGTGTCGCTCTCCTCGATGCTATCTCTGCACATTATATCCGTAAAGTCTTTCGGCCATCACTCCCTTCTGACCTCACACTTTAGGGGGCATCTGTTATACCTCAATATTTCGCAGTGTTGTATCCCTATCACAAAACAAGTTGACGACACTTTCCCTACTGTTTTGAACCATCCAGAAGAGACAGATGATGAGTCAACCTTGAAGGTGAATCCACCCTGCCAAGTTTTGACCCACCTTGGACTTTATTTTCACACACTACCGCGTCTTGCTATTTTCCCAAAACGCGGTACTAGACACTACCGCGTTCTGTTTTTTTCCCAAAGCGCGGCAGTGCCGCATTCTGCAGTCTTTGCAAAACGCGGTACTCTTTTAATAGCTTTTTTCCCTTGGCTTGTGGGATTTTGGATTTTTGAAGATAATGGAAGATTGGGTTCCTTGATTCGATCTCAACTCATCTCCTTCGATTAGAAACCCTGATCCACTTATCTCTCCTTAGATCCACCCATCTCTCTTGTTGGTTAACCTCACCATTCACTATAAAAGAGAGGTATGCCATTGGAAAAGGGGGAGGACTCTTGAGAGCACCAAAATTATGGTCTTGCAGCATTGTGGAGATAGTTAGAGGAGAAGGCACTTGGAGCTGAAGGATTGGCTTGGGCATCAAGCACCTTTTGTAAGTATTCTTCAAGTTGTAATGGAATAACTTGTCTTGTTTTCCCAAATCATATGTGTTGATTTTGTTTTAATGATATGATTTGTGTCTTTCATAGATTTAGATCTTAACTCATGTTTCAGGTTGCTAGAGAATAGTGCATACTTGTGTTTTGGTTCCATTTTGACAGGTTCACTGGTGAGGACTTGGAGCTTGGAGCAAATACCAAAAACGAACGTTTGGATATAAGGTCAGTTAAACTCCTTCTATTCTCTTCAGCATTCTAATCCTGAGATGTTTGTTAAATCTAGGGATTCAAGGTAGCATTTGTTTTGTTTTGTTCTTAGCCTAGAGTTAATTAAAGTCTGCTTTAGTCTAAGGGAATTTTGACTTATCCGTAGGGCAGAATTCCACATAACAGGTAGTTCCAAAGTTATTCAGTTTACACACAACATGTCACTTCTATAAGAATTATTCATTTTCCTCAACTAGTGTTCGAGTTGTGTAGGTTCTATCAAAGAGGAAGCAAGCTACAAGGTACATGTATGAATCATATTTCCTTATAGGCTGAATAAATATGATCTAATTCTCACTTCTTTGTACATTTCCTTTTCTATTTAAAACTGGTTATATTCTTGCATTGGGAGCAAGGGCCAAGGCATAGGATCCCTAGGGTTTTGTTATTTTAGCTTAAACTTTCAATCTCATACACTATAGGTTATATTTCCAGTTATCAATTTAATAAATTATTACAAACAAAATTCTGTTAAATATCTGGTTGCTACACATCAGGCATTTCTCTCCTTTCTTTATTTTCTTTAAATCAAATTGAAATCTCTTTATAAACCTCAAAATCTAATATAGGTTTTAATATCTCTAGAATCCAACTTTTAGAATCAAACAAAAAGTTTAAATAACAGAACGTATAGCATCATTTTATCCATCATACCCTTCATAGAGTTTATAAACTTAAATAAAACAAAAAACGTAGTCATTTAATCATGAAACGCTACAGCGTTATAAGCATCTACGCTCTACACTTCTAGGGCCTGCTAGAATTAAATAAAATATTTTCCTACAAACCATAAAAATAAATTTAACTTCCATCTACAGTAACCTCGTTTCATTTGAATTGAAACCCAGCCAATTTAAAATACGTAGTAAGAATTATCTCCATAGAGGCCTCACGCCTAGGATTATTTCATGCAAAAAATTTTACTGATAACTAATTACTCATTTAAAACTACCACGCAGAGGGACAAAATTTATGCCGTAATTTAGGGTTTCACCCCAAAACATAGATTAAACACCTATCGTCAAACCATCTCTTCTATTCATCAACAAAGGGGACTAGTCCCAGTTTTTAAACACATTACATAACTATGCAGAAGCAACTCTTAATCTACTATGTTAAATTTACCAATAGAAACATTGATTCTAGTATTTCGTTTATCCCATAAACTCATAACTACAAATTATCAAACAAACTCAGACTTCCAAATTTGATTTAGTAAGACCCTAGGGCCTATCTATTAAAACCAAAGCATATATACTGTAAAAATAGTTCCAACACAGTATGCACAAGATTCTAAAGTAATTATTTAAGTAAAAGTTCTCAAACAAACTGGAATTCATTTTCCCCATTAAAAATTCTTACACAGGACCAAGAAAGCTCTTATAGAAAGCTTATGAACATTCTGAATATATCTACGATTTAGGCAGAGACCATTTTCTTTTATAAGCTGAGCATTTCTTCACAAATCCCTGAGAGTCCTGAAGTCAAATTTTACACTCCATACCAAGGCCATTTAAATTATCCTCTGTCCCAAAAGAAAAACGCCTCTACAGGCTTCTTTTCAAAGAAAATGATACTGTGGATCCAAGCCATCTTTTCAACCCACATTACTATCAAAATATTCTACCAGATCTAAAACATTACTTTGAAATCCAAATCTAAATAGCAAAATTTATTCCCGACCTCTCGCATCAGAAGAAAACAATCAGAGCAGGAAAACACACGCATTGAGGGAGAGGTGGCCATAGTAGAAACTAGGCTTACCGCGATGGCCATAGAATTCGTAACATTTGTTGTGGAAAACTACTTCACCCACACTAAGCTCGTAACTCATGCTGAGACTGAGACCCTGTCACAAACTTGTGAAGTGGTTATCCATCAGTCTTAAACAAAACAAAAAGATGGAAATCGAAATTGGACACAAGCACACAGAGTCTTACCTTTGGAATCTTGGATCCACGTTTAAAGCTAAGCGTTGGCCTGATCTACGCCCATGGTCACGCTAGTTCCATAGTCCAACTTCGAAATTTCAGAGAGCTTTCTCTCCTCCCCTGGTCTCCACCAACATTATGAAAATGCAGAATAGACCCCCTTCTTGTTAGGGTTTTCCCCTACCTCCATCCAGCTGGAATACACTACTAATGGTGGGCACAAGGCCACCATAATTTCCACCAACCTCCACTACACTGGATATTTTTATCCACTCTCCACAGTAGAGAGTAACGTTAACTTGCTCCTCAACTTTGTCACCATTTCCTTAATACATTGCATGTATTGAAAACCTTATATAAATAAAAGGGGTCTTGTCTATAATTACAACTCTAGAATGTTGGTCTCTTAAATACTTCATAAAATCACACCTACAAAACACAAGTAGAAATAAACCTTGTCATGTAAGCATGCTAAGTAGGCCCAATCCTTGTCCCCAACTCATCACCTCAAGTTCTCAAAGGAATTTACAAGGCCACCCTTAAACAAGAAGTACATATTACACTTTAGGGTTAAAACATTTAAAGCTTAAAACAAGCACACCTTTAAACTGATATCAGAAAAGAATTGTATCCATTGTGCTTAACAGAAATCGTTTGTAACCATCACTTAGAATATCATTTCTGTATAAGTATATACATCCATCCACATCATTAAGACAAACAGAGAAAACTGAACAGAAATAGAAACTATACTTTCACATTGCATGGATGAGTCTTTTATTTTATTTCCCAATACTGAAGTTAATTTATTAAATATTTGCTTAAAACCGAGATGTTAACCATACAGGATTTTTTTTTAAATTTTACGGTTTTAGGGACATTACATTTCCACTTACAATCTATCAAATATATAATCCCAACATGATAACAAATATCAAAATGTTGCAAAACATAGAAAAAACTACATCCATTCAATTGCATCTAAATCACAAACCCTTAAGAACAAGACCAACTACTTACCAGACCATGCCTCCCTCCGGCCTGAAATGCAAGCTTCTGCTAATATGTTAAAGTTTGCAAGGACACAGAATAAGAGCGAAAACACAAAGGGCATATTCATTTGCTTCTCATTATTAAACTCAGATATATATAGTATCATATAGACTCAAAACCATCGGCTAACACTATGGGCCGGTGAATACCATGGGACAACTAATGTCCTAGTCAACAACTAACTCAACTAACTTAACCAACAACGACGCATGATATTACAACTCTTAACACACCCCCTTAATCTCAAGTGGGATGGTGTGGTCAGCACTATCAATGCCTAAGTGCTACCTCTAAAACTCAAATGCAGATGTACCCAAAGGTTTGGTAAACATATTAGCTAACTGCTCCTTAGAGCCACAAAACATCAAACTAATCTCTCCATTATTGACTAAATCACGTATAAAGTGACAGCGAGTTTCAATTTGCTTACTTTTTCTATGAAATACATTATGTTTAGAGAATTGTATCTCAGAACTCTTGTCGCAATAGATGGTTGTTGGTTCTTTTTCTGTATGTCCAATGTCCTTCAAGAGTCTTCTGAGCCAAATTGCATGGCATGTTGTTGTAGTTGCTGCAATATATTTTGCTTCTGTTGAAGACATGCTCATAATGGGTTGTTTCTTAGAAGCCCAAGAAATAATACTGGTACCAAAATGAAAAGCATAACCAGATGTGCTTTTCCTATCATCAACACTACCTACAAAATCATTGTATGTGTACCCTGTGAGAGTACAGTCTTGTGAATGAGTGTACCAAAGTCCATAATCAATTGTACCTGCAACATATCTCAGAATTATTTTTCCAACTTTCCAGTGAAATTCTTTGGGAGACTCCATGAATCTAGAAATAAGGTTGACAACACACATCAAATCAGGTCTAGTAGCAGTCAAATACATTAAACTGCCTACTAATCTTTTGTAAATTGTAGAATTTACTGCTGGTCCTTCGTCATTCTTGCTTAACTTGGTTCCTGTTGCAATGGGTATTTCTACTGGTTTACATTTATCCATTTTGAATATCTGCAAAATGTCAGTAGCATACTTATGTTGACAAATGAAGATCCCATTTTTACTTTGATCAACTTCCAGACCAAGGAAAAACTTCATAATACCAAGATCAGTCATCTCAAACTCCTTTTTCATGACTGTCTTAAACTCCTCTAGAATCAAATTTCCAGTATAGATCATATCATCAACATAAAGACAAACAAGTAGAATGTTACCTTGCTGATCTGTTTTGACATAGAGAGTAAGTTAATTGCTACTTCTGTTGAACCCATTTTTTATGAGGTAAGAATCAATTCTGCTGTACCAAGCTTGTGGAGCTTGTATGAGACCATACAAGGCCTTTTTAAGCTTACATACATTGTGTTATTGACCTTTGATAGCATAACTGGGTGGCTGATCTACATAGACTTCTTCTTCAAGTATGACATTGTGTTATTGAGCTTTGATAGCATAACTGGGTGCCACCTCCATCTTATCACATACAACTCAAATATATAGAACGTTTCCGTCAACCATTTTTCTGAATCATTTCAACTACAATCTTTAGTAAAAGAGCACAATATAACACTCAGATCCTTTCAAACGTCAGCTCAATCTTCTCTTTTAATTAAGAGAAGCTTCCTTCCTTTCTTTTATGCTTCCAAGTGAAAGTAATTTTTTTTCTGAACATATTTATATATCTCGTTGAATTCCTTCCTTTGATATTCTTACATTTAAATCCAGAAAATAGTGTTTAATTGTTTGCAAGACATTAGATGTAATGATGATGATGAGGATCTCAGCCTCTATAAGGACAAGGTTTTACTCATTGTCAACGTTGCTCGTTATTGATTCATAGTGCATAGAATTTATGTTATTAAATGGGAAAATAAGAGAGGCATTTATAGGCCTTGCTGCTCTGTAATTTTTTAAAATTAATCTTAAGAAAAAAAATATTCAATGAACAAAATTATTTTGTGGATTTAATAGAAGTTTTTGTTTTATTTTTTATGTTAGGTTTTCTATTTTTTTTTCTTTTGTTGCAACCACCTTTGAAATTTATGCCAAGGATCAAGGTAATGTTCAATGATGATGATGATTAACATCCACTAAGACCATCCATGGTCTATCCAACTCTAAGAAGGGTATTATTTCATTTGCTTTAAAATATTATTTCTATGCCCAAAAAGCTTGGCAAGAAGCTTTCCTAACACACTATAGTTTTGGCAAGAAAGGAGGTTAGAAAAGTTTTTATTATAGCAAATACTATGAAACTCAGGCCTAATGTGGGTGTAAGCACTGCACTCTAAAAGAAACTCATTTTCATCCTCAAAGCTCATAGAATCACAAAGATGGCAAAGCCTTTTCGCCCGCATAGTTTTAGGAACAGACCAACGCCCTGGTTCGTTATGGAGCTCATGGGAGTTTGTTCTTATTTTGGCTATATTAATTTTCTTCTTTGGAATACTTAATATCGAGAGATACTTCTCATCGTCCAAATTAGGGTTAATGACCTCCTTATAGTATCTTAGTTTTTGTTTAACCTCTAAATTTTTCTCGCTGGTTTCTCTTTAAACTTAGATTTACTATTTTTTTTTACATTATCGATATTATGCAAAGTGTCATTTTTGTCAATTTCCCAATGGTTTAACCAAGCCATGGTATCTTTACACCAACCCTCCTTGAGGCATAGTTGGTTTTGACTTTATTTTAAAGAAATTTTTGGAAGTCTCTCCTCTCCCATATTATTTACCTTGTGTTTGTACATCAGGTACCTAGTCATAGCCATGCTCTTGATGGGGGAAATACCTACTTCTATCAGGAGAATAGGATAAGGTGTATTGCTTTTAGTTTTGAGGTTATAAGTTATAAAACGCTTTTGGATTTTCTTAATATTTCTCCAAGATTCTCTAGAAATGTTGCAACCCCAAACTTCACAACCATATGAGATAATGGGAATGACAAGAGTTTCAAAGAGGAGCTTATTTTTATCCCACATGACTAGGTTGGCTGATTTACAATTGTTTTCAAGACCAAAATATGCTTTCCACCCTCCTTTAATCCTTTTCTCTATGCTCTAGTTCCAGTTGAACTTGTGATGTTCATATCAATTCCAAGATATTTATAAGAAGTCACTTCCTCCAATTTTCTATTGTCATATATAAAATTAGCGTAGGTGTCTTTATTGGATTTTATAATCATAACTTTTGTGAGTCGGTGTTAACAATCATACCCATATTAGATAAAAATTCTTTGATAATTCTTAATTTCTTATCATGAACACATGGGATTCTTTCCATAAGAACAATATCATCAACATAATGTAGGTGGATGATAATTATTCCAGTTAAGATCGTGTTGGCGCACCCTTCTTCTTATAAACAACCTTCTAGCTTATGGCTATAAATGCTAAAAAGGGTAGGGGAGAGGGGGGAGCCTTGCTTAACTCCAATATTATAGTTTATGTTTGTCGATCACCCATTAGTGTTCTTAAATGTGGCAATGAACTTTTTGTATAATCTTATTGCAGCAGCTCTCAACTCAAAGGGAACCTTAAGCTTCTCTGACCTTTTCCATAGGTTATTTCTAGGAACCATATCAAAATATTTTCTAAATTCCACAAAAAAACAAAATAGATCAGACTTATTATTGCAACATTCCTCCCTAATGATCCTAAGTGTAAAGAAGTGGTTAGTGGTAGAGTGATTCCTTCTAGAACATGCTTGTCCTTCAGCTCACTTACCTTCCATTTCTAGCCATTTGTTCATCTTGTTTTCTAAAATAATATAGAATAACTTAGCTAAGAGAGGGATAACCATAATGGTACTATAGTTAGAGGGGTTATTTGTATCACCACTTTTGAAAATAGGAGTAATGAGGCTATGAGTCAAACATATATCTAGTTGACTAGTGTGTTCAATTAATAAACTCTTAATTTGTGTAATAGGTCCTAACAAAATACTCATGTCCACTTTTATAATGGTTTTATATTTGGGATACATTAAAACAAATTCATTTTATTGGTAAGTTAGAAAGTTAACAAAATACATAGCTTAAAACTATATCATGGAGTTGAATGGTATATAGTTAGTTTGAGAGTCAACAACGAGTAGAATTCATAATTTAAAATATTTTGTGACAACTTAAGGAATCTCAAAAATTGTTTGTAGGATTAGAAATACTAGCCTTCCCATGCAATAAGTTTGGTGGAGGTTAACCACGTGATAATGTGCCTTCCGTGCAATCAGTTTGGTGGAGAGTAATCGGTAGAGAATGCACAGTTTGTAGAAGTGATCTACACTTGTGGTACGCATCTTATTTCTTCTTTTCATCCTTCCCAATTCAAAAGTAATCAATCTATATGGTTTCTTATTTAGAACCTCGGTGCTAAAATGGATGCTATGTGAGTATGTCAAATTTAATGGTAGTAATGCAATTCCTATGTACAAGTTCTTGAGGTCAAGCAAGGGTGCAATTTTTGGTGATAGAATAAAGTGTAACTTCACTAAGTTTCTGGTGGACAAGAATGTAAATGTTGTATAATATATATTAAAATGTAGGAGGTATAAAAAATTTGTGTCCTGATCGGCTGAAAAAAGAGATGATCCCTAGTATCCAAAATCTCAAAGATAAGGTGAATTCAATCGTTGTCCTTAACCACTTAATCACATATCATCAAATAGATATCAAGGTATGATTGTTTGATCGATGTAAGGGGACGTGGGGTAGTAGAATTTGGGACAAGCCTTTTTTAAGTCACTAAAATCAGTATAGACATAGATGGTACCTTGCTTCTTATTGAAGGGGGGTGGACTATACACCCGATACTTATAAACTAATAAACAATTAAATAAAACAAAAATGATTCACCACCTGAAACTAGAGACAATCGTCTCTCTCAAAATTATACCTTTATTACACAGAGAGCTAATACATTTATACCATTTCAAGTTCAGTATAGATCCGTAAATGGTGTATCTGACATTCTAATAATAGAAAATGAACTAATACAACTTTAACTAGCTAATCTGATGCAATTCCTAGAAGTTTCTTATTCATTTCTACATTAATCCAACTCTTCCCCTTAATGGAGAAATGGCTAATTTAATACAACGCCTAAGTTTTTTCTAAAAACTTCAAACTTGACTCATATTTTCTCTCACAAAGTGATGTTGTGTCTTTATATTTTTTTTACCAAGAATGAAACACTGGATTGTGTACCAATTTGAGAACACTTTGATTATCACAATTTATGTATGTTGGTCCTTTTGCTTCTCTCCAACATCTTCAAGAATTCGCCTCAACCAAACTGCTTCACAGGTTGCACTAGACAAGGATTTATATTCAACTTCTATTGAAGACAAAGAAACAGTTGATTGTTTCTTGCTACTCCATGACATGACCCCTGATTCTATATTGAATGCATATCTTGAGATACACCTTCTATCATAGGATTTCTAGCCCAATCTAAATAAGAAAAAACTGCCAACTCAACATCATATTAATCAGTATAAATAATGCCAAAATTAATTGTTCCTTTCAAGTATTAGAGTACTTTCTTTGCAGCTTTCCAGTGACTTTCATAAGTATTATCCATGAACTAAATAAGTATGTTGATTGAATATGCTGTGTCTGGTTTGGTGGTGGTGAGATAGTTCAAACTTCCCACCAACTGATGATACAATGTACCATTTTCTTCTTTAGTTTCATAATCACTAGATAACTTTGCATTATGTTGTAAAGTAGTTGATAATTCCTTACACTCACTCATATTAAAGCTTTTAATTATTTCCTTTATATATTTACTTTGTGCAATGAGTGTTTTATTAGTCTCCCTCCAAACTTCAAGTCCTAAATAGTAATGCATTTCACCATGATCTTTCATTTCAAACTCATGTGACAAATGACTTTTAATTTCATCAATTAACTTACATGCACTGCCAGTGATGATAAGATCATCAACATATAAGGATATCAAAGCAATATTTCCTTATTCATCTTTCTTAACATATAGGTTAGGATCACTTTTGCTTTTCATAAAACCTTTTTGATAAAATAAGGAATCGATCTTTACATACCATGATCTTGGTGAATGTTTCAAACCATATGAATATTTTTTTAACCTTCAAACAAGATTCTCTTGTCCCTTCTTTACAAACCCTTCATGTTGAACCAAATAAACTTTTTATTTTAATTCTCCATTAAGAAAAATAGATTCGACATCTAACTGATGTAGTTTCCAATTATGTTTTGTAGCTAATGCAATCATTACTCTAGTTGTATTCAAATTAGCTACAGGTGCAAAAGTATATTCATAATCAATTCCTTCTTTCTATGAATAGCCTTTTGCAACTAATCTTGCCTTATATTTATCAATACTTTCATCTTATTTAAACTTGTATTTGTACAACCATTTACTTTCTACAAGGATTTTGTTTCTAGGAAGTTCTACTAACTCCCATGTTTGTTTCTTCATAATAGCATCATATTCTTCATTCATTGCATTTCTCCATTCTTCATATTCTTTAGCTTGTTCATAGTTTACTGGTTCTACAACATTCATTACTTTAGTCATCAATGCATGGTCTTTATACCTTAAAGGTGGTTGAGTTTGATGTGATGACCTCCTTGGAGTTCTACTACTTGAAGTATCCAAGTTTCTTTCACCTTGTTCTTGAACCTGTACCTGTTTTTGTTGCTTTCCTTTTCCCGCTACTATTCTTGTTCATTATTTGTATCTATTTTGACATAATTATCATTGTCATTAATAGTATGCCAAACAAAAATGTCATTGATTTTATCACCTTTATCATCATTCTCATGAAACACATCTCTACTTGCAAGAAATTTACGAGAACTGGGATCAAATAAATCGTATGCTTTTTTATCTATACAATAGCCAATAAATATGGACTTAACTAATTTTGCATCAACTTTTCTTCTTTCATCTTTCAGAACATGTGTAAAATCCTTGCATCCAAATACTCTTAAATGACTGACATCTAGTTTATAACCATGAAAAACTTCAAAAGGAGTTTGAAGATCTAATATTTTAATTGGGCTCCTATTTTTTAAATAAACAACCGTATTAATGTCTTCATCACCAAAACCATTTGAAACGTCTTTACCTTGAAGCATAATGTCACCACATTCCACCATAATTATGTTCTTCCTCTTAGCACCTCCATCTTGCAAAGGTGTATGTGGCACTGTAATCTGCTATTGGATCCCATTACTTTTACAATAATTTTTTAATGCTCCTGATGTATACTCTCCACCTTGATTAGATTTGAGAACATTAATGCACTTTCCTATATGTTTTTCAACCATAGTTTTGAATTCTTTAAAGTATTCAAATACATCACACTTATATCTTATAAAATAGATACAAGTATACCTATATCTCTCATAAAAAAAATAAGAAAGTGTCATGCTCCACCAAGTGATATTGTTTGCATAGGCCCACATAGATCGGTGTGAATTAATTCAAGTATTTATGTATGTATTTTCTCTTTATGTATATGAAATTCCTCTCTATGTTGCTTACCAAGTGCATATGCTTCACAGTCAATATGATCATTCTTCGAAGCAGGAATACCTTCAACCATATTTTTGTTTCACAGTAGCATTAAATCATTGTGATTAAGGTTCCCATACTTTCTATGCCATAAATCTTCTGTTGACATTGGTCTAGATGTTTACACTTGATAACTGTTCCTGGTCACATCCAACTTATACAATCCTCCAAATATGGTACCTATGGAAACAACCCTATAGATGTTTCACATATCCTTAACAACACACCTTAAGTTACCAAATTCCACTTTTAAATCAATATCAGTAATAGTATCAATATATATTTAAATTCTTTTTTCTACTTGCAACATACATCACAATATGAATCTGTCACATTTGACGATCAGTTAATTTCACACTTATTACTCCACAACCTTGAACTTTATGTGATCTATTATCTCCTAAGTAAATGTGTGTTCCATTAGTATTCTCATAATATTCATCCTGCCATTCTTTATTACAAGACATATGAGTTGTGACAACAAAATCGATAAACCAAGTATTCATATCATCAGTTTTCTATAGACAATGCAGCTTTAGAAATAAACAACTTAAGATTTTTAAATCCAACACTGATTAAGGTGTTTTTCTAAGAAACATCTACATTATTCCTTTTGTATCATTGTTTGGAATCTTTATTCCTTTTTTCAAAACAATTTTTAGTGAAGTGTATTGGTTGGCCACACTAATAGAATTCAACATTTCTCTTTTCATAAGCATTAGATTGTGCCATACCTTTATGCTTTGCTTGGAACTTGCATTTGTGGTTGTCCCATTGTTTACCTCTATATGATTGTTTACCTTTTTCTATCAGCACCAAATCTAAACAATTAGAGTCCAAATCATAATTCTTCATCCTGTCTTCCTCTTGTAGAACAATTCCAATCTTCATCAAATGAAGGGGACTTTGGTCTCATTGAAAGAGATGAAATAAAAACTTTATAGTCTTGCACTAAACCTTTTAATGCTATTAAGTTTAGCCTAATTTGACTAGCAAGATCATTGAAAGAAACACAATCAGAAGATAGACAAAGATTTACCCTGGGAAATCCTCATGGGGTAGAAAACCCAGCAAAGCTTTCCTCAATATAGATAATCAACCAAATACAAGATGTAGTCCAAGATTAGAGCTCCTTCTCCTCCTATGCAGACCTCTCTCTTACTTGTTCGCTACTCCCAAGTGGATGAATGAATGAGATAAGTGAGGAACATCCTCCTCTACTTATACTCATCTCCGACTGACCTTTTACCCTAATGGGGCCGAACTCTCCTAGGAGAGTATAATAACCCCCAAATAGTAAACTTAGGGCCAACCTCACATGGGAGATCTAATAACCCTAGTTACTACATTCTATGGGAGGAACAAACATCTCCAGATATACAATAAGGTCACCACGGAGGAATGTACCATCTCTGGAATAATAAAATACAAATATAATATTCTTGGAATTTACAATATTTCAACACTCCCCCTTAACGAGAAGGATATTATAACAACGTCTGCAGGAGCAAGGAGTCATCAACTACATGGTAGATGATACATCTATAAATCATTCAAAGCTTTCTTAATACATCATCATCATCAGTAAATCAGATAGTTACTGGAACATAATCAATATTGGAATGTCAACATCATCAGTATTGAATCTTCATCTTCTGCAGCACTTGATCAGCTATAGCATCATCATCATCTGGATCCTCAAGATCAACATCATCGTCGTCACATGATCATCATCATCACATGATCATCAGCATTGTCATCACACGATCATCAGCATCATCATCATACGATCATCAACATCGTCATCATACGATCATCAGCATCATCATCACACGATCATCAGCATCGTCATCACACGATCATCAACATCGTCCTCACACAATCATCAGCATCGTCATCACGCGATCATCAGCATCGTCATCTAGATCATCACAATCAACAACATCTGGATCATCTCGATCTACAACATCTGGATCATCTCGATCTACAACATCGTCATAGCACCATATTTTGCAATACACAAGATCCTATTACGGGATGATCAATCCCTCTCACTTTAGGACATAGGTCCATGGACGATACAATCTAGATCAAATTCCCAGGATGATCAATCCTTATCAATTTGAGACAAGTTCCATGTCTATGGATGATACAATCCAAACACATCATTTTGAACTAAATGTTCAGGGACGATGAAGTCTTATCATCAATTTTCGGAGACAGATGTCTACGGATCAATTTAGGGGACCAAAGTCCAGGGATGATGCAATCCCTCTCATCCACTAGGGACCACTTCTCGGAGACATCTGTCTATGGATCAATTCAGGGGACCAAAGTCTAGGGATGATGCAATCCCTCTCGTCCACTAGGGACCACTTCTCGGAGACATATGTCTATGGATCAATTCAGGGGACCAAAGTCTAGGGATGATGTAATCCCTCTCGTCCACTAGGGACCACTTCTCGGAGACATCTGTCTACGGATCAATTTAGGGGACCAAAGTCTAGGGATGATACAATCCCTCTCGTCCACTAGGGACCACGTCTCAGAGACATCTGTCTATGGATCAATTCAGAGGACCAAATTCCAGGGATGATGCAATCCCTCTCGTCCACTAGGGACCACTTCTAGGAGAGATCTATTTACGGATCAATTTAGGGGACCAAAGTCTAGGAATGATGCAATCCCTACATTCTCGGAGACATCTGTCTATGGATTAATTCAGGGGACCAAAGTCCAGGGATGATGCAATCCCTACATTCTCAGAGACATCTATCTACGGATCAATTCAGGGGACCGAAGTCCAGGGATGATGCAGTCCCTCTTGTCAACTTAGACCCAGTCTAAGAACCATTCATCGACCTCATCATCAGTATCACCAATACAGGTATCCATATCATCGACCTCACTATCGATGTAGGAAATCTCATCATCAGTGACCATATCACTCCCCCTTTCAAGGAGGGTCCTTCTAAACTACACCAAGCTTGTCTCAGAAATACTCAAACTTTACTCGAGATAGAGGTTTGGTCAATATATCAGCAACTTGTTCATCATTGCTTACATACTCGAGCTTGATAGCTCCTTTTTGCACCATATCCCATATATAGAAATATCGGATCTCTATGCGCTTTGACTTATAATGGAACACTGGATTCTCTGTCATCTTGATACAACTCTGATTGTCACACAGGATCACATTAGGGTCCATCTCTAAGTCAAATAGTCCTGAAAACAGTTTTCGAAGCCAAACTGATTCACAACTAGTAGAGCAAGCAACTATGTATTTTGCTTCAACTGTACTGAGAGCCACACTAGACTGCTTCTTGCTAAACCACGAGATCATGGCAGTTCCCAGACAATAGCATCCTACCAATGTACTCTTCCTGTCTGATACACTTCCTGCCCAATCAACATCTGTGTAGCCATGCAGTCTAAAGTCATGAGCTCTAAGATAATATAGACCAAAATCTATTGTACCCTTTAGGTACATCATCACATGCTTTGCGGCTATCAGGTGAACTCATCTAGGTTCCACTAGATACTGACTCAGGGTATTCATAGCAAAGCATATATCTAGTCTAGTATTTGTCAAATACATTAATGACCCAATTATCTGTCTGTACAAAGTCATATCCACTAACTCTGATGAGTCATTAGCTAGGAGCTTTAAGTTGGAATCCATGGGAGTGGTCATGGCTTTACATTCCAACATGTCAAATCTTTTCAAGATCTCCACTGCATACTTTTCCTGATTAAGAAAGATTCCTTTTGAACCTTGCCACACTTGCAGACCTAGGAAGTAGTGCATCAATCTGAGATCTTTCATCTCAAATTCTGAAGAGAGCTTCTTCTTGCACTCGATAATTTGTTTCTCATTTCCAGTCAGAAATAGATCATCTACATATAACAACAATATGATAGGTTCATCACCCATAACTTTGAGATAAAGGTTAGGATTAGCTTTACTCCTGGTAAATCCCAAGCTAGTCAAGAAACTGTCAATTCTGCCATACCAAGCTCTGGGAGCTTGCTTCAACCCATATAAGGCCTTCTTCAGTTTGCACACATGGGTTCTTCCATCTTCCACCTCAAATCCTTGTGGTTGTTCTATGTACACTTCCTCTTCAATCACACCATTCAGGAAGGCTATCTTCACATCCATCTGGTGTAACTCCCACTTCATCATGGATGCAAGTGCCATGATGGTTCTAATGGAAGTTTACCTTGCCACTGGTGCAAATGTTTCTTCATAATCAATTCCCTCTTTCTGAGAGAATCCTCTAGCCACAAACCTTGCCTTATATTTTTCAATACTGTCATCCACAGCATGCTTTATCTTGTATATCCATTTGGAGGATACCACACTCTTGTCCTATGGTTTGGGGACTATATCCCAAACATCATTCTTTATTATTGATTGGTATTCCTCCGTCATTTCCTCCACCCACTATTTCTTATGAGATGCTTCTTCATAACTAGTGGGTTCTTGATTTACAAGATCACACATCAAGGCCATAGAGTTGGAGAATGTCTTTGGTTTCTTGCTCACCCTAGTGGAGCCTTCAGGAGCTCCATACTTTTCTGCTCCCAGTATAATGTCTGTTTCCCATGCTGGTTTTCTCTTCCTTGATGTGTTCATGACAGGGGGTTCTTGTGGTTCCAACATGTCATGATCTTCAGGGGTTGTCTCTTTAGGAGTGGGTGCAGCTTCTGCAATTATGGAAGGTGCCTCTTCCTCATATACTTCTTCATACTGACACTTCCTAGATCTCTTGAGAGCTGCCTCTTCATCAAATGTCACATCCCTACTTATTTCCATATGATGGAATCTTGGGATGTATATTTTGAATGCTTTGGATGCTTCACAATATCCAACAAATATTTCTTTGTTCCTAGAAGGATCTAGCTTGGTCCTCTTTTCTTTTGGAATCTGAATGTATACTGGGCATCCAAATATATTGAGGTGACTTACCTTGGGCTTCTTCCCTGTTAACACTTCTTCTGGGGTCTTGAAATTAAGAGCACTATGAGATAGTCTATTCTTCACATAGACTGCTGTCCTAGCTACTTCAGCCCATAAATAAATAGGTAGTTCTTGATCATGTATCATTGTCTTTACTGCCTCCATAATGGTTCTATTCTTTCTTTCTACAACACCATTCTGTTGTGGATTGTAGGGAGTGGTTAGTTCCCTCTTGATTCCAGCTTCCTTACAAAAGACTTCAAAATATTTTGAGGTATATTCTCCACCATTATCTATCCTGAGTATCTTAATCTTCTTTTCTGAATGGTTTTCTATCAAGGCCTTGAATTCATTAAACTTTCCAAAAACTTCATCTTTTCCCTTCAGAAAATAGATCCAAGTCTTCCTTGAGTAGCCATCAATGAATGTAAGGTAGTATTCATATCCACTCAAGGATGTGGTTGGCATTGGTCCACATACATCTGAGTTAATCAATTCCAATGTACTCTTACTCTTTGGAAAAGGGTTCTTGACATTCTTCCCTTTTTCACATCCTTTGCAAATGCCATCATGATCAATCTTTAATTCTGGTAGTCCTATGACTACTTTGCTCACATGAGGTAGTGCTTTGTAGTTAATATGAGCAAGCGTTCTGTGCCATAGCTCACTTGGGCTAGTGGATTCATGAACAAGGGCAGCTTCTGGATGGCCCTTGAGTTTGTATAGACCTCCTTCTTCTTCACCAATAACAATTGCATCCTCAATTGATTTTCCTTTGGGCCACATTAGTACTTGCCCATCTATGAATGCAACCCTATAGCCTTTCTTATCCAAAGCAGAGATAGAGAGTAATTTCTTCTTCAAACCTGGTACATATAATATTTCTTTCATCTTCAATGGGGTTCCAGAATCAAGCTTGTAGTTTGTTCACCGATTCCCTTAATGGGATATTGATAGTCATCTCCTAAAGATACCTGCTGTGGAGAGGTCTTCTCCTCAAGACTTGACAGAGTTTTATTTTGTCCTATCATGTTCTTTGAATCACCACTATCAATGAGCCATGTATATTCTCTAGGTGTCACAAACCCAGAGAGAGCAGAGAATAACACATATTCTTCTGCATCTTCTTTTTCTATTTTAAATCTTTTCTTTTGAGGGCTCTCATCTTCTTCTTCACTATCATCTTCTGCTATATGTGCTTGATGTATTTTGTAATGAGTGTCTTCTTTTTCTTTAAAGGACAATTCCTAGCAAGGTGTCCCAATTTGTGACAACAAAAGCACTGGATTAATGAGAGGTCTCCTCCTGAACTTGGTCTTCTTTTCTTTTGAAACTTGTGTGGAGTTTGGGACTCCTTGTGACCATTCTTCTTGGAGTTGAAGTGACTCCACCTTCTTCTTTTGGTGTGAGTAGCCAAAGCTTGGTCATCTTCTTTGATAAGGGCTTCTCTATTGGCTACCCTAGCTTCTTCTTGAATGCAATCCTCCCATACCACATCAAACTTCATACTTTCCTTCCTGGCACATATAGTTTGGATGAATGACTCCCAAGGTCTAGTGAGACCATTTAGACTAGTCATGACTAGTTCATCTTCATCAAGGGTATCTCCAACGGAATCTAGTTGTTCCTTGAACTGGGAAACCTTGAGAAATAGTCTTGAATAGATTCTTCTTTATTCATCATAGTGCTCTTCAATTAAGCTCTCAGATTCATCTTCCTATTAATGTTCTTTCCCTCATACATTCTGGAAAGGGCATCATACATTTCCTTTGGAGTCTTCTTGGATTCCACTTGGTGAATCAAGTGGTCTTTGATAGAATCAACAATGATTCTCTTTACCCTAATCAAATCCTTCCTATGCTTCTCTTTGGCTTCACCTTCTTCAGGTTCTGCAACCTCATCCTTGATATATTGGGCAAGATCATTCTCTTCAAGAATGAGACCAATTCTGTATTTCCATGCCCAAAAATTTTCTATACCCTCTAGCTTGTCTTCAAGCTTAGTGCTTGGATCCATCTTATCCAGGGGTCAAGGAGATTGAAGTTTCTCAAGAGATATAATAACACTTACTAGGAGTTGTGCTTGATTGAGTTGAAAGTTTTGGTGTGTTCTGTTTCTGGAAACTTCAACTTTTCACCTTCCGGATCTGCAACAGAATTTCTAGTTTTCTTGTCTTCTCTTTTTTGGTTTTTTTGTGCACAGGTTCGCAGCTTTTCTAGTTCACTGGTGCATAGGTGCACAACTTTTTTGGTTCTCTAGTTTTCTAGTTTTCTGCACTTTTGTTCAAACTAGGGTTTGACTTTCCCAGAGTTCTACCCAACCAAAAATCTCGATCCAAGGCTCAAAACTTTGATTTTGAGGAGGGCTATCTAGCCATGCAATTATAATACAAAAATTCCAACTTTTGTAGAAACCCTAATTTTCATCGAAGGAGGATAGAGAGGTATTTTCACCTTGTGAAAGATTTCCTATTTAGGCTAGCTCTGATACCATGTTAAGTTTAGCCTAATTTGACTAGCAAGATCACTGAAAGAAACACAATCACAAGATAGACAAAGATTTACCCTGGGAAACCCTCATGGGGTAGAAAACCTAGTAAAGCTTTCCTCAATATAGATAATAAACCAAATACAAGATGTAGTCCAAGACTAGAGCTCCTTCTCCTCCTATGCAGACCTCTCTCTTACTTGTTCGCTACTCCCAAGTGGATGAATGAATGAGATAAGTGAGGAACATCCTCCTCTACTTATACTCATCTCCGATTGACCTTTTACCCTAATTGGGCCGACCTCTCCCAAGAGAGTCTAATAACCCCCAAATAGTAAACTCAAGGCCGACCTCACACGGGAGATATAATAACCCTAGTTACCACATTCTCTCGGAGGAATAAACATCTCTGGATATACAATAAGGTCACCACGGTGGAATGTACCATCTCCGGAATAATAAAATACAAATATAATATTCTTGGAAGTTAAAATATTTCAACAAATGTGATAGTTACCAAGTCAGTATTGGATACCTTTTCAGCAATATCACCCAACTTATCACTTAGATATTTGATGCGAGAAATGAAATTACTTATGCTTTCATTAGCTTCCATTTTGATAGGCAAAAGATTAGTTTTCATAAATAAAATTGGGTTTGCATTTGTATTTTCATAAAAACCTTTGAGTACATCCCATGTCTCTTTGGACATTTTTCAATATACGATGTGAGTAATTATGTTGTCCATTATGTACATTTGCAGTAGCACCTTTTCTTTCATTTCTCATTTATCCCAATCTGGAATGGTAGTAGTAGCAGTGCGTTTGACCTCATCCCCACTCACAATCAAACACAAATTATAATCTTCCAACATAGTCATCGTCTTAAATTTCCAATTGATGTAATTTTATCCATCATGTTTTGTATATTCATTCAAGTAAGAATCAACAAGAGGATTTGACATTCTACTCAATCAAATAAGTTTACCTCCTTTGCGATTGTAACACACACAAACTTTCTCCCAGTCACTCCTTTAGGATTCTTATTGCTGAAAGAAGTATCAACAATGCACATAGAAGTACAATTCTATAGGTCACGACGGTGAGCTCCTCCACTATAGGAAAAATTTATCTCACAGGTGGTGATGTCCTCACTCACTCTAATACCAACTTATAAACCGATAAACAATTAAATAAAACATAAATGATGCACCACTTAAAACTAGATACAATTGTCTCTCTGAGCATTATACCTTTATTACACAGAGAGCTAATACATTTATAGCATTTCAAGTTCACTATAGATCCGTAAATAGTAGATATGACATTCTAATAATAGAAAATACACTGATACAACTTTAAATAGCTAATCTAATGTAGTTCCGAGAAATTGCTTATTCATTTCAACATTAATCCAACAAATCAGTATAGACACAGATGGTGCCTTGATTATTTTTAAAGGGGGTGGAATTATACACCCAAATTATAGGTATATTTGATGGAATAAAGAAATCCCTCATTTTAAATTTTTTCTATTTCATCTTTGATGGTCAGAGCTTTAGAAGGTTGGATGGGTGTTCGCTTTTGATGCACCGAGTCTAGGCCGAATGTAATGCTTGACAATAGCTCAATTGAGACCCAACATCTCAGATTAGGAATAAGGAAAGACATCTCAAAACGCCTAAAATAGAGCTTTGTAGGCTCCAACCTCTTCTTTGCAGGTTGCAACCTCTTCATGCATACATGAGTCTCCAAGGAGAATGTTTTCTGTAACATCAGTGGTAACCAAGATATCCACTTTGATGGTAGGGGAGATATGATCCATATTCTCTTCTTTGGAAGCATCCATGGTAGGAATCAAGATTTGAAACCAATCAAAAGTGTTTGGGTGGAATAAATTCCTTTAACTTGATAGTAAATTGATTGACCGAGTTAGAGAATGTGACAGTATCCGAAGATAGGAAATAAATACGATGGTGCATATCATCGCATGGGTAGTCTAGATGTGTCATGGCTTCTAAATTCTCTTCATCTAAATTGAATACATGAAGAGATAGGTCAGGGAGATCATATTCATAAGAGAATGGAAAGGGTAAAACCATAAAAGACTTGATGAGGTACACCGATTAAATATGTCAAGGGTTTTAGATGGGTATTTCATCACATATGGGTCAAAATTTGATGAAATATTGCTACTATCGAGATAATATATATATATATATATATATGGTCAAGAAATAATTCAAAATCATGAAAAAAATTATGTTTTTTTTGTGCCATGATGTTCATGGTAAGCACTATTCATAAACGAACTGAAAGTGATCATTTTATTATAGTGAAAGAAACTTATGACATCCATATTGTGGCACAAAAACTTACAAGTGAGATTATTCATCATGATGGGTTTTTAAAGAATATCACCTCATATATAGACTCTAAATTAAGATATAGGTTTTGTAGAAGTTTACAATCAACATTGGGGACTCAATTAAACTTGAGCACAACTTATCATTCTGAAATATATGAGAAAAAAAGAAAGTTAGTCAGGTTATGGAAGATATCCCTTGGATGTATGTTATGGACAAACAAACCCATTGAGAAAATTACTTACCTTTGGTGGAGTTTACTTACAATAAAGTTTCCATAGGTCAATTGGGATTCCAGGTTATCAAGCTCTATATGGAAGGCCATGCAAGACATTGTTGATTTGGGATAGGTTAGAAGGATAAGTTATTATAAGGCCATAATTAATTCATGATGTGGAATAATAGGTGATCCATATTAGGTAAGGGGTAAAAGGAGAACGACATATATAGAAGACTTCTGCATATTTTTATAGCATTGAAAAAAGCTATAAAGTTGGAGATAAGGTTTTTATTTGTTTCAATCATAATAAGAGTATTTGGAAAAGGTACAAAGTAGCCACTTCAATTTAAAGGGCCAAATGAAATTATGAAAGTAGTTGGGAAAGTTTCATATCACCTTACACCACCATCCCATTTCCATAAAACTCAATGTTCTTTATGTATCTATATTATGACATTGTGTAGATAAAAAATCTCTCGAACTTCACTCGAAGAAATTGTAAGGTTTGGATGATGGAACCATCATTGTAGAACCTTTATGCATATTGGACAATAGGGTTTGATAACTCAAACACCACTATATGGACTAGTTTAAGGGCCAATTGGACAATTATAGCCTAACACCTACTTCCTAGGAGGATGGAGAGACCACATGTCAGGATTATCCTACATGTTTTTTAATACAACTTTGGGACAAAGTTTCTCAAAGAATGAGTGTATGTAACTCATATTTTTAATTCAACAACTAAACTAGATTATGACCTATTTTGTATTTATTTTCTTATTATCTATTCAACTTAGCTAGACTAATAAAACTATATTATATGGAAATGTGGATCTACATATATGTCGAACTATATATATGAGTTACTATTTAAGTTATTAAATATGACAATATGATTTCCTTTAAAGATGCAAATTTAAAAAGAATGTTGTGGTACATAGATACACATTTGAATTATAATTTGAATGGATAATTGGCATAATGCACATGGTAAATAAACTTGCTTGTTTACATTACTTTCTAGATAATAACATTTTAATCACATGAAAAGAGTTATATGATTA
This sequence comes from Larix kaempferi, assembly GCA_027924585.1. NCBI lineage: Eukaryota > Viridiplantae > Streptophyta > Pinopsida > Pinales > Pinaceae > Larix > Larix kaempferi. The sequence goes on along the minus strand of BSBM01000127.1, from coordinate 458,022 downwards.
TGTATGATGTTGTGTTTTGGTAATCTAACCTACATGCTAAATGGGATAAGAGATAGCCAAATCACTAGGTTAGTAAAGTAATGTTAATGTTTTTTGCATTGAAAGAGTAATTCTATGTTATGAATAATTATTTTATGATTTAATTATTAGTTCAATACATTGACACCACATGTGGATAAGTGCATGTATTATACGAAGCACATTTATCCAAACTAATCATTTGATGGTGTTTAGAACATAGATATTGGATCAATATGATTAATCATAGGGTGTTGAACTTAGTTAGGGATGGAGGTATTTTCCACCATCAATCCTCTAAAACTTTGTGTCATGTGAGAGATGCATTTAGGAATGCACTTGTATATGTGTGATGGTGATTATCACTTATCTACTATGCAAGTTAGGTTGATATAGTCAACACTTCACTTATGGGTTATATTTGGAGTTAGGTTGTTGTATTCAAAGCTCCAATATATTGTAGAAAAGGAAATTATAGGATGTGGAATATGGAAGTAGGTTAGGTAGGAAGTATGATCTAACATTAGTTGAGAATGTTGTTTGGGAATTAGGTATGCCACTCTTATTTCCTTACCCAGTTCCTACCATGTTTAGAACACTTGTCTAATTTATTTATGATAATCTTGTTGTGATATTCAATACATATTAAATTATTTTGACTTGGTAAAGTTTATTGAATTATATGTTTACTTGATTTAAATACTATCTTGCATGTTTGGTTGTGAGCATATATGAACTGTGCATTGCAGATAATGATTATTCATCATTCGTACAAATGCAAAATATGTCTACGTTGTCGATGCATACATGCCCTACGCATGTACCCTATTATAATTTCCAAATACATTATTTATTATATTATACTATTAATAAATGGATGCATGATGATTGTAATTAGAAATTATAATATTATATGCATGTAAATATAATTTATGTGATTGAATTTCATTCATCATGTGATTTGATTGTGTGAGCCTCATACGAGAGAATAATTATGAATTGACACATAATTGGGTGAAAATTCAACATGGTTAATTGTGAGTAGGTTATTTGTAGGATTTCAAAAAATTGGGGTATTTTTTATTATTATTGGGACCTTCCTAAGAAAGAGGGTATTTATCCTTATCCCGAGATTAAGAAGATAATAGAAGAAAAAGGATAAGAGAGAAAAATGAACATGAAAATGGGGGTTAAGTATTTGGAAGGAAAAATAATTGAGATGGATTGTAACATAGAACTATGAAATTTGATTAGGACTATTAAGATTTGGAACTTGTAGTGGTGATAGGAAACCCACATGTTTCCTAGACCTAGGAAGCTAGATAAGCTCCAAGTTAGGCTAGGAGGATTAATCTCATTTCGAAGAAACATTGGAGAAGGGTTTGGAATACTAAATAAAATATATTTAGAGGTATTTTTATTTCACTCTAGCTTTAAGTGAACTATTATAATTATTATGAATATCTTCTCCCAATATCAAATTAGATTTATTTTTTTAAATATTTTTTTTGTAAGTTATACTATAAGTTATATATTATCTAGTAGTTATTTTATCTTGATATTATATTCTAGATCTACAACACTTAAAATATAAAATTTGTAGTTCGAAATTAGTCAAAATTGGATAGGTAACTATGATTAATAAAACCAATTACTTTGAAGGGTGTTACAAAATATTTTTTTAAATTTTTCTTACATTATTTATTATTAATAAAATTTATTATACAAAAAACAAATTCATCAGAGTAAATTATTAGTGTTATTGTCTTATGAAAGTATAAAAAAATTTCAAGCTAAGAATTGATAATACCAACATTATTTATTTTATTTTTGTAAATTTGACATCTCTTATATTACTTAACAGTAAAAAACATAAAAACTTTTGTGTGATTTTCTTATCATTGGGGAAACCAGACAAACCACATAACTAGTGTTTGGCCACAATTTACCATACAAAGTCCTAACCTAATGTACTAAAATAAAAAAAACCCACAGGGAAGGGCATAAAATCAAGAGTTTGAAACGTCCAAAATTAATAGAAATAGTCCTAATAAAACTAACATACTCATAGTAAGAAAAACATGACTAACCATCCTATGATAGGCACTCATAGATAACCAAATCCTAGTTTTTGGAATCATAAAAAGTAATCACCAAAGGAACCTCTATTTTCACGTTTGCATCATTGGTATACGTTAGAAAAATTATTTCCTTAAAAAGAATGAATGTGGTGGCCTTGGATAGCACAGTTTTTGGGGCACCTATCTCAACTTGAGTGTAATGTTAGAAGGTGTACATGATAATTATTTAGAATTATAAGAACTGAGGTTTGAACACTTGAATTCGTATTAAATCCTATAATTGTTTGTTCTATCACATAATCCTTGTCTTTATTAAGATACTTGTTTTAAAGAGAATAATTATGGTTAAATTGAGAATCATTTATGTTCCTATAATTATCATGGTTTGGTTTACTCTCGTTTAAAGTCTTTTCATACTTTTTTCATGTAATATGGGTTATAATGGCATTTTTATATACACAAAGTTATCTTTGATATGGTATGCATGGTCTCTTACAACAGTTAAAGTTGATTTCCTTACTCGTATTTAAAGAGAGGTAAATATTTCAATTTTATGAAAATTTTTTATAAAAAATTTAGCTAACAAGAAAATAGAGTGATATTGGTATCAAGGATTTATTAGTGTACATAGAATAATCTCATTCCACATACATTATACTTTATTTATTTTCTAATTTTATATAAGTTTTTGAATTAAATATTTTATTGTTTGAGAGTAGAAAATCATTTATTTATACAACATTTCAAGTATGATGATTATATTTGGTTTAAATGTATTTCCTTTTATGAGTCGTTAATCTTCAATTTATTAGTTATAATTCATAATTTCTAGATTGGAATGCATGATTATAATAAAATATTTCCAAGAATCTCAAATAAAAATATTTATAACATTTATATTTTTGCAACTAAACCAAAAGTTTTATCAATAAATCTTCTCATGTAAACTATGTCATGTTAACTCATCATGTAGTATGTTATTTTTTACTCTAGCAACAAACACTACAAATTAAAATTGATATACTCAGTAGATAGAGGGAATTTTAGAAAATTCCATTAGAGCTTCCTATATTGTCGATTAGTTAAATGCTCAACATAGAAATGGTATTCCATGTATGGGAACATGTAGTAAAGAAATGTAAGAAAAAGTAAATAGAGAATTTTGCAATAAGAAAAGATTGTAAGAAGAAGTGGAGTAAGTTTCCAGAAAGTGTAATTTGGGGAGTAGTTTTTTTCATGGGATAAAGTGAAAAAGAGAAATGGTAAACTACATTAAAGTAGCATATAAATCTATATTCATGCACATCCCCAATGTCAACATCCTACATATGAAGACACATGTGGAAGCTCCAACAATGGAATTCATAGGGATAATCCAAAGTCTCACTAGAAAATTGGATAAAGTTATTTCAAAATTAAAGAGGAATGCATCATACCAAATACTGACATTGGCTATTGGGAGTGGAGGGTATACATTTGTTCCATTAACATCAAACAAATATTAAACTTAATCGGTCATTTAAAGACCATATTAAACTTAATCGGTCATTTAAAGACCATATGTCATGCATTTATCTACATGAAAAAAAAATATATATTCATCATCATCCATTTTTATTTGCATATACCTTAAACAATAATTAAACCACTATCAGTTACTAATCGTACTTGATCCACAAGTTAGTTAACTAAAATAAGATGCTACCAATTGGTCTCTATTATCTAAAGCTTATTTACCAGCGTAGCACGTAAATCAGTCTTCCCCATATATGTACATATTTATGAAGCGTTTGCGTTTACCTTTTTCATGGTCCTATTCTTCATCCTTTCACAAGTGTAACCAATTATATGGAAACCATTCCAAGTATACTAACTAATTGATAACCTTATGGAAACCATTCCGAGTGTACTAACTAACTGATAACCTTCCATTGCGCAACATATTTTAAATTGACAATGTTCATAATAGGGGTAACAAATATACTTGGAACAATAATTAATAACATGTTGCTTTATATTTCTTATCTTAATCCAACATCTTCTATCAAACATATGATACCTTTCTTCTAGTTTATTTTCCGTTATTTTAAATGTTTACTCACATAAGTTTAGTAATTATAAAACCACATATTTTTTTATAAGGGACAATGATCATTCTTCATTTTACTTAATACAATTAAGTTAATAATAAATATGCAGTTTTGACATCATGCATCACATTCAAGAAGGAACATCATTTATGGGAAACATTCACAAGATGGATTAACATTATGCTTAATATATAGCCTCTTTATGTCAAGATCACTAACAAAATGATAAACATTTATTAAGAGAAACCATAAATATTACTATACATAAGTAAACAATTCAAGATCATTTATGCATTCTTAGTTTAATCAACAAGATCAAATAATCTATAATTTCACAAAAGCAAACACTATCTGAGAAAGTGAATATGGCGACTAAATGTGTAGCTGCAACATTCCACCCAACCATAAGCCAATAATGTTCATTAATCTTTCAACAACAAAAAATAATAAGTTTACTTCCCATATATCTAATTGGGAAACATATTTTAAATTAACAATGTTCATAATAAAGGTAACAAATATGCTTGAAATAACAATTAATAACATGCTGCTTTATATTTCTGATCTTAATCCAACATCTTCTATCAAACATAGGATACCTTCCTTTTTAACTTATTTTCCATTCTTTTAAATGTTTACTCACACAAGTTTAGTAATTTTAAAACCACACACTTTTACATAAGTTAGCATGCATCACTCTTCATTTAACTTAATACATTTATACTAATATTAAATATGCATTTTTGACATCATGCATCACATTCAAGAATGAACACCATTTATGGAAAACACTCACAAGATGGATTACAAAATTATCCTTAACATATGATTACTTTTGGAAAGGAAAATGTCAAGTTTAGTTTCTATATCTAAAAATGGTTAACAAAATAATAAACATTTCTTAAGAGAAACCATAAATATTGCTATACACAAAAACAACTCAAGAGAATTTATGCATTCTCAGTTTAATCAACTAGATAAAATAATCTATTATTGCACAAAAGTAAATACTTATCTGAATTCTAGGGTGACTAAATGTGTAGCTGCAACATTCCATCCAACCTTAGGCCAACAATGTTCATTAATCTTTCAACACTGTTATCATCGCCAAAATGAGCAACAAATATACTAGGTGAAGGGTCAATAAGAATCACCTCTCAAGATTCTTTAATATGTCCCAAATATTTGTTAAAGTTTGCAATACACAGAACATAAAAAGCAGAAACATAAATAGGCATATTGATTGCCTTCTCATTATCAAGCACACACACATATAGTTTCACATAACATCAAAACCACTGGCTAATACTATGGGCCAGTGTATACCATGGGTCAACTAATGACCTAACTCAACTAACTTAGGACCATTGACTCAACTAACTAACCAACTTAGGACCATTGAGATTACAACTCTTAACACACCCCCTTAATCTCAAGTGGGATGGTGTGGTTAGCACTATCAATGACTAAGTGTTGTGCCTGCTGGTCTATGTCTCAGCTAGGCATACATTTCATTCAAATAAACTTTAGCTTTACTTTCTTCCTTGATGTGTACTTGGACTGCTTCTTCTTTGTCTTCTTGAACTTGATGCTAAGTAGGTGTTTTGCAACATCTTCTTTGTCTTCTGCACAATAAATAGTGTTATTGCTTTTCAATGGTCCTCGAACATAGTGCAAGTCTTCTTCTTCTTCTTCTATTTCAACGCATTGTATGTTGCTGTCCATCTTACCTGCACACTCAGAATTTTTGTTAGAAAAAATATGCATATATTTCAGCTCTTCTTGGATAGCATCCACATCTTCTTCTTCTTCTATTTCAACAGCAGCTACATCATAATTAACTATTGCATCTTGTGCACAATGTGCATCCTTCACTGCTTCCTCAAAAATTGTGGGCTGACAGGGAAACAAAGCATACTCATACTCCTCATCAATAATGGGAGTTTGCTCATATAGCTCCCTCAAACTTCTGGTTTTCTGGTTCTGTGATGAACAGGCTGCTGCAACTTCTATACTGCTATCATCTGTCTCTTTCTCTGAGAGACTTTCACCGCTGCTATCAACTGTCTCTTTCTCTGAGAGACTTCCACTGCTGCTATCAACTGTCTCTTTCTGTGAGAGACTTTCACTCACGTCACTAGGAACAACTGCATTGACAGGTTTGATTTCACTGTCATAAAAAAACAGAGCTAGATCAACAAGCTTTGTTGGGCTTACTTGATCATTGGCTGCATCATAAACACAGTCTTCTTGGCTGTCTTCCACTTCACTGTGGGATTCTTGGTGCTTTGCTTGGCTTGCAAAGTCAACTGGTTCCTCTTCACTGAACTCTGCTTCATCTTCTTCAGGATCCTCTTCACTGAACTCTACTTCGTCTTCTTCTATTTTAGGTTCTTCTTCACTGAACTCTGCTTTCAATATATCCCAAGCTTCTTTGGGAGTAGAAGCGTCTGAAATGTTATGAAAGATGGAATAGTCTATACCATTTTGTATGATACTTAAGGCAACAACTTGCCTTCTTTCTTTTTGACACTCGAACAAATTCTCAAATGCAACTAGATATATAGGATCATTCTCAGCTACAAAATGCCACATATCTTATGACCTTAATAGATCCCTAATTTTCAATGACCATAAATCATAATTGTCTCCATCAACGGTTTGCCATGAAACTATTGAGATTAACAGATTTCACACCTCTTCGATTTCTTCTGGTAGCTCTTCTAGCACCTTCTTCGATCTTTCTCGTTTTCTTCAAGATCAGTGTTCCTTCGGTCTTCAGATCTTCTCTTCCCTTTTTCTACAGAGAGTCTTCTTGGATCGATCTCTGCAAGACTCGATCTTCTTCAATCAATGCTGGAACGTTGTCCAATATTTTTGCTCAGCGTCAGCAATACCTTCTCTTCAAGACTGGATCTGAACAATGCTTATACTTGCCATGACTTATGACAACTCTTAAACTGGTCGACTCAGCTTTCAAAATTCATAGTTCTTGCCTTTCAGCATTGGATCTGAGATCGGCTTCTTGTTCAGGCTTGCCATGGAGTATGACAGCTATTAAACTGATCATCGCACTTTTCCACTAAGCAAGCTTGCGATGATCGTCGCAGTTTTCCTTCAACCAAGGTCCGACACCATCGCACTTCTCCTTCAGGCAGGGTGCGACAACCTCCTTCATGGGAGAAAAACAAAAAATTGTTACCTTGTCATGGCCTAAGTGTTTCTCTCAGTCTATGCTGCAACTTCTAGTTGTGCGTGTGTGCTCTCCAGCTTCTGAAAAAGCTTACCCAAAAAACAAGATCGTGTGTGCTTTTCACTATGTGAAAAGGCTTACCCAACAACAACAAGTATGGATCACACCATACGCTCTGATACCATGTTAAAGTTTGCAATACACAGAACATGAACATAGAGCAAAAACAAAAAGGGCATATTGATTGCCTTCTCATTATTAAGCACACACATATATAGTTTCACATAACATTAAAACCACTGGCTAATACTATGGACTAGTGTATATGAGGGTCAACTAATGACCTAACTCAACTAACTTAGGATCATTGACTCAACTAACTAACTAACTTAGGACCATTGAGATTACAACTCTTAACAATATTAAGCTCCACGGCTATTACGGAACTTATTCGACGATCAAGGATCAAAAGATAATATAATAATTAACTTATAAATTATCATCAATGAAGTAAGCTCATTAAACAAATAGAGTTGAATCCACTCTCAACTTAAAACATGAGAAGCTGGATACTCAAACATTAAATTTTTTTATATAAAAAATGATTTCTAATAACAAACAAAGGACTTGATTCTCAAACATCAAACTTATCCCTTAAATATTAGAAGTATGCATCTAATGAATAAAGAGCACTTAGTATGTATTAATGAAATAAGAGCACTTCAAAGATAAAATTTATCTCTTATAGATCGTATGGAATCACCTTTTTCCCTTTTAAAGATTAAACTTAGCTTTTAATACTAAATTTTGTTCTCAATTAATGAGCTCCACTCTTAACTATTAAAGTACGGTTTGCAATAAACAAAAAGAGAGGCTCAGTTTTCCACACAGTTAACATGGAGTTCAATATTTTATTAATAAAATATGGTATTTAAATAATGTTTAAGAAATGGATATTGAGTGCTTGGTCCTGGAAGACTCAATAGAGAGAGAGCCTTTGGCTCTTCTAAAATCTTAACGTAAAAGCAAGAAGGAAGAGAGAGCCCTCGGCTCTTCTACCACTCAACGCAGGGATCATGTACAAATAGAAACTGAATTCCAGGAGATAGAGAGCCTCCGAATCTTTCACAAACTTAAGACATAAATAAAAATATAAGAACTGAGCCCTAGGCTCTCTTAGGAATCAACACACATAAATAAAATATAAAGGCAACGAATATCAATACACCGCAATAGTAAATACAAAGCACAGGGGTCAGAAGTGTTACAAAGTGCAAAGATTCATGCTTTAGAGAGATCGACTTCCTTTCCAGGACCGCCATCTTTCCCTAACATACAAGCAAGCCAAACATTATATGTTCATACAAATATAATAATTATCTATATTTGTTCTTCTAAAGAGCCTTCCGCTCTCTATACCCTGAGATAAACATAATATCTAAAGCAGAATGGATGGAACCGGTCCTCTTAGTGAGGCTCTTTCTATACTCAGAGATAAGAAAAAATACTTACTGCAAAAGGGTGGTATCAGGCCTATTGAGAGAGGCCGTCTCTCTTTCCAATCTCAGAGATAATGAATTATTTATAGAATAAAACATCAAATTAATGGATTCGGTTTTTCATGTTAGAGGTTGTTCCCTCTTTGAGTGTAATCCTCAGCCACTAAACGGGGTTGGGGTTGGGGCTTAATTTTTTTTTTCTCATAACATCAGCAATACACCTTCCAGCACCGTACATTAAGAAACTATCATGTAATACTGTATATTAATAAACTATCATGTAATAGAAAAATCCCTTAAGGAGACTACACCATACCCAACATTAAAAAATGTTCCTTACACTTAGGAGAGCATGTTTCTAACTATAAGCATATACAATTATCTAGGTATGGTATACATATCATAACATTTATGTATAAGTACTCTCAATCTAGGTACGATTATTCTAGCTGCATCTAATCTGGGTCTATATAAGATATGCATATACAACCATATTAGATAAGTAAGTAATATTATTTTAGTGATGGAAATATGTATAAAATATAATAAAGTGTCAAGGTCATAGTTCTCATTATTCTTAGCATAAGTTTCATTTCAAGCCCTTATACTATAGTTAAGATATCATATTGACCATCTAGTTAACTATTGTGAAAAGCACAAGGATATTTAAATGATTCTTAGCATGATTCTCTAGACAATACAATAAGAAGGACACCTAGCTATACATTTTCAATATGCTATTCGAACTTAGAGCGACTAGCTATGCATTCTTAACCCTCATGGAAAAATGCAAATATTATACCATTCTTGAAAATATGCACTATTTGTTTTACCCTTCAAGTTTTCAACCATGCCTGCATGCATACTCTATTCACGTACTCTTTAAATTCATATTACATGTTACTCGTCCAAGCTAGTTAACTTAAAATATATTTCCACCTAATTCATAACTTAGACTCGGCATTAAATCAAACTTATCGACTTTAGGTAGAAACATTCTACCACCCGTCCATTACATGGACCCCTAAAACTTATCGACTTTATCGAATACTGAAAAGATGTGAGCGATCTTTACAGCATGCAATCGAATAAAATCCAGCTCTTTAAGAGGGGTCAACTACTTATCCTCTTGACAATTATTCTTTGTTACTTAACATCTAGCAAATCGCTAATAATCCCTCGGCCATGATGGTAGAGACAGCTCATTAGATGTGGTGGTGTCAAGCAGTACAATATACAAGAGTACAATGCATTAGCACTATAAGAGGGCTCACGGTTCTTTTAAAGTCTCAACTCTAACACGTAGCTATAAAATAGAAGAAGATTATTAACCTGCTATTTTCTGGAGTCTCTGCGTCCTCTGAGGACGTCTCTTCTCCCTTTCCACGCAGGGCTGAAAGCTTTTCTCCTTTTCACCACCCAAAGGGTGTTGCGTTAACGGCCCACAACGGTTGGGTAGTTCTATCAATCCATAAACAGTTATTCTTGTTTAATATAACGAAGAATTTCCATATTTAATATATATATATATAAGGATACTTTTCCATGCCTCTCCATGAGAGGCTTTAGAGATATCTTCTAATATGTATATATACATTAACCATGTATTCATAATGAATGAATAATAATACTTTAAACATAATAATTCCTTTTAATATTAAGATTTGACTTGTGATGATTTTACCTTAAAATTAAATTCCAAGGGTAACCTTCTTATTACTCATTAAAAAAAAAGGTCTTACTACTGAATTCCGAGAGTAACTTTCATAATAATCATTGAAGACAAAACCTTAAGAGTAAAAACTAGTAGATTTCATAGTATGCATCCAATCCTACAATAAATTTCTATTTTCACAATCATTTTTGGCACTTCTGGCCAGCCTGATATGTTTCAACTTTTGGGTCTGCATATTACACGCGCTGTTGAGCTCTTGCATATGTTTCTGTCTGTATTGCCGTTGTCTTTAACGCCAATCTCTGAATTAGATCGATCCACTTTCTTTTCTTCAAGGCGTAGAATACAGCACTATATGGCATATGCCCAATCGTACGTATATAACTCAGTTTTTACACACGAATCTTTAGCTACGATTATTTGTAAACATTTGTGCTAAGTTGAGCTTTTTTGTTGGAAAGGAAAAGATCCATCCATAAATAAATATAAAATTAATGAGTGTGACATGAGGAAATCGATAGGCATAAACTCTGCAAAGTGCACTTTTTATTCGTATCACCAATCCCTGTGAGGGTGGAGTCTCAGTAAAGTCAAGGCGTATTTGATAAAAATATGATAATAAAACCTTATAAATTCCACTGAGAGTCATCCTCAATTATGGAAAGTGGAGAAAACACGATGATCATCATCCTCGGAGATCTCGTCGGGTATTTCGATCTGCTGAAGATAAGAGCAAGTGGAGAAACTGTTGAGATAATGGTAAACATTATCTGAATGTTAACTGCACAACAAACACAAAGTTGGTAAACATCGTGATCACATCCAGAAATGTTCTCTCCATTGTTAACTGCACAACGAACATTCAATTCAATATATTCATGTCAATTCTAGCAGCAGCATTGGTATGGACAAAGTTGACTGCACAAAGCTAATTCATAAGTGGCTCTAGGTCACGCTGTCTTAAGTGGAATCCTTTTGGATTGGATTGGATTGCTGACAGTAAAAAAGGTTATGAATGATGGTTAGGAAGCAAGAGTCTTTGATTCAATGAGGTGTGAGATGGAAAGTATGATTAAGGGATAGCTTTTAATATATTGATGAGTTATGTACGGGAAAAGCATTTCTAGAATTTAATAATCTATTTTATTCAAGTACAAGATAAAGATACAAGATAAAGATACATTAAAAGCAAAATGAATATGAATGAAAATACAATTAATAAGTATTCATTAAGGGGGAGTGTTAGAATATGTAATCTATACTTTTTGAATGATTGGGTTCATGACATCTTGAGCAGGTAAACATAGTTAGATGATTTGAGAGAATAGGTTAGGGAGGTTGTTAAATAGTTCGAGATACTCTCCAACCAAGTCTCCTAGTTTGGTGTATGGTTAAGATAGTTGCTTAACCTCCCCTTCTATGTTTGGAATACATTAGATCTCATAACAACCAATACACTCTATATATTGAAGGTACAATGTATTTTAACTATTCAAGTTAATCAATATAGTATTGTATGTATGTGCAACAATGTCTACTCTCTCATATTTTAAGTGTTACCCTCCTAGCCCACGTTCAATTCTTGTAAACTAGCATAGATCCATCTTAAACCCGTATCTATTAAGCACCTAGAGGGATCCAATTTCTTGAGGCGCATTTCTTTTTTTTTTAATTTAAATTCAAGAAATTTGATGTCTCTTGATTCTCTCTTGATTGATAGATCCGGGTTTAAGTTTCAAGTTTTTATTTTATAAATGAACAACTATATTTTAATTACTTTTCATAATATGTTATTTTATGAACCAACATGGATTTTTTCTAAATACTTTCCATATTTTTTTTTATGAGCGGACATGGATTTTTTTTAAATACTTTCCATAATTTTTTTATGAGCGGACATGAATTTTTTTAATTATTTTGTTAGTAAGAAACATTACATCACAAACGTTACAACATCTCCCCCATACTTACTTTACTTTACTTTACTTCTTTTTACTTTACTTTACTTTATTTCTTTTTACTTTAATGTTACGTCACGTTACAAGATCTCTCCCATAATATTCCCTATTACTATTACTTTACTTCTTTTTCAATCACTTATTATTAGATAATCACTTTTTATTAGATGTATCGCTACATCACACACGTTAGAAGATCTCCCCCATAATATTCACTATGGATATTTTATTTTACATGAACCAACATGGATTTTTTAAAAATACTTTCCATAATTTTTTTTATGAGCAGACATGAATTTTTTTAATTATTTTGTTAGTAACAAACATTACATCATAAACATTACAACATCTCCCCCATACTTACTTTACTTTACTTCTTTTTACTTTACTTTACTTTACTTACTTCTTTTTACTTTACTTCTTTTTACTTTAATGTTACAAACGTTGCTAATGTTACATCACGTTACAAGATCTCTCCCATAATATTCACTATCACTATTACTTTACTTCTTTTTCAATCACTTTTTACATTTTATTAGATGTAACGCTACATTTTTACGTTTTATTAGATGTAACGCTACATCACACACGTTAGAAGATCTCCCTCGCAATGACATGATGCTCTTGTTGAGACCCTGTGTAATGAATGAATGGATTATGTAATTATGGTCATACCTTGAGTCTCCTCAATAGGAGGTGTTGACATATTTCCGGTGGATGTAGCCCTTCAATCAACCACCATTGAAGAAAAAAGAGTGACATAAGTTAAAGTAGTTGTATAAAGAAATTTGATTTTGTTAATGTTCAAAATCCATTTTGATTTAGTTTTATGGAATATATTTTGTTGCACTAAAATTTTGCAATCCTAACATTTTATATTTGCTATTCCAACAATTCCTAGTGAGATTCTGGAATATATTTTGTTGCACCCAAATTTTGCAATCTTAACATTGTATATTTTCTATTCCAACAATTCCTAGTGTGATGTGATTCAAATCTCACATCTTTGGACTACTTCTAATTTAAATTTAAAGTGGAAAGCCATGAAAATGAATACATATACATATATGTCCATTGGATGTAGACTGAGTGGTTGGGAGGAATGATTCTTACCCTTCCCAACTAGATTCAATTCTTGTAAGTGACATTATACTCTTGTTGAGCCTCAATATAATGATTGAGTGGATTATGTGAACACCAATAGGCCACAAATTAAGTGCCACAAATAAGTTATTTGGTTATCCATGCATAAGTAGGTATTATATATATAATTTTGTAATTGTTTATTTTGAATTTGGAACGAGTGGCTTAAAATCAATTTGGAGAGGACACTTGTTTCAACCTTGTGCAATTTACTAAAAACATAGAATCTTGTGATCTAATCTATACCGGCCTTGCACCCAAATCGTGCACTCTCAACATCATATATACGTGATTCCAACAACTCCCATCACCTTAAAAAAATGCCCATAAAAAGTAATCCAAATATTTGGTTCTTTAAACTACTAATTTAAATTTAGAGTGGAAAATCATTAAAAATAATGCATATACATATACATGTACACATACCTATATATAACGTGAATGGATCTAATAGTGTTTAAATTTAAAAAATAGAATATGTCAATTATTATAAATAATTTTATTATTATTAAATTTTTTATTTTAATATTAATAATTATTTATAAATATAAATAACTAATTAATAAATAAGATATACATCATAAAACATGAGAAGTTGAACTAAACATTTATATGATATTATCTTTCTTTCGTAGCTTTATAGTATTAAGAAGAGAAAAAATTTGTTGTATTTTTTTGGTTTATTAAGAATTTGTTACGATCATGGGGAAATAAGCAGCATTTTTTTAATGATCAAGAAAATTAAATTAAAGATATATATTTTATAGTATTTTAGTATATTAAGAATTTGTTACAAACATATAAAAAATATTTTATTTTAAAATAAACCATGTTGTTAATTTAACATAATTTAAACTTACTGTAATAGAGTGAAAAAGTCAATAAAATGGATATCATATACATTATTAATTTTTTATTTTTTTTAATTTAATATTCTTTTGGATAAGTAAAATACAATATGAAGTTATTATTTATTTAGTTATTAGTATCCTATCATGAAAAGTTTGGAAGTTGAAGTTAACATGTGTATAATTAGTGATGTTGCTAATGTTTATGGCTAATTCCATTAAAACTAAATTTGGTTAATAGGATCTTAAAAGAAGAAAAGTAAACAAAAGAAATAAATTATTTGGTTTGTTTTAAAATTTTATTTTTATAGTAAAAGTCTTAAAGAGAAGCATTTCTAACTTACCATAGTTTTGAGGAGTTAGAAGGTTAGAAAGGTCACTATTGTAACAAAGATTTTGAAACTCAAATCTAATGTGGTTGTACATAAGCCATTTTAAGAGAAAGTGATTTTCATCCTCAATGCTCATAGTCTCACAAAGATGGCAAATCTTTCCAACCCATGGGGTTTTAGGAATTATTCAACGTCTTGTTTTAATATGGATCTCATGAGAATTTGTTCTTATCTTGGCAATATTAATTTTCTTCTTTGGACTAGATAGAGAAATAAGTTTGATCTTCTAGATCAAGGTTAATGACCTCATAATATCTAAATTTTCTTTCAACCTCTAAATATTTATTGCACCACATTTTCTCTTTAAACTTAGATGTAATTTAATAACTTTCTCAATTTTCTTCCAACCTCTAAATATGATAAGGTGTATTGCTTTTAGTTTTAAATTATAAGTTATAAAATGCTTCAAGATTTTCTCAATTTTTCTCCAAGATTCTCTGGAGACATTGCAACCCCAAAATTCACAATAATACAAGATAACGAGAGTGATGAGCATTTGAGAAAGGAACTTCTTTTGATCACACATCACAAGGTTTCTCAATATACAATTTTTTTCAAGACCAAAGTAAGCTTTCCAACTTCCATTAATCCTTTTCTCAATGCTATCGTTCAAATTCAGCATATAATGGATATCAATTCCGAGATATTTGTAAGAAGACACTTCCTGCAAGTTTCTATTGTCATACCCCAAATTAGTGTAAGTGACCTTCTTGGATCTAATAATTAGAATTTTTTTTTTCGGTGTTAACAACCATGCCCATATTAAAGTAGAAATCCTTGAGGATTATTAATTACATACCAAGATCAAAGGGACACCCAAGGATGATTTTAAACCCCCGCCAAATTTATATGTATAAAAAATGGGCGAATTTCCGTGATATATAGGAAAATTTGAAGGCGATTTTATCAATAATATAATATTAATATATAAATTTTTTGGCGAATATTTCATTTTATTATATAATGTTGTAAAATATTGGTGAATATTTCATTTTATTATATAGTGCTGTAAAATATTGGCGAATATTTCACTAAATTATAAGATATTGTAAAATCTTGGCGAATATTTCATTGCATAATTATAAAAACATTATTATTTTTCTTAGAGAAGTTTCTAATCCATAAACCATGAGCTTAACTACCCTAACCTACCTAACTTAACCCACTAACCAAACCCATAAACACACACTACATTCTCTCCTTACTTACTCAATGAGTCTCTCTATGCTAATGCAACTGTTAGGAACCCGTGTCAACACTTCTCTTTACTTTGTTAGTATATGTTTGTTGGACGCATATGCTTTGTAAGTCGTCCCGTAGTATTTGTTGATCCATAGCTTGTATTAGCCCATGGTATTGACCCATAGTATTGAATGCATATGCTTTGTAAGTCATCCCGTAGTATTATATGTCATGTGGTATTGAACCATAGTATTGGGGTGAAAACATAAAGTTGGGAAACAATTTTGGCTTGTTTTTGACAAACAAAACTGCTAATTTTTATGTTTTTCAACTTCGACCTCTTCAAACCCATATCTCCCTTAGGAATTTCAACTTGAAGTAAACACATAGGTTTTACAGAATTGAATTAGCTTTTTACTTGTTTTTTTATTTTTATTTTTTTATGGACATATCGTGGCACAAATTTGTTGTCAACCAACGGCATATACTTGAAAATTTTAGGTATAGATAATGAGTGACCTGTGTTGACAACGGTTTTTTGATAGATGGTTATTCATTTTAGGGAAAAACAATTTATGCTCATAATCTACACACACTAAACTTGATCCTGGACTATATTTCGAGTTTTTTAAGACTTGGGAACTATTTTTTATTATTTATCGAAACAACGTATGTTCAAAAAATGGTGCATTATCGACACATGTTTTTGTCTTCATATTTTCTTTCAAATGTTACTCTTATCAAACAAACTAAAACCAACCCATTGAAGATGACACTTCAAGGAACATCCTTGTACTTTTTAAATTTTTTTGGCTTCGTCATTGTGGTGATATTGAATTTTCATTGTGACTGATTTTTCAGTCACTTAATGTTTTAATGATAAAGTTTAGTAAAAAAATAGAAAAAAAATAGTAATCCTAAATGAAATTGAAAAAAACTTATATTACTAGAAAGTAGATTGAATGGTGAATCTACTGGTATAAACTCCGACATGTAATTCTCATGTTTTGCAGTGTTTTGACCTTGTTAAAGTGACAAATTTCTTAATTCTGCAGAAATGGTGTTGGATTTGTTGACTAGAAACTCTCGAGCAAGAAAATGTCTTCCAAACTGTCGGCCCATAGTTTAGTTCAAACTCTCATCTGAGAGTTTTTTTTTAAATACAGCGTGGTGATTGGTTCAAACTCTCGGCCTAGAGTTTTTTTAAACTCTCGGCCCAGAGTTTGAACTCTCAAAACTCTCGGCCTAGAGTTTGAGTTTGACTTTTTTTCGCGTGATCATCTGCCCACGCTCTGTTTTTTTCACTCTGTTTGTCACCAAAGTGTTTTCCAGGTTCGCGATTTCACCCATTGGGAATAGACTTAGTATATAAGTGTGTGTTGAGGCCAATGAAGGTACCGTGAAGTTATTTGTATTTAGCTTGCTCAAAGGAGATAGTCTCCTCGAAGTGGCCTGTGATCAATAAAAATATTTTGTGATCCAATATATTGTGCATTTTATCAATTAATTGTTGTAGGTTCCTCACATCTGGTATCATAGCACTTTCTTGGGCTCGCTAGGTGAAATTTCTGCTAATTTTTTTTTCGCACCTATTGGAGGTTCGGATCTAGGAATAATCTAGGGCTATCCGCTTAATTGTGGGAAGTACTTGGGCATAATCCCTAAAAATCATTGTGAGGAGTACCAAAAAAACCCCAAAGTAGTTGGCCCATTGAGAGGACCTGCCAGCGAAAAGGGAAAGGACCCCTACCTGATTGACTAGTTCCCACCCGTGAGGTAAACCAAGAGCTGTGGTTTGTGGAAAAGCAGTTATCAATTTTACCTGAGCCATGGACTGAGGGGTACTGCCCCAATACGCAAGCTGTCATATAGCATTGGTGGCCGAGTGAATCCCCTGAACCGTTAGGAAGCCAAGCATACCTGTGGTCCATATCTATTTTCAGCTGATAAATCACAGATTTCATCTGCCCAAAATTGTTGCCAGTCACTTCCACGTCGTTGCAGATCCATCTTTTGCCAATCACTTCTGCATTGTTGCAGATCCATCTGTTTCCAACCACTTCTGCGTTGTTGCAGATCCATCTGTTTCCAATCCCTTCCGCCCAGTTGCAAATCCATTTCTGAAAAAAAATAAAAATAAAAAAAAATAAAAAAACCTCCACCATATCTCCCTTGTTTTAACTCTGTTTCCCTTTAAACTTCCCTGACACCCCTGCAATCAAATTCTGCATATTTCATTCCTAAGGACCCTATCCCAAATTCCACTTCCCAACGCCATAAATTCCACATTTGTCTATTTTTAGGGTTTTCCATAACTTCTTCAATTTTCACCCAATCTCCTTCAAATTTTACCACAATGTTCATTTCATATTTATGCTTCTTTGTCCCTCTTTGCCAAATTTTGTCAATCTTTCACCTCGCTTTTGAAATCCCCCTTTTTTGCTTCCTTGTCCCTTTGAAAGTGTCCAAAACCTAGTCAAACCCAAATTACCTCTGTTTGTCACCAAATCCATATTTTTCTTTACTAAAACAATTTCAGTTTTTGTTTATCTACCCATTAAAAAAAAAAAAAAACTCCTAGTTATGGTTGTCACCCGCGCAGGAACAAAAACCATGGAGGAAGCACTTGCAGCCATCCAAACCAAACTCCAGGATTTGGATGAAAAATTTCTCAGTCTCCATCTTCAACATTCAGCCATGAACAATAACCGACAGCCATAATCTTTTGTATCCATTGGGTTCTCTTCTTCCAACAATTTTCGTAGGCCGAAGCTTGATTTTCCTCGCTTCAATGGTACTGATCTGACTGGATGGATATATCGGGCAGAACAATATTTTAGTCTGCACAATACTTTTGATGTCTAGAAAGTTCCACTTGCATCCTTTCATTTGGAACAAGAATCCCTTTAATGGTATCATTGGTACATCAAAGCTCATCACGAGCCATACCGGACATATTTTTGCCAACTCCTTTTACAACGATTTGGTCCTAGTGCTTTTGATGACTTCACAGGAGCACTCATTAAACTTCTCCAAATTGGCACAGTGAGAGAGAATCAGACAGAATTTGAGAAACTAACCAATCACACAGAAGGATTGACTGATGAATTCTACAGGAGTTGTTTTATCAGTGGCATCAAGGATGAAATCCGCTCCGAGGTCAAAATGTTTTGTCTCAACATAATGATGGAAGTCCTAGGGTTGGATAAGTTGACAGAGGACAAGATCGTAGCCCAACAACGCTCCAAACTCACCTTTGTCCCCTTCAGAAATACGGGTTCCCAATGACCTCCCATCACGCCAGCTCCTCGACCAACTCCTATCAAGCATTTGTCTGAACCAGAGATGCGGGCACGCCAAAAAAAATAGCTTTGTTATAATTGTGATGAGAAATTCACTCGGGGACATAGATGTGTTGTTGGATTAAATGCCAATCTAGATGTTTCCAATGTAGACCCAGGTTCTTCGCAGTTTTAAGGAACCAACAAAACCCCTTCTCACCGGCCCTTTCAGCAACAACCCATGAACAGGCTGAGGTCTCACCCGAGGCGTAGCTATGGGGGCACTGCGGAATCAGGTTTCCATAGTGAAGTGATGAGTTGTTCGGACGAGAATACTGCGCAATGCACTATCAGACCTGTGCTACGAGATGAGGACCACGCGATGATAGACTGCGTCATGGTCCACACTTCCAAGAACTAGTCGCTTGCGCAACCAGCGCACCCAAGGGCTTCGCGGTTCAGGTAGGATACAATTAGTAGGACATCGCAATAGAGTTATATGCTTCCTCTTCCAACTTAACCACTGAAGACTTTACTTAACACCTAATCATTCATCTACTATCTTAGATTAGTTAGCCTTATAACGAATGCAAGTAGCCAAAACATACAGTGCTGCGCGTCGAAGAGTTATACAATCTGAACGTTACATACATATTTGATTATTCAATAAAATGATACTTCCACCAACTTAGAATATTGCGCATTCATCATTCATCTATTCATGTAAGACTTAACATATTATTCCCATCTTTCCTCTATGGTGAATACATATAAAAGCATTAACATACAGCTTATAAATGAGAATCCAGACATCCAAAGTAGGAAAATAAGCAAATGCAGAAACAAAACAATTACACTACACAGTATTTAACGTGGTTCACCCAACTGATGGAGGTTACGTCCACAAGAACTGTTGTTATATTAGTATTTGGGAAGGGTACAACAGTTCTTTGTCTGTACACTCAGATGCAGACTCTCTTCTCTCTCAATCGGCCTCTGTGCACACAGCTTGCAGAGCCTTACAAAATGTTCCTCCCAAAGATTTATCAAATCAATAACGAGAACAAAAAAAAATGAAGAGTATTCAACAACCCAACAACCCTTTCCCATACAAAATATGCCTTACTTATAGATCATGCCCGTAGTTCATGTCTTTACAGTTCGAAGGCTAAAACGCTTAGGTTTACAAAACTGCCATGGTTTTCCCTTAATCGGACATGCTGGCTTCTAGTAGCAAATATTCCATTGCGGCCTGCCTCCAATGCATTCCCACGTCGCTATCGACCTTCCTGTTGCACGCATGCCAACATGTCACTTTTAGCGAGCTATTCTTCCTCTAACAGTCTCGTGTGACTGGTTCAGGTAGTGGTTCTTTCGCATGTGCGACCAATTGCTTTCTTCCACTTCTGCTCCTACCTGCCCCTTGGTACTCCTAGAGCATCTTTACCAAAAATAGACCACCACTGGTCTAACTGGACTCTATGCCGTCTTTCATCCAATGCTCTGCTTTGCCGGATCCATGTAGACTAGACACACCGCAGCGCTATCTCCTCGCAGCACTGATCTTCGCAGCTCTTTCGACGCTACGCTGTGTTCAAGTTTGCAGCATCTCAAAAACTTATTCAAAAATGTTCCAACTAAACTACGCTCAGCTCCGCAGTTCCAAAAATCCTTCTTGCTCAAAATGCCCCACTTGCGCCAGGCCCAACAGCCCCCTAACAATTACTTATGGCTCGCCCCCGAGCCACCTGCAACTTCTCCAGGCTGTTCCTCTGGCTGCGGAGCTAACTTTGCAACAAACTCATTGTATGTAGCAATCAGCTTTTTGACTACGTCCTTCGTGTCTTGCTCAACTTGCTTGACTGTTTCCAGCATATCAGGTGTTATCTCATTGTCGACCTAGCCTTCCACCTATTCTTTATTCTCGCGCAACTCCTTTAATTTCTCCTTGATCTCCTATGAGATCGTGCTGGCGTCTTCCAGTAAAGGTTGCGATTTATCTCCCATTTCAGTCTCTTTTCATCTTAAGGCTTGCACTTTCTTCGTCAGCGCATTGATTTCCTTTTACTTGTGAAGCCAGTCTCTCAGTAGAAAAGCTTTCACCGCTGCATCAAACTATTCTAGTGCTGCTTTCTTATCTTTCACAACATTATTTACTTGCAGCAATCCTGGGTCCTCTTTAAGGGTGGTGAATGCCTTCGACGCTGCTTCCAACAGACTCTGGCACTTACCCACTTCGGTAGCAATACTTCCTACTGCGGCCTTCACTTCTTTTGCTCTTAGCTGGTACTGATATGGTGGGGTCTCTGGATTGATCTGTGCTTCCAAGACAAAAACCTTGTCTTCATGGAGGATCTCCATGTCTTCCATCTCTGTCTTAATATTGTTAACCAATTCGCTAATCTTAACAATAGTGTTTGCGGGGTCGAGTTGTACTTCAAATTCTTCAATCTCATCTGTGACTGCAGTGATCGTGGATTCTAGTCTTTGCCGACAATCATACTCATCCTATAGTCCCATAGCTCTGCGAGCTAGACTCCTCCAACTTCCTATTAGCAGTTTGCAGTTCAGCCTGTCCTTTCAGCGCGTCAATAGTTCTCTCATGCATTTCCTCGATACACTACAGACGCAAGTAGTGTAACCCAGGCAGCGGTATCTTTGCAAGATCGAGCTCCACACGCTCGACGTCCTTCGTTTCCAACAAAAGTTGTTCTAGCAATGGAAGACTTACAGTCAATGGATCAAGATGGACGATATGGGACTTTGCAGGCAGGTTCATAGCTAACTGCGGTGTCTTCTGCTGTGAAGTTCCTCCTGAATTCCCTTCAGACTTTGAGTCCCATGGAAGGGGTAATCTTTTGTGGTCTTCTTCAATTTTCTGTGCGATCCCCTGCAGCGTGGTCAGATTCTCCTGTAGACTTTCCTAAATCACCTTGTCCTTTTTCTCCTTCTCAGTCATCAGATCTTCCATCGACTCTGTGACCTTTTCCGCGATTGTTTCATAATCGTCATCGTGGAGGACTGCATCTGACTGGCTCTTATCATCTTTCTGCTTCTTCTGCGGTTCTTTTTTCTACGCGGGGTTTGTAGCCTCCTTTCTTTTCCTGGTCTCCTTTTCTTCAGTAATAGGGCATGGAATAGGTTCGTCCTCACTGGAGTCGCTTAGGACATCTACAATTTCCACTCTGAACTTGGTAGGCCATTCCTTCATGATATTATCAATATCATCTTTATACATGTGGTAGTTTCCTGCGAACCATTCCACGTTCCTCTTCTGTGCTTTGGTTGAAATGTGGATACTACGTATGTCAGAATAAAAATCAATAATGCGAATATACTTACTGGTTACCTGCTTTTTTATCCGCGGCATGCTAATGATTGTGTCGCGCCGCTAGCTATAATACTAATAGAAAACCTCAGCTGTCGCGTGTTGTCTTTGCGAGTTCAGATTTGCCTAAAGATTTGAATAGTGGGATCCTCCGCAATCATTGTTATCCGTAATGATGCCAACATAATCCTTTGGCTCCTTCCATCTGACGAAGGTGTGTTGTGGCCACAACAGATCCCATGCTTCAGCTGAGCACGGGAGCCCCGATTTTCAAATAAGCACAAAGGTGTTTGGTCAGTGTTCTTGTGAACATGATATTTTGAACTTGGTTTCTATGATCTTATGCTTGTACCTTTGGTTAGCTTGATTGTCATTCTTTTTCTCTCGGAATTTTCTAAGTGTTTTTGGTTTGTTGGAAGCTTTGATTTTTAAGCGTTTTGTCCTTTGCTTCTTCCAACCCGAAACCCGCAAGCTGAAAGGTGTGGATTGCGGTAATTCATTGTCGAGTCCTTTGATTTTGGTCAGCCCGAAAACCGCAACCCAAAAGGTGCGAGTTGCGGTAGTCATTGCTAATAATTTTTAAGAATCTGTCATCCCGAAACCCGAAACCCGCAATCACGACTTTCAAATTTTAGAAATTAGTTTTATCTTTTAGTTGCATAGTTTGTTTCCGAAACCCGCAACCTACAATGTCGGGTTGCGGGATGTGGGAATACCTTTTTCATTTTAATAGAGTATTTCCGTTCGCGAAACCCGCCACCTGTGAGTTTCAGGTTGCGGACTTCAGAAAGCTGTTTACGTGTTTTGGTTTAGTTTGTACTCCCAAAACCCGCAACTTTCAGGTTGCGGCTTTCAAAATCATGAATAAACTTTGTGAATAAATTTCTAGGACCCCATCCCGTGTCCTACATCAATTAATTTTCACAGTCAATTCCTTTGATATAGTGGATGAAATTCAATCATTCGAACTTACATTTTAATTAATTATTTTTGTTGTTCTTACGACTAGGTTTCTCACTGCAATTCTCACCTCATGATCACTTCTGAATATACGATTACTTGATTAGATTGGTTTATAATGGCAGTTTTCAGATGCGACTTCGAATCATGCGTGATTCTGTTAAATATGTACTTTGTTATGATCCATTTTGGGTTAACACATGTTGCGACATCATTTCGTTACAATTCAAATGATTGCAGTTCTAAATTTGTATAATTTCAATCATATCAGCTCATTATATTCAATCATTATGATTTTTTGTAATTCTTCTTAAATATGGTTGCAAGTATGAAGCACTTAGTTCGTCATCTGAAAATTTTCTTGTTTATTTTGAAAGATTTCTTTCTGACGATCTGTGGTGAGTAACATGTAGACAAGTTATGAATCCTTCGATGGATGTTTTATGCAAGAAGAGCTTCAGCCTTTGTTATTTCAAGAACCTATGTCGTCACCCTTTGATGCAGGTGTTCTTGATATCAACAATGATAGCGAAGAGGAAGATTATGAAATTCTACCCATTTGCATGCTACTCCCTCAGAAGAATGAAGCGAAAATCAATGAACAACCATGTGACCGGGATGACTCCATTATCCATGATTTTATAATCAACCAGGAACCTTCTACTCCACCAGCTCCCGAGAAGCAAGACCCGCTCTCTGATTTTCCTGTTTCCGAGAACATTGTGAATCAGTAGGAAGATTTCGAGGCGATCCAACAAAAAGATTTGATGGATCATCTGTTGCCTGTTATCGACAATTAGTGGGCCATTGTTGAATTTTGCAAATTTGTTATGGGATTTCTCCCGAAATTAGAAAATGACCCTTTCTTCAAATTTTGCCGTTGGACTCGAGGGAGTCATTTGAGCTAAAATTGTTCAAGTTATTGTGACAGGATTTTTTGGATTGATAGCTTGATCCGATTTTTATAATCCCTATCTTTTGGGAGCTTCCATTTGTACTCTGTTGTAATTTCCTATTTAAAGAGGAATGCCTCTCGATGTTAGGGATTGATAATTTTTGGGTTAGAAATCAGTAGGAAACTACTTGGAGATACTCTGTCCTAGCAGAGCTTTGTAAATTTGTTTATAGACTTCATTAATACAGTAAAGTAATTCCTTTGAATCATTTCTTGTTTATTGTTCAAATTTCTTTGACAATACTTTATTTCTTGCTTCAAATTGTCATCTACAGTGTATGATCTTTTTCCAACATTAATTTACATAAGGATATGTTATGCTAATTTCTCTTTATGGCTGATTTGTGTATGAAATTTTTTTATTGAATTTCTGTCAATTGAGATATTTTCTTTATCGATTTCTGCAAATGATCAAGATTTGATTTAATCATTGTTAATTTTTCAATTAAGAAAGTGATTACAGATTTATCTTAAATAGGTTACATGCTGAAATTATTGTCACTTAATTTTCATTAATTGATCATGATCTAAGTGAATAAGTAAATGCATCTTTTACATTTCTATTGAAGTTGGCAAACATACTTATCCCTCTCACATCAAGATTGATCTGCACAACAACAAGCTTTACCTTAGATTAGATCTAACTTAGAGTAGATTCTTTTCTCACATAGGTTAAGTTAGAACGTATTAAGTGTTGATACCTTTGTTTTCCTTAATTGGAGAACCGATCTATTGATCGAAACACCAACTCATAGAGTGCCAACAGAGGCTGAATATTCGTGGGAGATTTCAATACCAAACAGGATGGGGATAGGACTTCCCTTGCGTAGGGTCTTTTGAAGCCTTTCAGTCTGGGTTTTCACCATCTGTTGGGAGCCTTGGACCCATTCCAGCACCTTGCAATTACCGTGCACCCTCAAGGCCTCAACAAATGGCGCTAGAAGGAGGGCCATTAGTGAACTATGCCTAAACAGAATACTCAGAAACCTCCTCCACCAAGAATACCAATTGTCACTCGTAGTCACACTCAAGCATCTACTTCTGTTGAGCAACCGGTACAACAACCTAATACTATCCCTGTTACCCCAACAACTCACCGAGATCCTAGAACAGGGGACATTATTATTGTATCACCTACTAGAGGACCTATATCACTCGAAGAAATACTCAAAAGGTCTAATGATAGTACTGCTAGGCTGCAACAGAGACTCTCTGTAGAGAGAAATCAAGGGTTAGCAGCAATTCACCAAGAAAACACCAACCCACAGGAAAACATTCAAGATAATCAAAATTCTACTAAGCAAACAACTGAACAAAATAGTTGTCAAACCAACAAAAGCTCCCTGAATTTGATCTTGATTTATTATTCACTGAAACAAAACCAACTTCACAAGTAATTCCTTCAGGTGGACCGCCACCCTCTCCTCCTTCATCTTCATCCTCCTAATCTGAGAGTGAACATTTTTCTAACTCTTCATCTGAAGAAGAAGAACAACAACCTATGGCTGGGGAAGGCCAGAACAGACCTTGGCTTGACCAAGATGTTGTATGGATACTCGGGGACCAACACACATTACCTAAGAAGCCTGAGAAATGGCTTCCCACATTCAATCCAGATGACAAGTCACCTGCGTTGGATCATATCAAAACTTTCATGTAAGCTATCAGACTTAGGAGTGTGATACATGAAGACGTGGTTTGTAGACTCTTCCATTACACATTTGAAGGAAAAGCATCCACATGGTATTTTTCCTTGGAAGCTATGTCCATTACATCATGGGATGATTTTGAGAAGTTGTTTATCCAAAAAACACCACAGGATTTAGTTTTGGAATTATTTTCTATAAAGATGAAAGGTAAAGAAAGGATTAAAGATTACAATCAAAGATTCTCTTACCTAAAGAATAGAATCCTTTCTTCTGTTCTCCCCACAGAAGAGCTTCTGGTTTCCTTTTATAAAAAGGGCCTCTCTACCCCTATTGCAATGTGGGTAAAAAGGGCACACAAAAACAACTTATATGAAGCCTATGCTGAAGTTATTCAAGTATAAAAGGATATCTATTGTTTGAAGGATGGTCCATATGTAGTAGAAGAGCAACCCTCTACTTCCACATTTAGGAAGAAAACTAGCATTGTGCCCAAGGCTTCTACCCAAAACAAGGATCCTTTTGACATGACTGATGTAAAGAAATTCCTTCAGAAAATTTCCAATGAGATGGCCGATATGAAAAGAAATAACAACGAGAATCAAAACCAAAACAAAGGTTTTGCAAGGTTTCCTTTTAGGAGACCTTATCAACCTCCTCAGAATCCACCACCTCCTGATCCTACTGAAGGACTTTCAAATGAAGAACTCTATTCTATTTTTAGAGCCTTGGCAGCAGAATCCCAAACTAATCCTGAATCCTCCAATGATCAGACCAACCGAGATTCACAGTTACCCAAAGAGGATGAAGAACAAGAGGACCTACAGGTGAACACTATTAGCTATTTCTCTGAATTTCCTATGAATGAAGAGGAAGAAGAACCTGCGACTTTGTTTAATGTTCAACACCCTTATAACACAAGGTCAAGACCACAATTCCCTCATAAACCTTCATCTTCAACAGCAGTTCCCAATAAAGGCAAGATTGTTCCCCAAAATCATACAGTTATTCCAGAGATGGAGTATAATCTAGTTGAAGATTCGAAAAGAGTTAAGGAAAATATATCTATGTTTGAACTTTTAAAGAGCCCTTCTATGAGGGATACTTTACCCAAAAGCATGATAGTCAAACAACCTAGAGAAGCACAGAATAACAACCTAGACTCTTTCACTAAGCCAGATGATAAAAAACCTGGAAGTAAAAGGACACCCCCTTTTCTCCTTACTTTCGAAATATTCAACAGAAACATACATAACTGCATGATAGATTTAGGTGCCTCATCAAGCGTGATGCCCTTATCTGTGTGTAGGAAATTGAATGCCACTTGGGAACCCTGCCCTACTCAAATTGTCCAAATCAACAAATCAAAATTCAAAGTAGTAGGAAGGTTGAGAAATGTGTTGCTTACTTTGTTTGCAGATCCTTGTATCCACCAAACTATAGACATTGTAGTGGCTAACATTCCTGAAGCTTATGGGATGTGGCTGAGTAGGGACTGGTCAAAGAAGCTCAAGGGATATTTTGCTACTGACTGGTCTCATCTATGGTTACCCTATAATGGATAGCCCAACAAAATCAAAATCAGTAGGGACCCTTTCATGAAACAGACAGTCATGGACCTTAACAATTCTAGTGAACCTGCCAATTACTACAGTGCA
Source organism: Larix kaempferi (assembly GCA_027924585.1). Lineage (NCBI taxonomy): Eukaryota > Viridiplantae > Streptophyta > Pinopsida > Pinales > Pinaceae > Larix > Larix kaempferi. The sequence continues at coordinate 430,115 of BSBM01000127.1, read as the reverse complement.
CATATTGAACATTTTATGTTTAATACTTTCTTTGGATATTTTCCTGCTGACTGTTACCCAGATGAAAATTTACAGAAAGAATCGCAAATCACTTAGGTTACCTTTGTACCTTTCATTGGAGATGTTGTACATAACGTTTTTAATGTAAATACAAATTTTATAATAGATCCAACTGCTTGGAATTTATTTTTTGATGGCTCCAGGTCTAAGGAAGGAATTGGTGCAGGTTGTGTCCTCATTAAACCAAAAGGGATTAAAACTATGATAGCATGCAGACTGGAATTTGACTATACCAACAACGTAGTTGAATACCAAGCCCTTGTTCAAGGACTTAAAAAAGTTGTTGATATGGGGGTACAGGTAATCCATTCCTTTGACGATTTTGAAATCATTGTTAAATAGGTAAGGAATAAGATACAATACTTATCTTCATGCCTGATGAATTATTAGAAGTTGGCAAGAGACCTTACCAATTCCTTTTCTGCATTTAATATTAACTCAGTCCCTAGGTAACAGAACTTCGATGCTGACCTCTTAGCAAACATGGCATCCAGATTGATACCACCAGAGGGTTTGTCACCTCAAACATTTTCAATAGAACTCATGTACAGGCCATCCATACCTGACAATGTCACGAACTGGAAGGTTTTTGATGACGATGAACAGATACTTGATTTCCTCACAGCTCAGGATACGTTTCAAAACATGGCTATAGATGAAGAGGAACATGAAAAATCACTCTCTGATACCTCAAGCGTTATCCTGAAATCTGTTATCAGTCTAGAGAAGTTCTACGATTTACAGGATTCAGACACAAAACCAATTGCAAAACCCATAGCTCCTCACTTAATTACAAACCAGACAACTTAGGTATCGAGCAAGAACCATGTTTTATCAATTTAGGAGTTGATTGTTCTCCCGAGGAAAGAAAGGCTATCATTAAATTATGTAAATAATACAAAGAATTTTTCGCATGGACTTATGATGAATTGAAAACCTTCGATACAAGCATCATGAACCACAAAATACCTATGAAGTTGGAGGTAAAGCCTTATCAACAGAAACTGGGCAAAATGTACCCCAGCTTAGAGCCTTCTGTGAAAAAAGAACTAGAAAAATTGCTGATAGTACAAATCTTTTTTCTTGTCAGACACACCCAATGGATCGCCAATCCGGTGCTTGTGCGTAAGAAGAGTGGCGAAATCAGACTGTGTGTCGATTTTCAAAATCTAAATCGGGCCTCCGAAAAAGACAATTATCATGTTCCTCCCATGGAACAGATTCTGCAAAAGGTAGTAGAATCAGAGATGTTCTCAGTCTTGGATGGTTTTTCGATATATAACCAGGTCATGGTTGCTCCCGATGACCAACTCAAAACTACTTTTAGAGCCCCTTGGGGCACTTTCGCCTACAGGTGAATGCCTTTCGGGTTTATAAATGTCGGGGCTACATTTCAGAGAACTATGGATATAGCTTTTAGAGGTTTAATGCATAACTCTGTCATAATTGATTTAAATGATATCACCATATATTCCAAGAAACGACATGACCATATTTTTTCCCTGAAACAGGTTTTTGAACGTTGCAGGAAGCACGGGATCTCACTCAATCCAAGAAAGTCTATCTTTGCACTCACAGAAGGGAAGCTTATTGGTTTCATTGTGTCCAAAGAATGTATGATTATTGACCCGGAATGTACCGATGTTATTTCAAAAATTGGCTTTCTTGGTTCGCGCAAGGCCATGCAGTCCTTCCTAGGTAAGATAAACTTTGTCCATAGGTTTGTACCTAATTTTGCACTGATAGTTAAACCTTTGCAAGAGTTATTCAAGAAAGATGTACATTTTCCTTGGTCACAGGAACATAAAGATGTGTTTGTCGAAATTAGAAGGGCTATCGTTGAGGCTCCTTCTCTCATGTCCCCTGACTTTGATAAGGATTTCATTCTCTATACCTTTTCCACTGATTTCTCTTATGCAACTGTTTTGACACAGAAGCATGATAGTGATGCAAAAATTCCAATTTCCTTCATGAGTTCAACATTCAAGGGAGCTGAATTCAATTACTCCCAAATTGATAAGCAAGCTTATGCAGTTTACAAATATTGTTAAGAATTACAAGCCTTATTTGTTGAAATCTAGAACTAAGGTAATTGTGCCATATACAACTATAAGGAATGTACTAGTCCAGAAGGAATTGGGCGAAAAACGGGCCCATTGGATGACTGCTTTACAAGAATACGACCTGGAAATCCGGCCAGCTAAAATTGTCAAAGGGCAAGGTTAGTGTTTGTTGATTGCTCAGTCGAATGACCCTGTACGGCACCAAACGGAGTAGAAGAAGGAGAAAGAACTCCCTATAGGTTTTGTCAATGCAATAGATACTCCGGCTTCTGAATGGTATGACCATATCATGTTTTTTCTTAACAATGGGTTTGCTCCTGAAACCTTAGATTTCAAAAAACATAGAACTTTAAGATTAAAGTCTGCTCCTTATCAATTCATTAATGGAATTTTGTTTAGAAAAAATTATGATAGAGTATTCCTTAGGTGCTTGAAGAAGCCTGAAACTGATGATATACTTTTTCAATTTCATGTAGGACCTGCTGGAGGCCACTTCTCAGGTGAGACCACGACACACAAGATCCTTAGGGTAGGATATTATTGGCCTAGATTGTTTAAAGATGCATATGCCTATGTCAGAAAGTGTGAACCATGTCAGAAATGTGCAGGGAAGTTCAAGAAACTTGCTTTTCCTCTGCAACCAGTGAGAGTTTAGTTCCCTTTTCAATAGTGGGGATTAGACTTTGTTGGTCCCATTAATTCTACTTCTTCCCTTCAACACAGGTATATCCTTACTACCACTGATTACTTTACCAAGTGGACAGAAGTAGTTACCCTGAAGCAGTGCAATGCAAACCAGGTAATATCTTTCCTAGACAGTCAGATAGTTACAAGGTTTGGCGCCCTCGAGTATCTCGTTTTTGATAATGCATCCTATTTTTCTTCGATTGACTTGACTCAGTATGCCCTTGAAAGAGGGATTAAATTAAAAATTTCTACCAATTATTATCCACAGGGTAATGGGATCGCTGAATCTTCGAATAAGAACCTGATAAATATTCTCAAGAAGATAGTAGCCAATCATCACAGGGATTGGCACACACAGCTCTATAATTCTCTTTGGGCAGATCAGATCACTCCAAAAGTAGCCATTGGGAATTCCCCTTATTGTTTGGTTATGGAAAAGAGGCCATTATTCCTTCCAACCTTACTATTCCATCACTGCAATTAGCCCAATCTTGTGAAGAAGAGGATTCTTCTCCTCTTCCGCACAGGATTGAAACTTTGCTTAAGCTAGAAGAAGACAGAGAAGTGGCTAAGAATAAGTTATATCATCATCAACAGAAGGTGAAGAGATGGTTTGATGAGAAATCTTCATCTGACAGGGAATTCTCAGTTGGGGATTTGGTATTAAGATGGGACAAACAACATAAAGACAAAAACCAGTATACCAAATTCCAGTGCCTTTGGCTGGGACCTTTCATTATTACAGAAAAGATAGGTCCCAGTAGTGTCCGATTACAAACACTGGAGGGAATCGTGGACACCTACCCAGTGAATCTTTCACTGCTAAAAAAAATACTTCGTTTGAACAATTGGTGCTTTTGTACATAGGTTTGGTGTGTGTTTTCTGTTTTATTTGTTTTGATTGGTTTCTTTCATTTTATTGATAATAAATTCCACACATTTGGTAATGGTTGAAAACCAATTTTACTCAAAGATGATTTCAACTGAAGTTGCAGAATGGTATGTTAGTCTCAGTTTCTTTCGGTTGATATCAGAATTTGTTTTGTAAAGAGCGCACAACCAATAGACGCAGGACCTTGATTGATACCTTTCCACCTTGGTCATTATCTTGTACATGTTTTGTCTGTTTAATTGAGATATTGGGAATGGTTGAAATACTCTTATTGTAGTGCTCTGGTTTTTACAGCAGAGCACTAAGTAAATTTCTAAGTTAATTTCCCATGTAGTAATTCATTCAGGTATGTGTGAGTAAATTTTTGAAGAAAATTCTACGTTTTTAAATGATGTTTAGCATACTGTGTTGTCTCCAATAATCATACATTCGCATTTAATAGAATAACTAATATATCAATATTTTCCTTCAACAACTTGTACTTTTTTTTTGCATAAGAATATGTTCATAGTAATAAATCATAAATCAGGAAGAAGGTATAAGCAGGTTTCAGAGTTCGTTTCCACATAATAATTTAATAAAATAAATAATCAAGAAAATTACCTGATGCTGATGCTAACCGTAAGTTGTAGCAGGTTGTATAACCTCTTAGACAGCCAAACTGAAGTGTCCACCCTACCGAACAGCTATTATCTTGCTGGCCCTTGGAAATCAAAGGATTTCCAAGCCCCCGAGCCCACAATCTGATAATCCCGAGAGCAGTCTTTCCTTCTGTTCTCAAAATCTTTCTGTTCTCCAAACTTCTGTTCTCCCAACTTCTGTCCTCAAAACTTCTTTTCTTCCCCCCTCAAAAAAAAACCTCTCCCTTTCTCCAAGCTCTCCCCCTCTATATAATTTCCCTTCCTCGAGAATATCTTGGGCTTACTCCACCGCCCCAAAATCCCCCTCTCGAGCCCCTCAACATTTACTCCTATCACCAGTTCATTCATACACGGTTCTTTATAAAAATGTATAATTAATTACTCTCCTGGAAAAATTAGTTGGTTTTGGATTGACGGTCGTAAGTATTTATTACGGTGGGGATTATCACCCAAAGGTTATCCATTCGAAACAAGCTTCATTGAATACAAGTCTATCCGCCATCCTTGATATTTTAATGTTATTAATGTAATTAATAAAATATTATATAATTAGTTGCCCCTTTTCAACTTGGACATGATGTGTCTTAATGGTCCACCTTATCCGTCGAGACCACTTAGCTTGAGGTTTAAATTCCAAGATTAACATTGAATAATTAAATAACCATTTTCCATCACATCACGTTCATTCCAAAAATGATTATCCTATTATGGCTAACTTTTGAAATGGAAATAATTACACAATATTAATTTATAAATCAATATTTTAAATCTTACTTATATTGCAATTGTTACGATAGGGATATAAATGTTGCTGGAATATTATTAATTAAGTAATAATAATAATTAGATCACCATTTATTAATTAATAATAATAATTAAATCACCATTTAACAATAATAAAAGGTGAATTAATCATAGTATTCTTAATTATTTGTTTATCACATGAGTACCCTATCATCAACATAGCATCCTTGTTCTTATAAACAAAGCACTTGTGAGGGTTTAAACAATTTTACTAATTAATTAGACACTATCATTACCCTATTCACAACAGTTCTCCTATGACAATGTTAACTGACGACACTTGTCTTAGTTTATTATTACAATGTTTTCATATAATTACTAATCCACTTATTTACACATTGACAACCTAACCATTCATTACCTAAGTTGATTGATGTATCCTTAACTGAGTTATCTATGACATTTATACTACTATTCAAGCATGACAAGTATGTTATACACCAGTAATATTGTACACGTACAAGGTGTGCATGCATGGCCAGTGTATGCACATGTCGGATATGTACTATAAACAAACCCCATTCCGCCTATGCATACTTGCTAACTAATAATAGTATCTACCCCCATGCAGAAGAGCAAGCATAATATATAGTATAATTACTTTAACATCCTCGGTTATTTAACAGTTAACCCTTTACGATTTAACATCATTCTCTTTATCTTTACATTAGTTTAATCAATCATGTACAAGGAAGGGTGCCTACTTCCACTAACTCGGAATCAAGGAATACTAAACCCCCAACAGTACTAACTAACACATCCTCCCATCATAACCTACGTCCAGCATCCTCCCTATCCTTCCTCTGCTAGTACAACAGTGGATGTCGGACTCACCGATCTGACCACATAGAACTTGAGAGCGATAGCGTCGGCTGAACAGCGGACCTATCCTCCCCTAGTAGGCATCCGACCATCGTCATCACAACAACATGGGGAGCGTGTCTCAGCACGGCCCTCCCACGACCTCGGGTCTCATGGAAACATAGGGTGGGAAACACATCCATCCCTCTCAACATACTGGGCCTACGCCCTTATCAACTCATACTTGCTGCTATCGGGATTATCAGTTTGTGTTATCGTATCCTCATTTGGCTGCTAAGGTTTGCTGTATGAACATGTTTTTCCTTTCCAATATATATCAGATCAAGTAACTGGCTATCCCATAGCCCCTGTGTCCTGTAGGTTAGTGTTTTGCAAAATACAATTTATAGAAAGCATTTTCCATTGATCGCCAATTGATCCATGTTATTATTTTATTTCATGTAACCTTTTTAGCTCATCATAGATGCGTATGACATATAACATTTCAGCAATTCATATAAGAAGATGGTATCCACGTACCGAATCATATATTTCACATTTCATTAAGGAAAACATATAAACATATACTGCAATCGTAAAATAAGGAAATCATATGATAATCATGACATCATAATCGCATAACATAGTAACATCATAATCATGGTGAAATCATAAAACAGAGTAACATCATATAACGAGGTCCAATATAGTTTACTCAGTCGAGCTGAGTTCAACAGAATATATAAGAAATAAAGTATGGTGTGTCTAACTAATAAATATGCCAAATCAAAATATGGGCATTACATATAAGCCCAAGATATTCTCAAGGAAGGGAAATTATATAGAGGGGGAGAGCTTGGAGAAAGGGAGAGGTTTTTTTTTGAGGGGGGAAGAAAAGAAGTTTTGAGGACAGAAGTTGGGAGAACAGAAGTTTGGAGAACAGAAAGATTTTGAGAACAGAAGGAAAGACTGCTCTCGGGATTATCAGATTGTGGGCTCGGGGGCTTGGAAATCCTTTGATTTCCAAGGGCCAGCAAGATAATAGCTGGTCGGTAGGGTGGACACTTCAGTTTGGCTGTCTAAGAGGTTATACAACCTGCTACAACTTACGGTTAGCATCAGCATCAGGTAATTTTCTTGATTATTTATTTTATTAAATTATTATGTGGAAACGAACTCTGAAACCTGCTTATACCTTCTTCCTGATTTATGATTTATTACTATGAACATATTCTTATGCAAAAAAAAAGTACAAGTTGTTGAAGGAAAATATTGATATATTAGTTATTCTATTAAATGCGAATGTATGATTATTGGAGACAACACAGTATGCTAAACATCATTTAAAAACGTAGAATTTTCTTCAAAAATTTACTCACACATACCTGAATGAATTACTACATGGGAAATTAACTTAGAAATTTACTTAGTGCTCTGCTGTAAAAACCAGAGCACTACATTTGGTATCAGAGCCTTTGTTCAGACTCTTGAACCTACAGGCCTATTCATGCTTCACCGAGAAAATTTACTTGATAATTTACCTACTTGACCTCCAGCCATAGTCATCTTTCAAGGTACCTGCGCAACGATAACAACAATTACATTATAAATAAATATATATATATATATATAACCAGACCCTGGCATTAAATAGAATTTACATAATGAGAAATTAAAATATCCACATCAAAGAAACATAGTAATTATAGAAATCGAGAGTTATAACCAATAGATGGTGTATAAGAGCCCACGACTTATATGAAACCAAAACGACCCAACTGTAGGGCTATATCTGCTCTGTTCCATATTAAAGAATTAATAAACATATATGCAATAGAATATGTATATATTTATATTACATGCAAGACAGAGTTAAAGGACTTCACATACAGATCAACGCTAGTAAGTAGGATCCCTTATAAACCATAAAAAGGAGTTAGATATCACTCTAACATAGTAGACCAATTACTTAGGGTTCAACCATAATATAGAACAGAGCCACATAAATGCCTGACAGGAGTCGTGGCAAGTTTTAGAGACTCCACGATTTCTACAGGATAATTAAATGCCAACTAAATTATACATCATTCGTAACAGAGTAAAATCCATACATTTTCCAGAAACGCTACAAACAACATAACGACTCCACAAGACCTCCTATCACATAAACGGCATCATTTAAATGATCTATTACGCTATAGCTTCCATCATAGGATTCTAGGGCATATACTGTAGAAATCAATAAGCCTTATGGTTTTAGGAGGATCAACATACAGGGATACATATACAGGAAAGGCAGATACAAATACATAGAAATAAAGACACACACACTAGAATTGCAAACAACGATAGATACAAGAAGACACAGAACCGTAGAAACGTAGCAGTAAACCCTAGATATCAATGAATACGATTTCCATAGACATAGAGCAACAATTACATTTTAAATAAATTGATATCCTTGATAGGGGCCGAGGGCCATCAAAAATAGAGATGTACACAAAACTTGAAAAATGCCTGAACAGGCTTATACACTCAAAAATGCGCAGAAGTACATGCTTCCAGCAAGCTTAAACGCATACACGGAGTTTTCATAACAAAGCCTAGAAACCTGAAAAATGACAACCATGTTGCCCAAAGACCAACGCTGGCGAAACCACATTTAACTCAGCAAAGTATCAGGGAAAAATACACACACTGTAGGTACCACACATCTCATGGCAGAGGTGTTCCAGAGGGCCCAGGTCTTACCAGGACCGGTCGCATCCTGAAGCCTCCACCCTCTCCAACGCTACAACTTCCAGTATGAAGTCGCCCAGTAGTTACCAAAATAAAACCTTGTGCTGTCACAATGATATGGCACCCTAGATTTGAAATCTCACATAAAACAATTAGAAAACTGGATGATAATGACCAGGAATGTCCATAGGGAGTGATGCAGCTCATGCAACGTACAGAACAACAACAAAAAAAAAAACCTCATTTTCATCAGATAATGACAAAATGCAATCGTATTTTCCTAACAATAAACAAAGCAGGAAGAAGGCATTGCATATACGTAGGTAGTGAAGCAGCCTTTTCCCGCATGCGCTGGATGAACCGCCCATTGTGGAAACTCCTTCCAGCTACATCTGCATTGTGGTTTTCTAATGGATATGCCACTTTGGTATCTTTTCCTTCCTTGAATAAAGCATACCCCATTATACGCTGGGCATCAATTCCTTCAACACAATCTTGAAGTCCCAGCTCAATCAGTTTCAAGTATCCGCCTGGCTGTAAAAATTCCCCTACAATCCTATCAGGCTCACTCAGGTCTCTCTCAATTACTTGTATACGTCTTCCATCCTTGCCAAGTGTGTAAGCGAGAGCCGAACCTGCGACCCCTGCTCCCACAATGATAACATCCGTCCCTCCTTCAGCAGCTTCGATGGCAATGCCATTGTCGTCTGCTAATTTCTCAAAACTTTTGGTTTGCATTCCCCGTAATTCGTCGGATCTGTGTTTCCACCTGCTGAAAATTATATAATAGGACATTAAGACAGAAACAAAGGCAATGGCTACCGTAATCACCAGCGTATGATGCTCCATCGTAGACCACATTATCAATCCTTGTTGTTGCTGAGGCGTCCCCATTGATAATGGCAATAGCAGGTCTGACCAGAAATGAAAGGGTAAATCCCGTTCATTCTTTACAATAGCAGGTCTGACAGTAGTGTTCTGTTCTGCAGTAGAAAATGGAGAGCTCCTTCCTTTCTGAAACCCTAAGCGAGCTTGCATTTGAGTTGCAGAGCTAAAACTCCAGGAGAGAGGGTGAAAATGGCCGCGCCTTGGGGTTTGACTCTATTTAGGGTTTCCCCCCACTTTCCGAGGGCGATGGGTTGCTTGGAGAGACCGCGTGTCCTTCATGCATACTCGCTCTTGCATGGCGGTGAACTGACACGAAGAGCCGTGTGGCCATACCTTTTGCTTAGCCGAGAGTCGAGTGAAAAGGGCTAAGCGGTCGAGTAAATTTTCCTTATTTATTTTTATTTTTATTTTATTTAAATTTAGTTTTAGTGTTATAACCTAAGTTTTGGCAAATTTCGTATATATATTTATATAGTGTTAGTATCATTTTATTTAAAAATTAATTAAATTTTGTATACGTTTATATAGTGTTAGCGTTGCTTTATTTAAATTTAATTTCGTATATATATTTATATAGTGTTAGTATCATTTTATTTAAAAAAATTAATTAAATTTTGTATACGTTTATATAGTGTTAGCGTTGCTTTATTTAAAATTAAATTTCGTATATATATTTATATAGTGTTAGCATCATTTTATTTAATTTAATTAAATTTGGTATACATTTATATAGTGTATAACCTAAGTTTTGTTAAGAATTAAAATTTGATATTAAAAATTTTTGCCGAGATTTCAACTCCTAGTCGAAGGGATGAAAGAGACCCGAAAAGTCAAAAACAAGACACCATTAAGACCAGCACGACGAGCTGAACACCATGACAAGATTGTTTAATAAAAACGATTATAGATTTTACTGCGCTAATCCTGACAATCTGTTATCTCATGATGCAAGTTATTTCTTATGCATAAGTATAAGTGTATGAATACCTACATTTTAGTTCCGCGTGTATTTGATTGAACAACTAAGGACATGATTTTATTTTCAATAAACTCAGGAACTATCATGGTAACAACACGCAGAGGTCGAGGTCGGGGTCAAGGTCGACCACCGTCACCACCACCTCCGCCACCGCCAACACCGCCACCACCAACCTCAACACCAGAAATGCAGATCATAATGAGGTCATTGGAGGCTATTATGACCACGATGAACAGGCAGTCGGAAAGGGCCGCCGAGGTGGAAACCACTCAAGTGAGTCGAGAGAACTCTGAAAGGGCACATGGCCCAAGACTGGAACCGCTTCAGGACATATCGAGGGAGTTACAAAAGATAAAGGTTCCAGAGTTTTCTGGAGGACGACCCGGTAAGCATGTCGAAGCATGGCTGGAAGGCATGAAGAGATGCTTTGCATTGAATGAGTACACATCTAGTTCCAAGGCTAAGATGGCCGTCTTTCAGCTTAAAGGTGATGCTTTGAATTGGTGGTCAGACCTCGAGAAGTAGTTGCACCTTACTCCTCTTACAACTTCTTGGGAACTGTTCGAGGAAAGGTTCCACATGAAGTATTTGCCAAATTATTACAAGGAAGAACAGGCAGGTGCACTCCATGCCTTAGTACAGGGAGACAAGATGGTGGAGGAGTATGAATCTCGGTTTATGGAACTGGTAAAATATGTTCCTTACCTGGATGCAGATGATTGTCAGGTAGAGCGTTTTGTGTATGGACTTAACTACAAGATTAGAGCTGCTGTGCGGATGTGGAAGCCAACTTCAGTTGCCATGGCAGTTGAGTATGCTCGTTATGCAGCTGATATGTCAGATGGAAAAGGGGGGTAGTAAGTTGACAGGAACCAATCAGTATGTTACAGGGAAGGCGTCACGCCCTTACTTCAGGGGAGGACAATCTAGGCCTCCTCCTTACGGTAACAGGTTCACACCGAGGGGTAATACTTCAGTTAACTCAATCTCGCAGGCATCGTCCGCAACCCACCAAAGCCATGGACGTACACTGGGAAGTTCCTATAGAGGAGCAAGGGGTTTTAGAGGAACCAGGGGAAGGAACTCATCTCAGAGGATTCCTTCGAGCAACATGCAAGCCCCTCCCAATCTCTCTTGTTGGGGATGCGGAGGCCCTCATTTCCAGCGAGACTGTCCCAAGGGTCAGTCAAGCAGCAGGCACAGGGAAGGAAAGGCACCCATGGATAGTTCGGGTAACAGTCATCGGATTCATGCAGCGGTGCATAACCACCAGGCAGAACATCAGTCTACCGTAGTAGAATCCACTGGTAATGTAAACAATGTCAAACTTAAAATTTTGTTTGATCCAGGAGCAATTGACAGTTTTATTTCACCATTTGCATTAGATAAATGTGGGTTGGAAGCCTACGAGCACGATGATTTCAAACTGGTTGAAATGGCTTCAGGAACTAAGCAACCAGTAGGTCTTAAAGTGAGAGGTTGTGGGGTTGAATTAGGAGTTTGCACCACTAAGTTGGATGCTTATGTCACCAATTTGGGGACTTATGACCTCATTATTGGCATGGATTGGTTAGAAGACCATAGAGCTTTCATAGACTGCTATGCAAAGAAGGTGTTGTGCCTCGATGACGAGGGAAGGACAATTCAAATCCAAGGCTTGAAGAGGAAGGTATCCCTCCGTTTCATCTCTATGGTGAAAGCTAAGCGGTGCCTAAGACAAGGATGCCAGTTGTTCGTAGTAGAGGCCGTGAGCGATAGTAAAGGACCTTCCTTGAATTCTTACCCAGTACTTTCTGAGTTCAAGGATGTCTTTCCGAAGGAATTACCAGGACTACCTCCAGAAAGAGAGCTCGATTTCACAATCGAACTAAAACCTGGTGCAGAACCTATCTCAAAAACTCTGTATAGAATGAAAACTCCAGAGCTCCGTGAGTTACAGATCCAGTTAAAAGAATTGCTAGATTTGGGACTAATTAGACCCAGTATCTCACCATGGGGAGCACCAGTGATCTTCGTTAAGAAGAAGGATGGATCTCTGCGACTGTGCATAGATTACAGAGATTTGAACAAGGCCACCGTGAAGAACAGGTATCCCATACCAAGAATTGATGACCTCTTTGATCAAATGAAAGGTGCGTCAGTCTTCTCAAAGATTGATTTACGATCAGGGTATCACCAGTTGAGGATCAAGGAAGGCGACATTCCTAAGACTGCCTTTCGAACTCGATTTGGGCATTACGAGTTTGTAGTGGTACCATTTGGTTTGACCAATGCTCCAGCTGTATTCATGAGCCTCATGAATGGGGTCTTCCGAAAATACTTGGACCGCTTTGTTAAGGTCTTCTTAGATGATATTCTTATCTATTCTAAGAATGAGAAGGAGCATGAGGAACACTTGCGGTTAGTCTTGACATGCTTAAGGGAACATAAACTTTATGGTAAATTGTCAAAGTGTTCCTTCTTCCAAAAAGAGATTCACTACTTGGGGCACATCATCTCAGGTGAAGGGATCTCTGTAGACCCAGAAAAGGTAAAGGCCATTGAAGATTGGCCAATTCCAAGGAATGCTCATGAGGTGCGCAGCTTCATGGGGTTAGCAGGCTATTACCGGAGGTTTGTGGAAGGATTTTCTAAAATTGCAAAACCTATTACCACCTTGCAACACAAGGGAATCCGGTATGAATGGACCGATGAATGCGATGCCGCTTTTACAGAGTTAAAAAGATTGTTGACAAGTGCACCGATCTTGCGGGTACCAGACATGGATAAAGATTTCATGGTATGCACCGATGCCTCGAAGCAAGGATTAGGAGCGGTGTTGATGCAGGAAGGTGGGGTAATAGCTTATGCATCTCGAAAGTTGAAACCTCATGAGGAGCAGTATGCCACGCATGATCTAGAATTGGCAGCAGTAATGTTGGCACTAAAATTATGGAGGCACTACCTAGTTGGTAGAAGCTTCACCCTTAAAACAGACCATCAGAGCTTGCAGTACATCTTTACCCAAAGGGATTTGAATGCTAGGCAAAGGAGATGGAGTGATTTCATGAGTGAATATGACTTTGGTATCTCTTACATCAAAGGAAAGGAAAATGTGGTGGCAGACGCTCTAAGCCGAAGGCCGAGACTTTTCTCCTTAATTCCCTTGAAGGTTGACTTGAGGGAAAGGGTACTAGGACAACTATTGGGCGATATTTGGTATCTAAAAGTAACCTCAGCTATTCAGAATGGAAAGAAACAGGAATTGAAGTATGATGGGTACCATCTTGAGGAAGATGGATTGTTGCGGTATCAGGGAAGGATGTATGTTCCTAAGGAAGGTGATATCAGGGAAACCATCCTTAGAGAGGCCCATAGATCGCATTACTGTGCACACCCAGGGGTGAAGAAGATGTATGCTGACATGAAGCAACTCTTCTTTTGGCCAGGTATGAAGATGGATGTAGTGGATTTTGTTTCGAAGTGCCTTGAGTGTCAACAAGTTAAGGCAGATCATCGTCACCCGGCCGGTCTCCTACAACCGCACGATATTCCTATGACTAAATGGGAAGTCATTTCCATGGACTTCGTTGTAGGATTACCACTCACATCTCTGAGACATAATGCTATTTTGGTGGTAGTCGACAAACTGACCAAAAGTGCTCACTTCATTCCAGTCAGAGACACCTATGATGTGACAGATGTGGCAAGGGTATTCATAAATGAGATTGTACGTCTTCATGGAGTTCCTAAAAAGATAATCTCTGACAGGGACCCTAAGTTCACCTCCAGATTTTGGACAAGCATGCAGTCAGCATTAGGGACACAATTGAACTTAAGCTCAGCTTATCACCCCGAGACAGATGGACAGACTGAGAGGGTGAATCAAGTGATGGAGGACATGCTTAGGATGTATGTTATGGATCAACAGACACAGTGGGAGAAATATCTTCCTTTAGTGGAGTTTGCATACAACAATAGTCATCACAGCTCCATTGGTATGCCGCCATATCAGGCATTGTATGGGAGGCCGTGCAGGACACCACTCAGTTGGGACAGGTTAGAGGATCGAGTTTTAATTGGGCCTGAATTGATTCAGGAAATGGAGGAGCAAGTGATACAGATTAGGCAGCGGCTGAAGGAAGCACAGGATAGGCAAAAGAGTTACGCTGATGCACACAGATCAGATAGAACTTATGGAGTAGGGGATCGTGTATTTATTCGCATCAGACCAAATAAAAGTACCATTCGGTTTGGGAAGGGTACCAAGTTGTCACCTCGCTTTATAGGTCCATTTGAGATTCTTGAGAAAATCGGACCAGTTGCTTATCGTCTCACGCTGCCACCCCCACTTGCATAAAACTCATAATGTATTTCATGTTTCTGTATTACGACATTACATAGCTGATGAGACTCACAAAATTCATTGGAAGGAATTGCAGGTCTCGGATGAGGGAACCTTCAGGGTCGAACCATTACGTATACTTGATCGTAGGGTTCGACAGCTCCGTAGTCGCCATGTGGACCAAGTTAAGGTCCAATGGGACAAGTATAGCCCAGGGTCTGCTACCTGGGAGGATGCAGAGACCATGCGTCGAGATTTTCCCTCACTATTTTAACCATAACTTCAGGACGAAGTTTCCCGAAGGGTGGGTGTATGTAATGCCCATATTTTGATTCGGCATATTTATTAGTTAGACACACCATACTTTATTTCTTATATATTCTGTTGAACTCAGCTCGACTGAGTAGACTATATTGGACCTCGTTATATGATGTTACTCTGTTTTATGATTTCACCATGATTATGATGTTACTATGTTATGCGATTATGATGTCATGATTATCATATGATTTCCTTATTTTACGATTGCAGTATATGTTTATATGTTTTCCTTAATGAAATGTGAAATATATGATTCGGTACGTGGATACCATCTTCTTATATGAATTGCTGAAATGTTATATGTCATACGCATCTATGATGAGCTAAAAGGTTACATGAAATACAATAATAACATGGATCAATTGGCGATCAATGGAAAATGCTTTCTATAAATTGTATTTTGCAAAACACTAACCTACAGGACACAGGGGCTATGGGATAGCCAGTTACTTGATCTGATATATATTGGAAAGGAAAAACATGTTCATACAGCAAACCTTAGCAGCCAAATGAGGATACGATAACACAAACTGATAATCCCGATAGCAGCAAGTATGAGTTGATAAGGGCGTAGGCCCAGTATGTTGAGAGGGATGGATGTGTTTCCCACCCTATGTTTCCATGAGACCCGAGGTCGTAAGAGGGCCGTGCTGAGACACGCTCCCCATGTTGTTGTGATGACGATGGTCGGATTCCTGCTAGGGGAGGATAGGTCCGCTGTTCAGCCGACGCTATCGCTCTCAAGTTCTATGTGGTCAGATCGGTGAGTCCAACATCCACTGTTGTACTAGCAAAGGAAGGATAGGGAGGATGCTGGACGTAGGTTATGATGGGAGGATGTGTTAGTTAGTACTGTTGGGGGTTTAGTATTCCTTGATTCCGAGTTAGTGGAAGTAGGCACCCTTCCTTGTACATGATTGATTAAACTAATGTAAAGATAAAGAGAATGATGTTAAATCATAAAGGGTTAACTGTTAAATAACCGAGGATGTTAAAGTAATTATACTATATATTATGCTTGCTCTTCTGCATGGGGGTAGATACTATTATTAGTTAGCAAGTATGCATAGGCGGAATGGGGTTTGTTTATAGTACATATCCGACATGTGCATACACTGGCCATGCATGCACACCTTGTACGTGTACAATATTACTGGTGTATAACATACTTGTCATGCTTGAATAGTAGTATAAATGTCATAGATAACTCAGTTAAGGATACATCAATCAACTTAGGTAATGAATGGTTAGGTTGTCAATGTGTAAATAAGTGGATTAGTAATTATATGAAAATATTGTAATAATAAACTAAGACAAGTGTCGTCAGTTAACATTGTCATAGGAGAACTGTTGTGAATAGGGTAATGATAGTGTCTAATTAATTAGTAAAATTGTTTAAACCCTCACAAGTGCTTTGTTTATAAGAACAAGGATGCTATGTTGATGATAGGGTACTCATGTGATAAACAAATAATTAAGAATACTATGATTAATTCACCTTTTATTATTGTTAAATGGTGATTTAATTATTATTATTAATTAATAAATGGTGATCTAATTATTATTATTACTTAATTAATAATATTCCAGCAACATTTATATCCCTATCGTAACAATTGCAATATAAGTAAGATTTAAAATATTGATTTATAAATTAATATTGTGTAATTATTTCCATTTCAAAAGTTAGCCATAATAGGATAATCATTTTTGGAATGAACGTGATGTGATGGAAAATGGTTATTTAATTATTCAATGTTAATCTTGGAATTTAAACCTCAAGCTAAGTGGTCTCGACGGATAAGGTGGACCATTAAGACACATCATGTCCAAGTTGAAAAGGGGCAACTAATTATATAATATTTTATTAATTACATTAATAACATTAAAATATCAAGGATGGCGGATAGACTTGTATTCAATGAAGCTTGTTTCGAATGGATAACCTTTGGGTGATAATCCCCACCGTAATAAATACTTACGACCGTCAATCCAAAACCAACTAATTTTTCCAGGAGAGTAATTAATTATACATTTTTATAAAGAACCGTGTATGAATGAACTCGTGATAGGAGTAAATGTTGAGGGGCTCGAGAGGGGGATTTTGGGGCGGTGGAGTAAGCCCAAGATATTCTCGAGGAAGGGAAATTATATAGAGGGGGAGAGCTTGGAGAAAGGGAGAGGTTTTTTTTTTAGGGGGGAAGAAAAGAAGTTTTGAGGACAGAAGTTGGGAGAACAGAAGTTTGGAGAACAGAAAGATTTTGAGAACAGAAGGAAAGACTGCTCTCGGGATTATCAGATTGTGGGCTCGGGGGCTTGGAAATCCTTTGATTTCCAAGGGCCAGCAAGATAATAGCTGGTCGGTAGGGTGGACACTTCAGTTTGGCTGTCTAAGAGGTTATACAACCTGCTACAACTTACGGTTAGCATCAGCATCAGGTAATTTTCTTGATTATTTATTTTATTAAATTATTATGTGGAAACGAACTCTGAAACCTGCTTATACCTTCTTCCTGATTTATGATTTATTACTATGAACATATTCTTATGCAAAAAAAAACTACAAGTTGTTGAAGGAAAATATTGATATATTAGTTATTCTATTAAATGCGAATGTATGATTATTGGAGACAACACAGTATGCTAAACATCATTTAAAAACGTAGAATTTTCTTCAAAAATTTACTCACACATACCTGAATGAATTACTACATGGGAAATTAACTTAGAAAATTACTTAGTGCTCTACTGTAAAAACCAGAGCACTACACTTATCTTATGTCTCATTGTCACAGCATACCCTAATAACCTGATCAACTTTATCTGCTCTGGATCCTTTTATAATCACCTTGATAATAATTTTCTTAAATAATTATAGATTACAAGGAGGGGGGTCTTATCTTAAGCCATCCCCTTAGGTTCATATGTGTTTAGTGGAATGACATCTCTACATCAAGCCACCACACTTGGGAGATGACTCTCAGTTTTGTTGAGGGGTGGAAGATCCTATCACAGATCGGTCCATTAATGATCTGTGAAACATTGGTGAGTAACGCTGCTATCATGAGGTTACCAAACCTTGGCAGTTCCTTGTAGTCTATGATTTGAATAAAATCTGTATTTTTCCTTTATAATATATTTGTTGTCTATAAGGATAGGGGGGTCTTATTACAAGCCATCCCTACCATGATCATGGGTCTAATTCAGACTAAAGCTATCATCATGTGGTCACCAAGCTACGATAGTTTCCTTCAGTGTCACAGCTAAAGGACAAGGGGTCTCCTTATCGAGCCAGCTTGATCAGTTTTTGGATTAGGTTTGTGAATGGAACTGCTGATATGTGATTACCAAGTCAGGGAATTGGTCTTGTATCAACAAGGTCTTATGTGCAGCCCTTTGAATAAAAAACAAAAGAAGAAGAAGAAGAAGAAGAAAAATGTGTATATAGCCAAAAGAATTGTTGTATATAAAACCAATTAATAAACCAAGGTGATATGTAATTTGGATATCTATGAGCAGTTTTGAGTATGTCCCAGGTCTATCTCAAGCTGATGTTCAATGATTGCATAATGCTAAAGGATCTTTGTTGTCTCTTAGTTCTACTTATCAAATTTGCATTATTTTTTTTAACATGATCATCGATGGGAATATATCAATCTTATATTTTATGCCTGTTGGTTATCCCTTTTATGAACATTTTCTAAAAATTTCAGGTTCGAAAAGTAGTAGACTGATATATTTTCTTTATCTGAATTTTTTGTTACAGAAATAACTGCTTCTTCCCAGCCATTCACCATTTGTTGTGGCCACAACAGATCCCATGCTTCAGTTGAGCACGGCAGCCCCAATTTTAAAATAAGCACAAAGGTGTTTGGGTCAGTGTTCTTGTGAACATGAGATTTTGAACTTGGTTTCTATGATCTTATGCTTGTACCTTTGGTTAGCTTGATTGTCATTCTTTTTCTCTGGGAATTTTCTAAGTGTTTTTGGTTTGTTGGAAGCTTTGATTTTTAAGCGTTTTGTCCTTTGCTTCTGCCAACCCGAAACCCGACGTTCCGACCACCCGAAACCCGCAACCCAAAAGGTGCAGATTGCGGGAATTCATTGTCGAGTCCTTTGATTTTGGTAAGCCCGAAACCCGCAACCTGAAAGGTGTGGGTTGTGGTAGTCATTGCTAATAATTTTTAAGAATATTTCATCCTAAAACCCGAAACCCGCAATCGCGGCTTTCGAATTTCGGAAATTAGTTTTATCTTTTAGTTGTGTCGTTTGTTCCTGAAACCCGCAACCAGCAATGTCAGGTTGCGGGATGCGGGAATATCTTTTTCATTTTTACAGATTGTTTCCATTCACGAAACCTGCCACCCGTGATTTTTGGGTTGCGGACTTCGGAAACCTGTTTACGTGTTTTGGTTTAGTTTTCACTCCCGAAAACCGCAACTTTCGGGTTGCAGCTTTCAGAATCATGAATAAACTTTGTGAATAAATTTACACAACCCGATCCCACGTCCTGCATTAGTTAATTTGCACCGTCGATTCCTTTGATCAAGTGGATGAAATTCAATCGTTCGAATTTACGTTTTAATGCCTTATTTTCTTTGTTCTTAAGACCAAGTTTCTCACTGCAATTCTCATCTCATGATCACTTCTGAAGATATGATTGCTTGATTAGATTGGTTTATAATGGCAGTTTTCAGATGTGAATTTGAATTGTGCGTGATTCTGTTAAATTTGTACTTTGTTATGATCCATTTTGGGTTAACACATGCTGCGACATCGTTTCATTACAATTCAAATGATTTCAGTTCTAAATTTGTATGATTTAAATCATAGCAGCTCATTATATTCAATCATTATGATGTTTTGTAATTCTTCTTAAATATGGTCGCAAGTATGAAGCACTTAGTTCGTCGTCTGAAAAGTTTCCTGTTTATTTTGAAAGATTTATTTCTGACGATCTGTGGTGAGTAACATGCAGACAGGTTATGAATCCTTCGATGGATGTTTTATGCAAGAATAGCTTCAACCTTTGTTATTTCAAGAACCTATGTCTCCACCCTCTGAGTCGGGTGTTCCGGATACCAGCAGTCATAGCGAAGAGGAAGATTTTGAAACTCTGCCCATTTGCATGCTACTCCCTCAGAAGAAGGAAGCGAAAATCAATGAACAACCATGTGATCGGGATAAATCCATTATTCATGATTTTATAATCAATCAGGAACCTGCTACTCCACCAGCTCCCGAGAAGCAAGACCCGTTGTCCGATTTTTCTGTTTTTGAGAACATTGTGAATCAACAGGAAGATTCCGAGGTGATTCAACATAAATATTTGATGGATCATCTATTGCCTATTATCGATAGCTAGTGGGCCGTCGTTGAATTTGGCAATTTTATTACGGGATTTCTCCCGAAATTAGAAAATGACCCTTTCTTCAAATTTTGCTGTTGGACTGGAGGGAGTCGTTTGAGCTAAAATTGTTCAGGTTATTGTGGCAGATTTTCTGGATTGGTAGTTTGATCCGATTTTTGTAATCCCTACCTTTTGGGATATTCCATTTGTACTCTATTGTAATTTCCTATTTAAAGAGGAATGCCTCTCAATGTTAGGGGTTGATCATTTTTGGGTTAGAAATCAGCAGGAGATGACTTGGAGATACTCTGTCTTAGCAGAGCTTTGTAATTTTGTTTACAGGCTTCATTACTACAGTAAAGTAATCCCTTTGAATCATCTCTTATTTATTGTTCAAATTTCTTTGACACTACTTCATTTCTTGCTTCAAATTGTCATCTATAGTGTATGATCTTTTGCCAGCATTAATTTATATAAGGATCTGTTATACTGATTTCTCTTTATGGTTGATCTGTGTATGAAAATGTTTTATTGCATTTCTTTCAATTGAGATGTTTTCTTTAATGATTTCTGCAAATGATCAACATTTGATTTAATCATTGTTAATTTTTCAATTAAAAAAGTTATTATAGATTTATGTTGAACAGGTTACATGCTTAAATTATTGACACTTAATTTTCATTGATTGATCATGATCTAAGTGAATAAGTAAATGCATCTTTTACATTTCTGTTGAAGTTGGAAAACATACTTATCCCTCTCACATCAAGATTGATATGCACTAAAACAAGCTTTACCTTAGATTAGATCTAACTTAGAGTAGATTCTTTTCTCACATAGGTTAAGTTAGAACGTATTAAGTGTTGATACCTTTGTTCTCCTTAATTGGAGAACCGATCTATTGATCGAAACACCAACTCATAGAGTACCAGCGGAGGCCGAATATCCGTGGGAGATTTCAATACCAAACAGGATGGGGATAGAACTGCCCTTGCATAGGGTCTTTTGAAGCCTTTCATTATGGGTTTTCACCCTCTATTGGGAGCCTTGGACCCATTCTAGCACCTTGCAATTACCTTGCACCCTTGAGGCCCCAATAAGGTGATAAGCACAATTAGCCATGTATAGTGGAAATTTCTGCCATTGATCTGCGTGTCATTAAGCTCCTCCAAGAACTCGTTCAATAGGTATTGGCACCAGTTGAACTGCTCTCCCTCTGCGATCGTGGTGCCAAGCGGTACTGCGCACACAGGTAGCTCCAGTGGCCTGCATTTTCTAAAAATATTACCGGCTAACAGATGCATGATAAACCATGTGGCGTTATCATCTATGTCTTATGTCTGAAATCCCCTCTTCCATTTGACGACAATTTGGGTTTTCTTCATCTTCGCCATGGCTTCCTTGTCCTTTCTTTTCCCCTGGAAAAACTGCTTCAGGTCTTTACCCCTTTTACTTAGACCAGTGACACAGTGGACAATGTCAATGGTCAAGTCAACATTTTGGTCGAGCCACAAATATCCCTGGTGAATGCATTCCATCAGTGTTCGCACCACCACATTCAATTCCGGTGATATGTCAAAATGCGGGAGCGTGAGCAAATTGAGTAGTCTCGACTTGACTACTCCTAATAACCAGCTTTCCGCGACAAAATTAAGTTCTCCCTTTACATCTTTCTTTCAGCACTTGTACTGGTCAGGTTGGGACTATGGGAACCTAGGTCCATAGGGCTCCTCCTTCTGCATCTGAAGCAGATCATAGTCTTCCCACTTACATTCTGTAATTTTTCCCAACAAATTTTTATCGACATCAACATGCTTTGAAATTGGCGAGAGTGGGATGTCGTATTTGGCGTTCGTCATTAACTTGATGACCAGTGCGTCCAGTGCACACGGTGAAATATAGTCTCAGGTCATTGTTAAGGGTATTTCCTTATCATCTGTCGGCAGCTTTTGCACTGTTGAAGCCATTTTTGGTACCTTCATCCTCGGCCCCACTGTATCTTTGCCTTTATCCTGCATCTTTGGTCCGTGTCTCAGTGATCTTCTTTATGCCTGGCCTAGTTCTAAGATGCCCTTCTTGGATGGGGTTCTCATTAACCCTTCAATCCCTCCGTATTGGAATACCTTCATAGTCTCTTGGATTGTGAATTCTTATTCAATTGTGGACCACTCAGACATCCACTAGACAATGTCCACAGAGTTTCAAATAGCTTACTGAAAATGATCTTGTAAATTAATGTGCACTAGAAAATTCTAAGTGTGTGGTAATGCCCGCGAGTCTGAATGCAGCGTTACTTATAGGCGCATCTTGATCCCCTCCGCACCCCTTAACAGATAGATGATCAATAAATATGGTATCCGTTGGCCAAATACAGTGGATTATTTGGTCCTTTCCTCCATAAACTCGTTTAGAACGACTATTTGGTCATTAAATTCCAAAGCGGTCACTGGCAAATCACTGTATAACGGCTATTTTTCTAACCGACATCGTAACAGCTATATTTCTGGAGTGTTGCGTCAAACTGTGCAATAGGTCATCATTGCTCCTGCGCAGTTACTTTGCGGTGCCTAATTTCTTCCCTCTGAACTTAACATCTTTCCTCGTTCACTTGCTCTTTGCAATTGCCTTTTGGACTTCGCAGCTGTGTGGTTCCTCTTTTCTTTTCTTTTCCTTTCTTTTTTTTGGCGCAGTGGCACATCTTAACAGTGCTGTGCGGTATATACATGTTCCTTATTATACATTGCGTACAAAATCTTTCCCATTTCTAGTGCCCATTTCCAACTGTATTTGGCACTTAGAAATTTCCTTCTGTCTGATCATTACATATTTTGCAAAGCAGGACTATCTCGATAGGGTTTTAGTCTACTTCCATTGACTAGGCCTGGCAATTTATCTCCTTCTAATGTGTCTAACTGGACTACGCCACCATTATTTACATGTAAAACAATATATGGACCAATCCAATGCGTTTTAAACTTTCCAGGAAATTTTATGAATTAGCTATCATGCAAGAGGACTAGATCACCTACCTGGAAAGACTTGTTCTTGATGTGGTGATCATGCCATGCTTTTCCCTTTCCTTCTGCACTTGTTGGTGAAATCCTACAATGAAGCGATCCTCCTCCAGACCAACCAAGTGTAGAATCCTTTCTTCCAATGCATCGTGATCTTCCATTCCTGTAAATGCAACTATTCTCAAACTAGGAACAATGTACTCCATAGGAATAATGGCTTCCTATCCATAGGCCAGGCTAAACAGTGTATGGCCAGTCAGCTTCTTGCATGTGGTTCTGTATTCCCATAAAACAATGGGAATGCGCAAATCCCAACCATCCCTATTCACATTTCATACCTTGGTCAGCGCATTCTCCAATACTTTATTGAATGCTTCCACACTCCCATTCGCTTATGGATGATAAGGAGTACTTCGCTGATGATGAATACATAATTCATTTGTTAACGCCTCAATGGTTCTGTTCAAAAAGTGAGTGCCTTGATCACTCATCAAAATATTCGGGCATCCAAACCTCATAAGGATGTCTTCAAATATGAATTGCGCGACAATACATGCGCTACAATCCTTTACTGGCTTTGCTTTTGCCCATGTGGTGAGGTAATCCTCTTCCTAGGTGGGTTTATAGGTCCCACAAAGTCAATTGCCCATTTCTCAAATGCCTGTAACGTCAACTGTGGATTTAATTTCATTTCATCTCTTCATGATGGGTTTCCCGTCCTCTAACAGACATTGCAGCTCTGGCAATGCTCTTTCGAGTCCTTGTGAATGGTAGGCCACCATAGCCCTACCCGCAATATCTTCTACGCGGTGGGTCTTCCTGAGTAGTGACCTCCTGCTGCTTCTGAATGTGCATTAGCCAATATGAATGGCTTCTCATGCTCTAATACACATCTGTGCAGTACTTCATCCGGTCCCAATTTATATAACTAACCTGCGATAATGGTGAAGTCTGTTTCTCGCACTACCAACTGCTTCTTTTGCTGCATAGTGAACTCCATGGGTGCTAATCGAGTAGTCAATAAGTTTATGATGTCTTTATAATAATCATCAACTATCTGGATGGAAAACAACTGCGTGTTCGACAGATTGTCTTCAATATTCGTAGGCTCTTCTCCTGAATCAATCCTTGATAGTTGATCAGGTCCCAATTTCAAACTTCCTGGCTTAATAATGATCTCAAAATCATACTCTTGAAAGAGTAACATCCATCTGCATATTCACCCCCCTAACACTGTCTTATTGACCAGGTATTTCAAAGCAGAATGGTTGGTGAACATCAAGAAGTGCGCACTAAGAAAATAGTGTCCGAACTTCTGCAGTGCATAAACCATAGTGAGGCCTTCTCTCTCAGTAGTGGTATAATTCTTCTCTGCATATTAGAGCTTCCAGCTTGAAAATGCGATGGGATGGTCAAAACCTCCCTCTCCTGGATTTGCTAAGACAACCCCCAATGCTACGCATGATGCATCAACATGAACATGAAACAACTTCTCCCATTCTGGAAAAACTAGGATCAACGCAGTGACCATTTTTTCTTTCAAGGTGTCAATACCTTGCTCACACTCTACGTTCCAAATGAACGACGCATATTTCTTTAGCAGCTTCTCCATTGATGCGGTTATCTATGCATACCCCTTTATGAACTTCCTGTAATAACCGGTATGCCCCAATGTAGTGCGCAACTGATTTACTAAGTTTGGCATTGCCAAGTTTACAATGACTCCGATCTTCGTAGGATCAACCATCAGAGCCTATTTACAGACAATGTGTCCCAATAGAATCCCATAAGGAACACATAAAACACACTTCTTTAAGTTCAAAGAGATCTAGTGCTGCGGACACCTTTCTAGCATGAGTCTAAGGTTTGCACCATGGTTATTCAGCAACCCAAATACTGTCCAATCATCAAAATATGCTTCTAAAAACTTATGCATAAAATCTTTAAATGCTGTGATGACAACTCTGGAAAAGATGGCAGGTGCGTTCTTCAGACCGAATGGCATCACCATGTACTGGAATGACCCCCATTCTGTGGAAAATGTGGTCTTATGTCTGTCTGCGGGATCAATCCTTATCTGGTGATATCCTAAAAAACCATCAGTAAAGGAGTAGGCCTCATTTCCTCCAACATTATCAAGCACTTCATCCGTGAAGGGTGTAGGAAACAGGTCATGTATTGAAGCATCATTCAACTTTCTGAGATCCACACAAATCCTGATCTCACCTTTCATCTTCTTATCTTGGACAACCATAGGGATTATCCATTCAGACTCTTCAACCGGCTCAATGATCCCTGCATCAAGCATCTTATCCAGCTCTTCTCTCACTCTTTCTTTGTATCACGAGTTCAAGCGATATGGTCTTTGATTAACGGGCTTCACACCCAGCTTAAGAGGTATTTTCATAACTCCTAAGTCCCCCAAGATGCCCTTCATCTCTATAAATTTTGTTGGGGATAACTCCTGATATTCCTGCAATATGTCCTCCATCTCCGTCACAGTCTGATCATCCCAATAGTCTCCAATAGACGCGAAATTTGGCTCTTTGCTGGTGCCAATATTTACTTTCTTTGTTTTCACGCATCCGCTCATATCTAGAATTTCCAGGGGAGGCCCCACTACCTCGTGCGCACCTTCTGACTCAGGTATCTTAATTTTGCGTGGGTCCTCCGCATCACTGTCTTCTTTTTCTTTAGCTTCCTCAGCTAGGTTATTGACGGGCTGTGCATATGACCCTTTTTGTTCCTTTATTCTACCTTGTTTATGACTCTTTTTGACATAATCCTGTATTACCACTAGCTCTCTTGCTTACATTTTGCACATTTTGGCCTTGGTAAGGATTGATATTGTTCTTTTTGTTATTTGTCAATTGATTATGATTGGATCGAGTTGTGTTTCCATTATTTCCTACTAAAGAAGTGGTGTTCCAGGTTCAGTATTATTTTATCTACATGTTGCAGAATGAAGGATTATGGAAGCTAGATGATATGCATCTTAGTCTTGAGCAACTACACAAAGGTATCAAGTTGATGTATTTCTCTACATCACTTTGGTTACCTATCCAGCGTGTGGATTATAATGCAGTCAACCGAAGCATGGGAGATTTTGTACCTCAGTCAATATTTTGGGTCTATGATGACTCATAGTTGACCAATCCGATATCTCTAGGATTATCTCCACTTTCAACGACTCAGACTCCTGAAATATCTCTTTGAGGATCCATAGATAGGCCTTATTTGGAAATCTATTGTAACTACACGATCTCTCATATTTCTCTCATAAGCATTGATGTATATAAGACATGGGGACTCTTTGGAAGGGTTAGCCACAATTCGCATAAGATCTATTGAACACTGTATCAGACCTTTTTATAAAAGAACTTTTGATTTACCTGATTCGAATGTGTTGATCAATTTCATGTGAGTGAGTGGTTGTTCAGCCTTTGTTGCCGAAGGCGGGCCCCCCTTTTGTAACAGGTGTTGTTATAAGTAGGATTTCTTTCCTTTATGCATGATTATTCAGGTTGATAAATTTAATGTTTGATGCAGTCTGATCGATTTGATTGTTTAATATTCAGAATTGGTGTGTTGAGTATAGCTAAGTGTGAATTCCTTAATTAGTGATACAATTGGATTGCACAGTCATTTCTATTACATTTACACAGGAATATATGAATGGTGAATGTTGAATTAGAATTACTCCTCCGGTGAATGGATGCATTAAGTGATTGTTGGAAATTTGCTGTTAATGTGTAAGGGTAGAGGTAGACTGTAGAATTTAATTAGTCTGTTCAATTTCTTCATTTCAGCTGTTGTTTATCGAATTGTTTCCCTAGGAATTTCTTAGTTTATTGAATTAGATTTAGAAATTAATTGCTTTCTGTAGTATGATAGAGTGTTGTTAATTGTTGATTTCTTTTTGTAGCATAGCAGAATGTTATATCATAGTAGATCATTTCTTGAAGATGATAGTTAAATGCTTGGATTTGATTGCAAGATTCTTTCTGTAATTGGCAAATACTTAGGAGTCCATTCACCAAAAGACTACATCCTAATTCAATTCAGTAATTCATTAATCTCCTCTGTGTTAAGATCATCTAATTGCAATGTCTGGCATTTTGTGTATTTTTGCTAAAAGCAAGATATTCTTGATATTTTTGATATTGTTGGGGCAAGGTTTTATATTTTGCTCTCCATCTTTGGAACTCACTCATAGAATTATCCTTGGTTGGTGTGACACACTCATATTCATCAGATTTAAAGTCATAAGAATAATCTTCATTTCTCTTGAAATTGTAAGAAGTGTTGCCTGATGGCATCTCTTCCTCGTACCATTCACATTCTGCTTCATATTTCTCATAAGCATCTACATATTCCTCATAAGAATTGTACTCATAGGATTCATCATAATAGTAAGACATGGCTGCCAATTATTCTTGAATGTATGTACCTAATCCACAGGTGCAAGGACCATGCTCTGATACCACTGTAATGTCCCTTATTAGGAATTTTATTAAAATTGCAATTTTCCACTTTTTTTCCCTAGTTCGACCTTTGACTAGTTTTGATCTCTAGGTCCCAAATTTGCCCCAAATGATCCCAAATATTCTGATAAGGTATATGAGTGATATTAGAACATAAATATGTGTTTCAGGGATTCCTTTGGACCTTTAAAATACTTCTGCAAATCCTCTTTCAATTCTGATCAACGTAGGTAACTTTACTAGTGATTTTCCTTTGACTAGTATTGGTCTCTAGGTCCCAAATTGACTCCAAATGCCTTCAAATATTCAAGGAAGGTGTATGAATGATATTATAACTTGAATATGATGTTTATGGATGACATATGTCCACCAAAAGACCTCTGCAAACTCTCTTAAGATTCTGAACCAATTATGCAATTTTACTAGTAATTTGGGGTTCAAATCCCCCTGGGGTAAGTACTGAAAATGGCTTCCCAAATGCCTCCAAACCCACTCAAATTTATGATTAGAGGTATGTAATTTGTTAATTATTTTATTAAAGTCTCATATGCACCATTAATGGATTATTACAACTGTTCTCACCCTCTCCCATTCAACTGCAAAAATCCCCAATTCGACCCTTGGGGAAATGGCACTATTTCACCTCCCAATACAACTAAACTAAGTAAAAATGCTTCAAATGCTCAATTACAGTACATGAAACTTGTATAAGACATCCATGGAAGTATATTTATCACAAATATATCAAAGAATCATCCATTCATTCGAAATCATCATCAATACATTGGCTCACAACAAGGTAGTGGGGAAATGGCATTATTCTTCCATTAAAAATGAGATTTATAAATTTCTACTTGGAATTTCGACCTGAAACTTTTTGGATATGAAGAAAAGAGTATTTAATTCATATTACAAAATAAATGGGGCATTAAAATCTTCCCCAAAGAGTACAATAGCTCACCAAAAACGCCCTCCCTCAAGGATCAAGAATATGCCATCAAAACTGGAAATGGTTGAAGGAGTGAGCTGCAATAGAAGAAACCATGAGCTTCCCTGTAGCTTACACCTACAAATAAAGACTCCATTAAATCTCAAAATGAAAGGTCTGAATGGCCTTTCCAATTGCCAACTTGGATGGGAATCTTTCACCCTCGAAATTGGCTAAGGCAAGAAACTAGTCATCCACTAGCTCTCCCTCTTCACAAATGCAATTGCAAATTCTAAAAATGATCAAAAGCTGGTTTCATTCTTTGTTATTGACATTTATAAAGTTCTAATGTCCTCCATGGGTCGAATTCCTTCCAAGAGACTCATGCCAACTCAAGTTGGGAAGAGATTCCAAAGAACGCCACTTGTACAACAATTCCTAGTCTCCCACTTCCACCAAATCATATGTGGAAGAATCTTAGCTGCCCTAACACCCTTGAGCGCTCTATTGGAGTCTATTTTTATCCCTGACATGTCATATATGTCATATTTCAGCCTTCAGGTCTGATTTGTGTCATAGGTGTCATGGCATCTTCATCATTGTTGTCATAGAGCTAGGGAATCTAGCCCAAGTGTCTCACTAGCTCCAAATTGCCTCTTCCTCTTCCATGGGAGTTACTCTTCCTCTATATTTCGACCTTGGATGATTCATTCCATGAATAATACCTTTTGGAATCCCCCAAGTATGTTACCATTCACCTTGAATTCGAATTGGTGAGAGAATGATGCCAAGTGTAGTGGGGAAATCTAGCCATATGTGGGTCCCACTTCTTCCATGTGTCTTCATGATCAAATGCCACTTTTATTTTCACTTGTATATATTTATTTAGATCCTTTATCAAATATTTATGCCACTCTAATGTTCAAACATCATTTATTATCCCCCTTATTCCAAATGCCAAAGCTTCCACTCCAAACCTAGGAAACTAGTAATTTTCCTCCTTGGCAATTATTTGACCTTTAACATCAATTTTACAAGCTCTAATGAATATGGCCAATGTGATTAGGCCATTGTGACCCAATTCCAAATTTGGGACATGACAAATCCTCCCTTCCCAATATTGCTTGTCCTCAAGCAATTTCAAACATGGGTGTTGAAGAACCTGCTTCCTGTATAATTCTTTGAAGTTGCCATTGAATTGCCCAACCTTGAGTCTTTGAGTTTCCATGAAGATTTTAGAGAGGAACCACCATGCTTGCTGCTGCACTACTCTGATAAAATTCACTTTATTAAGTGGGAAATCTATCTCCCATACTGCTTGTTTCCCAAAAAAAAATTCAAACCAATGAGACAAAAATTATTCCAGGGTCCCATTGCTTGTATTGCACCCCAACAATTAAAAGTGATCTCCAACCCATACCATCAGATAAGAGGATTCCTGGATCCCATTTTCTTGTATGCATTCTTCCAAACATCATGAGTACAAAATATATATCATCAAAGTACATAACAACATAATGAAAATGTACATCAAGGAGGTGCTTCATCAAAGAATCATGAAAGTGCTTGTACCTCCAAGCAAGTAGACCACGATTTTCCAAGTGCATACAAGCTTCAAGTGACCAATCAAATATGCTCCAATGACATAGGTGAGGATCCCATGTCCTATAATGCTGCTCCAAAAGGATGTGATATGCATCAAAATATTCAACCATGTATTCTTTCATCCAAGAAGTGAATGAAGAATCTCCACTAAAATCTGAACCAAATAATGAGCAGAAAAAACAAGGAGACTTCAAATGACTCAAAGAAGTCTCACCCATACATCCATGAATGTTACAATCATAAAGATGTAACAAAGCATGTGGCTTCCAACAAAAATTTTCTCCCATCATAAATCTATTCACCCAAGTGTTGGATGAAGTTCCTCTAACATCAAATGAACCCAGTGTTGAGCAAGAAAAACCATGAGTCTTCAAGTGACTCAAATCCATATCATAGGTGCATCCATGTAGATGTGAATCATCATAAAGTGACAAATTATGCTGCTGCAAATGTGAATAAGAAGGTGCTCCAACCATGTCATCATAAAAGGTAAATCTAGGAGTTCCATACTCCTCATGTGGCACCATCAAAAAGAACCCTTTCACCCATACTTCATTGAGACTAATATTGCAAAACATGGAATTGTAGGATGTAGGAGAACGAACTAACTCACCCAAATGATCAAAAAGTGCAGAAGTTTCATCATGGGAAGGATCAATGTGGGTAGTATCATGCAGCTCCTTCAAAAGGGGGAAACCTTTGTCATAGATTGGTTCCAATGTAGAGGAATCATGCTCTTCTTTAAAAATTGCATAACCTTCATCAAGAGACAATTCAAGTTCCTCTTCCACCACATCAAGTGTTTGGATCTCTTCAAGTTCATCTTCAAAAACATTAATCACATTCAAATTCCCACATTTCTCATGATCCACCATGTCATGAGAATCCTCCAAACAATCTACCATTTGACAATCTGAAACATAGGAGGAAAAACAAGTATCTTGCAACTTTTCAAGAAGTTGCTCATTTTGAATTGTGAGCTTATGAATATCCTCATTATTCTTCAAGTATGCGTCATGTAACAATTCATTAAGCTCAAACAAATGGTTTCTATCAAAAAGCAAAGACATGAAATTACCTTTGATGTGGCACATTGCTCTTTGAATCTTCTCCATGTCTTCAAGGAAGGATGTTTCCTCCAATGAAGTAGCTCTCCAACAAGAATTTGACACCAACGCTTGAGTGTCATGGAGAATGCTGGGGGACTCTTGGATCTTCTTTTCTTTCATCTTTAAGGACCCTTCAAGAAAATGAGGCTCTTGCAAATGAACCTCCTCATCTTCTTCATTTTTTCTTGGACCAACTTCATGAAGCTCAAGTGGTGATGGGGAAGTTGATCTTGGTTCTTCTTCAACTGCTACAAGGTCTTCATTATCATGCTTAATGGAACTTGGGATTGCAGCAACACTTTCAAAAGTGATCTCTATGTCACCAACATAGAGGTGTGAGCACCCATCAATAGGTACTCCTTCATAGTTTAAGCATCCATCAGTAGATGCTCTTTGGTTCATGTCTAAGCTAGAAGGTGTCTTGAAATGATCCTCCATATTTTCAATAGAATATTCTTCATGCTCTTCTGATGTCTCTTCATTTTTCTCCTTCAAGCAAGCTGATGCATTTTCCCCTTGTTTTCCTTAGGATCAGTATATTTGGAATCTCTTCTTGAATAAATCTCAAAAGCTCTCCTCAAGGAAGACATCATTTCATGCACACATATATGATACTCGCTCCAAGGTTCTTTACAAGAAGGGCATAAACCTTTCTTTACTAAATCCACATCTTCATGTTTGGGCCTATTTTCAAAAACATGTTCAGCAAAGTACTCAAAAGACATGGCATTTTGTGTATTTTTGCTAAAAGCAAGATATTCTTGATATTTTTGATATTGTTGGGGCAAGGTTTTATATTTTGCTCTCCATCTTTGGAACTCACTCATAGAAATATCCTTGGTTGGTGTGACACACTCATATTCATCAGATTTAAAGTCATAAGAATAATCTTCATTTCTCTTCAAATTGTAAGAAGTGTTTCCTGATGGCATCTCTTCCTCGTACCATTCACATTTTGCTTCATATTGCTCATAAGCATCTGCATATTCCTCATAAGAATTGTACTCATAGGATTCATCATAATAGTAAGACATGGCTGCCAATTATTCTTGAATGTATGTACCTAATCCACAGGTGCAAGGACCATGCTCTGATACCACTGTAATGTCCCTTATTAGGAATTTTAATTGCAATTTTCCATTTTTTTTCCCTAGTTCGACCTTTGACTAGTTTTGATCTCTAGGTCCCAAATTTGCCCCAAATGATCCCAAATCTTCTGAGAAGGTATATGAGTGATATTAGAACATAAATATGTGTTTCAGGGATGCCTTTGGACCTTTAAAATACTTCTGCAAATCCTCTTTCAATTCTGATCAACGTAGGTAACTTTACTAGTGATTTTTCTTTGACTAGTATTGGTCTCTAGGTCTCAAATTGACTCCAAATGCCTTCAAATATTCAAGGAAGGTGTATGAATGATATTATAACTTGAATATGATATTTATGGATGACATATGTCCACCAAAAGACCTCTTCAAACTCTATTAATATTCTGAACCAATTATGCAATTTTACTAGTAATTTGGGGTTCAAATCCCCCTGGGGTAAGTACTGAAAATGGCTTCCCAAATGCCTCCAAACTGTAGTGCCCCTAGACTACTGTAGACATTGAGGGCACTTGCTTAGTGACCCAACTGTTTGAAACATTAATTAAATAACCTTTTGACCTTATTTTTTGAGTATGTGTATCTGAACTGTTGAGGTAAATGAATAATTGCATATGTTAAACGATTAGCTATGACTATGGAAAATTATGTTGATGGATAATGCTTAACGACTAGCTGTATGGTGATTATGTATTTGGCGACGAAATGTATATTTGATAAGATGAATGAGCAGTTTGAATAAATCATAAATGTTTAACAATGCTAGAGTTAGAAACCAGATGATGATTGTTGAGAACAGTGCTACTAATAATTTGTTGCGAGAAGTGTGTGTAGAAACAAGTGAGACGGTTCACCAACGGACACACAAAGGAACATGGAGGGTCGTAGAGTACGGGTAAATCACACACAGGGGAAGCGACGACGATGTCAACTTCCGACAAGAATACCACGCATGAGCAGATAAGCATTGATCCGCTTGCTCAAGAGGAATGCGTGAGGGCGTACGAGGTGGGCCACGACGGATCTGGTCACGTACGAGTTGAGGGGCGCGCAGTGAGAACGGACTCACTCCTCAGCGCCATTAGTCCCTAGATAGCATGTAGACGGAGGATGGATGGTAACGATTCCTAAAATCCCTACAAGAGTTTCCGCAAGTCAAAACGGAAATATGGTGGCAGAAGGGCCCAACGATGAGGTACCCTGTCGAGAACGGAAAGAATGGACGCAAGGACCCAACGAGGTGGTACCATGCCAAGGAATGGAAACCATGGATGATTGGACCCGACGGAGTGGTGCCATGTCAGAGAATTAAAAATTAAGGAACCAGGAGCCCAACGACGCGGCATCGAGATCCTAGTGAATTTGATTGTTAAATTAAATTGCATAAAAACTTAGGAGAATAACTCTAGATTATTGCTTAGCAAATGCATAACAATAGCTAAGACATTTGCACATGAATAGTTATTTTGTTGAGCATTTAAAATAATAGAAATCATTATTTAGGAACAAAATAGAATCCTAAGATTAGACACCTAGTCAACTAAAAGCTAGGAGTTGATTAAAATATCTGGGGGACAAACTAGAGCAAACTTAGGGGTGTAGGTGCACTTCCCAAAGAAACTGACACTTGGATGGGTGAGTGTTTTAATTAAATAATTAATTAAAAATAATTAATTATGCATGAAGCGACATGTGTCGCATGAGATTTTCCTTTATAAGGAAGGCTTAGGGAATGGGTAAAGGGCCCATAATTTGGACGATTGTCGTAATTTTCGAATGCCTCAAAGACTTGCTGCTATCTAAGGGTTTGGCTTAGAAATCCTGGTGGGAAGGGAAGCCCAAGCTGAATTTCTGAAATACTTGTGTGAGCTCTACGACCCAAAGCTCGGGGGAGGCCATGCGACTGAAAGCATGAGCCTATGGTTGGGTGGCGAAGCTAATGGTTGCTTCGCCTATGGTTAAACGAGCTTTGCTGGAGGGATCCTACGGAAGACGCAGACAACAATGGACCAGCTGGATCGGGTTGACAGGTTAAGGTTTGCTTATTTTTGTTAAGTTATTCACTCTTTTATTTTATTTTTCCAATAACTATAATGGCTAATTTGTTTGTATGAAGTTTTTTTAAGTTTCAGGTTCAGTTCAAGGGGACCCTAAAGGAGGGGTTCTACATTTGGTATCAGAGCCGGTCGAGCCTTGAGGGCACTGGACTCATATTTCTACCGAGGGGCTGTCGGTATCTTCGTCAAGCGAGATTGTTCGAATAATCAAATCGAGCGCTACTTCAAACGATCCACCCCATCTTGGACTCGACAAGCAAATCAGGTTCAATGATTTTTTTTCTTTTAAATATTGTTTTCAGTGTATGATAGTGTTACTCCAGTTTCATTTTCAAAAGAAAGAAAGAGAATGTCTTAGGAATCGATCCAATGACTGTGTGTCTTTAGTGTGATTCGTTTAACTCTGTTTTCTTGGGCATACATACTTCAGATTTCTATGAACGCGTTATGACAAACAAACTCCCTGTAGGTTATTCTTTTAAATGTGATACTGGATTTGTTTTGAAATTAAAACTCTGGGTACGTACGCCTAAATAGTGAAATCAAAACAGATCTAGTTTGCTATGCGTTTATAATTCTGTGGAAGTATTTTCTTTTTATCATTATAAACTTTCTTTTACGAATGTGTTGAAGGTTTTAGGGATTGTAGTAACAAATCGATCTGGGATTTGACGAAACTATAACTCTTTTATTTTCAGTATACATGTACTTCAAACCCTGTGAATGCGAAGAGGTTTTGGGAAGATTAAGGATGTTAACCGATCTGGCATTTTATAATTTCTTTTAACTCTGTTTCCCTTAGTTTTATATTTCGAATCCCTGTGTTGATCTAACTCGTCGAGCGTTCCCAGAATCGTTAGAAACGTCTTACTATTGTTCTTAAAACTCTGTGTTTATCATCTTAACCCTGTTTCAGTTGTGTATCCATCGACCGCTGCAAATCCTGTCAATTTCGATCTAAAGCCTGTGTTAGTTTGTGGATTCCACAGATCGCTGCTGATCCCCACCATCGTTTTAAACCCTGTATAGATTATATACCATAAATCGTTATATACCACAATGGATGCGACTAGGTTCTTTTTTTTTCTTTCCTATCCGTTATCTCCAGTTTAATTTTTGAACCTCTGTAAATTGTGAGAAACCTCTGGTTAAGATCTAAAAATTGATTATTTTGATAATGGTTTTATACTGCAATTCAATTCGTTCCATTATCTCTAATTAAATCCTGAACCTCTGTGAACGGTTGAATCAATCCGACTTTCTATGAATTTATGAGAACCCTGTTTCTGGGTATATGCGCAGGGAATGAGATCTCTATTAAATCGATTGTTGTGACACTTCCTACATATATTTATACCGTAACCCTGTGCAAACTCATTCTAAATTGTGAATCGAAACTCAGATTGCTCAATTAAATCGATCTACCTTTCAAAATTTGTGAACTCTGTTTTTTTTGGATATATACTTGAATTCCAGCGAATGCGATGAGATTTTGGGAAGACAAATTATGAGGCGAATTGTAGTTAGTCGTTGAGGAATCCGGCGTACCCATCTCTGTTGGAATTCCAAAATCCCTTAAATAGTATAAATCTAATCCTTAAAATCCTCCGCGTGTCCTTTTCCTCAAACTCATGGCGTTTTAGTTCATACTCAAAAACTGTATCTTGATCCCTTTGAAAATCTCTGCGTTTAATTCCAATGATGATTGGCGTTTTAAGTTTCATATTCAGAAAAATATTTTGATTCTTAAAGAAACTCTGTATATGCAAGAGTAAATCTCCAGATCGATTTTAATCAACATCCATCCCCGTATGTGAAGTTAAACCTCCAGTTGCTTCGAAAGCATCCATCTCTGTTATGTAAACGATAAACTCCAGATTGTTTTTTTATTAATTCTCATCTCTGCTATGTAAACTTTAATCTCCAGTTGCTTGGAAAGCATACATGCTCTGTTTATATGAATCTACTCACAATCTGGTACTTCTAGTTATTACACTCTAGTATATATATATATATATATATATATGGGATTCGAACCCCACTGGAAAAGAAAACGCTGTGTGGACTGAATAAAAATTTGATGGAACAGTATGTTGATCTGTAAACCACTATTTTCCAGAGCACGAATAGATCCGTAGTTAGTTCGAGAATTTATATTTGATCTGTAATTCTATCCCTAGAATTCGACTTGCACCCTGTCCATGAATATTATTTGGTACCCATTTCTAAAATTCGAAACCCTGTAGATCTGTGAATACGATTGTGATTTCCTCTAGAATGTTCTTAGATTCCATTATTCAATTATATAGGAACTGGACACCCATTTCTAAAATTCGAAACCCTGTAGATCTGTGAATACGATGATTTCCTGTAGAATGTTCTTAGATTCCATTATTCAATTATATAGGAACTGGACCTCAATCCTAGTCCATTGATCGGTAAAATCATTACTTAAAATATTAAATATGTATATATATTTGAAGCAGGTTTTTGTGCCATCGATCCGTAGATAAATTATAGAGAATTGTATATATTGTTGTGTTAGCATTAGCCTGAAATATATCTGTTATTCCTAAAAATGTTTCTTATAGTGTTTAAAACTGTATGACTTCAGCACAAAAATTGTTCCAATAGATAGTATTGACAGACTCAGAACCGATCTGCAATTTTATAGAGATTCCGGTTCTAGCATAAACTTGATGCAAGTGAGAACGAACCATCCACCCACCTAGGCTTCGACTGCCTGTTCCTCTGTGCATTCCGATGATCAACCCCTCTCCTGGACATCTGGGCAGACCCAATCGAGAATTTCCTTAGTGATTGAACCCATCTGAATTCCTGCCCTTCTGCTATGATGATTTCAATGAATAGGTTGGACTACTGTAACAGAGGTTTCGAAATTATGGTTACAATCTACACATGCAGTTCACTGATCAGCAGCAACGCCCACGTTTAGCACACAACAATGCCTGTACAGCTGTATTTTAGTTTTTATTTTTGTAAAATCTATGTGGCACTCAACCGTGGTCTCCATGCGTGTACAACTGTATTTTAGTTTTTTTTATTTAAAGGATATATATGTAGCACTCAACCATGGTTTTCATGCCTGTATATCTGTAGATTAGATTTTATTTAAAAGAAATATAAGTGGTACTCACTCGATGTAACTAGCTTTTATTCAAAAGAAATGCATGTGGCACATGTTCGTAGATTCCACGCTTGTATACTCGATGCAATGGAGATTTATAAATGATATTACAATTAATAATTGCATTGGACCGGCAGTGATGTTATAGTTAAAACAATTACTATCAATAGCAATCTTAGTATATAACCGTACTATAAAACAGTGATAGATGTAGTTAATGATATAGAAAATAGAAATTATATACTCATGTATCAATTTCAATTTCATAATGTTACGGCGATGACAGAGAACATATGTTCGATAATGGTATTGGAGTTATGAAAGAAAGTGAATTTAAAAGTTATAAAGAATATTCATATTCCATATTTGTGTTTAGGTTAAGGAAGTAGAAAAGTGCATATAATTTCTATAGAGAATATTTAACCCATAATTATGTTTACATTAAAGTGTATTTAAAAGTTATAAAGAATATATATATATATATATATCTATATTACATAACTGTGTTAAGTTATGAAAGTAGAATAGCGCATATAAATTTCATAAAGAATATTTAATCCATAATTATGTTTACAATATGAAGGTAGAAAAGGGTAATCAAATTCTACTAAAAGAAAATGCTGAAATCTTATTGTGACATGTCAAATATATATATGATTTTAGAAGAAGGATAAAAATGTTTCTTTAAGTAAATAAATTGAATTATATTTATATATTACAAGCTTATTGTAGTTTAACTTTTCTTGAAGTAAATAAATTGAATTATATATATATTACTAGTTAATGGTAGTTAGACGAGTGGAAAGAAGAAATAAATTAGTATAGATATATATACTTCTATTTAGTGTAGTCATATGAATGAACGAAGAAATGAATTAGGTTATATGTATTGGAGTTAATAAACTATAGGTTGAGAACATAGTGTATGAGACTTTTGCATAAATGATCTTTTTGAATTAAATAAATAAATTCTACTTACCAGTCCTCGAAGTCTACGAGCCTTACACAATTTATCACTTGAATTATTTTATGAATAGTTTCTAAAAGTAAGGAGTTTCTATTAATATGATATGCTGAAGATTGATTATAAGTATAATTTATTAGTTATAACATGTTGCAATTTGATGTCAAAGTAAGAGTTATAAATAGTATATTAATAGGTTGAAATTAATTATAAGTTATAATTGCCTCATTTTGATTTAGGTTGCATATTCATTATTATATTCCGGACATGTCGTATTGATTATGGATATCTAGAAATCCGAAACTCGAATGATTACTTAGGATTGAGATAGTAAGTTACTCAAACTTGAATGAATGTCGTAGCGGCTACGTGCTAAAAAAAAAAAAAAACACTCATGAGTCAGAGCCTTACATTCACACTTGATATGATTTGGAATGTAGGTATTATTATATATCATTAAATACTTTATATGTTAAAGGTTGGAATGTAAGTATTATTATATGATATTTAATATGCACAAGGTTGAGAATTACCTTGCTTTTAAGGATTCCTATGGTTAGAATCTCCATGGTACTTATATTATAATTACATTTGCACCGATGTGTCTTATGGTTAGTTACATATGCTTAAAGTAGTATATTACCTATGAAAAGTTAGAACCATTGGGCATTATGGAAGGGGAATGGATTAGATAGGAATTTCAAAGTATTACTTGATTTTGTTCTAGGATTCACTTTTGAGGAAAACACCAATCTTTAAATTCAAAACCATGTTGTAAGGTGATGATGAATCTTATAGATGGGAAACCTGAATGGTTCTTTAGATGGATTTCAGTAAGCTAAGGAAGAGAAGATGCTATGTGTATTAAATGATTTGTTTGAAGTTGTGGATTAAAGTAACTAAATCATGAGCTATGATTGTTATGCTAACTATGGTTCTATAAAAAGATTGGATGCTAATGGTGATAATTGTCTTCCAAGCTAAGTTCATGACCTACACTTGATATGAAGGATGTTAGTACAATTTTTTTTTTTTCACTTGCTCATCAGAAGAGACCCTACATTTGAGTTCGTTGGTGATGCATAGAGATCGACATAGAAAAGTCAGAGCTGTGGTTTTTTTTTTACTTCTTCATCCTCGGCAAGAATATTTCCAGCTTCTCAAACATGTTAGAATTATTCTTCACTAAATTTGCTAGTATAAAAGTTCGAATGATATTCAGGGTTCATATACTTTGATGAGGGGTCTTGCATCAAGAATTTTATCGATTGGTTGTAAATGCTTATCTTCTGAAATCAAGGCGATGGCTTTGCAGGTATGCACTACTAGTTTTTAATCATGCCTTGGATTGTGAAAAGAGAGAAGTTAAACTCACTTGAATTATAGAATCTTAACTATACTCGAGTTAGGAAGATAAGTAAACCTTACATGACTTTGTTTATAAAAATTTGAGATTATACTTTTAGCTATACTAAGTAAATGGCACTCCAGTATTTAATTATACTTTGGATTATGAAAAGAGAGAGGTTTCATGTAAGATTAGTTTAGGAATGGATAAGGTATGTATTGAAGAACAGAATTCAGAAGGGTTAATTCTTATTTTGAAATTAAGATATTGTTTAAAATATATGTAATGCCCCTAAAATGACTATGGACTTCAAGAGCACCTGT
This sequence comes from Larix kaempferi, assembly GCA_027924585.1. NCBI lineage: Eukaryota > Viridiplantae > Streptophyta > Pinopsida > Pinales > Pinaceae > Larix > Larix kaempferi. The sequence continues at coordinate 389,480 of BSBM01000127.1, read as the reverse complement.
TGAGTGACCCGGCGGAACAGACTTCAATAAAGTGGCGCTTCGAGTTAGGATGTGTCTTAATAAGGGAGAATCACCTGATGATGTGCATGACTATAGTTGATAAATGAATTAATGAATTGAATTATATGTGTGGACTGGGATAATTGATTGATCAGTTCTTGCTTAAATGCTTAGCCTTGATTGGTTAAGTCAAAGTATTGTAGGACAACTACAGTCCTAGCTTTGTGACTTGGGAAGACGCAATTGAGATGCGTCATAGCTTTCCGCATTTATTCTGAACTTCGGGACGAAGTTCTAAATAAGTAGGGGTGTATGTAGTGCCCCTAGACTACTGTAGACATTGAGGGCACTTGCTTAGTGACCCAACTGTTTGAAACATTAATTAAATAACCTTTTGACCTTATTTTTTGAGTATGTGTATCTGAACTGTTGAGGTAAATGAATAATTGCATATGTTAAACGATTAGCTATGACTATGGAAAATTATGTTGATGGATAATGCTTAACGACTAGCTGTATGGTGATTATGTATTTGGCGACGAAATGTATATTTGATAAGATGAATGAGCAGTTTGAATAAATCATAAATGTTTAACAATGCTAGAGTTAGAAACCAGATGATGATTGTTGAGAACAGTGCTACTAATAATTTGTTGCGAGAAGTGTGTGTAGAAACAAGTGAGACGGTTCACCAACGGACACACAAAGGAACATGGAGGGTCGTAGAGTACGGGTAAATCACACACAGGGGAAGCGACGACGATGTCAACTTCCGACAAGAATACCACGCATGAGCAGATAAGCATTGATCCGCTTGCTCAAGAGGAATGCGTGAGGGCGTACGAGGTGGGCCACGACGGAGCTGGTCACGTACGAGTTGAGGGGCGCGCAGTGAGAACGGACTCACTCCTCAGCGCCATTAGTCCCTAGATAGCATGTAGACGGAGGATGGATGGTAACGATTCCTAAAATCCCTACAAGAGTTCCCGCAAGTCAAAACGGAAATATGGTGGCAGAAGGGCCCAACGATGAGGTACCCTGTCGAGAACGGAAAGAATGGACGCAAGGACCCAACGAGGTGGTACCATGCCAAGGAATGGAAACCATGGATGATTGGACCCGACAGAGTGGTGCCATGTCAGAGAATTAAAAATTAAGGAACCAGGAGCCCAACGACGCGGCATCGAGATCCTAGTGAATTTGATTGTTAAATTAAATTGCATAAAAACTTAGGAGAATAACTCTAGATTATTGCTTAGCAAATGCATAACAATAGCTAAGACATTTGCACATGAATAGTTATTTTGTTGAGCATTTAAAATAATAGAAATCATTATTTAGGAACAAAATAGAATCCTAAGATTAGACACCTAGTCAACTAAAAGCTAGGAGTTGATTAAAATATCTGGGGGACAAACTAGAGCAAACTTAGGGGTGTAGGTGCACTTCCCAAAGAAACTGACACTTGGATGGGTGAGTGTTTTAATTAAATAATTAATTAAAAATAATTAATTATGCATGAAGCGACATGTGTCGCATGAGATTTTCCTTTATAAGGAAGGCTTAGGGAATGGGTAAAGGGCCCATAATTTGGACGATTGTCGTAATTTTCGAATGCCTCAAAGACTTGCTGCTATCTAAGGGTTTGGCTTAGAAATCCTGGTGGGAAGGGAAGCCCAAGCTGAATTTCTGAAATACTTGTGTGAGCTCTACGACCCAAAGCTCGGGGGAGGCCATGCGACTGAAAGCATGAGCCTATGGTTGGGTGGCGAAGCTAACGGTTGCTTCGCCTATGGTTAAACGAGCTTTGCTGGAGGGATCCTACGGAAGACGCAGACAACAATGGACCAGCTGGATCGGGTTGACAGGTTAAGGTTTGCTTATTTTTGTTAAGTTATTCACTCTTTTATTTTATTTTTCCAATAACTATAATGGCTAATTTGTTTGTATGAAGTTTTTTTAAGTTTCAGGTTCAGTTCAAGGGGACCCTAAAGGAGGGGTCCTACACAAACCCACTCAAATTTATGAACAGAGGTATGTAATGTGTTAAGTATTTTATTAAAGTCTCATATGCACCATTAATGGATTATTACAACTGTTCTCACCCTCTCCCATTCAACTGCAAAAATCCCCAATTCGACCCTTGGGGAAATGGCACTATTTCACCTCCCAATACAACTAAACTGAGTAAAAATGCTTCAAATGCTCAATTACAGTACATGAAACTTGTATAAGACATCCATGGAAGTATATTTATCACAAATATATCAGAGAATCATCCATTCATTCGAAATCATCATCAATACATTGGCTCACAACAAGGTAGTGGGGAAATGGCATTGTTCTTCCATTAAAAATGAGATTTATAAATTTCTACTTGGAATTTCGACCTGAAACTTTTTGGAGATGAAGAAAAGAGTATTTAATTCATATTACAAAATAAATGGGGCATTAAAATCTTCCCCAAAGAGTACAATAGCTCACCAAAAACGCCCTCCCTCAAGGATCAAGAATATGCCATCAAAACTGGAAATGGTTGAAGGAGTGAGCTCCAATAGAAGAAACCATGAGCTTCCCTATAGCTTACACCTACAAATAAATACTCCATTAAAGATCAAAATGAAAGGTCTGAATGGCCTTTCCAATTGCCAACTTGGATGGGAATCTTTCACCCTCGAAATTGGCTAAGGCAAGAAACTAGTCATCCACTAGCTCTCCCTCTTCACAAATGCAATTGCAAATTATTCAAATGATCAAAAGCTGGTTTCATTCTTTTTTATTGACATTTATAAAGTTCTAATGTCCTCCATGGGTCGAATTCCTTCCAAGAGACTCATGCCAACTCAAGTTGGGAAGAGATTCCAAAGAACGCCACTTGTACAACAATTCCTAGTCTCCCACTTCCACCAAATCACATGTGGAAGCATCTTAGCTTCCCTAACACCCTTGAGCGCCCTCTTGGAGTCTATTTTTAGCCCTGACATGTCAGATATGTCATATTTCAGCCTTCAGGTCTGATTTGTGTCATAGGTGTCATAGCATCTTCATCATTGTTGTCATAGAGCTAGGGAATCTAGCCCAAGTGTCTCACTAGCTCCAAATTGCCTCTTCCTCTTCCATGGGAGTTACTCTTCCTCTATATTTCGATCTTGGATGAGTCATGCCATGAATAATACCTTTTGGACTCCCCCAAGTATGTTACCATTCACCTTGAATTCGAAATGGTGAGAGAATGATGCCAAGTGTAGTGGGGAAATCTAGCCATATGTGGGTCCCACTTCTTCCATGTGTCTTCATGATCAAATGCCACTTTTATTTTCACTTGTATATATTTATTTAGATCCTTTATCAAATATTTATGCCACTCTAATGTTCAAACATCATTTATTATCCCCCTTATTCCAAATCCCAAAGCTTCCACCCCAAACCTAGGAAACTAGTAATTTTCCTCGGCAATTTTTTGACCTTTAACATCAATTTTACAAGCTCTAATGAATATGGCCAATGTGATTAGGCCATTGTGACCCAATTCCAAATTTGGGACATGACAACAGAGAACATATTCCTCGTGGGGAGGATATAAACCTAGGAAATGAAAATGGAGAAGCAAGTTCGGGAACGGTCACTTTCGAATTTCCAATCTGAAATCCTAGATCTACACTTACAAACCAGATGAAGAACATTCCACATTCGACATTGCCCAATTTTCATGGTATGGAAAGTGAAGACCCGGATACGTTCCTGTTCGAATTCGATGTCCTCTGCAGGAGCTATGATTACATTACAGATCACCAGAAGCTCAAACTTTTTCCAGCCACATTGAAAATCCAGGCTCTGAGGTAGTTCATGGGGCTGGGAGGGGACATTATAACAACTTGGGGCTCAAATTAAGAAGGTCTTCCTGGATAAATATCAAGAATATTGCAAAGACAAGGATCAGAAGGAAGCAATTTTTAAAATGACATAGCAGGAGGATGAGAACCTAGAAGACTATGTGGAGAGATTCCAATATAATTTGCAAAGATCAAGACAGAATGGGTTAAATGATGATACACTGAAAACTATGCTCCTATGAGGGATTAGAGATGATTTCATTGATCTGTTAAATTTGATGGGTGCAAGGGATGTATCCCTATTAAAATATGTGGAAATATGCGACCTATGCAGAAGGTATTCGAGGAATGCCTCCAGATCGGGAAGAGGAATTAGGGACACAGTAAACAGTACCACCAAGACCTTAAGAGAAGGTGTTTCAAGAGTGGAGATTGGAAACCTCTTGGAGGATTTCAAGACTGATATACTCAGCTCCCTGAGTTCTCAGTTAGATGCACTTCAAGCAAAGAAAAGGAAAGAGGAGGAAGATCAAGCTTTGGCTTTCTTTTGTCCTAAATGCAGAAAGAGACACCCTCTCAAGAACTGCCCTTTAGACAGAGTGGAAATATGCCTTCTATGTGAACTGGAACATCCTACGAAAGAATGCCCTTCGCTACCAGGACTCAAGGCTATATATGAAGAAGTAGGGACGGATGTAGAACCAGTTTGTCTTATATATCAAAAGCTTCCATGGCAACCCCGACCTTCAGGTACAGTACTAGATCCCATGCAATCGTTTATTCCTTATTGGAATAATGCTCAATTACATCAGTCACAAGTTCCACAAGCTCCACAAGTCCAACAAAAATATCAGCCTTGGTACCCACCCTTGCCTCAACAAACTTGGGCACCTTCCTACCCCCAAAATAACCCTTGGAAATCAAACTAGAGGAATTCAAATTTTGGGAATCAACAACAAATTTAGCATCTATCCCCTCAGAATCCTCAATTCCCATTTGCACCAGTACAACCATTAATGTAGCCTCTTCTACATCCTCAGTTAACCTTTCCATTGAACAATCCACCTCCAAAACCACTCCTTCCTGCACAACCCACTCCTAACCCTGATAATAAGGTTGGACAACCTCTAATGGCTACTGAAATACCTAATTATCTAGCCTATTCCATCTCCATGGTGGATTGCCACGACATTCAATTACGCTCTGGCAGGAAAATTAATAAAACCACCTCTCCTTTAATTACAGAGGAGGAAGAGGAAGAGACACTAGAAATCTTACCAGTCCCATCTGAAGAGATACCAGTGCGATCTGAAGATAATTTCCCACCCATCCCACCTAGGAAATCACCCCAAAATGAGCAAAAGCAACCTCCACCATATCTTGAGCGCTTAACCATAGATAAATTTATGCCTCAGTCAGAATTTGATCTCCTTGGAGAATTACAAAAGGTCTGCATAAAAATTCCACTATTTCGAGCTATCAAAGACATTCCCATTTACTCCAAAGCTGTCAAAAAGTTATGTTTGAAAAAACCAGGATGAAAGAGAAAAGACCCCCCAACAGTCCATGTGATAGGAGATTTGGCTGAATTAATGATGGGTAACACTCTTACTTCTAAGTACTCTGACCCTGCTAGTCCCGTTGTCAGAGAGCAAATCAATGGCATTTATCTCTCTAATACACTGATAGATCTGGGAGCATCTATTAATGTCGTGACTAAACGAACAATGGACATATTGGGCATTACAAACCTCCAACAAACTTCTACTATTTTACAGTTGGCTGACCAATCGCCTATAAAACCAGAGGGCATTATAGAAGATCTTGTTATTTCAGTCGACTCATGGGAATACCCGGTGGTTTTATGGTTCTACAGATGAAATCAAACTTGGGAGGCTATCCCCTAATTTTGGGGTGACCATGGTTGGCCACAACGAATGCTTATATTGGCTACTGGTCAGGAAACATGTGCATATCTCATGGTAATGTTGTTAAGGAGATCACTTTGTATCCTTCCGTGAAGCCAATAATACAACCAGAACTCCCTTCGTGGCCAGATGAAGAGGAAACTGAGCAAGCAGATGAAACCCTACAACTGTACATGATTGAACAATCATTGGCAGCAAAACAATTAACTGAGGATGATCTGCTCAGTCAATTCATTTCTTCTAGTCCTTTAGGAGATTTCGTAGAGTTGTTTCATTCATTTTGCACTACGCAACAAATTGACAGCATTCCAAGTTCATCTACAACATCTAATAGTATCGCTACGCCCAATGGTGAGTCTACAATTATAGAAGTGGAAATTGAATCTGGCAAGCTCCTGAAGATCAATTCTACATTGTCGAAGCAGGAAACAGACCAGCTTACCTCGGTATTAAAGAAACACAAGTCTGCATATGCCTAGGATTATAGTGATATGAAAGGTCTGCACCGCAACCTGTGCACACACCATATATATACTAAGGATGATTCCAGACCCATCAGGCAACCCCAACACAGGATGAATCCAACACTCAGAGAGGTGGTCAAAGAAGAACTTCAGAAGTTGCTGGCTATAAATTTTATTTATCTTATTTTTGATAGCAAGTGGGTGTCCCCACTGGTCATAGTTCCTAAGAAGAATGGGAAGTGGCATATTTGTGTTGATTACAGGGAATTAAACAAATCTGCGCATGAGGACCATTTTCTATTACCCTTCATCGATCAAGTGTTGGACACATTAGCAGGAAAGAAGTATTTCTCTTTTTTGGACGGCTTCAGTGGGTATAACCAGATCAGGATAGCACCAGAAGATCAAGATAAAATGACATTCACATGCCCATGGGGTACCTTTGCATACCGCGTGTTACCTTTTGGATTATGCAATGCCCCTGCCACATTTCAGTGGGTTGTTCTCAGTATCGTTTTTGATCTTGTTCATGACACTATGGAAGTTTTTATGGATGATTTTACATCCCATGGTGAAGATTTTCCAGCAGCTTTGAATAATCTGGACAAAGTACTTACACCATGCAAGGAAGTGAACCTCTGTCTCAGTAGTGAGAAATGCAAAATGATGCTCACTCAAGGTGTTGTTCTGGGTCATCTCATATCTCCCGATGGCATCAAAGTAGACCCAGCAAAAATCCAGGTGATCAGTAATTTATCATTCCCGTGCACACAAAAAGAGGTACGTAGTTTTATTGGATATGCAGGTTATTATAGGAGATTTGTTCAAAAATTTTTGAAGATTGCTAATCCTTTATTTATGCTTATGTCAAAAAATAAACAGTTTGAATGGACGAATGATTGTCAACTAGCCTGGGAAACTTTAAAATAGACATTCTCTACAGCACCTATCCTACGTGGACCAAATTGGTCCCTTCCTTTCCTCATTTCTACAGATGCCTCTGATACCACCATAGAAGGAGTTCTAGGCCAGCTGGAAGATCAGAAACCCTATGCCATAAATTTTATTAGTAAAAATCTGACTGTGTTAGAAAAACAGGATTGCGGAGCAATAACAATAAATAGAAATGCAAATATAATCACCCACACATTACAAGAGAGACACAGATATATCATGGTTCACCCCAACTTGGGCTACGTCCACACTAAATTTTCCAGACCGTATTATTATTACCGTCCAGCAAGGTGAAGGGATACAACCTACAGCACAGTCGCTGCACTTCCTCTTCACTGTCTCATAGTCTCTCTATTGATCTTAGAGATCTTTACAATGCATAAAAATTAATACATCCACCCTATCTGTATTACAATTCCTTTCTTTTATAGGGAAAATACAATGGGAAAAATACCACGGTATACCCAAAACCATGGGCCCACAAAACAGCTGGCGAAAAAACAACCCCAAAATTTTTTCTCGGGGGCGTTGCCCCTGAACCCCTAAAAATGCAGAATGGGTGTACAGTCCTCTGGGGTGCACGGCTAAGACAATATCATCTATGAGACTGGAAGATCTAGCTCCACAACCAACAGACTGTTGCCGAACTTAATTATACAGTGACTGAAAAAGAATTCTTGGCTGTCATCTACGCCATTAATAAATTCCACCATTACATCACAAGATACCATGTGATTGTCCACACTGACCACTCTTCTATCAAATACCTCATGAATAAACCAATCACAAATGGCAGAGTCACTAGGTGGTTGTTTTTGCTACAAAAATTTGACATTTCAATAATGGACAGGCCTGGTAAAACTAATGTGGTTGTTGATTTTCTTTCAAGAATAACTATTGATGAAGAATCTCAACCGGTGGATGATACTTTCCCAGATGAACACTTGTTTTCTATTTCTACTAATGTTCCTTGGTTTGCAGATGTAGCAAATTATTTGGTTGCAGGAAGACTTCCGGGGCATATGACATCAAAAGAAAAGAAAAGGATTGTGCAACATAGCAGCGGATTTTCATGGATTGATGGATATTTGTTTTATATAGGACCAGACTTGGTGATCCATCGGTGTGTTCGTGAAGATGAAATCTATCCAATCCTGAGAACCTGTCATGATGGTCCATGTGGAGGACACTTTGCCGATAAATGAATAGCCAACAATATTTTACAATTGGGATATTATTGGCCCACAATATTTAAAGATGCTCGGGAATATGTCCAAAGTTGTGATAGTTGCCAAAGGATGGGGTAGCCACTACAGTCCAATGAAATGCCACTTCAGACTCAGCTCGTGGTGGAACCATTTGAGAAGTGGGAATTAGATTTTGTTGGCCCTATCAAAACTCCATCAAGGCAGAATCATACATCCTAGTATGCACAGATTATGTAACTAAATGGGTGGAGGCGAAGGCACTTCCAAGGGCAACAGAGCATGTAGTTTCAGAATTTCTATATGCAGAGATTTTCACAAGGTTTGGAGTTCCGAGGGATATTGTTACCGATGGAGGCTCACAATTCACATCTAAAATCATCAAATCCCTCACAAAAAAGTACCATATTAAGCATAGGGTAACTTCACCATATCACGCTCAGGCCAATGGGCAAGTGGAAGGTACAAACAGAATTCTGGAATCTATGCTTACAAAGACTATTCAACTTCATCAAAGGGACTGGGCTGATAGGCTTCCTGAAGCCTTATGGTCCTATAGAACAACATGGCGAAGTACAACAGGTTTGAGTCCTTATCAATTAGTTTATGGTAAGCAAGTCACCCTGCCAATAGAAGTGGAGATTAAAACATTAAGAACTGAATTTCAATTAGGCATGGATCTATCACAGGCCCAACATACCCGCCTGCAGCAACTTAATGAGATTGATGAATTGCGAATGGATTCCATAGAACGTACAGCCATTGTGCAACAACAATGAACCAGGTGGCATGATAAATTCATCAAAACTAAGTATTTTCAAGAGGGTGACTGAGCTCTTGTAATGACCCTTATTAGGAATTTTAGTAAAATGGCAATTTTCCACTTTTTTTTCCCTAGTTCGACCTTTGACTAGTTTTGATCTCTAGGTCCCAAATTTGCCCCAAATGATTTCAAATCTTCTGAGAAGGTATATGAATGAGATTAGAACATAAATATGTGTTTTAAGGATGCCTATGGACCTTTAAAATACTTCTGCAAATACTCTTTCAATTCTGGCCAATGTAGGGAACTTTACTAGTAATTTGCCTTTGACTAGTATTGGTCTCTATGTCTCGAATTGACTCCAAATGCCTTCAAATCTTCAAGGAAGGTGTATGAATGATATTAAGACTTGAATATGATTTTCAGGGATGATATATGGCCACCAAAATACCTCTGCAAACTCTCTTAAGATTCTGTACCAAGTATGCAATTTTACTAGTAATTTGGGGTTCAAATCCCCCTGGGGTAAGTATTGAAAATGGCTTCCCAAATGCCTCCAAAGCCACTCAAATTTCTGAACAGAGGTAGGGAATGTATTAAGGATGTTATTAAGGTCTCATGTGCACCATTAATTGATTATTATATCTGTTCCAACCCTCTCCCATTCAACTGCAAAAATCACCAATTCGACCCTTGGGGAAATGGCACTATTTCTTCTCCCAGTGCAATTAAACTAAGTAAAAATACTTCAAATGCTCAAGTACAGTACATGAAACTTGTAAAATACATCCATGGCAGTCCATTAATCACAAATTCATCAGAGAATCATCCATTCATTCGAAATCATCATCAATACATTGGTTCACAACAAGGTAGTGGGGAAATGGCATTGTTCTTCCATTAAAAATGAGATTTACACATTTCTACTTGGAATTTCGACCTGAAACTTTTTGGAGATGAAGAACAGAGTATTTACTTCATATTACAAAAGAAATGGGGCATTAAAATCTTCCCCAAAGAGTACAATAGCTCACCAAAAACGCCCTCCCTCAAGGATCAAGAATATGCCATCAAAACCGGAAATGGTTGAAGGAGTGAGCTGCAATAGAAGAAACCATGAGCTGCCCTGTAGCTTACACCTGCAAATAAAGACTCCATTAAAGCTCCAAATGAAAGGTCTGAATGGCCTTTCCAATTACCAACTTGGATGGGAATCTTTCACCCTCGAAATTGGCTAAGGCAAGAAACTAGTCATCCACTAGCTCTCCCTCTTCACAAATGCAATTGCAAATTCTACAAATGATCAAAAGATGGTTTCATTCTTTGTTATTGACATTTATAAACTTCTAATGTCCTCCATGGGTCGAATTCCTTCCAAGAGACTCATGCCAACTCAAGTTGGGAAGAGATTCCAAAGAACGCCACTTGTACAACAATTCCTAGTCTCCCACTTCCACCAAATCACATGTGGAAGCATCTTAGCTGCCCTAACACCCTTGAGCGCCCTCTTGGAGTCTATTTTTAGCCCTGGCATGTCATATATGTCATATGTCAGCCTTCAGGTCTGATTTGTGTCATAGGTGTCATAGCATCTTCATCATTGTTGTCATAGAGCTAGGGAATCTAGCCCAAGTGTCTCACTAGCTCCAAATTGCCTCTTCCTCTTCCATGGGAGTTACTCTTCCTCTATATTTCGACCTTGGATGATTCATGCAATGAATAATACCTTTTGGACTCCCCCAAGTATGTTACCATTCACCTTGAATTCGAATTGGTGAGAGAATGATGCCAAATGTAGTGGGGAAATCTAGCCATATGTGGGTCCCACTTCCTCCATGTGTCTTCATCATGAAATGCCACTTTGATTTTCACTTGTATATATTTATTTATCTCCTTTATTAAATATTTATTCCATTCTAATGTTCAAACATCATTTATTATCCCCATTATTCCAAATCCCAAAGCTTCCACCCCAAACCTAGGAAACTAGTAATTTTCCTCCTTGGCAATTATTTGACCTTTACCATCAATTTGACAAACTCTAATGAATATGGCCAATGTGATTAGGCCATTGTGAACCAATTCCAAATTTGGGACATGACAAGTCCTCCCTTCCCAATATTGCTTGTCCTCAAGCAATTTCAAACATGGGTGTTGAAGAACCTGCTTCCTGTATAATTCTTTGAAGTTGCCATTGAATTGCCCAACCTTGAGTCTTTGAGTTTCCTTGAATATTTTAGAGAGGAACCACCATGCTTGCTGCTGCACTACTCTGATTAAAATCACTTTATTAAGTGGGGAATCCATCTCCCATACTGCTTGCTTCCCCAAAAAATATGAAACCAATGAGATAAAAATTATTCCAGGGTCCCATTGCTTGTATTGCACCCCAACAATTAAAAGTGCTCTCCAACCCATACCATCAGATAAGAGGATTCCTGGATCCCATTTTCTTGTATGCATTCTTCCAAACATCATGAGTACAAAATATATATCATCAAAGTACATAACAACATAATGAAAATGTACATAAAGGAGATGCTTCATCAAAGAGTCATGAAAGTGCTTATACCTCCAAGCATGTAGACCACCATTTTCCAAGTGCATACAATCTTCAAGTGACCCATCAAATCTACTCCAATGACATAGGTGAGGATCCCATGTCCAATAGTGCTGCTCCAAGAGAATGTGATATGCATCAAAATATTCAGCCATGCATTCTTTCATCCAAGAAGTGAATGAAGAATCTCCACTAAAATCTGAACCAAATAATGAGCAGGAAAAACAAGGAGAATTCAAAGGACTCAAAGAAGTCTCATCCATACATCCATGAGGATATGTATCATCATAAGGTAAATCAATATGCTGCTGCAATTCTAAATAATGAGGTGCTCTATTCATGTCATCATCAAAAGGAGAGGTAGGAGTTTCATACCCCTCATGTGGCACCACTAGAAAAAAACCTTTCACCCAATTTTCATCCCAAAGTGATGTGGTTGGAAAAGAAGGGTGGGGTGAGGAATTATGAACCAACTTTAATTCTTTACAACTCTTACCCATTGAAATATTTAATTCATCTTCTCCATAATTGGTTGGTCCAACTATTGTGAGATCATGTACCTCTTCCAAGGCTTCGCAACTCTCTCCATGAGGCAACTCATAATCCCTTTGAACAAGGACAAGTGCTTGTCCTTCTTCTTGTTTTAGTGTAGCATCTTCAAGAACCTGCATATCAACATGTACCTCATGTTCCACAATTACATTAGGTTCCTCTTTTGTGGCATAAATTGTTTCATCCTTTTCCTTGAAAAGAGAACCATTGCTCATTATTTTTTCCGAGTTGCTTCCAATTTCACTAAGCAACAATTTGAACTCTTGAAAGTATTGCCTCCACTTGTCTTCAAAGGAAGGTTCCAATAATTTTCTAAACTCCTCATTCTCCTTTAAGGTTCCTTTCTCATCCTTACTCATGGTGACCAATGAATGCACTTCTTCTCCTACTTCTTCCCTTTCACCAAAGTACATCCAGTTTCAGTTTCTAAGGGTGGTGGCTTATTTCTTTGACTCTTGGTCTTCATTAATGTTCTACCACATCAGGTGCCAAGACCATGCTCTGATACCACTGTAATGACCCTTATTAGGAATTTTAGTAAAATGGCAATTTTCCACTTTTTTTTCCCTAGTTCGACCTTTGACTAGTTTTGATCTCTAGGTCCCAAATTTGCCCCAAATGATTTCAAATCTTCTGAGAAGGTATATGAATGAGATTAGAACATAAATATGTGTTTTAAGGATGCCTATGGACCTTTAAAATACTTCTGCAAATACTCTTTCAATTCTGGCCAATGTAGGGAACTTTACTAGTAATTTGCCTTTGACTAGTATTGGTCTCTATGTCTCGAATTGACTCCAAATGCCTTCAAATCTTCAAGGAAGGTGTATGAATGATATTAAGACTTGAATATGATTTTCAGGGATGATATATGGCCACCAAAATACCTCTGCAAACTCTCTTAAGATTCTGTACCAAGTATGCAATTTTACTAGTAATTTGGGGTTCAAATCCCCCTGGGGTAAGTATTGAAAATGGCTTCCCAAATGCCTCCAAAGCCACTCAAATTTATGAACAGAGGTAGGGAATGTATTAAGGATGTTATTAAGGTCTCATGTGCACCATTAATTGATTATTATATCTGTTCCAACCCTCTCCCATTCAACTGCAAAAATCACCAATTCGACCCTTGGGGAAATGGCACTATTTCTTCTCCCAGTGCAATTAAACTAAGTAAAAATACTTCAAATGCTCAAGTACAGTACATGAAACTTGTAAAATACATCCATGGCAGTCCATTAATCACAAATTCATCAGAGAATCATCCATTCATTCGAAATCATCATCAATACATTGGTTCACAACAAGGTAGTGGGGAAATGGCATTGTTCTTCCATTAAAAATGAGATTTACACATTTCTACTTGGAATTTCGACCTGAAACTTTTTGGAGATGAAGAACAGAGTATTTACTTCATATTACAAAAGAAATGGTGCATTAAAATCTTCCCCAAAGAGTACAATAGCTCACCAAAAACGCCCTCCCTCAAGGATCAAGAATATGCCATCAAAACCGGAAATGGTTGAAGGAGTGAGCTGCAATAGAAGAAACCATGAGCTGCCCTGTAGCTTACACCTGCAAATAAAGACTCCATTAAAGCTCCAAATGAAAGGTCTGAATGGCCTTTCCAATTACCAACTTGGATGGGAATCTTTCACCCTCGAAATTGGCTAAGGCAAGAAACTAGTCATCCACTAGCTCTCCCTCTTCACAAATGCAATTGCAAATTCTACAAATGATCAAAAGATGGTTTCATTCTTTGTTATTGACATTTATAAACTTCTAATGTCCTCCATGGGTCGAATTCCTTCCAAGAGACTCATGCCAACTCAAGTTGGGAAGAGATTCCAAAGAACGCCACTTGTACAACAATTCCTAGTCTCCCACTTCCACCAAATCACATGTGGAAGCATCTTAGCTGCCCTAACACCCTTGAGCGCCCTCTTGGAGTCTATTTTTAGCCCTGGCATGTCATATATGTCATATGTCAGCCTTCAGGTCTGATTTGTGTCATAGGTGTCATAGCATCTTCATCATTGTTGTCATAGAGCTAGGGAATCTAGCCCAAGTGTCTCACTAGCTCCAAATTGCCTCTTCCTCTTCCATGGGAGTTACTCTTCCTCTATATTTCGACCTTGGATGATTCATGCAATGAATAATACCTTTTGGACTCCCCCAAGTATGTTACCATTCACCTTGAATTCGAATTGGTGAGAGAATGATGCCAAATGTAGTGGGGAAATCTAGCCATATGTGGGTCCCACTTCCTCCATGTGTCTTCATCATGAAATGCCACTTTGATTTTCACTTGTATATATTTATTTATCTCCTTTATTAAATATTTATTCCATTCTAATGTTCAAACATCATTTATTATCCCCATTATTCCAAATCCCAAAGCTTCCACCCCAAACCTAGGAAACTAGTAATTTTCCTCCTTGGCAATTATTTGACCTTTACCATCAATTTGACAAACTCTAATGAATATGGCCAATGTGATTAGGCCATTGTGAACCAATTCCAAATTTGGGACATGACAGCTCTTCTCTACGACTCTAGGTTCAAAAAGTTCAAAGGAAAACTTCACACTCCCTGGCTGGGACCATATGAGATCGAAACAGTTTTTGATAATGGTATAGTACGACTCACAACCATTGATGGTGAAGGAATGTTTCTTATGGCCAATGGTCACAGACTAAGGCCATACAAGAAACCATTGTCCAAAGAGGCATTCATCCACAATATTGCTACCTGCTGGTGTACTAATGATTTCCAGATCACTAGATCCACCTTTGAAGAAGAATAAAAAAGAAAAAAAAAAGAAAAAGAAAAAATAGGACTGTGAAAATCCTTCTGCAACGCAGACCTTAAAAAAGAGAAGAAAAAAGGACTATGAAAATACTACTCGGACGCAGCCTAAAAAAAGAAAAAAAAAAGAAAAAGAAAAAAAGAAACAAAGAAATTTATTTGTGATTCTAATAAGTCTATCTGTTTTGCAGGGACATCCTATCGTAATTCCCCTTCTTATTCCATCCATCCCATCCTTATTCTTGATATCACTCTCTTTTGGATGGCCCTGCTCTCTTGGATAAACTACTCTTCAGATGGTGTTACACAGTTTGTTTCCACTATTTTACCTACACCATTACAAAACATGTTCCACACCATTACAGGACCTCTTTCCATTTCATTACAGAACATGTTCCGCACCATTACAGAACCCCTTTCCGTTTCATTACGGAACATGTTCCGCTCCATTACCGAAACCTTTTCCTCTCCATTACAGAACATGTTCCGCACCATTACAGAACCCCTTTTCGTTCATTATAGAACATGTTCCGCTCCATTACAGAACCTGTTCCGGTCCATTACCAAAATCTTTTCTGCTCCATTACTGAATCCCTTCCTGCCCCTTTACAAAATCCTTATCCATTTCCCATAACTTTCCGCAACACCACGGAATCAGTTCACATCATGCACCGACTCCTTTTCTGACTTCTCCAGTACTTTAACGGTCACATTCTCGGCCACCCTCCACCTCACACCAACATGGAGACATCTTTCTTACCTGTACGGTCCCATCATAATTTGATGTCATCAACAAATAAAAAGGATCACTCAGCATTGATCTGCAGCATCACGGATCCCGCTCAGCAGCTAACCCGGGTCATATCAAATCCCATTTGACAGGATTCGATACCGGGACATCATCGCAGTTTGTCAGCCACAAAGGAGAATGATCGCAGGCTACAACTCCTTACGACCATCAACACAAGAAGTGGAGAACCTTCTACTCTCTTCTCATCATCGCAACCAACCAGCAATTGAAATCCATGAATCTATTCTCAGGTAAGGTAGGTACATAACCATCCTTCATTCGCTTCTGATAGGTACAAAAGGACAGATCAAGATTTATCATACTAATTAGTGCCACACGAGGTCATGTGTCGAGTTGGTTAGGGGGGGAGAGATTGGGTTGTTTCTAAAATTTCGTCAAACCAACTGATTGCCTGATAATAATTCCACCGCCGATGAGCTCTCAGCAAGATCAATATTGATAACCCTCTGTTGTATAACCCAAGTCCATCTTTTCTTTGGGAAACTGACTGGAACCTGAAGCACTGCAAGCATTTGGGGAGAAACAAGGAACAAAACGAGATGAAGGGAGCAATATGTAGAGAACCTGAAACCACGGATATGGTCTATGGAAATAGTGAAGTAAAAACAGTTTTTCAACAGGCAGGATGGCTGGATTATTTCAAAAAAATGAAGAAGGGAGATGCTGCAGTCGCAATGGAATTTGCGCTCACCTATGACAGTGAAATTGCAGAAGTACGAGGACTGAAAATTCCAGTGGATGAGTTGACAATTGCAAGGGTCTCTAGATTACCACAGATAGGTGAAAAATGGTTCGAGAGACATGTGTCAATAAAACCTCTTATCGACGCATTTTTGAAACCTGGTGAATTGCTGCAAGGAACATAAAAGGGGACAAAAGGAACTTCATTACTAGTTCCATCGGGTGAGGTGGCGCTCTGTGTATGCAAATTCATCACATGTGAATGTCAGTTCAGTCTAATTTTTTCTTATCATTTTAAAATTCTGAACCACTTAAGGCACCATAAATACATCAACATGCCGTAATTTCTATGGAAATCCTTAGAATTAGTGAGCAAAATGGTTAAGGGCAGTAATAATGCAGATACAAGTCTGGAATATCATTGGTTGATTAGATTATTGGTGGAGGATGGCCTACAAAAACAAAACCAGACATGGGATTCATTCGTGGGCATACCCTCGAACACTAGGAAGACAAGGAAGAAGAAGAGGAAAACATTGGAAATTACCCCGGAAATCCAAAGGGAAAAAGTAGTTCATGCTGTTCCAATGAGAAGCCTTCAAGCTGAAACCCCAACTTGTTCAATAGAAGGACCCCATACCTGGACAAGATCAGGGCTTGGGGAGAGCGCCAAGACCAGAAAAAATTGCTTGGCTAGAACAAGGAATTGGAGGAAAAATGGGAAGTATTCATCTTGTCAGAAAGCACCAGTAAAAACCAGGAGGATCAAGTTGAATTGTAGAATGTAGAAGAACAACATAAGAAAGAAAAACGATGGACGGCTTTGTTCAAAGGGACGCAAGGTAGCAGGATAAGGATATTTCAGTATTTTCTATTATGCAAGTATCGTAGGGCATATGGTAAGTTAAAGAAGAATTACTGAGACTTGAAAAGTTGTTATTAGAAGAAAATGGAAGAAGTGGTGGTCATGCAAGGGAAAATTCAAAGGATGGAGAGATATAAGATGGATACCCTATTGGAGGCTATAGCATGGGAGGATGAACAAAGGGAGGACTACAGAGAGACACTCAACGATGGAGGAACAAAGGATAACATGCAATCAAAAAGTATGGAACCTAAAGAGGGTTTTGAAACAAAAGGACCAGAAGGTTCTGAAGTGGAAGGACTGAAATATTTTGAAGTAGAAGGACCAAAAGGTCAAGAGTTGCATGAAGAGAACCATTCAGATGAATTCCAAATAAAATACATATAAGAAAGGATAGCTCAGCTACATGTGACAGCAGGAGACCTCGAAGGACAAGTAAAATTGGCCAGCAATCAGAGAAAAGGGAAAGAACATGAGACAATTATAGAACAATTGCACAGACAAGATTATGCCATGGCTATGAGAAGGCTTGGTCAGGAAGTGGAGAAATTGAAATTTGAAAAAGAATACATGAATTACCTGGCTCATTCCATGAGAAATCTAAGACCCCCTTCAAATTTATATTCTGTGTTTTTAAAGGAACAACTTATATCTTTTAGACTATCAATGGTAACTATGGGATATAATGATCATATTGAGACAATAGATCAGTTTGTTGCTGCCTTTTCCAGGGGCAATGATGAAGAACAGGATGTTTTGTGTGAATTATACATGCATAACCTGGTTATGACAGATTATGAATATTGGGACCCAAACCCTCATGTAGGGGAAGTACAACCGAGGGCATTCATGTACTTCATGAGAAATCGTTTGAGATAGAACAATGCTGCCACTGCTATAGAAAATATTGAATGGGAAGATTCCCTTTGGGTGAGAGGTTCCCCCTTAGTTGAAAATCTATTCACGGCTAGAAACCAGGTTATGCAAGATCAATCATTCGTTACTCTCCTGGAGAATGCTCAATCTAAAGTTGTTCATGAATGTAGGAGTTGGATTCCCTTTCATAGGTTGGAGGTGATACTCTGTCTACAAAGGAGGATTAATGCTCTAAGCCTGGACTTGAAAAGGAAAGATCCCTTCTCTATTAGAATGTTTGAGTGATCCCTAGACAGAATACATGTCTACTTTGACTGCCTGAGCATGAAGAGAGCCAACTGGATCGGGATCCGGTTTCACTTCCCTATACTTTGGTGCCCTACGGTGGATGGAGAAGACAGTGAATTTTTCAAAATTGTTGGTGAATAGAAAGGTTTTTACAGTATAACAGAAGGTAGCCATTCTTCCTATGATGAGTGCCTAAGCAGCTCTCCAAGCACCCCTGTTAGTGGGTCACAGTCTTAGTTTGCATAGGGACATGCAAACCCTTTGGATCGGGGGAGATGACGGGCTGTGCATATGACACTTTTTGTTCCCTTATTCTACCTTGTTTATGACTCTTTTTGACATAATCCTGTATTACCACTAGCTCTCTTGCTTACATTTTGCACATTTTGGCCTTGGTAAGGATTGATATTGTTCTTTTTGTTATTTGTCAATTGATTATGATTGGATCGAGTTGTGTTGCCATTATTTCCTACTAAAGAAGTGGTGTTTCAAGTTCAGTATTATTTTATCTACATGTTGCAGAATGAAGGATTATGGAAGCTGGATGATATGCATCTTAGTCTTGAGCAACTACACAAAGGTATCAAGTTGATGTATTTCTCTACATCACTTTGGTTACCTATCCAGCGTGTGGATTATAATGTAGTCAACCCAAGCATGGGAGATTTTGTACCTCAGTCAGTATTTTGGGTCTATGATGACTCATAGTTGACCAATCCGATATCTCTGGGATTATCTCCACTTTCCACGACTCAGACTCCTGAAATATCTCTTTGAGGATCCGTAGATAGGCCTTATTTGGAAATATGTTGTAACTACACGATCTCTCATTTTTGTCTCATAAGCGTTGATGTATAAAAGACATGGGGACTCGTTGGAAGGGTTAGCCACAATTTGCATAAGATCTATTGAACATTGTATCAAACCTTTCTATAAAAGAACTTCTGATTTACCTGATTCGAATGTGTTGATCAATTTCGTGTGAATGAGTGGTTGTTCAGCCCCTGTTGCCAAAGGCAGGGCCCCCTTCTGTAATAGGTGTTGTTATAAGTAGGATTTCTTTCCTTTATGCATGATTGTTCAGGTTGATAAATTTAATGTTTGATGCAGAGTGATTGATTTAATTGTTTAATATTTAGAATTGGTGTGTTGAGCATAGCTGAGTGTGAATTCCTTAATTAGTGATACGATTGGATTGCACAGTCATTTCTATTACATTTACACAGGAATAGATGAATGGTGAATGTTGAATTAGAATTACTCCTGAAGTGAATGGATGCATTAAGTGATTGTTGGAACTTTGCTATTAATGCGTAAGGGCATAGCTAGACTGTAGAATTTAATTAGTCTATTCAATTTCTTCATTTCAGTCGTGGTTTATTGAATGGTTTCCCTAGGAATTTCTTAGTTTATTGACATAGATTTAGAAATTAATTGCTTTATGTAGTATGACAGAGTGTTGTTAATTGTTGATTTGTTTTTGTAGCATAGCAGAATGTTATATCATAGCAGAACATTTCTTGAAGTTGATAGTTAAATGCTTGCTTGGATTTGATTGCAAGATTCTTTTTGGAATTGGCAAATTCTTAGGAGTCCATTCACCAAAAGACTGCATCCTAATTTCAGTTCAGTAATTCATTAATCTCCTCTGTGTTAAGATCATCCAAGTTTTAATGTTTGGCATATATTTTGCTTGGTAGCTCATAAGCCTTTGTGGCCCTGGGTTGATAATTTATGAACAACTTTCTATTTCGATTTAACCAAAAAGGAATTAAAGAGATCGTTAGTTATAGCATTCCATGGCATGTTCTTCTTGTTTGGTCCATTTCTGCTGTAATCTTGCACGTACACTGTCAGATCCAAATAATTCCTCCAAGGTCATATTTTCTATGTGGACATTCTGGTTAGAATATTCGTTCTTTAATAATCTGCAGTGCCTCATTTATGGTAGGGCTCTCATCTTCAAAACTATAGCTCTTCTGTAAGTTCAAAGTCATCATGACCCAATCTGTGGTTCCTCTGCGCAACTCCATGTCTAAGTACCATTTCTTTGGAATTTCTTCCTCCAGTGTGTGCAAAAATAGATGCACCCATTCTATCATCGATCTCTCCTGCCACGCTTGTGATTCGACCTCAATATGTTGTCTTGGATCTGTCTGTCCATTGTATTTCTCAAAAGATAGGGTAACTCTATCAACAAACCTGATCTGCATCTTAATTCTGCACTGATCCCATGTGGTCAATGTCTGCTTATGCGTAGCCCACCATCTGGCAGGTGTCTCACGTAGTGCTTTATCTAATGCTGGTAAACGATGCTCAGTTGCGATTGCTACAGCATAATATTTGATAAATGAATAAACATGAGATGAACCATCGTACATAGGGATTGGGATTACCTTCTTTCCAATCTAGCGTAGTGACTTTGTAACCTGTGCACATCTCCTCGAAGATACTTCGTGCATGCAAATTTTCCAATTCTCCAGTCCTGCATCAGAGTCTTAAATGCAAGAGTTGTTGCATCTCCAGCCGAGTGTTCCGTCTATAGGAGGATTAATGTAATCTTCTTGGTTCGTGGTCATCTTGTACAACCGGTCCAAATCTTGAGCTCTGGATTCTGCCTGAATCGGCTCGCTGTATCTGTCTCCATCCACAGGGTCCAATGGTGAGATGACCCTGAGATGCTTTCCTTCGAAGATCATCTTCCTTGTCTTCAATTTTATGGTGGAGAGGTTATCGATAGCCCAATCAATTCCTAATAGTGCAGGAAAAGGCTGACTATCGTCCACAATCTCAATAACCTCGAAATCTGTGTGACTCTGCACTCCATCAATGTGAGCAATCACATTGGATAGCCTTCCAAAAGGTATAACTTTCTCCTGATTGGCCATTCTCAACTGGATAGGTGACCATAACAACTTTGGTCTCCCCATCTGCTGCCATGTCTGTTTAGTTAAGACATTTACCTTTGATCCCAAATCAAGAATGATCTCATCCATTTCATAATCTCCTATCTGTGCACTGTGTCTCATTTCTCTCCCTGTTCTCTTATGTTTCTTGATGTGATGAACTGCGCTATCATTAGTTTCATTTTCGCTACGCAATTCATACTGGTCTATTACTTTCTACAACTCTGCTATTGCATTTGGACTCTTTAGCAACTTCATGCAGCTTCTAAGGAACTGCGCAATAGAGGTGCATGTCTCTGCTGCGGTGCTCGTTCTGTTGTACACAGTCGACATATCCTCCATATGCGGTATTTCACTGCACAACAGGATTCTCGACGATTCTGGTGCTGTCTCTTTGAATATATCTTGCACTTCTTCAAAGACTTCTCTATTTTTCTTCAAGTCGAAAGCAGGTGCTTTCCTAGTAGCTTTCCTTATCCATATCATTTCAAGAGGAGTTTGCTTGGTATCAAAACCCCCAGAAGTCGAAGCTTCTGCTCCTCTATCCCACCCTGTCATAGCACCACTGCGCGTTACTACATTAATACTTTGATCCGCAGGTCTCCTTTCTGCTGTGATCAAATGGATATTTGCGGCTAGCGCCTCTGGCTGTTTTCTTTTTTGCATCTATATCGCCAACAGTGGGCAGTCTTCTATAACATGATCAAATGATTGACAATAACTACATGTAGTGCATGGGTTGGTACAATCTCGAGACACATGGCTTGCTTGGCCACAATTATAACATATTACTTGACCTCAGCCTCATCCCTACGCCGAGCCATTATTCCTTCCCCTCCCGCGGTATCCTCTGCAGCCTCTATATGCTCCCTGATCCTGCTATGCATTTTCTTGTTTCTGCGGAGTCTCTCCTTGGACTTTGTACATTCCTCCATACATATGTTGAATATCTTTCTTTCTTTCTAGCATGAGCTCATATGCGCGGCAATTGTATTTGTCATGCCCTACTGACTTATAGAAATCAAAATAGAGGTTTTTAGGTGTTCTCACATATTTCTGTATCATATGGCAATCTTCTGGTCGGTGTCCTCTGGTTCTGCAAATTTCACACCATGGCCCTGGGTGAGGATTTAATGGGTTTGTTACACCCATGTTATGGAAATCCTGGAATAAAGGACAATGATCCTTAGTGTGTCCTTCTCCCTTGTATCCTGTACACCAAACTTCCTTTCTTTCTTGCTTTCCTTGCTTTATGTCTTGCAATTGTAGTGTTAGGGTAGTTAACTAGTTCTGAATCTGAGACATCCCAGTGATACTTTCTCCAATCGGTGAGGCTTCCAAGTTCATTGCGATCTCCAAGGCTTCTGGCTGCGAAGCCACTTTCTGTTGCATCAACGACTGTCTAATATGGGGAAACAACACGGCTATAAACCACTCCTTATGCTGCTGCGATGGAATATCAAAGCTTACTTGGTCCAGTAGTGTCTTAAATTTTTTATCAAACTCCCAAACTGTTTCATTAGGTTTCTGTTTGATCTCTTTCAACTCTGTGATACAGAATGACTCTGACTTCAGCTTCTTAAATTCTTCTAAGAGTGCAGCCTTGATTTCTGCCAAGGTTCTTTGGTGTCCCTATGAGTATTTCATGAACCAGTGCAAGGCTCGATCTCTAAATGTGGTGACGAACTACGCTTGCTACACAGTGTAGTCCTATACTTGCTTTACACTCCATATGGCTTCACATAGAAACCAATGCTGATCAGGGTCTTCTAGACCTGCTCCTTTGAATATCGACATTTTGATATCATCATCCATCCTCCTTCAAGGTGGCACGATTCTCTGAGTGGTGCTAGGGATAATATTCTGAGGAATACTCTGAGGTTGGACGTTCTGAATTGGTATAGCCTAAGATTGACTAGGTTGATTCGGGATAGCCTGGGCACTTGCTCTTGCAATGTTACCAGAACTAATGTTCTGCGGTGTGGGTTGCATAGTGCTCGCAACCGGTGGGATCTGGATGGATGGGTTCTGAGATAAGGGAGGCGCAGTATGTGCAACTGATGGATTTTGGGGTGTATTAGGCTGACAAGTGGAAGATAGAGGTGCGGTTTGGCTATCAGGGTCAGCTTCTGAATGTATGTCTACATGGAGTCCAGGTCCACTAGTAGTTTGCTCAGGGACGAACTTGTATCTCTTTCCACTTCTCAGGCTATGAATTTCTTCGTAGGAACCACTATATGTACTATCTACCATGACAGATGCAAGTATTTTACTGCATTCTAAAAACACCTTTCTCGGCTATAAGCATTTTAATATAAAAACTGAGGTTGTTTAGATACTTACCTCTGAATCCTTTGAAAAACTCTCTTTTGGCTACGTTGTAGGACTTTCGCATATCCACAGTGAACTGTGTCACAAAACTTTGTAATGTACTGTCGACCCAGAAATCGACTGCTCGTACGAATGGACTATCTAGGGCTTTGAGTTGTTTAATAAGCTCCGGTGTCCACTCGGTTGGTGCGCTTCGCAGGATACAGTTTCTGTGCTCTAAGAGTCTTGACAACAACTCGTGTAGCTCGAAACCAAAAGACGCCCATAAAACTTCATGAACGTCTTTCCACAAGTATTTATTCAACCAATGAATGTCAGAGAGATGTGGGTTTCTGTTTTCTTTCCTTGCGAAGTCTCTCTCTATCTTATCACACCATGCCCAAATTTCTTTCTTGTATGGATACCAAAATTTGATGCCCAGCTCAACTTCTTCTGCGTCACACATCATGACTTCAACTCATCACGGATTCTTAGCACGACAACGGAACCATTTGTTGGCTTAAGTGCTGATCTAGAGGTTTCCAATGTAGACCCAGGTTCTTCGTGGTTTCAAGGAACCAACAAAACCCCTTCTCATCGGCCCTTTCGGCAACAACCTGCGAACAGGCTTAGGTCTCACTCGAGGTGTAGCTATGGGGGCACTACGGAATCAAGTTTCCATAGTGAAGTGATGATTTGTTCAGATGGGAATACTATGCAATGCACTATCATACCTGCACTGCAAGCTGAGGACTACGCGACGATAGACTGTGTTGTGGTCCGCACTTCCAAGAACTAGTCGCTTGCACAACCAGCGCACCCAAGGGATGCATGGTCTGGGCAAGATACAATTAATAGGATAGCGCAATAGAGTTATACGCTTCCTCTTCCAACTTAACCACTGAAGACTTTACTTAACACCTAATCATTCATCTTCTATATTAGATTAGTTAGCCTTATAACAAATGCAAGTAGGCGAAACATACAGTGCTGCGGGCACCCCGTGTTGCGCGTCGAAGAGTTATACAATCTGAACGTTACATACATATGTGATTATTCAATAAACTGATACTTCCACCAACTTAGAATACTGCGCATTCATCATTCATCTATTCATGTCAGACTTAACATATTATTCCCATATTTCCTCTATGGCGAATACATATAAAAGCATTAACATACAGCTTATAAATGTGAATCCAGACATTCAAAGTAGGAAAATAAGCAAATGCAAAAACAGAACAATCACACTACACAGTATTTAACGTGGTTCACCCCTCTGATGGAGGCTATGTCCACAAGAACTATTTTTATATTAGTATTTGGGAAGGGTATAACAGTTCTTTGTCTGCGCACTCAGCTACAAACTCTCTTCTCTCTCAATCAGCCTCTGCGCAAATAGCTTGCAGAGCCTTACAAAATGTTCCTCACTGAGATTTATCAAATCAATAATGAGAACAACACAAAATGAAGAGTATTCAATAACCCAACAACCCTTTCCCATACAAAATATGCCTTATTTATAGATCATTCCCGTAGGTCATGTCTTTACAGTTCGAAGGCTAAAACCCTTAGGTTTACACAACTGTCACGGTTTTCTCTTAAACTGACGTGCTGGATTTTGGTAGCGAATATTTCGTCATGGCCTACCTCCAGTGCATGTCCATGTCGCTATCGGCCTTCCTGTAGTACGCATTCCAACATGTCGCTTTCACCGATCCATTCTTCCTCTGACGGTCTCGTGCGACTAATTCAGGTAGTGGTTCTTTCGCATGTGCGACCAGTCGCTTTCTTCCACTTCTGCTCCTACCCACCGCTTGGTACTCCTAAATAATATTTACCAAAAATAGACCACCGCTGCTCTAACCGGAATCTGTGTCGTCTTCCGTCCAGCACTCTGCTTTGTCGGATCCATGTAGACTGGACACACCGCAGCGCTATCTCTTTGCAGCATCGATTTTCGCAGCTCTTCCGATGCTGCGTTGCGCACAACTTCGCAGCATCCCAAAAACTTATTCAAAAATGTTCCAACTAAACTGCGCTTAGCTCCACAGTTCTAAAAATCCTTCTTGCTCAAAATGCCCCACTTGGGCCAGGCCGAACATGTGTTGAGTAAAAGCTCTATCTATTGGATGCAGATTCTTCTCCTGCCTCTGAATTTGGTGAAGAAGCTCTGCATATAGTATATGATCAAGTCGACATTCAACACCCACCTATTGGCCCCCCATATCAGGACGACAAACTAGAGATCTCTCTCCATGCTGAAACTAGCATCACCACCCCACAAACAATGCGGGTCAAGGGTTACTTCAAGAAGCTCCCTCTTACCATACTCATTGATTCTGGTAGCACTCATAACCTCATTGACCCTCTGATTTCCAAACAGGCTGATTATTTTGTCCATCCTTGCTCCAACTTTGAAGTCATGGTTGCCAATGGGGGCACTTTAACTTACAAGGGGAAGTGTCATAATGTGCATATCTCTCTGGTAGATTATAACCTGCGCTCTGACATGTTTGTCTTGTCCTTAGGCATATGTGATGTGGTGTTGGGCGTTCAATTGTTATGCACTCTTGGCCCCATTTTATGGGATTTTGCTGAACTTTGGATGTAGTTTTCAGTCAATGGGAAACAACACAAATTTATGAGCTTACAACCAGGGTCTCTTCGCATCACCAGTTCACATAGCCTAGAAAAGATCCTTAAGAAGAATTCACATGGTTCCATCACTAAGCTCCATTCCATTCATATGCACCCATCAACGGTCTCCACTACTTCCTTGGATAGATATGCAGGTGTCCTTGCTGAACCAGTGGGCTTGCTGCCTTCAAGAGACCTTTCCAGTAAGAATTTAGCTGCATCTACATCTTAGAAGGAACTGATGGCTATTTTTCCTGCAGTACAAAAGTGGAAGCCATCCCTATTAGGGAATTATTTCTGCATCAAGACTGATCTCCAAAGTCTAGAAAATTTCCTGGAACAACGGGTCTCCTCCCCAGCACACCTGAAATGGGTTAGCCAACTCATGGGTTATGCCTATGCAATCACTTACAAGATGGGTAAGGACAATCTGGTGGCCGATGCTCCTTATCACACACTTGATGACCCAGTTTCTTTTATAGCTATTTCTTTGCTTGTTCCACATTGGTTGCAATCTGATCAACAGGGCTATCCCTTCTATGAACTCCATGTTTCTCCATCGGCAAGGCACTCTGGGTTCCTCAAAATGTATGACCGGGAATAGTGTAACCTCTTTTGGCAACGACTAAAAATTACAATTCAACAGATGGTGGCTGACTGTGATACTTTCCAGGTCAACAAGGGTGAAATGAGACTCCTTTCAGGTCACTTCTCGAACCCTTACTCATCCCTACATAGATTTGGACAACTATTTCTATGGATTTCCTTGAACCGCTCTGGTGGTACAATACCACATCTAAAATGACACCATATGAAGCAGTCTATGGATAGGGACCGACAGTTCTTCTTCCATACACCCTCAGTAGTTACCCAAGTAAGGAAATTGACTCGGTTCTTCGAAACCGCGATCAGATTATTCTCATTTTTCAAGACAATCTTCACATGGCAAGAATTCGACTGAAACAACACACCAATCAACACTGTTCTGAGTGCCATTTTCACACAGCTGATATGGTTCTTCTTTGTCTACAACCTTCCAAGCAATCCTCCTTGAAACTCAAAAGGCATCAGCTTCTCTCTCACTTTATCACGGAGGCAATAATTCAGTGGCACGAAATGCAACCCGAGGATGCTACAGCGGAACCACCCCTTCAGATTCCGCATCAATTTCCACATCTAAAGATTTGAGGACAAAGCTTTTTTTAAGGGATAGGGGATGTTAGGAACCCATGTCAACCCTTCTCTTTACTTTGTTAGTATATTGTTGTTGGACACATATGCTTTGTAAGTCGTCTCGTAGTATTTGTTGATCCATAGTTTGTATTATCCCATGGTATTTTGATGGTATTGACCCATAGTATTGGACGCATATGCTTTGTAAGTCGTCCCGTGGTATTATATGTCCCATGGTATTGACCCATAGTATTGGGCATAGACTTTGTATATAAGTGTGTGTTGAGGCCAATGAAGGTACCTTGAAGTTATTTGTATTGAGCTTGCGCAAAGGAGGTTTCCCCCTCAAAGTGGCCCATGATCAATAAAAATATTCTGTGATCCAATATATTGTTCATTTTATCAATTAATTGTTCCAGGTTCCTCACAACAACTATGTGTTTATCCTACAATGTGGTATTAGCTATCATTCATTGGGCATGCTCCATGACTAAAGTTTCTCACTCAACTATAAATATATTGGAATATTCTTTGTTCAATTATTCCACAATATCATTTTATGAGGTGTTGCAACACCCTAGGAGTTGATCTCATTTATATAGATTAACATAGCAAGATTATCCACTTCAACTTTTTGATCTAGTATATCCTCACATTATCTTCCCCTATTAGCAACATCGTCATTTAAATCCTAACTTCTATCATTTCCATTTTATCAAGGTCATATGGTTCTATATTTTCGAATGATTTTATTTATATATATATTAGTAATAGGTCTTAACTCTATAAGAGGTGTAGTATGGGACTTCCCTTTTCTCCCATGTTTGGGGTAGAATGAAGGGTCGAATTTGGAATATTCAAGTTGGTCTCCTAGTCCTCATAATGCTAAATCCCTACTTGACTAGAAACTGTCTCCAATGTCGATGAAATGTCTATGATCATCACAGAGAAAGTTCATGAGATCAAACATAAGATTTAAATGCACCCTCTTACCTTGAACATTTTACTAATTGACCAATAAGAAGATAAACCAAGAAATCATCTAAAAATTGGTTTGCATTGAACTTTTACGACAAAGTAGTTTTCTCCTTAAAGAAATACTTTACTATATGTTTGGTATTAAAATTGAACTATTAACACTTGCCATAAGATGTAACTCCAACATATAAAAGAGATTAATGAATGTTATATCCTTCTAACTATTGTGCAAAACCATAATACCATTTGTAGGTACATTAGGTTATATCGCTTGAAGTGGATTTGAAATGGAGTTGAGAGTATGTGAATGACACTATTTGAAAAAGAAACACATATTTTGTTTCTCAAATCAAGGAGTGATAGGATTTGATGAGAAAATGGATCTCATATATTCACCCATTTTCAATCTAATCCCAATAATTATACATTATGTATGATCCTATAACAAATGAGATTATAGTAAGAAAATACCTCATTTATTATGAAATTCCAGTTCCACATAAACCAACGGAGATGGAAAAAGTTAAGGATCCAGACACAAAATTTTATGATCTTGAATATTAAGAAGAATCTAAGCAAGAGGATTCTAATTGAACAAGAAAAATAAAACTTTGCCAAGATTTTATGGATGGATATTTATAATCCCTGGGGTATAATTATAAAAAAATTATTATTATAAATTGTAAAAATGCTATGGATTCTTAAGGATGAAGGACAATTTTAACATAGTCCAATCGCCAGTTAAAATAGTCCTCAAAATCAATCAAATGCTGCTCAGCTATTGCTGAAGTATACTCAAAATGGCCTAACCAATGCTTAGATTCAAGGTTCAACCACTATTTGAAGTATATTCGACAATTCATGCTCAAAATTGATGAATAAGACTGATGATGGGGTTGAGATGTGCATAGGTGGCTAAAAATATTATCGTTGTTGTTGTCTCGGGACAAGACAATCCCCAAAATATGCTCTAGATATCAGAAGTGATCTCTTTTACCACCTTTTTGTGCCCAACTTGCTGATATAGTCAATAGGTGTACCCAGACTGATATATCATGCCCAAAATTAAGGAATGCATGTCAATTTAGCCATCCAATTCAGGCCAGAATTTCATAGATCTTGTTGTTCATCACCTTTCAGTGGATGTTATATGACTTTTGACCGCTCTTTGTGCTTAGAACAACTCTAAAACTTCCCAAATTCGCTTCAGAGCTGAATCCATGCATAAAGTTTTCTCAAGGAACCTAGAAATGATGAAATTTATGATGAGAGTTAAATTTCCCAGAATTGAGAAACATGCTGCTTGCGGTCACTGTTCATCATTTTTTAGGGTTGCAACATGCCCAAAATGGATCCCCTTAGCTTGATTAGGGATGGATCAACTCATTAGTCCACAAAATGTAGTTAGGGCATCATCAAATCATCACCACATGAATCATGTCACCCTTATCCAAGAGTGTGATCAGAATCACACGTAGACAAACATACAAAATGGGGTGTAACACAAATCACTAAGATAGGACTTCATAGGACACCATAGAAATCATTAAAAATCATATGTTAGCATATATCAACACTAGGATATCCCAAAGCTCCATCAAACCTGTAACCCCAGCTAAAAATGTGATAGCAAATGTGGACACCCATGCAAAATATAAATATTCAATATCATGGTAGGGGTACAAGTTGAGAGGTAACATTCTGAACAAGGGCAATTTCGATAAACCTAGAACTTAAATCTATAATAATTGGACCTCATCAAACCATCACATATAATGAAAAAGACATGCAAAGATCACATATTACAATCCATATCCCATGATCTAGTCAGATTTCGGGCTTCAACAGTTTGGGTTGTTAGTATCCTTCACACTGTATTATTAAATATTAAAGAGCCAGATATCACCTGTTAATGTTGTCCAATGAATGCCATTTGAATCTACATGCTGTCAAACTGTTTTTTCTCAAAAAAAAATTATTTGTTTGCAGGGAGGATGTTGGAAGTGAAATAGTATCAACTTCAGCATTGAAACTAAGCTATCGAACATAATGTCCATGAATATTGTACTCTGTAGACTTCAGTTATAAACTATAAAAATACTAAATAGTTCTACATAATAAATGGAGATGAAAAAATCCTAAATAACAAAAAATTAAAGCATCACTAGTATAGCTCATATAGTCAACCTACTACAAGGAAAATAAAATCTATAATGCGCCCTGCTAAGTCATAAGTTTCTTGCTAGGCACTAAGTTGTGGACACTAGCCTAGGGTTTATAGTGGCAACCAACCATATTTGAATATGTGCCTCACCCAGTTACTCCCCACTAGTTACCGAATTCCCTAGATCTTTGGTATAGTAAAAATATAGTCATCAATGCCTCCTCACCTCCATTACATGGAATGCAACTCAATTAAAAGATTGTCTTCCTTCAACTATAGATTTTCATTTTGTTTGGATATTTGTGCAGGTTGAAGTGCTTTACTTTTTGTGGAAGAAAAATAATTAATCTTTATTTTATATAAAATATAATCTTCATAATCTTTATTGTGGTTTAACACCATACTAAAATGTGCAATTATATCCTTGTAGATAACAATACAAGTGTGGAGTTTAAAATGCAAATTGTAAACATTTACAACCGTGGTTGAGTTTTGAGGTGGGGTTTGCTAGTTTTTCAACATTTAATTCAATATGATCTAGGATCTTATCTCAGAGAATAACAAGCACATCATAATCAATCACAAGAGACAATAGACACAAATCATTTCACCAGGGAAACCATAAAGGAGAAAACCCTGCAACTTCCTTAGAGATAGAATGAGCAATAGTACACAACCCAAAAACAAAGAGATAGTCCTTCGCAGCTCCTCATCCTCCACTTGTGCGCACTTCTCACATGTATGAATGAGTGAGTGAGTGAGTGACTAAATGAGAGAGTCACACTCTCTATTTATACTTGACTTCACTTTTCTTTTACCCTAACTAGGCCAACCTCTCCTAGGAGGGTCTAATAACCCATCATAACATGACTTAGGGACAAACCCACTAGGGGAGTCTAATAACCCTATCAAATACAATGATGACCTTCCCGATCGGAGGAATGAAACCTCTCCATCAGAAGTACAATGTCATATGAATACAATATAAAATAAACAAGTGAAATACATTCTGAAGTTACATATACATCAACACTCCCTCTTAACTAGGAAGGTATTTTCTTGACACAGTTCATCGGCACAAGTCTTCATCACTGGAGGATCATCATCAAAGTTGGATCATCATCGTCACTGTTGCTGCTATCTCGATCATCAATCTCCAATCTACTCGTCATAGGAAGTTCTACAAAGCCATCCCTTTTTCATGTTGGATGTAAACCTAGCCTTCATGTAGGTCTTCATCATCTCTACGAGCAAGCCATCAAGTAGGTACATCTCAAGACTGATTACACTGCCTCTGCAAAACCTGCAAGATCTCCCAGGATTGATTATATTCCACTGCAAAACCTGAAGGAGCATCCTAGGATTGATTATATGCCTATGCAAAACCTGTGTACCCTATTGCCACCTCATCATCTTCAGATCATCTCATCATCAACGGAGCACAACCCAGATGCACATAACACAACACTTACACTCACCGGCATGGAAGGACTTTCCTCTGGCCATCCGGGAAAGGCTCAACACTTACATCAATGCACATGGAAGGACTAACCTCTTACCATGTCGGAAAGGCTCTACACTTACATCAACACACATGGAAGGACTAACCTCTGACCATGTCAGAAAGGCTCTGCACTTACATCAACGCAGATGGAAGGACTAACCTTTGACCATGTCGGAAAGGAACTACACTTACATCAATGCACATGGAAGGACTAATCTCTGACCATGTCGAAAAGGCATTGCACTTAAATCAACGCACATGGAAGGACCAACCTATGACCATGTCGTAAAGGCACAACATTTACATCAACGACCATGGAAGGAATAACCTTTGACCATGTTGAAAAATCCCAGCATTTACATCAATGACCATGGAAGGACTAACCTCTGACCATGTCAAAAAATCCCATGTGCATCTACATCTTCCAGACTCACCACTTACCCATGGAAGGAACATCGATCTAAAGTATGCCAATCTTCTCTCTGAAGTACTCAAACTTCACTCTGGCCAGTGGCTTGGTCAATACATCGGCTATCTACTTGTCCGTCACAACATACTAGAGCTTCACTGCTCCTCTTTGCACCATATCCCTGATATAGTGGAGCTTGATGTCAATGTGATTTGACTTGTCATGGAATAATGGGTTCTCAGACAACTTCACACAACTCTAGTTGTCGCAATATATACAAGTAACATCCAACTGGAGATCAAACAAATCAGATAGTAGTTTCCTTAGCCATACTACCTCACAAATAGACGAACAAGTTACGACATACTCTACTTCGGCTGTACTCAGTGCCATGAAGGATTGATTCCTACTAAACCAAGAGATCACACTTGATCCCATACTGAAGTAGCACCCCGAAGTGCTCTTCCTATCAATGGTATTACCTTCCCAATCCGAATCAACATAACCCTCTAGGTTAATCTTCTGATTCACATCATACTTGAGCCCATAATCAACTGTACCCCTCAGGTACCTCAGAATATTCTTTGCAGGAATCAGGTGAACATGTCTTGGATCCATCAGGAACTGGATCAATATGTTCATAGCAAAGCAAATATCTAGTCTCGTATTCGTCAGGTACATCAAGGATCCAATCCTCTGACGATACATCGTGGCATCAACTGACTCTGATGAAGCATCACTCAAAAGATTCAGGTTCAATTCCATAGGTGTGGCCATGGCCTTGCAGTCCATCACCCCGAACTGTTTTAGGATCTCTACTACATACTTCCCTTGTCCAAGGAATATTCCATCCGCACTCTGCCACACCTCCATGCCTAGAAAATAGTGTATCATACCCAAGTCCTTCATCTTGAACTCGGAAACAACCTTCCTCTTCGTATCAACAATTAATTTATCCTCACCTGTCACAAATAGGTCATCTACATACAGTAGGAGTATCACTGGAGTTCCTTCCTCGACCTTGTAGTAAAGGTTGGAAGCCGCTTTACTCTTGGTAAAACCCAAACTAGTCAGGAAGCTATCAATCCTACCGTACCACATCCTGGGTGCTTGTTTCAAACCGTACCAGGATTTCTTCAGTTTGCACACATGAGTCTCCCTATCATGTGTCTCAAACCGGAGTGGCTTCTCCACATATACTTCCTCTTCCACTACACCATTCAAGAACACTATCTTGGCATCCATCTGGTGTATCTTCAATTTCATCACTACAGCCAGACCAAGTAATGATCTGATAGAAGTATATCTGGCTACAGGTGAAAATGTCTCCTCATAGTCTCTTCCTTCTTTCTGGGAGAAGTCACGTGCCACAAATATTTCCTTGTATTTCTCTATGCTACCACCTGCAGCATGCTTGATCTTGTAGATCCATTTGGAAATCATGACAGACTTCCCTACCGGTCTAGGGACCACATCCCAGACATCATTCTGCATGATCAACTAGTACTCCTCGATCATGGCATCCTTCCATTACTGCATCCTTGATCCTGGGAACTTCAGATTCTTCAATATCTTCAATAGGTATTTTTCTTGAACTTCGTCGCTGGAACAAATGTCGGTGTCCTTCTTTTGTAGGTGATTGTACACGATCTTTCCTACAAGTCAAATTCAATTGCATGATTAGAAACATCTCATATTTTTCTGAACAAATTCTTACGCATAAAGACATAGGTCATACAGTCATGCAATTATCTTAGCCAATGCTTCAATACAACATTTATCCATATCTCGTAACTTTCTAGATGCCTTCCATCTCTAACAGAACATTGTTAAGAGTGTGCACTACTCCCAATATGTCAGCAAAGAGGTTTCAATCTAGATAAGTAGCAATGGAGTGTTGTATAGTACCATAGGCCACTTACCCATTACTTACATATTAGTAGTATCTTGATCATTAATTCAACTTTTCTAACATGCATAATATACATCCTAAAGCTAGGAACATAAGTATGTATATGACTGAATAAAATCATTTAAGTAATCATATATACAAGAAATGACAATTCAAATACTTATCTTTGTTTGGTTGTTGGGTGGACTCCCTCTCGATCTTTTCTTCCTTACAGGAGCTACTAGAGTGTGCTCCCTCTTGATATTTGCTTCCTTGCAGGAACTACTGGAGTCTCTGATAGTGTGCACCTTAACCAATGCTGAAAAATGGATGAGAGGTTTTTTCATAGATTATTTATTTTCTGGAGTCCAACTCTGCAGTAGCTTCTGCTACACCTTTCATGTAAAACTAAAAGGACCATCTTTAGCTTCACCTTATGAGGTGGAACCCATGTAGCTGGTTATCTTCATTACAATATATATTCTTCATCACTTGAAGAATCTTCCTTGGTTCTCTTCCTTTGAGGTTCATCATCCTCTGCAGTGTGAGCATGATGTCTTCTCTTGTTGTTCTTCTTCTTGTGGGAGTTGCTTTTGTTCCTAGGAAAATCTCTAGAATAGTGTCCCTTTTCATCACAAGTATAACATCGAATGTGAGAAAGATATCTCATGGATCTTCCAAAGTTCTCCCTTCGATTTTGGTGGTGGTGTTTACCCTTCTTTTGATGAGGATGCTCCCTCTTGTGGTTATTCTTCCTGGTTTTTTCTATGAGAGCCTGGTCTTAATTATCCATCTTTTCTTCTCGAGCTACAATTCGAGCTTCTTCCTAGCACAAATTCCTTGAATGAAGGAATTACATGACCTAGGAAGACCATTCAAGGTGGTCATCACAATTTCACCATTCTCTATATCTTCTCCCACAGCTTCAAGTTGTTCTTTTATTTGAGAGACCCTTGTGAAGTAGGATTGCATAGTCTCTGCATTTTGTATCTTCACATTCTTCAATTGGTTATGCAAAGTAATCTTTCGATTTATGTTCTTTCCTTCAAATAACTTGGTCAAGGAATCAAACATCTCCTTGGGTGTCTTTAGAGATTACACATGTGGTATGAGATGGTCCTTGATAGAATCTGTAATGTTACCCTTGGCCTTGAGCAATTTCTTCTTATGTAAGGCCTTAGCCTCATCTCCCTCTGGGACTGGAACCTCTTAAATTATGTAGGTATCCAATTCATTCTCTTCTAGGATTAACCCAATCCTATACTTCCATGCTCAGAAGTTATCAGCCCCTTCAAACTTATCCTCAATCTTGGTGTGGTGAGACATCTTAATGAGAAACTCAAATGGAAATAAAATATTTAGATCTTACCATTTTGACTTCCTGAAACTAGATCTAGAGTTGGCTAGGGTTTAATAAAGAAACCCTAAAAATCCAAACTTGGAATTTCAAACTTCTATCTGGATAGGGATATGCAATTGACCGAGGCAAGAAAGATGGTGTGCTCATATTTTGAAAACTCCAAAAATTGACCCTCCAAAAGTGACCTACGAATTTCGGATCTGCAACTTCTGTCAAAATCTGGTTTTCTAGTCCAAAACCCAAACTAGGGTTTGATAGATCCCAGGGTTCTTCCCAACAAAAAAGTTCTATCTTGGTCTCTAAATTTCGATTTTGCTGAGGAGATCAATCCTATGCTGAGACAACTCCAAAATTCCACTTCTGTCAAAAGCCCTAATTTCCCGCAATAGTGACAAGCCAAAAATGAAAATGCTCAAAATCCAATTCTATTTTTGACAGAAAGATATTCCATATTTTTCTGGTGTATCTTTGAAATTTCAAATCCTCAGGGTCTGAAACTTCGACCTGTGGTGTAATGACCTATCATCTTTCCAACCCCACATATTTGAGCTTCATTGGATTCTCCATGAGAGAGATATGATAAGTATCGCAACATGACCTACTTATGGGATGAAATAACATAGCGAACTTGTATGGAGTTCCACGTGTCACTGTTTCAACTTTGGCCTCTAAAACTCGGACCTGTGAAACTACAGTTCATTCCCTAACTATCACTTTTACGGAATTCCATTTGGATCTTCCTAGCCCGAGATATCACCTTTGCTCCTAGGTCACTTGTTTAGGGTAGCATTCTGGAAGAGGCATAAACCCTAACTTGTATGAATCATATCTCACAAAGTACAACAAATCTGAGGCTGAAACTCGGACAAAAGGTATAGGAACATGTCATCTTCAGCCTGTCCAAGTTTCAGATCCTGAAACTTCACCAAAAGTTATTTATAGATAAAGTTCCATCGTGACTAGGTTTTTCTATACAAAGCCCTAGCTTCTGCAGCTGCACAGTGTCTTCTTCTCAGGTTAGCTCTGATAACATGTTAGTTTTTCAACATTTAATTCAATATGATCTAGGATCTTATGTGAGAGAATAACAAGCACAACATAATCAATCACAATAGACAATAGAAACAAAGCATTTCACTAGGGAAACCATAAAGGAGAAAACTCCGCAACTTCCTTAGAGATAGAATGAGCAATAGTACAAAACCACAAAACAAATAGATATTCCTCTGCAACTCCTCCTTGTCCACTTGTGCGCACTTCTCACATGTATGAATGATTGAGTGAGTGAATGACTAAATGAGAGAGTCACACTCTCTATTTATACTTGACTTCACTTGCCTTTTACCCTAACTGGGCCGACCTCTCCTAGGAGGGTCTAATAACCCATCATAAGATGACTTAGGGCTGACCCCACTAGGGGAGTCTAATAACGCTATCAAATAAAATGATGGCCTTCCCGATCGGAGGAATGCAACCTCTCCGTCGGAACTACAATGTCATATGAATACAATATAAAATATACAAGTGAAATACATTTCGAATTTACATATACATCAATAGGGTTCCTAACAACATGAATAGGGAGCCACTTGGACCCTCGTGCCCAGTGAGAAAAATCACACTGAGGAGACATCAAAGCATGATACATGGCTGATTAACAAGTTCATAAGAGCTAAGAGCACTTAACAAGTTTATGGTAGAAAAGATAAAGTACATTGTTTCCACCCTCAAGTGCCCAATGACAAATTCTGGATTTTTGCACTGGCCATTTTTTGGTCTATAAAGCACCCCTCACTCCCCCACCCTTCCTCTCTGAGCCAAAAAATGAAGGCTAGATAGAACATATCACTAATTTTGATCCTCCCATCGCTTGTGGTCCGAACCCAAATGAGCATGAAAAAACTATGTTACTTACTAGCTTAGTTATCTACTGAATCTGAATGAGTAGCATGCACTTTGTTTGAAGTTTTCTTTTGGAATTTTGGTTTCTTTCCTTACTGGAAGTTCCATGCACGACTTGAATTTAAATTCTATAAATCCTTATCAAAAGAAGTTGAAATGCCAAATGGATATTATTTTATAGCAAATAATCTTGTCCAAAATTCTACCTTATTATAATTATTTTCCATTAGTTATATTCCAGAAAAACTCCAATATGTCCAAATACATTTCTCCCCACATTGTCACATTAGAATAAAAAATGTCAAAGGAAAGCCTGGTTCTAAATAGGAAAAAGAGAAGAGAAACATCAAAAACTACATCTTAGGCCAACCTAGATGTAGTTTTGGATGTTCGGATTCTCTTTTTCTTTTTATAACCAACGATTTTCTAGGACTAATTTTGGTATCTTATTTGTCCTGACTATGGACAACAAATTGACTGTTGGAAAATTTGACACTTATGTTTAGATAACGAATACCTTAATAGATCTATATCTTTAACTTGTGAAATTCTGAAAGTAGATAGAGTTTCCATGGATGTTCAAATGATATTATTATTGCTGCCTAAATTAACTGGATGGAACATTGTATATTGTGCACTAAATACTAAAATTAATAATAAGAAGAACATGAATTGTATTTCAATATAACTATTGTATAAAGTTTTTAATTGAATTTGTGTTTTCCATACGTACTGGAAACAAACCATGTCCACTACTGCTCAACCCAAGAACAAACTCTGGATGTTATCATACGAGCAAAGAAACAACTTTGATACCCTGCTTCCCTTTTCAAAACATATCAACTGGCACATCTTAAGTCAATAGAAACTAAAACTTCACGCAGTTTAATGACCAATCGGTTTGACTTCGTTGCAACAATGCTAAAGAAATAACTTAAAGGATGCATGTTGATTTCATAAGAATTGTGACACATTGTTTCCTCAAACAATGTCTCAATATTTAGAATGAAAAAAAACTTGCAAGGGTTTCTCACCCAAATCCCTACTTATGGAATTAATGGCTTTGAAAATAAATAAACAACTCAATAATTGATTCGTATTTATGTGGTCACCCACCTATTCCACTAGCTCAAACTAGTTTCCAAATTTTCTACGGATTTTTGGGTCCTAAACTTCTAGGGCCGTTTTGAGGCCCTAAACGACCTTTTTTGGAAATTTGGGGGGCCAAATGGCGTTGGCAACCAAACTGTAACTGTAACACATATGTAGATATATATTGCAAATAACACCATGATACAGTAAACACATATTCTATTAAATGACGGAAATAGAACAGACTGTAAAATACAATAGCTAGAATGGTGGTAGCTATCTTTGAGAAGAGATGTGGCTACTATGCTCATTCATTCCAAGCTGAATACAAAAAGAGGCCGAAAGGGCCTCTTTATCATAATCATGAGGGAAAAAATCCCAAACATCCAAAAACCTAAACCTAGAAGATGAACCGTCATAAAGTTTGCGGCCCCAAGGTGGTTAGTTGAACAGTCAACTTCCTGAGGTCATAACTTTTGCATACGATATGCATTTGGGGCACTCAGAAGCCTGTAGGAAAGGTCTATTTGATATTTACAAGTTTCGACTAGAGCCAAATGAATGTTGTTGGAAACCATTTGGACCCCCAAATCACCAAAAAAGGTTGTTTAGGGCCTCAAAACGGCCCCAGAAGTTTAGGACCTGAAAAATCGTAGAAAAATGAGAAACTGTTTTGATCTAGTGGAATAAGTAAGTGACCACCGATATCCATCTGGATCAATAATTCACAAAATAACTTAGAAACAAAGAATTTTTAAGCTTTCTTTATATATTACATTACAGATTTCTACAAGTAGTCTTCATGTGCAGTTGGACTAAACACAAAATGTATTTACATTATTGTTTCCTATTTTTACTAGTACCTACAAAAAGAAAGAAAAAATTACTATGAATTATAATCCTGATGTGCTACTAACATGCTTCTATAAGAACGAAATAAATACATAACCTTTTGGGTACTTGACAAAAATACTTGATGTTAAAGCGAATTGAAATGACAAAGAACCCTTTGTTCTATGTGCCACAATTAAGTTAGTGCTTTTCAAATTTTCATTGCTAGTATCCCCTTTTTTGTTATGGATACTCTTATGATCCTTATGATCATGATAAACTAAAGAAGTTTCTAGCCTCAAATTGGGTAGTAGGCCTACTTCAAGTGACATTTCGCCTTTCTGCAGAATACTCAACAATTTGAATTGCAAAGTTGAGTAAACTAAGTAAGGAACTTTGTTGAGAGTTGGAACAAAAAGACACATGATATATAAACAAGTTTATATTTTACATATTATATAATATTGCAGTGTTTCAGTGGCCTCTCATAGTTAATATCGTGACAGAACAAACTACTACCAGAACTTATGTGGATAAATACATATGCTAGAATTCAGATACTCTATATGGTAACCAAAATAGATCTAGCCGCGATTGTTGATGAAGCCCATATGACCTTTTAGTCATCGCATGTTCATATGTATATTTTTCACTGAGGGCTTGAATTTTCTTAGTGTTCTAGGAACTTCCGCATTCTTATCCTTAACTGTTGTCATTTTATTTCTAGATGAATACCTCTTCTTTGGTATAAAAATTGGACATCCTGCACCAGAATATTTTCAAGGTGTTTTTGGATCTTGAGTTTCACACTAAAAATGAGTTGCATGACCACTATGAAAAATGAAGATGCTCAAGACAAAAGACTCTTTATCTAGTGCATGAACACATTTGCAGTAGTATGAACTCATTGGTGCATATGCATGTGATGCACTCTTTTTTAGCATCCTTATATTGTAACAAGTATCATCCTCTATCAGGTTTTTTGTAGTATCCTAAAAAATGAAAAGCAAGAAGCAGGAAAACACAGTATCACTAATTAAATTTCTTCCCACTCACAATTCATAAATCCTATAATAGCATATACATACCAAGTTATCAATATTCATATATGTATGACTCTTCCCAAAAGAAATTTTTTGCACATGTTAATTCTGGAACTACTAAGAAATTAATGTGTTGAACAATCATATTATCTCCATGGTTCAAAGTTTTTGTTAAGAAACCATTTACTATGATTAATATTCATTATTTCTTATTAAATGCAAGTGTTAAGTATGCACCACAAATCGTAAACTGCACACTAATACATCTACCAAATTATTCACATTGTTGTAAATATTTATATTACTTTTATGATTTAACTTTTGGACTATCTTCATTAAGGAGGTATGAAATCCTTGAAAAAGGATAAGGAGGTGTCCAATGGAAACCATAAAACTTTCAAGTGTTACTCTTCCTCCAATTTTTTTCACACCAGGAGAGGGCTATGGACTCCTCATTGACTATAACCCAATCATTATAAAAAATAAATTTAAGGAAGAAAAGTTGTTATAGTGATAAGCATTTTTCTCATAGGCCCTTCATGGACCTTAGTGCACTTTGAAAATAGTTAAACTTATGTTTCCTAAAGCTAAACTACATTTTACTCATGTTCAAGTGCCAATAATGGTCACTCAATCCTTTTCTTATTTTCCTAAGGTTTTTCAAAACTAGCAATTCTAAGGGATGTGCATAGTATTATAAATTATAAACTATAAATTATAAGACCTCGTAGAATTATATTGTTGTTAAGTGTACCACAAATTCCAACTTCATTTCTTGTCACAAACAAGAAAGAGAATGCAATAGTTAAGTATTAAAACATCAATCTTAAATAACTTAGACTCACATCATCAACAATAGAACATGTAGACTCACAACTAGAAGGTGTCAGTGAAACACAACTACACTGACTAGATTTAGGGCAAGTAGGGAATCCACTTGTTATCTCATCCCTTAATGGTATAATGAACATGTGGGGACCTGAAACTTGACAAACCAATAAATTGATAGAATTATAAATTATTCCCAAGCTTGGCCTCTACTAGCCAATTATGCCCATGGAAGCTAGGACAATTATGCATTGTAATTATGCCAATTGCATTAGAGGAATGTTGGTCTCGCCCCAATAAGTCTCCTACGATCAATGCATAGGAACCTAGTGCATAGAATTTTTTTCTCTTCGCTTAGCTATGTAGATATCATTTTTTTTTTTCTGAATAACAATAAGTATTTACAAATAAAATATACAATCAACATAAAAGAATCGAAAAAGTGAAGACAATTAATTCATGCAACTAAAACGTAATAAAAACATCTTTTCTCAAACCCTGGATCAATGGAAATCAACTAAAACCAATATTGATTCAATATACAAAAAATGGTTAAATCAAACATCAAATGAGAACTAGAATCATTCAAGGGACTAACACAATATTTAACCAAAATACACACAAAATTAAAAAATCGACAAAATGCTTCAAACAAAAGCAATAAACAAACCATAAAATTTTGTCAAGATATTAGAGATAAACACCAACATGGTTTCATGTACTTGAATGAGCCCATTCTTGCTTAGCGAAAGTGTTGTCAAATTAGTTGTTTATCCTTTAATGCTAGGACACTATCCTAGGCCTAGCTTTGTCAAATTCCAGAATCATTTCCTGTCACATACAAGAAAGAGACAATGTAGGAGATAAATATCAAAACATCAATCTTAAAATAAACTACATCAAGGAAATGTATCTCAAATCATCAATGTTACAACAAAAAAATACAATGTAGAATCTATTTTTACCTAAAACACAAACTCAAATTCACATATAGTGATCACTAGCAAGGGTCTATGGAACACCTAGACCAAAATAAGACTCAAGAGTCCCTCATGTGTATTGGATCATATACAATCTTAGGTGAAACCCATTTCCCAATTCACATTCCGGACCTAGTCCTCATTTTTGACATTCTGAACATGACCTTGTCCAGATGAACTGTCATTATGAACCTAAAAAATATTATGTTCCATATCAAGTCCCTTAGAGAAATTTGTTATATTTTTTTCTTCCCTTCTTTCATGACCACCAATTTCCTTCAAACTTTTAATAACAAGTTCATAAAATTTTTATGCTATAAAAATTTTGCTCATTTTATGAATTCCAAGTAGATAGGAATTCCTAATATGGTCATTGACCATATAAATTCTCATGCAAATACATGAAGTATTATCAACAGTCGTAACGTCATCCAAAGACAGTGACAAAAATGTAGCATTTGCAATCTTCTCTTTCATATCGTCCTTTTCTACTTGAGCTAGATATTTTCCCCATTCCCAACCACTCATTATAGATCAATGAGAAGATGGAAAATTTGGCACTTGAATAAAAGATAGATATTTAATCATTTTTGGATAATATGTCATAGGCTGACCATTGGATAGGATGTGTAATACAATGCTTAATTGTATCATCTTCAATAAAAAATTTGTTTCCATCATCTTTCC
This sequence comes from Larix kaempferi, assembly GCA_027924585.1. NCBI lineage: Eukaryota > Viridiplantae > Streptophyta > Pinopsida > Pinales > Pinaceae > Larix > Larix kaempferi. The sequence continues at coordinate 346,194 of BSBM01000127.1, read as the reverse complement.
AAATTGAGAAGTGATGGTTCCTCCACTTTCCTCGAGTTTTCTCTTATTTATTAAGAACTTATTGTATTCCTCTTCATATTGGATATGTCAGCATTGGCTAAGATATTTCCATCTACTAGTATATTTCTTATCATCATTTATAGTTTTGTTATCATACACCTTTCCAACATGCTTCTCTATTGTGTCTAGCTTCATCTACAATTTCACTACCTTGCCAAGTTTCCAACTACATGAAATGAATTTAACTTCTCGTGAGGTATCATTCTCATTTGTTGGAGGTATCGTTTCAATAAAGGGAATCTTGAGACCCAATTAGATTGGAATTGTTTCCCTATGTCCCATTGGCCTTTTTTCCTCTTCTGTGAATGGACAATGTCACCTTACAAGGAAAAAAATCAACATTTGAACTACCAATTTCTGATGAAAATGCATTTGTCTCACTTTGAGCACTAGAGGAATGTATTATACCATCCATTGTATGGGTTGCATATGCATTCTCAAAAGCATTGACATCTCTCTCACTGATACCTTGCTCAAGAGAGCTTGAAGCATGAATAGGATGTGGATTGAGGATTGAGGATTTTGAAAATATGTTATTACATCCTTTTGTATTTATGTTTTGTTTTTCTTTCCATGATCCATGTTTGACATCTTACTTAATGTTACACAATTGAAATTCCAAATCAATATAGAAACCAAAAGGAATCCTGCATGATAAAAATGATATAAAATTAGTACAATTGCACATTATATTGCAAGAAAACATAATGAGACAAACCATCTCTTACATTCTAAGAAAACTTAATAAAGTACTTCCACCAATACTATCACAAACCATCTTCCATGTGTCAATTTTGGTACTTCATTATCAAAATTTTGGCAGTTAAATTTAAAAGCAGTGATCCAAGGACCCATATTATCTAGGAAATAAGAGGTCAAACAAATGGCCTATATGCAAACAAGTTAGGTGAATATTTGTACCCTTTCCTAAAATGGTTGGCCTATGGTACAACCATATATTGTGCATTATTGCATAGAGATAAGTGAATTACTCTACAGCTTGAGTGGGGGGATATACCCATGTGCATTGTGCAACACTGATAAAATAAAACGAAACAAAGAATTGGCATCTTATTTTTTTAATCACCGGAACATAAGGAAAACTGACATATTATGTATCCAACTTACAATATTTAACCTTGCTACTAAATATATATTTTTCTATTTAGATCAAAATATGGAAACCCTTATGGTGTGATTCTAACATCTCAATATTCAGGTCTAGCAAACATGGTACTATATTTTCTAAAATTACTAGTATATGCCATACCTTTGACATGGCTAAGATCAATTGCCAATATAAGTGGAATCAAATGAAGGTGATTAGGCTTGTATGGGGACTATAACACTGTCCACTAAATTCATAATCGATATCCAAAAAGATGCCTTTGCAAATGGTGATTAAGATTCCCATTAAAGAATAGAAACAACAATAATCATTACCTTCTAATGTATAAAAGGATGGCTTAAACAATTTTCTTTCCAAATCTAGGTATGCAAGAGAAGATTGGTGTTATATTGAATTTATCTTATGCTCAGCACTTAGAGGAACTTTAACATATATTAGGATGGCAATATAAAAAATTATTTGGTGTATTTGAATTCTCATTTGGTTGTGATAATAGGGAACCCAAAATGTTGTTATGAAATCAATCTTAATCAGTTTCCAAGGAAGGACATCAACAACAATGACAAAAGGTGATAAAAAAATGAAATCATGATGAATCTAAGTCGAATTTGGAGAATAAAATGTCTCAAAACATAGCATCTTAGTAAACAATAATGAGCACAAGATAGTATATTTCAGAATATGATTTTAATGATTGAGAATAGATACAAACAAGACTAGCTTAAGGCCACTTATGTGTATACCAAATTTTGCATGGATTGATATCCCATAAGAGTATTAGCAATGTTTCAGATTTGGGACAAATATACCTTGTAAATAATAGTTCCACTAATTTCATAACTTCAAATTTTTGTTCTAGATAGATTCACTTCAGATCCAAACAATAATGTTAGCAGTCAATGACAAAGGATATAACTAACTTAGAGTATTATGTAACCTGAATAATACTTCTAGTGTTTTTAATTTTATATATACTTTCACTGTTAAAATTTGTAACGAGTATCGCAAACAAATTAGGGTTTTAATGAAGGATCTTATGTGAATTAGTTTCCATTCTAATTGGACTTCACAATTTAGCTATACTTAGTATTGATGCAAGCTCGTACCCAGAAGGACTTCCCCACATTCTTCTTTTCACATCCCATAGATCTTTCCAAACTAAAAGTCCTTGGTTAGCTATTGAACATGAAACCATGGAATATCATAAATACATTATTCTTTCACCTTCCAAATCCATATAATGTGGAATGGGAGATCCCAACCTTTCCTTCTTACTGAAAATTTTGATGATAACCAAATTGCCACCTTTTTTTATGCTTCTCAAATTTATTTAAGCACCAAGGAGCTCTGATTCTTAATGAAACACAAAGATTCAATAATTTCACATAAAGAGAAGGGATATCTAACCCTATCAATGTGGCTTCAATGAAGAATCCTATTGGAGACACACTTTGACATGGCGGTTGATCCTACTAATTCTTTGACACATATATGTCACATGAGAAAACTTCATTTGGAGTTATGCAAAATATGATCAATGAATATCTTCAAAAATGACATGAAGAGACACTAAAATAATTTGTACATCTATTTGAAATAATAATTCACTCAATCATCCCCAAAGAATCCAAACTAAGATGGATTGAACTCAATTGGTGGTCAAATTAAAGGTCAAAATCAACCATAACATCCATTGTTGAAATAAAATATTAATGTCAAAAACCTTGTTGAGTGGTTTAACACCACAAATACTTTGATGCATAGAAAAACTCAACTATACATAAAATATAAATCTCACAACCATGAATATTTCTCTAACCACCAAAGCTCCTTAGAGAGGATTCCCTATTGCTTGCATGGTTTATAGGTCTATATGTGGCCCTACTATATGGTGCACTCTCATTCATGGGATCACCCAACACTCCATATACATTAGTTTATCCGGTTTATATCAAAACCATCCTCGCTTTTGTCTCTAGGAAACATTGGCCACAAAATAGAGGATGTGATAAAATGTGTTGTTGATTGAGACATAATAGTCTCGAGTGGAGAGGACCTAAAGTTCTTATTAGTAATTAATTTTTTGTGTCTCTTCCATGAATCCTAGTTTAAGAAGCGAACCATACAAAATACTACTAGCTAGTAGTGGACCTAGCTCCAGGTGGGTGCAATGTTATATTAGTTGAGTACCTGCTATAAAAATATCAAAAAATATTTTTATGATAGAACCACGAGGGATATGAAACATGGTTACTACTACATATGAAGCTGAAAATAGGATCAAGTGCCTGACACTATATATGTTAATCAATATCATAGACAACACAAGAGGTAGAGTGAGGGCATAAAAATGGTCTAATTGTCAAGGTAATTTTTAGGGGCGAAATTTCGTCAATTGGCTATTTTTTGGTCTTTTTTTTTCAAAAAATAAATTTTCTATTTGGTCATTTTTAGTCTCTAATATCGCCTATATTTACATAAAATATGTTTTTTATCATAATATTTGCCAAAATTTACACGTTTCAGTAGTAAATTGTAGGTTTTGTATTTAATATTTGCGTACCTATTTATATCTATGTTTTTTCCAATCCAAAATAATCTCCTAGAATACTATACTTAAGTGTAATATTAGAATCCTTAAAAAATACCCTACTGATTGTGAAGGTATTCAGGAAAAGGGCCATTGGAAACTGATGTTTGTCATGTTACCCTAAAGATAAATCTTATGTTATATGGAATTCAACTTAAACATATCACATATAAATCTATCCACAAGAGTAATAAAATGACACAACCTTGCACATTTTGGTACATACTCCTCACTTTGGGATAAGATCATCGGGCATGGAATCTAGCTCTATCTTAATAAGAGTTTATTATTTCTAAGGGTGACACTAAATAAATCATCGATTCCCATAGATACACAAATATCATAGTAGTTGGTCATAAGAAACTATAGGCATGAGATAGAAATTAGAATGCTGACCCAAAATGAGAATATTGAGAACTGTAATTATGCCATGTGTTTGGGGAAACCATATCCCAATCCAAGTGGGAGATAATCTATCTTTATGTGATAGAGTATGATGGTGGTAAAGGGAATTTCTCTAATCATCGATATTCAATAGGTTTGGTTGCATTACAATGAGAGGGTGACTATTGTATGTTGCTTGTTAAGAAGATGGGGGTTCTCGATAGATTTTATTGATGTAGTAGACCTAGGAATGCTTGGAAGTCAATCATTGTGGCTAGAAAGCATCAAAAGAGTGGAAATTTTGTTAATGGATTAATCTTGTAAAACGAATGCAAATGTAAAAGTGTTGATAAAACCAGTGAAACCCCTGTGCAATAGGGGTTGGAACAGGAACCCTAGAGTCGATGATCTATCTATGTGTGGATGTGTTGGATACCTAGATATGATGCCATACATTTATCCAGATGTAGTTGTAGAATCTATAATCTTTGTATTGACTCTATGGTACTATAAGAAGATGGATGAGCCAAATAGAGACTATAGATGATATTCAGAGTATGTTAGATGCCTCCAAATGATTGTGCACTTTATAAGATGATTATGTGGAACAAGGGAACTTTTTGTGGTGGGTGATGATCTGTAAACAAGGTGTGTACATTCCCAGTGAAACTTGGCCCAATTCCCTACATCGCAACATAAGAAAAATAAAACCCCATTATATTTTCTAATAGGCCTTGTCAAAGTCAATCTTAAGGAAGATAGATTCCTGATTAGTTTATTTGGTCCATTTCATGCCTGCCCAAACTGTAACAGCAATTTCCATTAGAAACTGTCCACAAACAAAACCAGTTTGTTTCTCCCTTACAATTTGAGATTCCATTGTATAAACTAGCTGACTAACAAATTACACAAAGAATTCATTTCACTCTTAAATACTTCATGTTGTCTTGGATTAATATGATTAATTCACTTTTCACAATGTTGTCTATGTAAGGCTGGGGAAATGATTTTTGTCCAATATTCTTGGTTTTTTTAGTGTGTTCTTGGAAAACATCAATCATATTAAGTCCTTAGTGGCATGGTTATCATGAAACATTGATTTAGCCCAAATTCTTACGAGGAGAACTGGCAATTATGCTATCCTCTGGTTTACTACTAGATCCACGTGGGTATATTGTGGGGTAAGTTTGGAGTCTTTTTCCTTGGGGTTTTAACATGTACAACTAAATCCAACATCTCTAGGACCTATGTAAATTGTTTGTTTGCATTCATTTTCATACTATGTCGCAGGTGTTTTGTCTGTTTCATCTATAATATATGTTTCATCTATATGGGGCATCACCTTCAAGGATCCTAAATGTTCCTGTTCAATAAAGGAATATAGTATACACTATAAAGAGATACTTTTATGAGCTTTGACTGCTAGCATGTCAAATGGATTTCATCAGAGTGAGTGTTGGATGGATATGCAAGGATCAGATCACTGGAGAAGAACCAGATTTGTACTCTACCAACATCTCTCTCACTAAGACTGCAATGCTACCAAGCAAGTTCCTACTAATTGAACCTTCATAATTTTCTTAAATGGTTTGTTCTTACTCTTTAAACAAAGCATATTGCTCACAATAAGATTCATGAAGAGATTCATGGATTCGGTGTCTTAGCACCGTGAATGCTAGCAAATTTAAATAATTTTCTAAACCAAATGAGAAAAAATATAATCCCATATGTTCATTATCAAGCAAAAAACATGATTGGAATTGAAAAATAATCAACAACCTAGCTAACGTGAATTTGAATTGTAAGAGAAAATTAATTTTGACTCTTGAATTACAAACACATAATGATAATGTCCACTGCACAGTATCTAGTTCTATGAAAAATAACCTCTGTGAAGATTGCAATCCCCAAGGAACTTTGAACAAACGCATAGACAACCACTGTCAAAAACCAAGATTCATGCAAAGATGAAAGATTCGATGATTCTTAATGTGGGTTTCTATTGACTCTTCCCGCATTATATAAGGATAAAATCATTGCACGGCTCTACGTTTTACTCAAACATGGACCAATTTTGAGTTAAAAAAACTTCACCCAAAAAACACTGGGGGCTAAAACCACTATAAAACCCTCCACTTGGCACTAACAAAAATTGATGGGCATTAGCAATTCGGAAACACTGTCCAACCTCAAATCGATGGCATGGTAACTAATTTGGAGAGATTTCGCATTGCCAAACCTCAAATGGAGGGCATGGTAACTGATTTGGCGAGACTTACCATTTCCCAACCTCATATCGAGGGCATACTAGCTATCAGGGTCCATATATCAGCGACAAACAAGCTACATCACCCTCCATTACTGAAAAATCAGGGAAAAATCACCATTTGGTGGCTTCATTGCTCAAAATATGGGGTGAAATCAATATTTCATGGCCTTCATACCCAAAATACGGGGCAAAGTCACTGGTTTCAACCATATTTGGTAGGACGACAGTCAATCTTTCCTCTCTCACAGGCCTTCATGTCCTTGGTGATTCGATTTCAAATTGACTTGGGTCAAATAAATTTGGGGATAAATTATTAAATTAAAAAAATATTTTCATATTAAAAATTTTCCCACCTAACATTTGAGACCCCTCTAATTTCACCCCCTAAAATCATCCCTGGGGACACCTTTCTATAAGATCAATATCATCGACAAAGAGAAGAAGGATGGTGAGTATTCATGATAAGATCATGACTTTCTCTAAATAACTTTCAACTTATTAATGTAAATGTTGAAAATAGTAAGAAAAAGTTCTTAAACTTAAGTTACTTAAAGATAACATAATTTAAACTTATTATAATAAAGTACAAAAATCAATAAAATGATTTTTTTAACTTAATCTTCTTTAATAATTATAAATAACATGGATGTGTAAAATACAATATAAAGTTATTATTTATTTAATTATTAATATGATATCATGGAAAATTTTAGAAGTTGAAATCAACATTTGTGTAAGCATATTTGTATATTGTTTATAATGTGCTACAAAATAATTTTTTATTTTATATGTTATGAACATGTGGAAATAAAAGGTGGTTTTCATTTAAATTTTTTTTCAGTTTATTAATTCTTATAAACATGTGGATAAAAATAATTTAAATTAAAGATATATATTTATAATTTTCTTTGATATATTAAAAAAGTGTTAAGGCATGTGGGATGAATATCACATGTATCATTGGAGTTAGTTTTAATTCAATGGTTTTTTTAACATTTATATCTATAATTATGTGGATAGGTAAGTGAAATATGATATGGAGTAATTATAAAGTTGTAATTTATTTAATTAGTAATATAATATTTTAGTAAAATTTGAAAAATTGAAAATATTTATATAATTATTATTTTTTTATAAAGATATAGTTATATGGTTTTATTTTTTTTAGAAATTTTTTTATTTTATTTTTAGTTTATTAACAATTCGTTATATATATATATATATATATAATAGTTTCCATAGTAAAAAAATTTCAGTTAAAATATATATTTTATATATTTTTTTAATTTATTAAAAATTTATTATGAATATATCTAATTAAAAACCATTTTTATGATTAAGCATTCTCAATTCAGTATCAATTTATAGAATGCTATATACATTTGAAAATAAAGATGACATAATTTAAACATATTGTGTTAGAGTGGAAGAGTTAATAAATAATATCATGGAATTTTTTAATATTTAATAGTTTTTAATATTTATAATATGTGGATAAATAAGTAAAATATAGTATGAGTAATTATAAAATGAGTATTTATTTACTTAATAATATGATATCTTAATCAAACTTAGAGAAATGAAAGTCGACATTTACATGAAAGGTTAGAGAAGTGCTTTTTCTCGGCTTGTTGAGAATCCAAATCCAGAAAACTTGCTCTCTGATGAGAACGTCAATCCAAAATACTAAATAGATTTTCAGATGGGGCAATTTTAGTGGAACTAGAAAATGTTCTTGGTTCATAAGTGGAGGTAAGGAGATATTTCACTGATAGGATGCAAAGTGTTTTATATAATAACCATTTTTGTTAGAGAGGGAAATTAGTTTGATGGAAGTGATAAAAAATATGACATTAGGATATATGTATTTTCACTTAGTATTTACATTTTGCTTTATTTAATTATTTATTAAATTTTAATTGTTAGTTAAATTGTGAAAAATTTATAGGGATGTGAATAATAATTGGGACTTGAAGTAGTTTACTTATGAATATTTGGAAATTGGGGTGGAGTTGTAGGAGGTTGTAACAATTATGATATTTACTGGGTGTAGTTTAAATATTTTACTTTTTTAATTTTTTTTGAGCATATTTTATGTATTATTTTGTTTGGAGGTTTTTTGGAAATATTTAAAAAATCTTAGAATCACATATATTATCTATGAAAATTGCATAATTTGGGTGCTATAGGGGTATTGAGGGTGCTGCATATATTTATGAATTCGAAAACACAATTTAAACACTTCCAAATTTGGATTTTACCAAAAAACAATTACTGGATTCAGACCAAAACCCACCGTAAAGTTCAAAACCTAGAACAACTAGACTACTGCTACTTATTGTGTGTTCTTTATGAAAATTTTGAAAAGTAAGGATTGTTACCACTTTAGTTTTATTAATTAAATTAATTAAGTAATTACCTCGAATTGCTCACTTGGATTTGGTCATGTTTTGTTTAGCTGATTTGGTGGTTGATTTTTTTGTCAAATTATGTCCTTTTCAAATCAACATAACCTATGGTATGTTTATTTCTTGTCTATTAGATAGTACCACTCAATTCTCAAGAAGAACCAATAAAGAAATTAAATGAAGGGTATAGAAACTTGTGAGCAAATAAATCAAGGCCTAATTTTGACAAAAATAATGCAGGGTTGGTATCATATTTGCTTCCTTACATGACCTTGACAACATAATGTTACTGAAAATGACAACCTAGCTTTAATGGCATGCTTTAAAAATATAAATATATTAATGTTGATATGATGTGAATGATATAAGAGGAATTCATTATAATTGGCTTAGTTGATATGGTCTTAAGATATAATGAAACGTTATTTGGTTAGTGCTTCTTTGAGGATCTTGAAGAGGGGAAGAATGGTATTAAGGATATGCCTTTCAGGATATTAAGTATTTTGTGGATCCATACCTTGATGATTTTCTTGCTCATTTCAATCATCGTGAATTTCACCTCGATCATCTGACGGCCATTTTCCTCAGATGTCGATGGTATAAAATCCACTGAAATCCTCATAAATACATATTGTGTGTGGAGGCCAAACGTCTCCTTGGCTTCATCATCTCGAAAGATGGGATCCACATTGATCCCCTCAAGGTAGAGGCCATCTTATCCCTACCCCCACCTACGTACATTACTGAACTTCAAAGTTTGTAGGGGAAGGAAAACTACTTGCATTGTTTTGTGTGTAACTATGCAGAGAAAACGCAGGGTTATATGCGATTTTTAAAGAAGGATGTCCTAGTTATTTGGGATGACTATGGCCAAACTGCCTTTGACAATTTCAAGCACACCATTACTCACATACCCATGATTCAACCCCCTGTTTACACCAAGGATTATATCCTTTATGTTGCTGCCTATACCTCAACTATTGGTATGGTTTCAGTGCAAGAAGATAGTGACGTGCAAGAACATGTGATTTACTATATTAGCAAGGGTCTTCTCAACTCTGAAACTCATTACTCACATGTGGAGAAGTTGGATATGGAAATGATCATCGCCATCCAAATTTCTGTCATTACATTTTACTCCATACAACCGCTATTATTTCCGATTCTAACCCTATGTACCACGTCTTAATGCATTAAGTACTAGGGGGGAAATATTCACCTCGGATTGTGATTCTTCAAGAATTGTATCTACAGTTTGAAAATGAAAAATAAAAAAGTCATTAGTGTTCGCGGAGCTCATTTGCGATCTTCCCCATATTAATCAACACCCTGAGCCCATTGAATCTCTTCCCAGTGAGTCATTGTTCCTGATCAGTACTTCTGACCCATGGTACGAAGATATCACATTGTATCTCTGAACAGAACGCTTCCTGCCTCACCTATCCCGCGATGAACATCGTCGTATATGTCATCATGCCAAATATTATCTAATCATCGACAATACCCTATATCGTCGTGGAATTGATTCAATCTTACAATGATGTTTAACTCACAAGGAGGCTGAGCATGTATTGAAGGATTTCCCCTCGGGGGCATGTGGCGTTCATCTCTCTAGAATGGCTACATCCCAAAATATTTTACGCGTTGGATACTACTGGCCTTCCATTTTCAAATATTGTATGGAAGTGGTCAAGAGGTGTCCTCCTTGCCTTATTTTTCATCATAAAAAGCGCACGCACCCCTCCCCACTACATTCAGTGATCACTATCGGCCCCTTTGCAAAATGAGGCATTGACTTCATGCACTATAAGTCTACCTCGGCTGGGGGGTATGATTATATTATTTTCATCATGGATTACTTCACCAAATGGGCCAAGGCTATGCCTACATACAAAGAAAACGATGAAACTGTCGCACTCTTTATGTTCAATCATATCATCGCTAGATTTGGAGTCCCGCGCGCCGTCTTCACAGACCATAGATCACATTTCCAAAATCAGATGGTAACTGAATTAAGCACCAAGTTGGGATTTCGTCATGAAAACTCAACCCCATACTACCATAAATCGAATGGACAAGTAGAGGCCATTAACAAGGTCTTGAAAACCATGATTCAACATATGGTACGAACTCACATGTGAAATTGACACGTGATGTTTTTTTCATCCTTGTGGGCATAGAGGACTTGTGTCAAAACTGCCACTGGTTTCACACCTTTTCAATTGGTGTATCGACTAGAGGCAGTATTTCCTATTAAGTGTAAAATTCCATCTAAAGCTAGCTATTGAACTCTTAACAAACACTACCGCTTAGGAAGAGGTATTCTTGCACTTATCTAGACTTGATGAGACTCACCATGATGCAGCTCTGGCCAATGAAGCACATAATAAAGAGATCAAGGTCCAGTATGACAAATATGTAAAACCCCATATCTTCAACGAGGGTGATTTTTTCCTGAATTACAACCAAAAACATGATAAAATAGGGGCAGGTAAACTTGAGTCTGTGTGGCATGGCCCATACATTGTAAAACATGTCTTGGAAAAAGGATCTTATGAGTTGGTCAATTACGACGGAATATCCCTAGGGGAACCTTGAAATGGGCTCTACCTAAAGCGGCAGCATGCTTAGGTTATCTTGCATCAGTACTCTATATATATTGTATATAACATGTGTTTGATTTGGTGTGACACAATTTAGCTAGTGTGTTAGGGTCTTATTCCGATTATTGCTTATACCATGTTCCTCCTGGATGTGTAGATGGAAACCTATTACGGATTTGCGGATGACACTAGCTAGAATACCCACAACCTCACCTCAGCAACTTGGGTACTCTATTCCCCTACTGGTGAACTGATAAACTGAGGAGGAATTTTCCTAGATCCTGCAACTAATAGCATCATTGAGTATCACACGGTGATTGGATTATTAACTGATGCATATTCCCTTGGTGTGGATCACATTGTCATCTATCTGGATTCCCAACTTGTGGTCTCCCATATAAACCAAGTCTATTCCATCTGTGACCCTACACTACTTTGCTTGTTTCGGCGAGTACATCTCCTGGAAAGGCCTTTTGAGTTCACTCAATACCAACATGTCCTGAGACACATGAACATGGTTGCAGATTCATTGGCTAACTTTGTATTAGACTATCATATTGCACATTTTTAAACATTTTATTAAGAATGTATATTGGCATGACACGTAAATTATCCATTAGCCTATAAGAAAACATACATAAGATGTGCATCCATCATAGAGAGACATTGTATAAAACCGCTAGGCAATGTTTTATATTGGCCCATGGCTTTCAGTCTATCATATTTACAAAAATATGAAGCTCATAGATTTTAGTACATCAATGCATATATATGCTATCACTAATGGTGCTTATGGTATCATATGATGGCCCTAGCCAACCGGCAGAGTAATTGACCAAAATGACCTGAAACTCTAGTTATCCGACGTTGATAGTTTCATATCAGGTCGTCTATAGAGATATCTCAAATGTTTGTGGTTAACCCTTGGAGGTTCTCCTCGATCTTGTCAAGCTCCTCCACATACTCTCGATGAACGATTTCCATCTCACGGACTACCCCTTGCCTCTCAATAGGTGAGGATCCCACCGATATCGAAGGGCCAATATGTGTGTAAGCAAGGTATAGGGTATCAGTACTACAAAAAACAATTAACAAATCATAAAATACATAAAAAAAGAGAGTCTTTTTCTTACCTGTCTCTCCCCACTTCTCTCCCTCTGGAAGTGCCAAGTTTGGATATCCTCGGAAATCCACTCCCGCTTAGGCGTAGTCCTCAACCATAAGAAGTTGGCTATGAAGCCACCTGAAGAAGGTAGATACATAGGTAATCATGGTCCCACCACCTCCATGTTGGGCCATCAGCTCAATACACCTCAACATGCATGGATCTCATGTCTCAAGATCACTGATCTCTACCTAGGGACGGAGAAGGGGAACCCTCTCCAAGAAGAAATAAACCACAATGGACCCATAACCAAACTGCTTGAGCTCCCCTCTCCTGCATTTGGTCAAATGTTCCTTCAAGTTTGCAAGGATCCCCTTGCACTCGGTAAATACTGTAGGAGCCATGCACTTGATGGCATGCAACATATGAGCCTTGGTGGCTTTATGTGGAGCACTGCTTCCCGTCACTCTCTCAATAGTGAAAATCACAGTCCTCAAGGGATGGTCCCACATGTTCTTGATGGTGATCTTTCGACCCAACATTTGTGTACCATGAGTGAAAAACTATGTGATCAGGCCCTCGGTATTCCTATCTCCTCCCCTAGGACCGGATAATAATACTGGGGCCCCATGCCTTGAAAACCTTATCAAGAAATAAATGTACTTAATATCTAGTGTGAGGATATGTGCTTCGATTTGGAAATTTTGTTGGTCTAGATCCCACATTCAGATCAAATAATCCAATAGCTAGAGTTGGGATCTCATCCCTTGCACCTTGAGGAACTTCAACAACCCACATTCTCTTAAAGCATTGACCAAATGTGGATCGTTGGCCATTTGGACGTCTTCTAATTCGTGTTTGTGTTCCTTCCATTGTACTATCTTGATTGATAAGCCCTGCATAAACATCCATTTAAGAGATATTAGGCCCATTGCATGCCAACAAAAATCAAATTTTGGCTTGCATTCCCAATTTTTTGGGTTGCTCTTGTTGGGTTCGAGAAATACCCCTTTTTCCTCATATCCATTGAGATCATTTTCCCTTGTTTTTCCCTATTGTTGTAACCAAGTCATTATCTTTCCCAAGGAAAAGAATGGATTCGAATAGGTATAATTCATTATTGATTTGTGTATTTAATGCTTAAGGATTACTTGTGATTATGTGTTTTATTCCTAATTGTGCTGACTTGTGAAGGATCAATGAAAGTAACAGGATTCAAGTGTATAATATTTCCAAGACACATAGACAAAGAAGTACGTGCCTATTAGTCATGCTTTTCTGGGATCTGGTTTAGCTTTTTACAGGAATAGCTCGAGCATCTATCCATGCAACCTGCTGAGACTCATTTGGTATCCGATCAGTTGGATTGTAAAGAGAATTAACGCCTATGAAGCATATTTTGTCCCAATTGTAATTATGAACATAACTGTTTCTATTTTTGAAGTGTTGATTCGATAGCCTAAATATCTTCGATCTTCATGGCTATCCGAATTAAGAGGACCTAAATTGTCTTTCCTAGTATATATAGAAAGACGAGAGGGTTCATAAGGTTAGGCCTATTTTTTAGAAGAATAGTGTAATAGGAGTGGGGATGTTTTGTAATTGAACTTATTCATTAATGAAAGAGGCAATATTTTCCTGATTCATTGTGTGCTGAGTTGATCAAGTAGTATTTAGCGGCATCTCTATTAGAAGGCAAGGGCCCACCTTCTCACAGAGTTGCCAAATTAGTTAGTTATTTGATTATTTTACTTTGCTTTCCGTGGAATTGCTAGTTATATTTAATTGCTGCAACAATTTGATTATTAAGCGTAGGATTTATTAAATTCTAATTTCTCTTTACTGAAACACTGTGAGTATTTAGAATAGGATTTCCCGTTTATAGCTTTTTCTGATTTGCTGAAACAATCGACTGAGTAATGTGTTCTTTCTTATTGCAAGTGTGTTATTTATTATGTTGATTATATGGTAGGTTACTATGAAAAAGTTTAAATCCAATAAACTCTTTGATATAGTCAAACAAATAAGTGATTTGCCGAAAATATGTTATGTTTTATGAGCAAACTTAAAGCACTACTCTATTGGCATCTTCTTTGAGCACATTGAGTATGGATTTAGTGGAAATATTTGGGAGTTCTAAATTGATTCACCCACACTCTAAGTTGACTAATATATTATTTGAATTAAATAGGTTGACTAAATTAACTTCCCAATTAATTTATATTGTAGAATGAACTACAAGTCAGAACCTTGGAAATGAATCCATTGATAGTTATAAAAGTCATATTGAAATTTTCCAATAGAGGAAGATTACTCACTTAATTCTGTAACTAAGATGATTGAAGCTGCTCAATCATAAAAATAAAGGGAATGTGAAATAAAGGGACGTGGAGGAATAATATTGTTAAATGTAGGTGGATATATAAGACTAAGTTCACATCTAATGATGTTGTTCAAAGACACAAGGCTCAACTAGTAGTGAAGGGATATTATCAACAAGAAGGTGTCAACCACATACATACCTTTTCTATTGTCACTAAAAAGAAGTATATTCAATTCATTGTCTCTCTTATAGATACTTTTTGTTGGGAAGTAAATAGGATGGAAGTGGAGAGTGATTTCCTACATGGGGATCTCATTGAGGATACTTTTATGGGTCAAACTCCAACTTTTATAGAAGATGGCAGCTCGATGTGTTTAATGAATAAATCCATGTATGTTTTGAAACACCCCCGTAGGGTATGGTCTGAGAAAATAGATAAGTTATTTGTTATTTTTGGTTTCAAACACTATGAACTAGATCATATTATTTATGTCTCTCATAGAGTTAATGAAATATTATATGTGGATGAATTGATCAAAACTAGGGATAGTGTTAAACTTAATTAGAGTCCAAAGGAGAAGCTAAAGTTGACTTTTAGATGGCAAACTTGCATATGATCCTTTTCTTTCTTCGCATATAATTTCTGCAAATGGATGATGGTATCTTTATTTTTCAACATAAGAATGTATTGGATATTTTGAAGAGCTTCAATATGAAAGATTGTAAGTTGTGTTCTAATCCATTTCAATAGGAATGAAACCTACTAAGGGATGGGATTCTATGAAATTTGATGCCACAATGTACAAGTAACTCGATTAGTAGTCTTATTTACTTGACTCATAGTAGACATGAAATTGCCTTTTCTATTAGTTTTATCTCCAAGTTCATGCTGAATTCAAAGGAGAGAAATTCAGAGGTTGCAAAGAGGATTGTTCAATATATCAAGGATATATATCATCTTGGTATCAAATATTAGAACTAGAATATGCAAAATTATTCAAATATGTAGATTTTGATTGTATAGGCGATGAAAATGATAAGAAGTTAAGTTCTAGCTATGTGTTTCATCTTGTATCTAATCTAATTATTCTATCATGAAAGAAACATAAGATTATTTTCCTATCAACCACTAAAGTTGAATACAAAGGAGTAGTGAATTTTAAAAGATACTTCTTATTTTGCATCAAATATGTGAGTAACAATGAAGACCCTAGGGAATAGGTCCTGATAACATATTATTTAACTAGGGATGAACAATTAATATGTATATTCTAATTACTAAGTACTAAAATGTATATTCTAGTGACGAAGTTACCTAAGGCTTCTACTACCCTGGGAAAGAACAACCAAGTTTCCCTTAAAATTGCTCTCTCTTTAGGAAAGCCCGAAATGGTGTACAACCTATTCCTGGTCCAGCCAGAACTAGAGGAATAGATGTGGGTGGTGCTTTTAGTGCACCTTGATGGAACCACGCTGGAACATGTACCTCATATTCATATTTCAAATAACACATTTGACTTCTACCCCAAGATATTATATAACAATTGAAACTTTTTTCAAAGAACACATCTGACTGCTACACCTAGATGTTATTAGAATATACTATATAAAATAGCCTCTCTTATGGGAAAAAATGGAACCTTGGAAAATGTTAAGGAAAATATAAGGTCTCATTTGAATTTTCCATTTCTTATGATCTATTACATGAACCTATCTATGAAATTATCGTAAGATCTTGACCTAGATATTTCATGCCCTGCAAGCTGGTATTACATGCAATATAGCTTAAATGAGATAATGTGTTATGGTGTTAATGTGTTTTCATTCATACAATTGACTAAAAATGATTAAAAACACATGTAAACCACCACAAGGAAGGATATACTAAATATAAACTTGTGATCCGACCTCAAATCTTTGTGATGCCTCCAAAAAAATCCTGGCCCTAGTGTATCCCTCAAAAGAGGCATCGCTTTTGGACATGCACTAGATTCCTTATGTGCATCTAATAGGCTTCTCAAACAACACCAAACGATATATTTTGAATAGAAACCTATTCCTTTGTACATCTAAATATTTTGAATAGCAACCTCATCAATTGGGTCTATAAGATAGAGGACCTATAAAGAAAAATAGTATGGCACAGTTGTAATGTTGTATGTATTACTACAGTACAATCAAATTTTGTAATTATTGTGGAAAAGAGAAACCATATCTCGATATCCTTCAAGTCGAGCATGTCCCAAAAACAATGAGGTACAATAACCATTAAAGTACTGAAAACAGTAACAGTAGCAATCTATATATAACAGTTGAAATATATATCAGATCTAAACCAATTATAAACTCAACTTTAGATGTTGGGGCAGACCTCCCTTATCCTCAGACTTAAACCTCTTAGCATTAGGTTACTTACATGAGACTCAACTAGACCAACATACTTATGAAAGGAGAGAAGCCAGAACTGGAAAATACCCTAAAATAGATCATCCAACCCTCACAAATCATAAAACGTAGTAGCACAGCAGTACAACCAACTCACAATAAAAAACAACAACAAAGTAATCCAAAAAAGTCATATAATGTAGCTCTATGGTGGATGGCACCTAAGGAGGGCTCTTAAGGTCAATGGAAGGGTGGAAAACAATCCTAAGGGGTCATGCTAGTCATCAACAAGTTGGACGTCAACATTTAAGGGTTGTATAGATCAACATTACCATGCAAGGGTCAATCATGAGTCACCACAAGGCTAAACATCACATTCAAGTAAACATGCAAGTCAATGTAACATAACAAGGAAACACAATGTCATACTACGCTCATGCACATCAAGTCAACATCAGGGTAGGTTACATGGCCTTCCCATCTGTATGTGGTCATACGTCTCATGTGTCTCATGCAAAGAGTGGAAGCTCATAATCATCATCCTTATATAAGGAAGCTCATGTGGTCATCTCATCTTCCTCAAGTTAACTCAGCAAGGGGTGGCCAACCCCTTGAGGATAACCATAGTCCTCGGAAGATGTCACACATATTGAAAAATAACCTATGCAAGAAAGTGAAGAAACATTTTGCATATAAAATTAAAAAATAACAAATATATGTATATTAATTGTTCTGATCAGCACAGTACTATCAAACAGAGAGCTGCTATAATCATTAAAGTACTGAAAATGAAAACAATAATAACAGTAGCAACATATATCAGATCTAAGTTGTTAATGAAAGACAGCAATGCTGAAATAACAATAACATGGATATTTTAGGTGTAAACCAATTATAAACAATATGATCATCTCATCTTTCTCAGGTTAACTCGGGAAGGGGTGGCCAGTCCCTTGAGGATAACCATAGTCCTCGAAATATTTCAGACATATTCAGAAATATGAACTCGGCAATAACATCCACACATGAAACCTCAATTCTAAAATATGACCATACACCGACTAGATCAAGAAACTTGTAACAAAACTGTAAATATTTCATGCCTTAGTCAAATACAAATCTTAAATGTTTACAACTACATTTTTTTATGTTTTTTTTTTTTTTTTTCTATCAGAAATTCAAAGAGGGGGACTTCATCTTCATTGTGTTGACCCATTGTAGTTGTTGTTCCCTCTCTTTCTATTGATTGTGTGCTCATGCCCTCCTGTACCATAATTATGGTACGCCGATTAGTAGGGCGTGGAGGTCGATGGAGAGGGGAATCATATGCAAAAACCAATACATTTATATAGATATAAATGCTCATTTATTATTGAGATACGTATTTCATTATTTCCAATATCATTACAATGATATTTACCTATTGGCTAACTAGCTGAGACAACTGGAGTGTTCATTGGTTCTGCCATTTGTTCCTCTCTTGGTTGAGCATGAGAAGGTACATGCTCTGACATTCAAAGAAGAATATTAATTAGTACATGTCATCAATTATTTATTTAAAATCATATTAAATACATATGTTTCATAGCATACACACCTGAATTGCTAGGCATCTCCCCACCATCGTGTGGTACCAGTTCTGTACTGCTACCCTCGATGCTTTTGTTACTCCCACCCTGAAAAAAGAATAATACATTTAGTTTTTGATGTAATCATTCTTGAATAGATTACACAAGTACATTATAATGATGGCCTTAGTGATTTTATTTACCTCTGCGTGAATCAATGGGGAAATTGGGGTTTTCCCCAAGTTTTTTCGATGTTCTAGCACATGCTGAAAACCGTACTTGAAGTCAAGCCTCAAGTATTCTTAAGTGGTTTCCTCTTGAAAATAATTTTCCTGCAATGCATAACACCATGAAAAGTTCTTGTGATAAATCAATTAATTATTTGCTACAGTTAGAAAAATTTTGGCTACAAATAATGATCATTTGATTCTTACAATTCGTTCCCTTAGTCTATGATATCCACCCTGGCCCAGTTTGTGCTGCACATGTTTTTATACTCTTTCCTTTGTTGCTTTAGAGGTGTCGGGGAGCCTATGAAAGGTTGCAAATATGTTATATATCGCAACTTAAATATATTTAAAAGTTAAAGAAAATGAACATTCTTCATTGAAAATATGATATGTGTCATACCTTCTTGAACCGATTAGTCGAGTCTTTCCTTGTTTTCTCAATGCCTTTTCCTTTGCATCCTCCATGAGTGCCTTCCACTCCTTCTCTGGAACCATCAGAGGATGCTCATACTTATGGTTAAGTTTCAAATTGTCCCTATAATCTTCCTTGACATATTTCAAATTTAAGCCAGCTGCTGCAGTGACACCTTTTCTGCTGAAGGTTTCACCAAACAAGCTGACCATGTGGTTTATCAAATAATCTTTCAATTTTTAATTTTCGGAATTCCACCGTGTACGAATGGTGGGCCCAAAAATATCCAATTCCTTATCATGTAGGTTCTTATAAAACACATTATTTCCTACAAAAAAATATGATCATTAATTAAAACTAATTTGAGGTACGTGGCTTTGAATTACATGAAAAAAACATTGAATAAATTAAAAAATAGATGCAATCTTCGGTATCTTGATTGGAACACAATCTTGGTCAACCAAGAAGATAACGAGCAATGATCCCTTGCTAACCACAGATACTGCGCCAGGATAGCAAGTTTCACATTTAATGTTATTGTCCTCTCTAACATCATGTGAAGTAGTGGTGGTTGAAGGGCCATGTTGACCTCCAACATTTGGTGAGGTCATAGCATATAAAGTGCATTGTTGGTCAGGAGAGTCAAATTGCCTAGTAGGTACGGTAGATTGACAATCTGTTGAACCATCACTACTACCAATACCAACCTCTGCAGACTGTACGCGATGCACGGGTATTATCTCCAAAAATTCCTACAAAAAGAAAACTTCAATTGATTAGATCATATAAAAAAAGAGAACTAAAATAACATAAATGAATATATGTCATAGTTCGTAAAATATTTCAAAGATGACACTTACCCCGTATTGTTCTATTTTTTTCCTCAATTCATCAATTCTTGCTTTGATTTCTTCAGACCTGGGTCTGATTACAATCAGTCTAAGAAGGTCTTGATTGCACTTTTTCAAATCCTTCCTCATAGTTTCCATTGGGTTGGTTGAATAAAATATATCTTCCTCAACGACCACCTCATCATCCTGATCTGGTGTGCTCTACGAACATCAATCAATAAAAGTAGTTAATTTATTTTTATCATTACAAAAAATCACATAAAAAAATAAAATGCATATAATAACAAAAATAAGTACTTTAATCATGTTTACTTATTATTACACTGTCATTTACCTGATGCGATAGCATTGGTGACTTCCCATGGTCACCCTGCCACAATACAAGAAGCAAGACATATTCATATCGAAAAGTAAAAATTGAACCATGTATAATAAACATGATTAATGAAGAAAACATTTATTGTTAATATGACAGTGATGTTTACCTGTGCAGAATCTGTAGGTGTCTCTGAGTATCGGCCCCCTGCCACAATACAATAAGAATGATATCATCTTGAAATATTGAGCTCATAAGCATAAAAAAGGTCAAATGTTAACATCTATAATATAATCATGAATTGTGGTTAATATTACATTGATGCTATTAGGTACTATTAAACTAGCATTTACCTCATGCGTCACCATTGGCGACTTTCCATAGTTAGCTTGTGGCATATGGGCACGATCACCCTGCCACAATATAATAATTAAGACATATTAAAAATGAAAATTACATATTTAACAATGTCTCTTGAACATGATTAATAAAAAGCATGACATATAATTAACGATGTGTATATTATAAAAAGCATGACATATAAATAAATTTGTTGCAAGAGAAAAATAATAAGTCATCGATCAAAGCTTGAGTTAAATGTTGTATAAGAAAATTACACCGATAATAGCAACCCCGACATCTATTCGATTCAAACCATAATCGATAAAAAACTCTTCACCTGGAACTATTGATTTTGTTGCACATACGAATACACGATTTCCTTCACGCCCCTCAAATATGCAATTTGGTATCTTATGTGTTATCCCTGGTCGTGTACTATTTATAAACCATGCTATATTTCGGGAAGCTTTTGGCCGTCCATCAATATACATAGTAGCTCCTTTGTTCATATTGTTGTCCAGTAGTTGACAATAATTTGATGCCACTCCGTATGTCTGCATACTTCACGCATATCACACCAACAACATCCAGTCATTGTATTTGTAGCATGGTCCAACATATTCCATCAATTCAGTTTCAGTGCCATATTTTACCTTTATTCCATCTATGGAAAATAGCCCAATCCATGTAAAGACGATGGAGCAATGCGATAAATCCTCCCATTGAAGAAGAAATATGTGTCCACTTGGGGTAGCTCCTTGGGTTTTCATCATTTGAAAATATGTCTATACCTTAGGGGCAACTCAGTGTCACCCATGCTCTCATGATCATAATCACATGATCCTCCCTCGAAAAGAAAAATTTCCATGCGTCTACGAAATTTTCTCCTTACCTTTTTACCTCTAGTTAATCTTGACATGTTAGATCTTGTAATATACATTTCGCTTTCAACCTCTTATAGTCTATATTCCTCACTTGAGGAAGATAGATCTGACAAGTACCTATTTGTTGGTACGTACAATCATTAAAATGACACAACATGTTGTAGTTGAATTTTCAATACTGAAAACATCATTCATGGCTCTTGCTCTTGCAACAAAATAAAGATGGGAATAGTAACGATGCTAACAAGGACTAGAGTAGTAAATTGCAATGAATAAATATTATTGGGATACATTTTCTTTAGGGGGGACACATTCTTATCTTCATATGTATTAGATTGCATTGAAATTTCATAGTATTCTTGGGTCAAGTGAATGGTATTGCATTCATCATGTGGCCAAATAATTTCTTCACAACTCTATGACTCCATTTCACTCGGCCTTTTAAACACTAGCATTTTACAATTATTGGTTTTTCATTATTATTTTTTTAATAGTTGTGAATGGTATTGCATTTATCAATCAGACTTAACTAACTAATTATGCAGGTCTGTGATGGCACCACATAAATTAGGGTAGTTCACAATCATTAGGGTAGTTCCTATAGTGGGTGGGATGGCACCACATAAATTATAAACTCCTTGGACCATGCTTTACAAGTGTCACCATTCCATAGGAATTGCTACTTTCAACTTGTCACATTATAGTTTGGGGTGCCGCATATAGCATTATAATTCCTCACAATTGTTGAACAATGTTTTAGAAGTTTCATCATTCCATAGGCTCACCATCTACTTGCCACATGTCACATTCCAGTTTTGGGTGTCACATATCACATTGTCATTCCTAATAAGTAACATATGGAATAAAAATGTGCATATGCTGAGGAGAGAAAATTGTATGCTAATGTTGAGGTGGATAGGAGTGTGGAGGATTTTTTACCTCCACATTCCATATTGATATTAGGTTAATGTGAAGACTAAGATAATACAAAGGTTGAGAGGAGTGTGTATGAGCTCCAACCTTCACATTACACATTGAGCCCAAGTATGGAAAGCAATGTAGCTTTCAAGAGGAGTATGAAGGAAGGATGTGGGATGTAGAAGGTGGAGAAGTGGAGATGTGGAGGAATGAATAATGTGAAAGGTGGAAGAAATGGAATGTGAAGGAATAAGCAATGTGGAAGGTGAAAGAAATAGAATGTGGAATGTGGGTAAGTGTGGATGTAGAAGGATGGAATTTTAGAGGAATGAGCAATGTGGAAGGTGGGGATGTGGGGATGCAAAATAAAGGGAATGTGGAGGAATCAGAAAAATTATGAGAGTAAAACTAAAATTCTAAGCATTTAAAACTCCTTCTGAACCATACCACACTTCATTTCCATGGGTCCCTATATAGAATTGGGGATATCTTGGGCATAATACCTCTAATTTTAATGTTGTAAAATAATGGATGAAGATAACACAAGATATTTAAAATGAGTGGGTACACATATCCATGTTATTGTTTCATAACATCTTTATTTTCTTCATAAGCATACCTAGTACTTTGGATGAGTTTTCATAATAAAGGAGAATTTCAATGTTGGAGCTCAATTCCAAATTCTTAAGGGAAATGATTTCTCGTTTTTTATGATCAACATGTAAGGGTTACTCGACACTCTTCATATTTCACAAGTTAGTTCTTAGTTAGGACAAAGCAAGGATCATGTGAAGGTGAGTAGATAAATTGATATAGGTTCTAGGTGAACAAGAACAAATGGTTAATGGGTTTCGTAGTCCATTTTATGAAATTTTTTATGACAACCCATTCTTATTACATATGAACATGGAATTGGAATTAATGGAAGGAGTTTCACAAATAGATTATAAGTGAAATACAATTAATCAACACACTTGAACTGGCCTTATGCCAATTTCATCCCCAAATAATTAGAATTTTTATTCAATAACATGCCTGATCAAATTCTTTTAGGACCCATTGATCTTATTTATGACAACTAGACTAGGTGAACCAATTTTTAGTTGATTCCCTGGGACAAAACTTATTAGGGTCATAGAGTTTGATTCCAGGTTTAAGGTTGTTCCAAGTTGTCACTTTTTCTCTCAAGGGAATTCAAGTAGGAAAAATGATTTATTTATCTTCTTAAGTTTCAAAATTATTGAAATCACCAAAAAACACCTTTTTGAAAGCCTCCATAATCTCTTGAACTAGAAAGTCCCACAAGGTCATTTTTTCTTCAGCATCATTGGAGCATTAACATTGGCCATGCCTAACATATAGAGTTTGAAATCAACAATACCCATACAACATAGTTGGTTGGGTCCAACCCATGTTGAATAATGGTGTCCACCCACCTTGGCGAATTTAATCACAAAAATGGCCAATTTAATCACAAACCCAATAACTTTATACTCTTGCAAGTACAAAATGTCAATCTCAGAAACTTCAATTCTTACTCTCTGAACCATGGATTTGTGATAAGGGTTAGTGAGTCCATGTACATTCCATTAAAATATCTTCATCATGAACCTTACATAAGAAAATCCATCTCTTCACCCTCCTACCCTGATAGTGCATTGAAGGGATTTGAAGAGTTCACATTTTGCATCTCGAGTGGGAAATAATTACTAAAAGTTATGTTTCTTGTCTTTTTCTCGACATCATCAATCACAAATGATTTGAAAGAATATATACCTTATATGATACCCCCACTACTAGGAAAAGGTTGGGAGCTTCTAGGAGTGTATTTGAAGGCCACCATGGATCTAGAAAGCTTCTTTTAGGTTGAATTCATAGAGGGTTGAAAAAGTTTGATGTTCTTTTGAAACTAGGTAACTTATAGCTCACAATGTTGGAAATATGTTATGGCCCTACACTAACCTCCTTAATTTGGCGTACTTAGTAATTAATCAATTAATGTATGAGCCAATATTCTTTGAATAAGTATCAATAGGTAGTTAGAAAATAGTTAGTGTAAAATGATTATCTTTATTAAATACATTCTAGTAAGTGGTTGGTACTCATTATTGATGGGACGACGAGTAGTTAGTTTTTTTCCAAATAAAAATTATTTATAGAGCTAATAGGTTATGTAATGTTTTGTCAAGTGTTGTTATTATATTGAAGTTCTACTTGATAGTAGTTGTCCCCCTCCAAGGGGATAGTGAAAATTTCTTTATATTTTATGGATTATTAATAGGTAGGTTACATTATGCAAGTTCTATATCATTTTATCCCTTTACATTCTGTAGTTTATATTTCCTTAATATTGCTCAAAAATTATGTTTTTATTGCTAAATTACATTACAAGCAGTATCATAGCTCTTCCTATTCTAGCACAAACCTAAATTCTAGAAGAAACAATAAGTGATATATATGTTCTTATGTATTTGAACAAAAAAATACAGTGTTCAATGAGCAAAATAATGATTGAAAATCATACACATAGGGAATACAAGTGAATTCATATTGTTGGACACCCTTGTACACCTCTACTGATACCTAGTGAGTAGTATCGCATTTGATAGACTATGTATTAGATTTGATTTTCCATATACCTTCAAGTATATTATAACCCAATAGGTATTCTTAAAACTATCCTTACATAATCCTCTTGGTCATCTTGTTGCTACAATTCACCAAGAAAAACTTAGGTAGATCACCCTTGTTTACCAAGGAATTAGATAATATGGTTAAGGGTAGGGTATATCCTCCTTATTTTATGTTGTGAAAGATTCAACCAAGTAATATTGTTGGAAATCATTAGGTAAATCAAAGAGTTATATATCTTGGCACTCATTTGTCCTTAGGACCTTGCAACCCTAGATTCTACAAAATGGGCAACTAGGGGGATGAGCCTTTGAATATCATGAATTTGTGAATTACGTCAACAAAGAAATAGTCGGATTTAATACTGTCAAACAACTGTAACACTCATTTTGGAGTTTCATTTTTTAATATTCCTTTTGCAATGTTGATCACATTAGTTCAGATCTCAAGTAACACATTTTTGGATTTGGCCATACTATTTTTGGGTGACCTATCTCAAAATACTCCTTACACAAACCTGATCATATTAGTATAGTCCCTAGTAGCCCTCCTAATGGATCCAAGGAATTTATAATTTCCACTTTACTTTTGTATATTTCAACCACATTCGTTTTTAGAGGTGTAAAAAAGCAGAATAGGGTAACACTTTTTCAAGTGAAGTGTAGAGAAGGATTGTAAATTTTTTTTTTTCAAACAAGAGAAAGACAACAAAATATCTCATCTAATACTTTAATCCCAACTCTGCTCACCCCCTCCTTGGTCTTAAATGACAACAGCTTGATGGTTTCATAGTCCACTCCGAGTTCTCTGATTCTTTAGTGGAAGTTCCTTTGGTTTCTATGTTTGAATGGACATCAGAATTCTCTTTTCCACTGGGACATGTTGGTGGCTAAAAAATTTATGAATGGATTTCTGAGACTTTATTTCCTTATATTGACTTATTAGGTTTATGGTGTGGTTTGTAAATTTTTCCCAAAGGACCTAAAACCCTATACACCTTTAACATTGTTATCAATGCTTTGTGAAAGTCTCAGGAGTGGACATATCCTATATTTAAGATGTGGTTTGGTGTGTGCAAACATCAACATGTCTCTTCTTTGGATTGCATAAGATTGCTCTTATTCAAAGTTTTACCACACCCATATATGCTCCAAGAGAGTGAAGCTACTTGAGAAAGGATGATCATGGTTAACTACTGAAGAATAGTGCATGTTGCTCCATTTGTTGCCCACTAAGCTTACAGATTCTTAAGTGCCTTGTCTTTAATAACTCCACCCCCTCCAATTCTCCTAGTTTAAGTGGAAAACTCTACAAATCCATCATATCTCATCAAAGGTGGCTCTATCCTAATATATTCTTATAATTGTAATCTTTCTCCCCTCAATTCAGATGTGATTTCAAGGTTTGGCTTGTTTTTTGCTTTGTAGTGCCAAGGCCATTGCTTAGCAAAGGAGCATGTACTACTCTCTTGCTTGTTATGCCAACCAAAAAATACAATTTGGTTTATATAAAACTTCAAATCCAACACAATCAATTAAATATCTTCCCATTCATAATACATTCAGGTAATAAAAAGATGTAAAACTCTTCATTCTTGTTACTGCCATCACCATAGACAAGATATATAAACATATATTTATAATTATCTTCCCATACAAAGGTGGATTTAGGTAAACACACACATGCATGGTCTTGAGGGAGAATTCCCTGGCTTTGTATTGGTTGGATATTGTTGAAATAGAGCCCGATGATTGTAGGTTACTACCTCGCTCTTTATATAGGTACCACCCAACAATTCCAACAAACAAAATGTAGTGCCTTGGATAATACACTGGATGACTAAATCTTCAGATGCTGCAAGGAACTAATATTCAAGTGAATTGCTAACGAGGCTGAGTGCACATTGTTTAATAGGGACTTAATCAATGGCATATTGAAATATGGATCTTTCGAAGATGTTTCATTCCTCCGTGAAGATCTTATTGTATATCGAGAGATGTTTATTCCTCCGTCGGATTGTGGTAACTTGGGTTATTATACATCCCTAGTAGGGGTCGGCCCTGTATGTGTTATGTGGGTCAAAGGGTTATTAGACAACTCTAGAGGGGTCAGCCCAATCAGTTTTAATGGGGTGTTTAACCTAGTGGTAAAGTTGGGGCCGACCTAGTTAATATAAAATACAAGTCGAAGATGTGTATAAATAGAGGAGGTGTGTTCCTCATTTAACACACATTCACTCACTTGGAAAGTAGCGCACTTGTGAGGGAGAGGTTTTCTATGGAGGAGGAGGATCTCATGTCTTTGGTTTACATATTTGTATTTTCTGATCATCTATATTGAGGAAGCTCTGATGGGTTTTCTACCCCATGAAGGTTTCCCAGGATATATCTGTGTCTCTTGTGTTTATGCTTTGCTTGTTGTTTCTTCAGTGATCTTGTATATGCTATTATTGTGAAATGGAATGTAATGCTGATATTTTCTGTCTTAGCATATTGAATCTTAACATGGTATGAGAGCTAACCTAAAGGAAGGAAATGTATGGCACTTACGACACTTGCTTCACTTGCGACAATTTGAAGGTTAGGGTTTTATATAGCAAAAACCTGTCATTGTGTAACTTTCGCTATAAATCCATTTTTGAAAAGGTTCAGGATCGAAAAAGTTTACAGGGCATAGATAACATCCCCACGTACCTTGTGTCCAAAGGACACCCTCATATTCGTTGAAATTTGTGAGTTATGATCAGTACAAGTTAGGGTTTCTACCTCTTCCAGATATTAGTCATAATCAGGTGACCTAGGAAAAAAGGTCATAACTTGGGCTAGGAAGATCCAAATGAAATTTCATAAAAAGTGACAGGTAGTACATAGACTGTACTATCTCAAGAAAAATTTTCAGAGTCTGAAGTTGAACCAGTGATACATGTCACTCCATACAAGTTCGATCTCCTGTTTTATCCCATAAACAGGTCACGTTGCGACACTTGGCATAACTCTCTCTCAAAAATTCCAATTGAGGTCATACCTATCGAGATGGAAAGATGATAGGTCAAGATACCATAGAAAGCATTTTCGGACCCTGTGGATGGAAAATGGTGGAGTTACACCAGAAAAAATCAGGTACATATTTCTGTCAAAACATAATTATTTTTGGAGCACCTTCATTCATGGCTTCCGGAATTTAGGGTTTCAGAGAAAGTTGGAATTTTTGGAATCAGAGTCCTCGGCTGAATGATACTTAGGAAAATCAAAATTTAGAGACCAAGATCGAATTTTTTGGTTGGGTAGAAGACCGGGCTTGATCAAACCCCAGTTTGGGATTTTGATCGGAAAGATGGAAAATTAGGGCTTCAACAAAAGTTGGAATTTTTGAAGTATGTGACCACGGCTGGAAGCTCCTCAAAAAAATAAGAGTTCAGAGCCTTGGATTGAACCTTTTGATTAGGCATAAGGGTGGGCTTCATCAAACCCTAGTTCAGGGATCCTGTCCAGAAGATCCATAACTTTCAAAGGCAATTTTGAGGGGTCAAATTTTGGAGATTTCAAAATTGAAGTATGCAAGTTTGATCAGCTCAGCAAGACACATCCTCCCATCCATTCAGAAATGTGAAAGTCAAAGATTGAATTTTTAGAATTTCTCTAACAAGCCCTAATCGAGCTCCAGATCCAAATTTAGGGGGAGTTGAGGCTAAGGCCTTACATAACAAGGCTACAAGAATTCCATGACAGATATGACTTGAAGAGATACAGGTATGTGTTGAAATCTGTTCATGATTAAGTTCATAATATGTTTGTCTTAATGTTATTTAGGTTAGTACAATCTTGATTAATGTTAGAATTGTCTTATCACCCGATTACAAGTATGAATGCATGTAAATGATAGAAGACATTCATTGATTAGGGTTATATGATTGTACTAATGCACTATGGTGTTGTATGAGGTTGATGTTGTTTGCTAACAAGATATAGGTGCATCACGAAATACAAATCAAGTTCCATGTCCATGGTGACATGAAGACAAAGACTCATCCATAATCTTTGATCACATAGAAGTTCTACTTATGATGTATGTATGATTTTTTTCTATTATGCTTAACCTATGAGATATGCAGGTTCTAGCACAGGATCTCTAAATCATTGAAGAGAACAAAGAAGATATTGTTTAGATATGTTAGACATAACTAAGAAGGTATACTAATTTAGGTCTGTTTTCCTATGTCAAGTCAGAATCCTACTTTGTGCTAGAATCTTAGTATACCCATGTATTAAATGACCATGACCATACATATTCAAGATTATTTAGAATTATAATGTTTTGATAATATTGAGATTATACTAATGAATGTATGTTTGTGTATGAAATCATGAGGATGACACTAGTGCACACTTGAGCATGCACAATGGTACGGAATGAATAGAAGTTCAAAAGACATATAGAAGATCAAGCGGGAGGCAACCACACAAACATAAGAGATAAGTATTTGAGTTGTTATTTGAAACAATAAATGATATTGCTTGTAATAGATTGCATGCATATTTAGAATATATCATGGTGAGTGTAAACATTCATATAGCATTGAACAGTATACTACTAATATGCATATGATTGGTAAGTTCGACAAACATTCCATTGTTGCTTGTCTAGAATGAAACCTCTTTGCTGACATGCTGAGAGATGTGCACACTCTCGATAGCATGTTCTGGTAGAGATGGAAGGCATCTAGATAGCCATTGTATGCATACATGATATGGAAAAGTGTTGTGCCAAAGTATTGGTCAAGATAGTTGCATAACTATGTAAATGATATCTGTATGCATAATAGGTTATCATGTCAACATGATTTGATGATTATTAAGTATTACTAATCATGTAATTAATTTTGATTTGTAGGAAAAATCATGACAAATGATGAACACTGAACAAGTGATGGATGTTCAACAAAAGGATTTACAAATCAAACACACTATAGAAGGCTCGTGGCTAGAAGATTCTCTTAGAAAGAGGAAGATAATCATGATGAGATGTTTGCTCCAAGTGGCTAGATAAGACCATTATCTTAATGATGTAATTGAAGAAGTGCGAATCAAGGATTCAATTGAAGAAAGCTCTGTTTAGGTACCCAGGATCGATAATCAATTGATGAGATTAATGATCACCATGGGTGATGTGGATCTCAACCATTGCTATAAGGTTGAATATGTTTTCTACATACAGATGGCATGGATACAAGAAGGAACTCACCACAGAGTTCGAATTATCTCGAGGCTCATATCAGTAGACCCATATGTCGAGAGATGGCACAGAAGATAATTCAATACAGAGTGTGAATGATGTTCAGTCACAGAGGGAGAATTGACAGTTTCTTGACAAGCTTTGGTTTTACCAGAAGTAAAGTTTTTCCTAACCTTTACCTTAACGTTATGGATCATACTATTATTGTATGTATATGATCTCTTTCTGACAAGAAATGAGAAACAAATCATGAAAAGCAAGAAGAAGCTAGCTACAGAGTTCGAGATGAATGATCTCAAATTGATGCATTACCTCCGAGGACTAGAAGCATGAAAAGGCTCAGAAGGAATCTTTCTCAACCAAGGAATGTATGTTGTGGAAATCTTGAGAAGAATTGATATGTTGGAATGTGAAGCCATGGCCACTCTCATAGGTTCCGACTTGAAGTTGTTAGCTGATAACTCCTTAGAGTTAGTTGATGTGACTATGTACAGACATACTATTGGGTCCTTGATGTATCTGACGGATACCAGGCCAGATATATGCCTTGCTGTGAACACCTTGAGTCAGTATCTAGTGGAAACTAGATGTGTTCACCTGATAGTTGCAAAGCATGTGATGAGGTACCTAAAGGATATGATAGACTTTGACCTATGTTATCTTGGAGATCATGACTTCAGATGGCTACACAGATGTTGATTGGGAAAAAAGTGTACCAGACAGGAAGATCACATCAAGAGGATGTTATTGTCTAGGATCAGCCATTATCTCGTGGTTTAGTAGGAAGCAGTCTAGTGTGGCTCTCAGCACAAGCGGAATATATGGCTGCTTGCTCTGCTAGTTGTGAAGCGGTATGGCTTCAGGATTGTTTGACTTAGAGATAGACCTAACTGTGATCCTATGTGACAAAAAGAGTTGTATCAAGATGGCACAGAATCCAGTGTTCCATGATAAGTCAAAGCACATAGAGATCTGACATTTCTATATACAAGATATGGTGCAGAAAGGAACTATAAAGTTTGAATTTATAACAAGTTGCCGATGTACTAACAAAACCTCTACCTCAAGTAAAGTTTGAGTATTTCCGAGACAAGCTTGGTAGGACCCTCCTCGAAAGGGGGAGTGATGTAGACACTGATGATGAGATTTCCTACATCGGCAATGAATTCGATGATGAGGATACCTGTATCAATGATATGCTTACTTGTATTAATGATGATATGTAGGATACTTGTATTACTTGTATTGATGATATGTACACATAAGGGTTCCTATATTGGTGATGCCGACAAACAGGTTGGTGGATGGTCCTTAGACAGGGTCTAAGTTGACAAGGGGATTGCATCATCGTTGAACACATGTTCTAAAAGGATCCGTAGATATATGTCTCCGAGAAAGAAGAGGGATTGCATAATCCTTGAACATATGTTCTAAAAGGATCCATAGACAGATGTCTCCAAGAAATAAAATGGATTGCATCATCCTTGAACACATGTTCTAAAAGGATCTGTAGACAGTTGTCTTCGAGAATGAAGTCCTGAGTGGATAGGTGGGGATTGTATCATCCTCGGACTTCGGTCCCTTGAATTGATCCGTAGACAGTTGTATTCGAGAATGAAGTCCTTGGTGGATAGGTGGGGATTGTATCATCCCCGGACTTCAGTCCCTTGAATTGATACGTAGACATATGTCTTTGAGAATGAAGTCCTTGGTGGATAGGTGGGGATTGTATCGTCCTCGGACTCCGGTCCCTTGAATTGATCCATAGACAGATGTATCTGAGAATTGATGATAGGACTGCATAATCCCTGGAACTCGGTTCAAAAGGTACATCATAGGACTGCATCATCCCTGGACCTCGGTTCAAAAGTTACATGATAGGACTGCATTGTCCTTGGACCTTGGTTCAAAAGGTACGTAATAGGACTACATCGTCCCTAGACCTCAGTTCAAAAGGTACGTGATAGGACTGCATCGTCCCTAGACCTCAGTTCAAAAGGTATGTAATAGGACTGCATCGGCCCTGGACCTCGGTTCAAAAGGTACGTGATAGGACTGCATCGTCCCTGGACCTCAGTTCAAAAGGTATGTGAGAGGACTGCATCGTCCGTGAACATTGGTTCAAAAGCTACGTGAGAGGACTATATCGTCCATGAACATTGGTTCAAAAGGTACGTGAGAGGACTCCATCGTCCGTGAACATTAGTTCAAAAGGTACGTGAGAGGACTACATCGTTCATGAACATCGGTTCAAAGGGTACGTGAGAGGACTGCATCATCCGTGAACATTGGTTCAAAACATACGTGAAAGGACTGCATCATCCATGAACCTTTGGTTCAAAAGGTACATGAGAGGACTGCATCGTCCGTGAATATTGGTTCAAAAGGTACATGATTGGGATTGCATCGTCCCTATACATGAGACTTTTCTTAAAGTGATACGAAATGGGTTGATGTATATGTAACTTCGGAATGTATTTCACATATATGTATAATGTATTCCTATAGAGATGTTATTATTCCTCTATACGGAAGTGTCGTCATTTATATTGTGAGTGTCGTAACTTATACCTGATGGGTTATTAGACCACCTTGTTGGGGTCGGCCCTGTATAAGTCATGTGGGTCAAAGGGTTATTAGACCACCCTATTGGGGGTCGGCCATGTGGGTCAAAGGTTTATTAGACCACCCTAGTGGGGGTCGGCCTAGTCAGCATTATGTTAAGTGGTTAAGTTGAGGCCAACCTAGTTGAGTAAAGGTCAAGTCAAGTTAGTGTATAAATAGAGAGTGTGTCTCTCTCATTTTATACATTCTATTCTCTCACTCCAACTTGGGAGAGTGGCGCAGTTGTGGAGGAGGAGGCTTTGCTACTAGGAGAAGACTATCTCTTGTATTCTGGTTGTATCATTGCTCTATCTATCTCTGAGGAAGTTATTGGGGTTTTTTACCTTTAAGGTTTTCCCCAAGTAAATTCTGTGTCTCTTGTGTGCTTGCATTATTGTGTCCATGATTGATATGCTGTAGATTTGCTGTACATGTTGTTCTCTCAGTTAAGATCCTAGATCAGATTGAGGTAAATTCTAAAAATTTAACATGGTATCAGAGCTAGCCTAAAAGAAGGCATGATATGGCATGTATGACACTTGTTGCACTTATGATGCTAGGGTTTGATATAGAAAAAACTAGTCATCATAGCACTTTCGCTATAAATCCGTTTTGGAAAAGTTTTCGAATTTGAAACTTTTGCTGGTTGAAGATTAGATCCCCATGTACCTTGTTTCCAACGGACAACCTCTAATTCGTTGTACTTTGGGATTTATGATCTGCACAATATAGGGTTTCTACCTCTTCCATATATGATTCAAAACCAGGTGACTTTGGGAAAAAGGTCATAAATTGGGCTAGGAAGCTCCAAATGAAATTTCGTAAAATGTGACAGGTAGTACACAGACTGTACTATCTCAAGAAAATTGTTTAGAGGCCGAAGTTGAACTAGTGACAGGTGGAATGCCGTACAAGTTCGCTCTCCTGTATTATCCCATAAACAGGTCACGTTGCGACACTTGGCATAACTCTCTCTCAGAAAGTCCAATTGAGGTCAGACCTGTCAGGATGGAAAGATAACAGGGTGAGATATCTTACAAAAATGTTTTAGAGGCCGAAGTTGAAACAGTGACACGTTGCACTCCGTACAAGTTCACTCTTCTGCATTATCCCATAAATAGGTCATGTTGCGACACTTGGCATAACTCTCTCTCAGAGAATCCAATTGAGGTCAGAACTATTGGGATCGAAAGAAAACAGGTCGGGCTATCTCAAGAAAACATTTCAGACCCTGTGGATCAAAAATTTCAGAGTTACACCAGAAACAATCAGGTACATATTTCTGTCAAAACAAAATTATTTTTTAGTACCTTCATTCATGGCTTCCGGAATTTAGGGCTTCGGAGAAAGTTGGAATTTTGTAATCGGAGACCACGGCTGGAAGCTACTTATCAAACTCAAAATTTAGAGACCAAGATCAGATTTTTTGGTTGGGAAGAAGGCTAGGCTTGATCAAACCCCAGTTCGAGACTTTGATCGGAAAGATGGAAAATTAGGGCTTTTGCAAAAATTGGAATTTTGGAAATCTGTGACCACGGCTGGAAGCTCCTCAAAAAAATCAAAGCTTAGAGTTTTGAATCAAATCTTTTGGTTGGGTGAAGCCCCGAGAAACTCAAACCCTAATTCAGGGTCCTCCCTAGTGAATCCAGAAATCTAAAAGGCAATTTTGAGGGGTGAAACTTTTCAGTTTTCAAATTCTGAATATACCAACTTGATCAGCTCATCAAGGCGCATATTTCTATCCTTTCAGAAGTTTAAAATTCAAAGTTTGAATTTTTGGGGTTTCTTTGACAAACCCTAATCGAGCTCGAGGTTCAGTTCTTGTAAATCAAGTGGATTGGATTAATCCTAGAAGAAGATGGATTGGTCACCTGCATAAGTGAAGAAGTTCCTGTCTCAGAGGGAGATGAGGCTAAGGCCTTCCATAAGAAGATTACAAGCAATCTTGACAGGTATGGCTTACAGGTATGTTTCATGGTTAAGTTTATCATATGTTTGTCTTCATATCATTACAGTACAATCTTGATTAATTACTGGACTTGTCGTATCACCTTAATAGAAGATATTCATTGATTAAGGTTTTGCCACTTATGATTGTACTAATGCATTGTGATGTTGTATGAGGTTTATGATTGTTTGCTAACACAAAAGGTACACCAAGAAAGTCAAATCATGTTCTACTTCAAGAACATATGCTCATGGTGACATGAAGACAAAGATTTATCCATTGTCATGGATCACATAGAAGATCTACTTTGGAGGTATGTATAACTTGGTTCTACAATGGTTAACTTATGAGACATACAGGTTACTAGCACAAGTCACTGAAGAGAACCAAAAGACATTATGCGGGTATGTTAGACATAACTAGCTAGCATGCTAATCCAGGTATGTTTTTCCTATATCAAGCTAGAATCCTACCTTGTGTTAGGATCTTATACTGTTGTGTTGTTGATAATGATTATTCATGAAGTCATAGGTTTGAATAATCATGATTGTATGCATATTATGTTTCGTACCATAATTGATGATATGACTAACTAGAAGAACCATGAAGGTATAGTTTTGAATAATCACGGGTTGTATGCATATTATATCTCTTATCTTGATTGATGATTCAACTAACCAGAAGAGTCCTATGATCAAATAAGAATATGTATGAGTAAAAGAAGACTTCCCTGAAACCTTGAATACTAATGTTTATTATATGTGAATGATCATGAATATGCATGCTTAAGATTATTGTGTTTTGATAGTATTAAGATTATACTAATAAATGTGTGATTGTGTATGAGACCTCAAGGATAACACAATGATGATACTAATAAGCATGCATAGTGATTAATTATGGATGTAAGTTCAAGAACAGGTAATCTAGGAAGCAAAGATCAAGAGGGAGCACACTCCAGTTGTTCCTGGAAGAAAGCAAAGGAGCATACTCCAGTAGTTTCTGCAAGGATGCAGATATCCAGAGGGAGTTAACCATCCTTCTGCATTCCACAACAGAAAGGTGTAGAAGAAGCTACTTCAGCAGCTCCTGCAAGGAAGCAAAGACCCAGAGAGAGTTCACCCAACAAACAAACAAAGATAAGTATTTTAATTACCATTCCTTACATACTTATTTGTTTAAATAATATTATTCAATGATGTATATGCTTATGTTCCTAGATTTAGGATGTGAATGATTGCATTAATGAACAGCTTACTACTAATATGCATTTGATGGGTAAGTGTCCTATGGCACTGTACAACATTCCATTGCTACTTATCTAGAATGAAACCTCTTTGCTGACATGTTAGGAGTTGTGCACACTCTTAACAATGTTCTGGTAGAGATTGGAAGGCATCTAGAAAGTTATGGAATATGGATAAATGTTGTATTGAAGCATTGACTAAGATAATTGCATGATTGTCTGACATATTTCCTTATGTGTAAGAATTTGTTCTGAAAACTATGAGATGTTTTCTAATCATGCAATTTAACTTGTTGTGTAGGAAAGATCGTATACCATCACCTACAAAAGAAGGACTACAACATTTGTTCAAGCAACAAAATTATCTATTGAAGATATTGAAGTTCCCAAGATACGGGAAGAATGCCATGATCCGTTGATCATGAAGAACGATGTTTGGGATGCGGTCCCAAGAGCTGAAGGGAAGTCTATTGTGACTTCCAAATGGAACTATCAGATCAAGCATGCTACAGATGGCAGCATAGAGAAATATAAAAGTGATGAAATAGAATATACACCAGATGAATTTCAAGACACCATGGTGTATTCATATATGTGTGCAGAACTTGGTATGGTAGGATAGACAGCTTTCTATCCAGTTTGGGCTTTACCAAGAATAAAGCGGATTCCAACCTTTACTACAAGGTTGAGGAAGGCAATCAAGTGATACTACTTTTGTATGCGGATAACCTGTTTGTTACATGTGAATATAGATTGATTACCGACACGCAACAGAAGCTTGCTGCCGAGTTTGAGATGAAGAACTTGAGGATGATGCACTATTTGTTTTTGGCATGGAGGTGTGGCAATGTGCAGATGGAAGCTTCCTTGGACAAGGGAAGTATGCAGTAGAGATCCTAAAGAGGTTTGGGATGATGGATTGCAAGGCCATGGCCACACCTATGGCATCGAATCTGAAGCTTCTTTGTGATGCTTCATCTGAACCGGTTGATGTCTCTATGTATCATCAAATGATTGGGTCCTTGATGTACCTAACGAACATGAGACCAGATATTTGCTTTGCGGTGAACACATTGAGCCAATTCCTGATGGATCCGAGGAGTCTTCACCTGATTGTTGTAAAGCATGTTCTGAGGTACCTCAAGGGTACAGTGGATTATGGGCTCAAGTATGAAGTGAATCAAAAGTTTAACATGCAGGGTTATGTTGATTCAAATTGGGAAGACAGTGCTGCAGATAGGAAGAGCACATATAGGTGCTACTTCAGTATGGGATCAGGTGTAATCTATTGGTTCAGCAGGAAGCAGTCCTGCGTAGCATTGAGTATAGCTGAGGCAGAGTATGTTGCAGCCTGTTCAGCTAGTTGTGAGGAAGTATGGCTATAGAAGCTACTGTCTGAGTTATTTGATCTTTCGTTGGATGCTACTGGTATCTTTTGTGATAACCAGAGTTGTGTGAAGCTGTCCAAGAACCCAGTGTTTCATGCTAGGTCGAAACACATAGAGATCAAATATCACTATATCAGGGATATGGTGCAGAGAGGAGATGTGAAGCTCCTGTACATTGCGACGGATGAGCAAATTGCAGATGTGCTGACGAAGCCACTAGCCAGGGTGAAGTTCGAGTACTTCAGGGAGAGGCTTGGTGTTCTTTAGATTGATGACACTTCGAGGAAGACGTGATGGACACATTTGCTGAAGCCATTCCAAGCATGTTGAAAGGAGAATTCTTCACATGGCTGTGGATGTAAGCACTGGATGATGTTCTAGTTTCTGCTTTGTATGGTCAGTTGAATCATTTATATGTATGTGTGCATCATGTTGGATGCTGGATATGATCAGTTGGATCATTTATATGTATATGTATGTGTGCATCATGTTGGATGCTGGGTATGATCAGTTGGATCATTTATATGTATGTACGCATCATGTTGGATGTTGGATATGATCGGTTGGATAATTTGTATGTATTGTGTATATGCGTCATGTTGGATGCTTGGACCATGTATATGTATATGTATCAGGTGGATACATTGTATGATCAGATAGATCATGTATATTGATATGTATGAGGTATGATCAGGTAGATCATGTATGTTGATGGATACATTGTGTGGATCATGTATCTATGTATCAGGTGGATACACTATGTATGATGATATGTATCAAGTAGATACTTGGTGTGCATCAGATGGATGCATTGTATGATCAGGCTGATCGCGGATGACGAGATTTTCCAGATGACATGCAGCAGGATGTTGCAGTGATGATGATCAGGATGATCATGTGTACATCAGGATGATGTATGGTGAGTATTAGGATGATACTTTGTGGCTGTGGATCAGGTTGTGCAGATGAGCATGTCCGGGAGATCCTATAGGTCGGAGTTGCATACCCATAACAGCCTGGGATGCTCTTTCGAGACATTGCTCTGAGAGGACATGTAATTTGTGCCCTGGGAGATCTTCAGGTCGGATTTGTGTACCCGTAACATCCTGAGATGCTCTTGCGAGGTTTTGTCCTATGGCATGTAATTTGCTCCTGGGAGATCTGGACAGGATGAAAAAGGCCTCAGATGCTTCAGCCAGGTTTTTCCATGACCACATGTAATTTGCTCCTAGGAGATCTGGACAGGATGAAAAAGGCCTCAGATGCTTCAACCAAGTTTTGTGGTGGGCCACATGTAATGTGCTCCTGGGAGATCCGACAAGTAGAGCTGTGTGCTCGTAACAGCCCGGGATGCTTCAGCCAGGTTTTGTGGTGAGATCACATGTAATGTGCTCCTGGGAGATCCGACAAGTGGAGTTGTGTGCTCATAACAGTCTAGGATGCTTCATCCAGGTTTTATGATGGGTCACATGTAATGTGCTCCTAGGAGATCCGACAGGTAGAGCTGTGTGCTCGTAATATCCTGGGATGCTGCAGCTAGGTTTTGTGACGCACGTAATAAGTCCTGAGAATTCCACAGTATGGCCAGTGATGACGAAGACCTGTAGGTGGTGGGCCTACATCCAGTTTGAAAAAGGACTGGCTCTGTAGAACTTCCTATGACGAGTAGATTCAGAGATTGATTGAGATAGAAGCGGCAGTGATGATGATGATGACTCGATGACGATTATCCAGTGACGATGATCCAGAGAAGATGACTTGTGCTAGAATACCTATGTCGAGAAATACCTTCCTATTTAAGAGGGAGTGTTGATGTATATGTAACTTCGGAATGTATTTCACATATTTGTATATTGTATTCCTATAGAGATGTTATTATTCCTCTATACGGAAGTGTTGTCATTTATATTGTGAGTGTTGTAACTTATAGTTGATAGGTTATTAGACCACCTTGCTGGGGTCGGCCTTGTATAAGTCATGTGGGTCAAAGCGTTATTAGACCACCCTATTGGGGGTTGGCCATGTGGGTCAAAGGGTTATTAGACCACCCTAGTGGGGGTCGGCCCAATCAACATTATGTTAAGTGGTTAAGTTGAGGCCGACCTAGTTGAGTAAAGGTCAAGTCAAGTTAGTGTATAAATAGAGAGTGTGTCTCTCTCATTTTATACATTCTATTCTCTCATTCACACTTGGGAGAGTGGCACACTTGTGGAAAAGGAGGCTCTGCTGCTAGGAGAAGACTATCTCTTGTATTCTGGTTGTATCATTGCTCTATCTATCTCTGAGGAAGTTATTGGGGTTTTTCACCTTTAAGGTTTTCCCCAAGTAAACTCTGTGTCTCTTGTGTGCTTGCATTATTGTGTCCATGATTGATATGCTATAGATTTGTTGTACATGTTGTTCTCTCAGTTAAGATCCTAGATCAAATTGAAGTAAATTCTGAAAATTTAACAAAATGATCCTCCTGGAAGTTGATCTAGATTGCATCGTCCATATACATAAGACATGTCTTAAAGTGATAAGGAATGATCCTCCTGGAATTTGATTAGGATTGCATAATCCCTAGACATGGTGAGATGTTTTAAAGTGATAAGGAATGATCCTCCTGGAAGTTGATTGGGATTGCATCACCCCTAGACATGGTGAGATGTCTTAAAGAGATACGGAATGATCCTCCTGGAAGTTGATCGGGATTGCATCGTCCCTAGACATGGTGAAATGTCTTAAAGTGATAAGGATTGAACATCCTAGAACTTGATCTGGATTGTATCATCCATGGACCTATGTCCTAAAGAGAGTGGGATTGATCATCCTGTAATATGATCATGTGTATTGCAGAGTATGCTACGCTGATGATCCAGATGATGATATTGCTGTAGCTGTTCAAGTGATGCAGAAGATTCGGTACTGAAGATGTTGATGTTCCAGTATTGAAGATCTTGAAGATATTATAGTAATTGGTTGAGTTACTGATGATGTTGAGAAAGCTTCCAATGATTTATAGATGTATCATGTATGATGTTGATGACTCCTTACTCCTGCAGATGTTGTTATAATATCCTTCTCATTAAGGGGGAGAGTTGAAATATTGTAACTTCAAAGAATATTATATTTGTACTTTATTATTTCGGAGATGTTTCATTCCTCTGTGAAGATCTTATTGTATATACAGAGATGTTTATTCCTCCAGCGGATTCTGGTAACTTAGGTTATTAGACTTCCCTAGTAGGGGTCGGCCCTATATGTGTTATGTGGGTTAAAGGGTTATTAGACCACCCTAGAGGGGTCGTCCCAGTCAATTGTAATGGGGTGTTTAACCCAGTGGTAAAGTTGGGGCCAACCTAGTTAATATAAAATACAAGTCGGAGATGTGTATAAATAGAGGAGGTGTGTTCCTCATTTAACACACATTCACTCACTTGGAAAGTAGCGCACTTGTGAGGGAGAGGTCTGCTATGGAGGAGGAGGACCTCATGTCTTTGGTTTACATCTTTGTATTTGTTCATCGTCTATATTAAGGAAGCGTTGTTGGGTTTTCTACCCCATGAGGGTTTCCCAGGATAAATCTGTGTCTCTTGTGTTTATGTTGTGCTTGTTGTTTCTTCAGTGATCGTTTATATGCTATTATTGTGAAATGGAATGTACTGCTGATATTTTCTGTCTTAGCATATTGAATCTTAACACGGGTAGTGAAGGAGTACAATGTCAATTTTTGAAAGAATGGCCAACAATTCTTTTCCTTGCACTGTTGATAACCTCTGTCTCTCTGATGGATGGTCTGGTGTATAAAATCGTTGTGGCCATCTGGGTGGCTTGTAAAATTGACTATGTGCATGAGTTTTGCATTCACATTGATTGGAATACACATGAGAATACACACTAGAACAAATCTAGTAGACAAAAAACCACAATCACGCAGCAATTAAACACAATAGGTAGAAATATTACCATGTAGAAAACCTAATCGAAAAACTCCAACATCAAATGGTTATGCTCAGTATGGTATTTATTTCATAGAAATTGCGGAATTTGCAATGGTGTTTGGCACATTGGAACATTAAATATTACATTGACATGAATTTAATTAGCAGTTCCTTTCTTCTTTTAGTCACTGTGCATGGATGCAGGGAGTCACTTGAAGGCTATGCATAAGTCTCTTCAGTGACCCATCGATAATGCTCATCTACAATGCTCTTCCTCTCCCTTTTTCCTTTTGCTGGAAGCGTTCCATCTAGAGTTCCTCTACTTGAATATTTTTTTAATTTTCAGTACTTATATTGGCAGTGCAGCTCTTTGGAGGTGAGTGGTAGCTGGCATAATATCAGGGGCATGAAAATGTAACATCTATGAACTCCATCAAGCATGCACCCTTGGTATATTCCCTATATTAGCATACCCTAAATGAAAAAATGGGGTTTTTTTGGAAAAAATGTTACCATTGTTCCTGGCAACCTTCTCTCATAATCCGTTAGGGTATTATTTTCTCCTCGGATTGTTCTCTCCATGAGCACTCTTCTCCTCACTACCAATTTGCTCCTCGGATTGTGCTCTTCTCTCCGCGACCACTTTGTTCCTCATATTGTGCTCTTCTCTCCACCACTACTCTGATCCTCGCGACCATAGTGCTCCTCGCAACCACCCTGCTCTCCACAACCACTCTGCTCCTGTCTTTGCACTATCTGCGACCCCTCGAGACTCTTGCTACCTACAAATGTTTTTTGACCAAAGCTTTAGTGAATACATTGGCAATTTGGTTCAAAGGTATTGGAGACCCTTTTTTTGTCGGGGTCAATGCTCGGGTATTGGGATTTAGGTGACATGTTATTATCCTATAAACTATGTTTTATTTATTTCTTAAAATTTTGGCTATATCCTTTTCCTATTTAACAGTCAATGCTAACCAATCATGAGTCATAAAAAAATAATTTGGTATATAGCCAATAACACTTCACAACAATTCTCCATCCATATTACTAAATATTTCTTCGAGAACACCTTGAGACATTACCACATCCTCATAGATGACCATTGGAACCCTTTTTTTATTTGATCTTAACACACTAGGTATTGACTCTTAAGACTATTCCCAGGTTCTAGTTCTTCTTGCCTCTTCTAACCCTTTAATCCTACTCTAGATTAGGCTTCACCTTGAAACAATATTTTGGAACCATAATATTGATTGTAAAATTAGTCACAGCAGATCTAATGAACAAGTAAATCAATCACAACAGATGAACATAGAAAATATGGTGCAAAACTGTGCAAAGCATGCAGCAGTGCTCAATATCCCAATAAGGGTTAATAATTACAATACAATCTGACTATGTGAGTGAGCAATTTGAATTGACTAAGTAGTCCATTTGAATCACTGAATGGAGTAGCTTGACTCCAACTAGGAGTCCTCATCATCAATCGGTGGTGCTCATCAATGCACAAGAACTAGTCATCTAGGTGTCAATCTGAGTCTAACTGAGTGTAACAAGTGTAACTGAAGTGTGTAGCACTGATTAAGGGAAGGAGGCTCAGTGGGGGGTGCATGGGAGGCTAACTGAAGTCAGAACAAGTCATCTAGTCAATCTGGAGGTCCAACGGAAGTGAAACAGTCAGTCGGGAGTGAAACTAGCCTCAAATCAGGGAGAATCGGAGCTAACTGAG
This sequence comes from Larix kaempferi, assembly GCA_027924585.1. Taxonomy (NCBI): domain Eukaryota; kingdom Viridiplantae; phylum Streptophyta; class Pinopsida; order Pinales; family Pinaceae; genus Larix; species Larix kaempferi. The sequence continues at coordinate 302,713 of BSBM01000127.1, read as the reverse complement.
TGTAACTGAAGTGGAACTGCAGTGGTAGGTGAAGAAGTGCGCCCTTCTCTGGCAGTAGGTGAGAAGTGGGCGCCTTCCTGACTAGGAGGGCTAAAACTCTGAAGTAAGTGGCTCTCGGGTGCTAGAATAAGGTGGCTAAGGTGCTGGAGGCATCAACCTGGAGACTGGGATGCATGCAAAGTGCATGCAAACCCTAATTGCATGCAAGATCCT